>CM016567.1:14255975-14466565 GCA_003412495.2 Echium plantagineum | reverse complement strand
GGAGGTTTGATAAGCTATCACTTGTTGTGAGCTATTTTCTTTTCAATTTTGCAATATTTTATAGTGTATCCTGTTATCACTGATTTCACCATGGAAGCTTATGCCCTCAAAAAGATGAATGTTCATTGCCATTTACCTTACTGGATTCCAGCAGGCGGTATGTCTCTATTACACCACCTGTTTATATTCGGTTCGATTTTCATGGTCAAAATTAACAAATTCGAAACTTTAGTTATAAATAAAAGTTACTCCCTCTTCTTTTATTGTTCTTTGGAAAAGTACTTTATTGATTGTGAAAATTACATTGAGATTGTAAAAGGTGCATTGGAATGTGAAAAGGTGTATTGGAATTGTAAAAAGTGCATTAAAATTAAAAAGTTGCATTTAAATTGTAAACAATCAAATATGTTGAAACAATAAAAAAGCTCCAAACAATCAAATAAAAGGAAACGGAGGTACATGTACCATCAAGTCTCCTCTTCATCCAACCTGGTTCGACTCTAAAGAGCGAATTTTGTATTAACAAAGCGCTACTCCAGGGAAAGGGTGCATTGAGTCCTTAGTGTGACGGTTTTACCTTTTTATAAATTGTCAATCTTTTTTGAGATGGAGTGTATATTGTCTGTGTAAATGCTTATTAGCAAGCTTATTGATATTGGGCTTGATCAAGTTTTTCTTGCTGTTTCACTTAATGATGAGCTTTGATGTAATGATGGTTCAAATTAGTTGTCATAAGAGGGATGGTTGATTTATATGTTGAAAGTGGAGGCGGAATTTACATGCAGATTACAGGGCTGGGGTCGGTTTTGCAATGCCATTGATAGGGAATCTGTCTGATTTGTATGGGGAGGAAAGCTTTGCTCTCCATTCCCTTCACCGCCTTCATTATCCCGTTAGGTACTTCTACTTCTTAAGCGCCTTTTCGTAGTATATTATTGTTGTGCATAAGCCATAAACTTCTGTTTTTAGGAAAAGTAGTATGTATGTAAGTGGGTAGGGTCTGAGAAGTTTCTTTGTGGATTAGGACAGGGAAATGGTATTTCGCATCCATTTTCACGTCTATTGGCGGGAAGAAGCTTTATTGATAGATGAAGGGATCGTAAAGCTTTTTTTATAGATGTTTCTGTTGATAATAGTAGACTAGTAGAATCCAGGATGTTATGTGAATCCATAATAAAATCATATTTTCTCTGCAGCAATATTGGCGTGTAGCAGAACAACCCCTTTTGTGTATGCTTTCTACGTAACCAAAACACTCAGTGGCATTCTTGAAAATAGTACTCAGTGTTTGGCTCTTGCTTATGTGGTAAGGCCTCAAATAAATTCGTATTTGTTTTCCAAATGATATGTTCAATTAGGTGCTGTGTTCACTTTAATCTGATAAAAGCGCAACTTGCAACTAAAATTTGGGTTTCTAACTTCAAATTGTCATTCAGGCTGACGTATCCAAGGAAAAGCGTGGCTCGATGTTCGGGGTGGTGATGGAGTAGGATCTGCTGGAACCCTTGCCGGTACCTTGGCTTCTCGCTTCTTCCCACTGCCAAGATATTCCTGGTTCACCCTCTTCCTTGGTTCATCTTGTCGATAAAATAGCAACCCATTTACAAATTTGATAAAAACGTGATTTGCTTTTTGTTTTCATGTAGATTGCAGCAATTATTTCAGTCATTGCTTCTGTGTACTTGCAACTGTTTGTTAAAGATAAATCAACTCCGTCTAACCCTTTAAGTCAGCCCATTATGACGACTGGAACAGATAGAACTAAAATCGAATGTGAATCATCTGAGGAGATACAAGCCTTCACCAAAATCACATCATTCAGAATTGTCATTGACTTGCTCAAGAGCAGGTATGTTGAACTATAACGCCATTCCCATTTTGATTTTATTGATTTCAATGAGTAGTCAGTTCATGAGGACTTTGTCGTCTTATTGCAGTAAGACCTTAACATTGGCAGCTTTTGTCGCATTCTTTGATATGCTGGCTTTTGGCGGACTTCAATCATCGTTGTTTGTACTTACCAAGCAGCTTTCAAAACTTTGTAGTCAATTGATAAATAAGATTCTGAAACAACATTATAATTCATTGTCTGGAAGTATCAATCCAAACTTGTTCTGGCTGTGATTAGTATATATGGTTTCTATCTTGCAGTACTATCTAAAGGCTGTTTTCCAATTTAACAAAGACCAGTTTGCGGACATAATGCTGATTGCGTATATCTCAGCAACAATTACTCAGGTATCTCTATTAATTTTTGTATGGTACGATCAGTCACATAATTCGTTCTATTAGTTATTTATGTGATTCACTAACTGTAGTTCTCTTTTCTTGTTACATTTATAAACAATGCAGCTATGTTTCATTCCTATGGTATCACCTGTCATTGGAGATAAACCGCTGCTCTGCTTCGGGCTTTTCAATGGTTTTCTGATGGTAAATGACTTCTTTAATTGCATTTACCTAGAAAATCTTCTTTTTACTTTGGTCCCAAACCTGTCCAATAGAGACGATCGACAGAGTCTTAGCAATACTGTTACCATTTGAACAATTCGAATTTTATAGTAATGGATTTCCTCCTATTCTGCAGATGCTAATTCAAAGCATAGCATGGGTATTCTGGGTAAGATCTTACCAGAAGCCAACATCTTCCCCAATCCCCCTAATATGATCATACACATATTACTCTCAAGTTCGATGTGCTTCATGAGTAGTACTTCCACTCCCTAAAAGATGTCTGTTGATCATGTACAGTTCCTTTTGCTGCAGCTTTACTCAGTTTCTTCTATTACCTGGCATTACCTTCTGTAAGCCTGTTAAATTTCGTAATACGTTGTCTTGTTTCCGCGTTATCATAATGTTTTACCATTGAATATGTCTGCAGTTGTGCAGTATTGTCTCGCAACAAGTTGGGAAAAATGATCAGGTTTGGCTCAATCAACCAACGTTGGAGTTTCACATCCAATAGTCTGCTAATTTATCTAAATGTCTCCTAATGTATGTCGACTTTTCCTCAGGGGATGGCTCAAGGATCAATTTTAAGCATCGCTTCACTCGCTATTAGCGTGTCTCCTCTAATCTACAGTCCTCTACAGGTCATTAAAATTGAACTTAACCCTTTATATTCTTTTGTTCCTCTTTTAAGTAGATTTAATCTGTGTATGGAGGTTTTCTGATTAAATCGACGTTTTTCTAGCTCTATTCTTATCCGATGGGGCGCCATTTAGCTATCCCGGCTTCAGCATGTTATGCATTGGTCTTGCCTGGGTATGGTGTATACTAATAGAATGAGTTTTAAATATTTTTCTCATTATGTTCAAGCAGCTTAAGCTATGAATAGGAGGTTGATTTCAGCTGATCACTATTTCTGCATATCTTTCTGCAGTTGATTGCCTTCATTGCAAGTACCATGATACCAGCTGTGACTAGAGCTGACATGTAACTACAGACAACTCGGAGGCTTAGAAGTATAATGCGCGTTAGCAAATACTGTTCGGATGAGTGATAATGACACTCCCTCAACGAAAAACAAGAAACGAGTAGGATATTATAATCAAGAAATGAAGTGTACGATCACTGTTCGAATGAATATATTGTATCCGAGTTGTAGAGTACAATTCCAATATTCATATATTGGTGTTTTTGCTACTTGTACCCATAGACGCCCTAGGTTACATCCTAATACAGCCAGTGACACTATACTTCGTATTAGTCTTGTAGTCTAATCTAATATATTCACTAGAAGAATACAACTAAATCTATAACTAAAACAGCACGCAATGACGTTAATAAGCTGGTGGTCATATATGATAGGACAATTTGCTAAGTTAGGCAAATGCCACACCTTGCTCAAGGATCTATACTGTACATCACAAATGGAACACATGAATTCTAGATGACGCAGTAATGAATGTAAGAATGGTAACTGTATCGAATCAATGATGGTGTCCTCGACGGAGGGGAGGAAAAAATCCTCCTGATTTCTCCTTTTGGCGATCCTCCGCTGCATTTGTAACCTGTTTCAGGATGTCATGTCAGAACTAAAGAAAGACCGAGAATTCCTTAAACTTAAGAGGGATGGTTACTGCATATATACATATAACACTGCATTAATAAGTTTGTTTAGTTAGCAGAGGTATGCCTATATGGAAGCAGTCGATGAAAGGAGAAAAAGGTAGTGAAGGGTCGCGTAAAGCAAGGGGCAACATGGAAGAGGACCCTTTCCCTCAATCTCTTCCTGACCTCTCTTTTAAGCGATTTATTGTTGCCCCTTTTGATGTGCATAGCGACAAAAAGTCAGGTGCAATATGTAACTGATATTAAAACAAATATACCTCTTTCACTATGAGCTGGAGAGCTTCTATTATTTTCTGCGAAATCAGGTCTCAAAGTAGGATCTTGCTGCCAACATCTCTGAAGCAGCTCAACAAATCTCACATTTGTGTGCTTGGGGATGGTTGGGCGCAACTCCTAGACACAAGCAAATACAAAAGAAAGAGACGTCTTTATCAGTTTGTTATCTTCTTTGACAGGCAGCGCACATTGAAAAAGTGAACTTGAAGGGCTACATAAAAGGTTGCAGGTTTTACCTTTCGGACTACTCCAATCGCTGCTTGTACTGGAGTTAGATAGTCGTATGGAAGCTGAGGTAAAATATGATCAAATCAGATAAAGACAAGAAAATATTAATTGCACATGTGTATCCTGCATTTAAACAACAAGAGGGTACCTTTCCTGTAAGCAACTCCCACAATACCACCCCAAAACTGAAAACATCCGCTTTATGATCATAGGGCTTGTGTTCTATGACCTTCAGAAAGTAAACCCTTGTAAGCATACTGATAGTAACAAACTAGAGTAGAAGTATAAGAAAAAACAACTTAAATTTACTAAAACTACAAGTTGAATGATATAGAGTGAAACAAACTAAACCAAGAAAATATGAATTTCTAGGGCACACCGCATTGAAAACAAGAGATGTACTCTACACTCCTATACCCTCTTCATCAGGAACATATACAATTAATGCCAAATGAATAATAGATTACCCTGGATCAAATCACAAGAGCATAACGACCAAAAGTATGAGGTCTTCTCTAAAATATAGAATCATACCTCAGGAGCCATCCACCGGTAAGTCCCAGTTTCTGCAGTCATGACACCTGTTTGTGCTCTAACTCTAGCCACACCGAAATCAGCCACCTTCACAACCTGAGAAGTAACATATAAATAACTGAATAAAATCTGATCTTCAGAAACAATGTAAAATGATGATTGATGAGCGAAGCGAATATAGATATAGGGCCTCAAGATAGGGAAGCAAAAACATCGACTTATATAAAAAGACTACAAGAAGGGCAAGGATTTAGCAAGCATATTTATACTTCTGAAAGTTTGAAGAATTAGCTCTGATTGAGGAATGAAAGCAGCGGTTTTCGAAAGAGTTGCTTACATCGTGTTCATCCATGAGAAGATTTGCAGCCTTTAAGTCCCTATGGATTATATTATTCTGATGCAGGTAGTTCATTCCCTTGGATACATCAATAGCAACTTTCAGCAACGATGGGAACTTAAAGGTACCCTTTTGTTTGTGTAGATAATCATAGACGCTTCCTCCAGACATATACTCTGTATACATACGAAATGAATGGCATGAAGAAAATGATAAAAGTACAACTACCAAATAAAAAGTAATTAAAAGTTGACATATTCACAACATTAGCTTTGGAGCAATAAAACCTTTTCACTTTTTCTATGCAGTATCAATAAGATATAAATAAATACCTGTAACTATACACAATTTTGAAGGTCTTGTACATGCCCCAATGAATTGAACTACATTTTTGTGGCGGACCTTCTGTAAGCACCCGATATTTATTGAGTTAGAGAAGAATCTTCAATAGTGAGTATACTCAGCATATTATCTGTGTTTCTGTGATGGCAAAGCCTTATTAAAAGTAGTGCATGCAAGTACATATTGTGACAAAGAGTATAGTAAACATACCTCATTATATATACCTCTTGAGCAAACTCCTTCTGCATATCTGTATTTTGGTTTTCGGCTTTCAGGATTTTTATGGCTACTTCCTGGCTGCAATATGTACCTTTGAATCTATGATGATTAAACAATTAGTCAATAAGCAGCCAAATTAGAGTGTATCATCTATCAATGTAGATAGTGTACTTACAAATCACCATATGACCCAGAAGCAATCTTGTCTTCAAATTTTAGACACTGAGGATCAATTTCCCAGACATCACCATCATCTGGTATGATGACATGCTCAGTTTCATTATTGATCCCAAAATTTTCATGTTCACCAACAGAAGAACTTGGACTTGGCCAGTAATGCTTCTGCATAGCACAGAGTCAAGTTGACTTAAATAAATAAAGAAACTACTGAAAGAAAGAAGAGAGAAAGGATACATTCACAGATTTTCTAAACATCCAATGATGTTCATTAAATAACAATATAGATAACTTGTATGAAAGAAAGAATTCAACCCTTATATTCTATCCAGAAATACAGTCTTCTCTGAACACCAGTACACCACTGTTGTATCATTTCGAGAAGCAGTTAAGTATCTAAACATGGTTCATATCATGTGTATATTATAATCACCAAGTAGAGTCAAATGGTAAGTTTCAAATAATGCGTTGAGGATTTAACAGATAGTTTTCTAAGCTCTTTTCACGAAAGTCAGCCTTTAAAATAAGTTGAGTTAATTGAATAGCCTAGTGGAAAAGGCTCTTGCCAGTGACCAGAAGGTCCTGGGTTCGATACTCACCTCATCGCTAATTTACAAAAAAAAAAAAGATACTTTAAGATAAGTTAGAAACATAACTTAAAGATAGAAAATATGAATACCTCTATCTTCAGAACTTCATTGTGTACTGCTGCTCGGAGCTGCTCAGTTTCCTGAGACAAACAATCAGCCAATAGACATAATCAGCATCTTAAATCCTTAACAACAATTAAAAAAATAGAAGACTTACATCCTAAGAAGTCAATTAAAAAGATATGGAGGGAGTAGAAATTATTTCATAATTTGTACAGTTGTCTATTATTTGCTCAATTACGCGTTGATTAACTTACAAAATGGGGATGGGCGTAGGTTCCAACTTCCAACTTTACAAAGATTTTAAAAGTAGCACTTAATAATGTTCTACCAAACACATTAAGGGAGTAGAACTTGTGTCATTCTAAAAGATAAGAGATTTGAAAATGGTGAGACCTCATCAGCCCAGCCTTCAACAACAAATACATCAAGGGAGTAGCCATCTACAGTGGAAAAAGCATGTGCTTCTTGAATGTTCAAACCAATCTCGCCCAGTATGGATGTTAACTGTAAATAATTTCATAAATAAAACATTTGGATTAGTAATGGATGAGCTTCTATCAACTCAGTATTATAGCCTCTCCTTCTTTTTGGGTGGGGAGTTATCTTTCTAACCTATTCAGTTACGACAAAATGGTTCACTTTACTATATTATTGTTCAGAAATCAATAATTCCGAAAGTATTATACTATGTTTCTTAAGAGTAGTCTACTATATCCATTGTTCTGCAATTGTTCTTTCCTCTCTTTTTTCCCAAGTAGACTGAAACAATGTTGATGGAATATGCATGGAATACCTGACTGAGAAGCTTAGGTTTATCATCCGCCGAGAAGGTAATTTCATGCATGGGCCTAAAGGAGTATCAATCACTATGTGGTCAGGACTCGAATAAACAATGCAAGAACATAACTTTAAGAAAATAACTGCAATATGATAAACATCTAGAAGCTCAAGACATGCATCCAGAAAGATCCAATCACAATGGTTTCTTTCAAAGGGAATAGCCTCATGAAGTGGCTAGTGGGTCAAGATGGAAACTCAAAAGTAAAAAATCAATGACAGATCTCCTTGGACCTGATGATGAAATTCAAAATTCAATATTTTATACCTTGCAATAGCTACATTGTCATCACCACATTGGCCTTGAGATTTGCTTGATTCAAGTGCAAGTGCTTCAAGATTAGGAGATGAACCAAAGGACGGTGGTGGATGGATGCTGAATGTGGCACAAGCACAACAAATCAGAATCAAAAAGACTTACCGAGATACTTATCAACATGCAAAAAAGCAGGATATTAGATGGTCCTCCAACATATGAAGGCCTTACCTCTGGACCCCTTCCATAGAGCTTGAATGCACAGAATCCGAAGCCCCACCAGACATAACCTGCATGCTTATACATTATTACCTTCGAGAATAATACTCGACACTGAAAAAATGATAAGCTTGAGAATAAAGAAGAGAACTAGGAGTTTAATTTATTCTAGTATCTGGAAGAAGTACTTGCACTAACCTGAAATAATAACTATGATCATACAAAGGTAAATAATTGTCTACATCTAATTAGCCTTTTCCCATTTAATTAATTCCAAGTATTGTGAAACTAAGCAGAACCATACACAGAAGACAGAACCAAGCATATAGACACATTTCCACATTGCTATAATTCAGAACTTTAAAGAAGAAATGATAAATTGCAATGGACCGACTATGTTCAATTCATATGTTTCATGCATTGTCGTTTACTTTACATTTATACACTATGTCATGAAGTGGTACTAAAATCAATCAACAATAGATCTATACAATTGAATATATGAAAAATTAAACACTGATTTCCTCATTCAAAGATCCGCGAAGACTTAACCGGGATTTTACCTCAGCTACAAAGACCCCGTGTAGTCACTCAGAATTCCAGGAATCATTAGGGTAGCTCCAAAATAAAATTATACAGGCTAGCAAAGAAATCAATTGAATAATCATAAACAACATTTCTCGATTCACATGCAATCAGATGACTCGAGATTAAAGGATAAACTGCCACTGAAATCTGTATAAGCCTAACTCACCTGCACAAGGCGAACATCAAACACAGGTCTATTTGCTGGATCATGAGCAAGATGCAACAATCTCTTGTGTATCAGAACATCTTCAGCTCTTTCGACATTTACCTCCAAAGCATACCTTAAAAAACCCTCGTATCAAACACCTTAATCAACATACACATAAATACTGCAATTCCAAAATGTAATAAGTTTCTCTATCTTACTTGTTCACCAACTGCTTTTTCAAAAAGAAAAAACCAAGTTCATAAAAGCACAACCTTTATGCAAAATTGAAGTCAATAAGTGTCATATAGTACCAAAAGAAGTTGCAGTAAAATCTTTGATCAACCCACATTTCCAGCCAAATATACAAACACATACCAAAACTTCAAGATTACACATACCGGGGGTGGAACTAGGGGAAGATGTAGGGGGCACTCGCGTCCCTAATTTTTTGACAAAATAAACGTCTACCATCGAAGAATAAGATTTTATGTACATTTGTTTCGTAATTATCGTTTAGTAATTTTTCTCGTCTTTGTCATCTATACATAAAAATCATGATTCCGTCACTCATACACACCAAAATGGTATAGATAAAAAGGGCTACCTAGTAGGGAGACGATTAAAATGATCCCAAAGATGATCATCAAAACCAGGTTCATTAGCATCAACAATTTTGGAATCTTTAAGCCTCTTCAAAACCTCATTGTACACCTCCACCTTCTTCATATTTTGTCTGTAACTACCCAATTCCACCACTCTACTACTACTGCTACTACTTTTGCTACTGCTGCTGCTGCTATTGGTGCTCTCATTGTCTTCCATGACCATTTTACTCTAAATTATAACAAAAACCACTAAAGATTGCAACTTTATCAATACCCAACAAAGAAAAAGAAGATCTTCAGCAGAAAGAACGAGTTTTTACTCAAAATTATATATAAAAAACACAAAAATTTGCAGATTTTTTAGTACCCAATAAAGAAAAAGAGGATATTGTGCAGAAATAAACGGTTTCTTGCAGTTTACGTGAAGGAACTAGGGGGTTTTACTCAAAGGTTGAAGCTTTTCTACAAGTAGAGGGAGATTTTTGTGTATATTTATAGAGATATATATAGGTGTATATGTTATGTGGAATCTGAAAAAGGTTTCAACTTTATTTTAATTATTTCATCCATATCCCAACGTCCCCAGTCCCCACCATAAGAGTTGTGTGTTTCTTTGTCTCTCTAACCTGTGTGCCAAAATGACTTATTACTTCTCAGTCGGTACTGTGCGATACTTAATGTTACATTAGAGATTAAACACGAAATATGAATTATGGAGTTCGAAATTCAAATTCTTCTTGCCCACAACCGACTTACATGGAAATGCGCTTCTCCTTTGTATTAGTTAATGTACTATTAATTAGAATATCCTACTTCAACCTAAAGCCTTCTACACCATGATTATCTAAATTTTAATTCGATTAGGGCTCCTTAACACTCAAATAGAGAGCGAGAAAATCCAACACATTGTAGGCAGGTGAATCGTAATCTGTATAACGGATCAAAAGAAATTGAGATAATTACATGTATTGACACAATTGATTTGTTTTTCAATATTTTCAATGTGTATAATATTAATTCCTTATTTATCATACTTAAAAGAAGGTCGAGTAAATCGAATAGCCTAGTGGAAAATGTTGTTCCTTGTGACCAGAAGGTCTTGGGTTCGAAACTCATCTCATCGTTAATTTACAAAAAAAAAAAGTCCTAAATTTTAAAAATTTTATACCCACCATATTCATGCTGACTATTGAAATTATTAAAAAGCAATCCAAAATTAGCAGAATCTGGATGAACTCAAATCTAATTAGATGGCTATAATAAGACCGTGCTCATTTTCATTAATCCTCGTATATAATAGTGGACCCTAAGAGGAGGTGTAATTAAGAAGAGGTGGCTTAGAAGATAAAGTGGCCTTTCAGGATCACCTAAAGCCAATGGAATACATTATATTAGTAGTACATTATTCATCCGTTTTTTATATGACGTTCTACACATTTTTACATAAATTGAAAAAAAAGTAAAAGTAGTCAAAAAGTAGAAAATATAAAATGTCGATTAATTATCACTATATCATTGGTTAGTTGATAATTTTAATGAAAACATAAGTAAAAAGAACATTAAAATTATAAAACGCCAACTAAAAAAACAAAATCAAAAGTTTGAAACGTCATATAAAAAAACAGAGCGAGTAGTAATTTACGAAAAGAACTAAAAATAGAAGTTTTGATTCAAATTATCTACTTATTTAATAAAATCGATTAACATATACTATGTCTGTTCATTTTTAATTATCATTCTAGTAAGATGCACGTTAATTAAAAATTAACACAACTTTACTTATAACCTCCTAAGTAATTGATCAATAAAAATTAATTGGTGACATGAATCTTTTGTTTAGATGAAATATTTATTGGTCATTAGAAATATCTAGTTACATTTGAATAAAATAAAGAAAAATGATTTTATAAAATACATTAAAACCAAATCATAGGATGATAATTAGTCTGAAATAATATTTTCAAGCTAACATGATAATGAAAAATATAACTCCTCCCCCTATTTTTTTTTCCTTATTAGAAAAAGGAAGAAAAGAGATAATCAAAACAGATTCAATGTATATGAGCCTCAGACTCAAGTTGAATTACATGAAAGAATAGGTATAGAATAAAAACATCGATTTAGGACAAGAGTGGTATTTCGATTTGAAATAGAGTTTAGAAACCATTAGTATTGCTTATAATTTACATTTCATCACTTTATTGATGTTTTAGATTTGAAGTTGGTAACTTATATTTTTACATGCCTTAGCTTTCTTCTTCGCTTCAAATTGAAAATAGAATAGTTGATTAAAATCGAATAATTGAAACTCAGCAAACTCTTAATTTTCTTCTTAACAAATAACTAAAATGAATGGA
This sequence comes from Echium plantagineum, assembly GCA_003412495.2. Classification (NCBI taxonomy): domain Eukaryota; kingdom Viridiplantae; phylum Streptophyta; class Magnoliopsida; order Boraginales; family Boraginaceae; genus Echium; species Echium plantagineum. Next base: position 14,454,715 of record CM016567.1, on the reverse strand, counting down.
CTTTTTACCATAAAATTATTCGCTCCTCTTTAAATATATGCATTTTAAACATCAGTAATAATAATACTAGTCATTTTAATACGATCTATACAAAAATCTGCATTTATTTATTTATGAATTCAAAACTTTTATTCATTTAAAAGTACGACGCATGTTTTAAATTCATAAAAATGGATAATTTTAACCCTGCCTTAATTTACTAAATTAAAGATTTTGTTGATTTGCTGGGTAAGTATATACTAAATGTTGTCGTTGGAATATGCCTGCTTATAATTTAGATAGACCATCCAATAAAATCATGTGTCTACCTAAATTATTATATTATTACATAGTGTGAGAAGATTATACTAGTACTCGTATAGTCATATTCAATATTATTTCTCAAAGTTTAATTTATGTATAGTTGCATGGAGTAAATGGATAAAAATATCTAGGTGAATTGAACAAGGCAACAAATAAAACTAAACCGTAATATTATTATTATTATTATTATTATTATTATAGTTTCATGCATGTTAAACATGTGTGTATATTTTTTATTCCGATAATAATCATGTGTATTTATATTATATCCAATATTATTTGATGTTGAATAATATTGATAGACATTGGCGTATATGCTTTAACATAATTGGATGATAGACTCATAGAAGAACACGAGTGACTGTGAGCAACTATTACAAGAAACCAAAGCCACAAAGGAAGCAACATGTTACATGCCCATCAAGGATGGGCTCTACTTTGAAAACCTTGTTCATAATATCTTTTCACGAAAAACATATTGTTCATCATATATGTGTGCACTTTTAATTACGAAATCTGAAACGATTGGAGCCTTCATGAGTTGGATAAATTATAGACATATCAATTCTGAGTCAGAAACACACGGGAATCTAGTGCGACCGTGTCCCTCGTCATGGGTAAGGGCCGACACTGACTATGACTTTTTTCGTTTTTATGCTCAAATCTCCAAAAGGTCCTTACAATGCCACAAATTGCAAAACCAGATGATTTCATTCTGTTATTTTTCGAAGAGTAAGTAGAAGCTGATATATATTGAGCTTTTAGCTTATGAGGAACCTTTATGATACTCTAAAAAGGGAGAAATTCCTCGTTTACTAATCATATCTATGGCTTAAAAGATTAATATTTTTACCTGCTATTATTGAAACGTGGTGATGAACAAATAAGTAATGAATTGTAGCAAGGTCATTACTTAGCGGAACTACTCATGTTCATGCCGTGCATTTACAAGGGACTTCATTATTTAGTTTTTTTTAAAGTATAGCGATAGTACCATTCAATATAGTAATTGATAAGATGTATGTATTAATTTACAAAAGCAGACGACCTTGAATAAAATTCAATTACATCCAAGAAGAATTACCTTTAACTAAAAATTATAGCCGAAAGAAAATAAAGATACTAATAGAGATATTTTATATAATATTTGTCTTTTACTAATTTATATTCATAAGTATTATTGTGTTGAATATCAAATAGTAATATCGCCGAAAAAAAGTATAGCCAATTTCAAACACCCACTTCATCAAAGCACCTAGATCACCTACTAAGCACAGATGCAAAACATGATCAATATATTATACCTATTTTTTCGGTAGAATATTTGTCATATATTAATATGATATACCACATGATCCATTCAATATATATATGATAAGGTTTAAAAATATTTCGAAGGAAAAAATAATTAGAATCGTGTTATTTTAAAATATAGTTTTGATATTTACAGAAACGTTTCTTTGTTAGTTGAATATTTTATAATCATTTTATTTCAATAATCTTTCATATCTTCTAGGAGCTTTGGAAATCACATAATCTGGGAGATCCTGCTGATGCAAGAAGATCAGAATTGGAATGAGACAGGAGAAAAGAGCAAAAACAACCCACGATTTCGTCTTATTTCGTCATTTCTACCCAAAAACGATGACATTCGTCGTTAATTGCTAGTCATTTATAGTTTATCTTATTTGCTCATTTTATCGTATGTAACTTGTCTTTGTTCGCTATCTATGTCCAAACTCGAACCAAAGATTGAACATTATCATGATATGCTTGTATCATCATCAGCTTGGAACCATGATTGTTACGAAGAACAGGGAACACTGAAGGATAATTGCTGGACAAGAACACATGAGAGCCAAACAACGAAGTGAATTGTGAAATCACCCAAGTTTGTCATAAGTCGATGTTATATTCCTGTAATAGGTAGTAGTCCATGAGTTACAAACTAGTCGGACAAACAACCCTCGAATTTACAGCAAGTCGAGGGCAATATATACTGCAGAATTATTGTCATTAACCGCGCTTAAGTTACATGTTAGTTCATGAAATGCAGAGTTTCATTTCCAAAGGCCAAGTTCATTTCAGTTGAAGGTAATTTTATACATGAAAAGGTCTGCATTTTCTGTAAAAGAAATGTTAGATCATCAGATCAAAGTCCAAGCATATTAAACAACTTATTAGAGAACATAACCTACTTTTCAATATAACAGCATTAGCATCTGATGAATTCTTGTCCATAGAGCAATACTAAATCTAGACTAATAATACTCATCGTAGGAAAAACGATGTCAACTCAGCTACTGGAAAAGCATCATCTTCGGGTTCAGGCAGCTAGCAAATGATGCAAACGTTTATACATTGATCAATCGCGCTCAGGGGCATCACCAGAAATTCTTCTGGAGCTAAGGTTTCCAGCATATGATGACCACAACTTATCCAAGTCGACAGGCATGAGGTTTTCTGGCTTGTGGGTTTGCACTCCCTTTTTAGGACTTCCAGACAAGGGTGGGGATGAACAAAATGGAGTTGCGAACGGGGAAGCATAAGGAGTGTGTCGTACTGAGAAGGGGCTAGGAGACATCCGTTTCTGAACAGGAAGACCACCCATACCTCCTCGGTTAAAGATGGACACGGATTCTGCGGCAGCACATTGTTTGGTGGCATCATCGACAAACAAGACGTCGTCAATCCTAGCCATGATGTTAAATGCTAGGCTCTCCATTACCCTTGAGTAGCTTTCCAGAATTGATTGACCAACATCCTGCAATAGATAGCATCGATTAATCAAGAACTTCAAGTAGAATGTAAAACTATCAAGAAATTAAAATGGAGAACTAATTATTGAATATCTTCATTTTAACCTTGTTGTACTGAATTTTGTTCATGTCTAAAGAGGTTTGTGGAAGGCCTGGAAATCGAATTCTCAGGCTATGCAATAGCGTCTCTGCACGTTGTGCCAAGAAATGGTTCTTTTCACCATCACCAACAAGACCTTTAACCTTTCCTCCCCATGACTTATGCTTAGATTTTTGATGTTTTGAGTGCTTTTTTATGTCCTTCAGTTTCCACACATGTACAGCCGCCTCAATTCTATTTGCAATCTCCAGTGTTTGATGCTCTGATGACAAGTCCAAGCAATCTAAAAGGCACTCAGGCGAGAATTGTTCCGCTGTTATGTATCGATATATGATTTCACCAAGACAAGCTTTTCCAGTCTGAAAAATAATTTTAAAATGATATCAATGGTTACTGCAGAAGACAATACAAGGAGGAGCTGTCAGTATGTAACATCAGTCATATATCTAACATCACTAATCTAAAAGTATCAACAAGGGAGGAAGCCCTCTCCAACCTATACATGAGCAACAAACTACTTGCTATAGTAATGGTACTCATCATTTTCCTTATACGCTGAACTGATAATCGTTACAGTTAGCCACTAGTTCTTCAAAAGTATCAACAATTCAGAATACTTCCCACTAACTTATCTTCAGTACCTATTCGTTACGAAAATATGAGTGAACTTGTTCACAAAGACAACAAACAGAATACACAAACCTTGGGCAATGTATCCAAATAGGCATTTGGAATTTCCATTTCCGAAAGCACGTTGCTATTAATTGCCAAAGCAGCTTTCAATATCTGGTTTGCACAATCCCTACACTGCTGGATTTTCTTCCGACCCTCCTCGGACAAACCCTTAGGAGAAACCTTTGGGCAAGGAAGCCACCACTTCTCTTCCTGCCTAACTGATGGCCTCCCACCAGGCAAAGTTGATGAATACATACTAAAATTATCTCCTTCCCCAAGAACGACCCCTCTTTCAACATAGCCAAACTCAGTCTCGCGAAATCCATCAAGAATACCAATTAACATTGCATCAAGCTTTTTGAGAGCTGGAAGATTCATGTACAAATCGGAACGTGGCCTCGCTGTCATTACTTCATACCTTCCGCCCCCACCAGGAAATTGTTGTATCGAAGGAACAAGCTCAACAATTGAATCGCTTACACATAATAACCACTCCATTTCCCTACACCACATTGTCTTTTTCTGCAAGGCCAACGGCTCCAACCTCCATAACTCCCCAAAGACAGTAGCTACATCGACAAAACAAAACGAATGAAAAAACAGTTTTAGTAAATAAACTTACTACATGAGTCTACAACAAAACACATCAATAACATCGGACTAGATCTGATATGAAGACTCACCAGAAAGATTGGTAATTGCGTTTGAGATAGCTAGAGCGGTGCAAACCCCTTTCCCCCCTCCAGACATATCCTCTCCAAGAAGAAGCTTCGCAAATCTTTCCTTCATCATCTCTATCTCTATTGCAAACATATTTAAACACCATTTATTATAAATTGTAGTAGAGTGTCCGCATTATTACAAATAACATGTGAAAAGGCTTCAAAAAGACATATTCACATTACACCATTTATGAATCTATCTACTATTCGTACTTATGAGGAGTTAATATTCAAGTAATGCACATCTACAGAAATTGTCGGACTTCAACATTAATTACTACTTCAGAAAATAAGAATAAGCTCAATGAATCTAAAAAATAATTTCTCCCTTAATTAAACAAAACATAGTCTGATTTACAATAGTTTTGAATTTCGATAATTAACATATTAAATTATGAACTCTAATAATTATGTATATTCACTATATAACATTTTCTATTACCAATTTACCTTAGTACTTTTCACCACTAATAATGAATCAACTTAGACAATTTTTAGTAATTTTGACCATAAATAATAAATCAACTTAGAAAATCTCTTTACCATCTTCTATCAACATAGTAATTTTGACCATTGATAATGGCCAATCATTTTTACAATCCAATGAGTCCAACTAGTGATAATGGCACTCTATTTTTAGTATAATAAATCAAACTGGACAATCATTTTGGGACAATGTCCAACAAATAAAAAACAAAAAACAGAACATAAAAAACCTGATAAACCAGAATGTGGTTTCTGCTTCTCAGGCTTGATATCCTCCCACTCCACCACTCCTTTCCCCGAAATCACCGGGAACATAAACGGCGGCGAGAGTGGCGTCGCCGACGGAAAGAAAGAGCGCAAAAATGGCGAGGATGTGACTGAAGTGGAAGCGCCGCCGTCAAAACGCCGACAAGAGGAGCTGCTCAATGAGCTCTCAGACTCGCTGACGTCAGCACTGGGACTGTAACTTCCACATCTTTCACTTTGCTGATCAGACCCATCTTCAGAACCGACACTACCCATCAAGCCAAAATCAATAAAAATTTAGTGGACTGAGACAAATTTAGTAGACAAAGTGGACAATGTTTTGGGACAAATGCATAGATCTTGAAATCAATGCGATTTTAGTAAACAAAGTGGGCAACTTAAGGGGACAAATTTAGTGAACAAAGTGGACAATGTTTTGGGACAAATGCATAGATCTTCGTATGAAGCAATGGTGGTGATGTGAAGGTGGTAAAGTGAAAAAGCAAACAGAGGGAGAGACTAGAGAGAGAGGGAGGGAGATTTGGAATTTTTTGTTTATGATTTTATTATTACAATGTTTTTTGTATTATATGATTTGTGCTTTGTCTTTAAAGTGTGCTTATGTACTGTTGTCGTCCCTTTGCTTAGTGCAACGAGAGGATGTTGACGGCGTTAGGATAAGGGGATCCTATAAATTCCACTATTATATTCTTTTTCGATCCTTAGGCTCTATATTTGGATATAAAAATGTGATACGGATATAGTATTATATAATGTTTGCTTCTAATATGAGTCGAGCTAAGGTTGCATAAAATGACGATCGGACGATGCTAATGGTACTTTATACTCTAGTTCTTAGTGGTTGAGCTATGCTCGAGATAATTCTACTCCTACTTATGATTATGTGTATAAATTGTATTATTGTTGTATCATGCGAATCACTTTCATTTTTAATTTTGGTTTTATGAATAACTTGATATATGCCTTCAAAGTTAGCATCTATTTTGTGAATGTCTTGTGGACAACTCCACTAGTGTGTTATTGAATAACTTCATTCCTAACTTTATGTGTTTATTTTTAATAAAAATTATTTTTAATTTCAGTTAGTTGGTGCTTTTTAATTCACATTTTCACATCATTTTTTTGTTGCACGTGTCAATATCGAACATTACAATATGGTTTATTGGTTTCTATGGATATAATTGTCAACAAATTGTTGTTTGATCACATTTGTAATGTGACAATGTGATTTTATTATCCTAAATATACTAGGGGATTTAAGATATGAAGGTTATTTTCGAAGACCCGTTATTTTTTATAACATATACACATGTGACAATTTTTCAAATTGGAAAATATCTAACACACTTGTACAACTTCCTACGTTACATCTTTCAGATAAAATTAAATAGTTCATTTTATAAATATGTACTTTCCAATCTATTAGTAATTTACTGAATGAATACAATCAAATAAAATATTAATTGATACACGTAATATTTGGCATCACCACTAGGTCATGAACCTAATATGTTACACACACTGCAATAGTGATTTTTACATGTAAAATTGTGTCCTTTCCTTATTTGAAAATGTAGTAGTTGAGAGATTTAAGTGAGGATAAAATTAATTTCACGACCACAGTAAATACTGTTCTGGTGTGTGAAATGCACAATAGTTAACGGGAGTTGGAGAAGACGGCGTTAGTAGCAAATGCTAATTGTCTTGTACGATTATTCACAAACAAAGGCCATAGTCCATACCACAAAGAATTCCCTTTTTCCTCATCCAATCATTATATGTTTGTGATTTCATTTCTTAGCTATATCTCATTATATTTCAACCGTTTATTTGTGAATTTGGACCGTTCTATTTTTTACCAACTGTAAATGTAGCATTTATTGGGAAAAATTACTGCTGTTCATCATAATCATAGCCTAGCCTCATAGTCTTCTGCAGTTAAATTTTGCAAAATAGTTTGTGCCATTAAAGTCTAATTTGGAACATATCAACCAAGTATTCCGTTGTAATTGATGAATTTTATGTATTTATATCAGGATTTATTATTATCTAATTTAGATGATTAATTAAAAGTCAATCTTAAAATGATGAAATTATTATTATAACGGTTCCCAAATATTCTAATTTTAAAGTACAAGAATAAATAAATTACGTGGTGTTTTTCGATGATCATCGAAGTTGAAAACTTCATATGATGATTATATTAACTTGTAAATATCAATATTCTATATATCACTAAACAAGGAATACAAAATGTTGTTTGATTTATTACATGATTATATTCATTATATTTTGATTTATGTTTATGGTATTTGAGACAAAAATTTAATTTTATAATAAGGGACTTTCTAACTTGACTCTTCCTATGTATCAACGATTGCATAAATTTTCCTATTTCTCTATTGTCTATACAACTATAATAACATTATCTCTGTATAAGTGAACTAAACGATATCAAACGTCATCAGAATTCGATTCTATTATAGCGATTTTAAAATTTTGTTCAGTGCGAATCTGAACGAACCAACAAATTCGCAGGTTTGGTTAATTTTCGAAGTTCGGATCAAAATTCGAATATTCATGATAAATGTGTGTATTTCGACCCAAGTAGAATCTTCTATTTCGAATACGGTCAAACGTAAAAACAAGATTCGAGCTCGGTCCTAACTTTCAATTACATCGAACTAAATCGCAAAACTAACTTTTTGAGCCGAATGGTCAAGTTATGCTCCACTCCTATCTCATGTTTATTCGGTTGCGACGGGCTCCACTATACACACACCAAAATAGTGTTTTAAGGTGTGCAATTACTATTTTGTTCTTGAATGAACTTTCTCAATTATTATATTTTTAAATAGAGGGGGCGTATAAACATAATTTCACACCAAAAAATGTTACTGTGTGTATAACAGTTCAGGTTGGGACTAAGTCAAATAGCATGAAATTGGTACCTATTTGATAATCTCTGGTGAACCAAACATATTACTATATGAAGTTGGTGAAAGATAAGATGAGGTCAATTCAGTCATTTTAATAAAAGATGAACAGGCTCGTAGGTCGGCTTGTCGGGTTACTTTTATGCAATTGATTATCAGAACTCAGACATACTCCGTTGAGCTGTTGTTGTCTTTACCTTCCACCCACTTCAATCATTCGAGGGTAAACCGGAACCACCCTACTCATCTACGTATATATTTCCGTCCCTCGTTCTAATTATTTTCACGTCAATTACAAATTAACAAAAAATATATGACATATATGCTCTAACCAATTAATAAAATAATAATTTAAGAAATGCATTAATATTAGAAGCATATGAAAAGATCAATTCAATATTACTCCTCCGTCCCTTAATGATTAGTACAGTTTGATTTTTGTGGTTAAATTTTAAAAATTTGATCAAGAATTTCTGTTAAACGATAAAAAATAATATAATCATGTGATACCTTGTTAGATTCGTCTTTTATAATTTTTTCGAATATAAAATAAGAAATATTTATATTTTATTGATCATGAAAGTCAAAATGTATTAATCATTTGGGAATATACACACTACTCCATTGGAATGTCAAAATGACAAGTATTGTAATCAAAGAGTGGTTATTAGGACGACAAAAAAATTCTGGAGGGAGTATTAGTTGTTTATACATTCTATATTATGAATTTTTGTAGTTAAAGATTACTCCTTTCATTTTATATCAAATGTAGGACATTTTTATTGTTATGTATGATGTATTCAATTTTGATTTTTAATTACTTATTAGTATATTTTATGATAAAAAATATATAATTAATATCAATAAATTGATATTGAAGAATATTTTCATAAAAGTAATTTCTTACAATTTTTTATATTATAATTAATTAAGTAGTTGTTACTAATCAAAGTTATAAAAAAACGAAAAAAAATCTTGTATTTTGAGATTAAGGTAGTAAAATATTTCTCAACCCTCCATATAATGATATATTATCACGCTTTATAGTTTATGAAGTTCCACTTTAAAATTAATTGACAGTAGAGGGAATAGACTAATATATTATACACTGTCCTGAGAGGATGCTGACTTTTAATGTGGTATGTGCATCTCAACACCCTCACGTGTAAGTTGTAACCTAATCCTCACTGAAAGTTACCTCGTTGGAACAAGGTAGGGTACTCTTGCCTCATTAACTCAAGATTGACTAAGACACATGGTAAGAGTTTATGTGGTTCTACTCCAAAATCAATTGAAAGTAACAAGAATATCCAAGATCTTATATAGAGACCTGAAAGGACACCGACTTGTGCACCTCAACAACCTTTGATCTCGAGGACGCTGGCTAACCGTTAAATTGTTTAGTTGATAATTAACTCCTGATAAATAATATAAGAAGTTATGATATCACATTAAACAATAAGGATACTTTATAATTTTATGACCTACTCTACCTTATATCAATTAATTTTATGATTATTACTATTGTGTGTCATATCTCCTCTCGTGAGATAGTCGAGACTATTTCGTGAGTTTCCAGCACTCAAGGGTGGTGATCATTCACACCTTTACGCCATTTTATTGTATCTTAAATAATTAAGAGACATAATAGCCAACCAATTCACACAGAAGTCCTTTCAACTTACTCCTATTGTTATTTTTATTGTCTTTCTAGCCTTAATTTTTGTTTTTAAATATTTATCTTTTTAGCATTATAAATATAAACTTACATTTTTAATGTACTTTTTTAATAATTTTTTAATATGAAGTTATAAAACAATCAGTTATATAGTTTCAATTGATTGTTATTTACATTTTAATTTATTTTTTGACTATTTTTTATTTTCTTAATCTATATGCAAATTGCTAGAAAGATAAATAAAACAGGTGAAGGCTTACGCATATGATTGATGTTAAAATTACTTAAATTAAAATTATGAACTATATAAATTGATCAATTCGTGAGTAGTTCTCTACATTGCATACAATTTTACATTCACTCAATCCAATAATAACGCACATTGAACTTCTAAAAAAAGAAGTGCTCGACTCCTGGAAGCGGTGACATACACCTCCGGTCGATATATAAACAATAGAAATAATTGAGGAAGGGTGTTAGGCTAATGGACAATTTTATGTTTTTGTTCCAATTTTATGCTTTTGTTCCAGTTTTATCTTTTTTTTATACTATTATTTGATGTATTTCAAACTCATGAAAATTTTATAAGATTATCATGAATTTGAGGAAGGATGATAGGTTAATAGGCAAGTAATTCTAGCCCATAAGCCCGCAGTATTAGATTAGGTTTAATGTTTACCTATAAATAGAGATATATGTATAATATACAACAAAAACAACTATCATCAATAAAAATATATCCCTCTATATTTTTACAGATTTAAAATATTTACATGTTGATAAGAAAGGTGAATGTTATTTTTTAACAAAATGCTAATTATAGTTGCAGGTACTAAATGATCTAGTGGTTATAGATGTGGAATGTGATTAAAGCAAGAAGCAAGAGAGGCAAAGGGGACCAGCACTCATTGCAGCGTGCAATTCATAATATTGATGCATGCAATGCGGCTTCATTAATTAATTAATTACTTAGCCTGAATACTATGCTACTCACCAATTATTCAATTAGATGCATTAAAGTACTCGTACTAATCATTATCGTAACACATGATTTTTACGCTCTAATCGTTCATAGTTATATTTATTATTTTTGGGATTATATTGTAACATTAGGTCATTTTTGTAAGAATATCATTATTCAAGTATTATTACTTTAATAATATTTCATTATGTTGGTCATTAGTAAGATATTTATGTTGTAAATTCGTTACGAACGTTACCACCGTTACATAATCATTAGTTTTGATGGATGGTTAATATGACAATTATTTGAGATGGAGAAGGTCTTTTTTCTACCTATAAATAGACTCATTTCTCCATCAAAAGAATTCAGTCAATCTAAAAACTAAAATAATAACACATACAGAAGTTTATAGATCAATCGAAAGAAACTCTTTTTCATATCTTAAGGCAAGTTCTTGTGATAATCATGTAATTCAACATTTTGGAATTATGTCATGTTTTTAATTATTTAACATGTGGTATCAGATTTAGGATTGCGAATGCATGATCGTCCTTATGAATATGTTAAAATAATGTTTTGCATACTTATAGTAGTATGATTATTATATTGGTATGATGTTATGGTCATTCCGGTTTCATGTTATGATAATGGAGTCGAAACGATGGTTGTCGTGTCTCAATTTCATTCATTAAGTTGATTGTCATCTATTATCTTGTTTGGACAAATATTTTATATGAGGTTAATATATTTTTGTATTTTGGTCGAAGAGATGAATGAAACTTGAATGTTCATATTTGTTTCATTGGAGGCATTTATGATTCATACTCCATTACTCATATGCTTCATTGTACAAATAATATTAAAAAGAATTATGTGAGTAACTTGGCCAAATATTTAAAATAATTTCGTCCACAGACAAATAATATCCATTCATTTGAACACTATTACGAAATTTATTCAAATAACATCTCTTTATACATTCATTGTTATGTTAAAATGAATTACCTTTTCATATTATATAAATAATTTATGTTGGTCAAATGTTTGAATTAAATTATCCACAGAGATATCATTTTCATCCATTTGCACACTATTAAGAAATTTATTCAATTAATATAATAACCCATAATTTTATGACATCTTATATATTATGAAAAAGAAATATGTGAATCACATTACATTTATTTTCCTATAATTTTGAGATAATTATTTTATTCGATTATTAAGAAAATTAGGTAGTCACCACACTGATAAATGTTTAAATGGATAATTAATCTCATATTATAAAGTTGTACAAAATTTTGAGATAATTATTTACGTCTATTATTAAAAAAACTAGTTAGTCACCACAATGATCTAGTTGAATGTTTAAATAAATATTTTATCTCATATTATTAAGTTGTGATTTTTTTTGAGATATGATGGTTACAATATTAGTTTATTTTAAGTGCTTGTTACTCACCACAGTGATCAACCTAATGAGTAAACCAATATTTTATCTCAACTAATAGTTACACAAGAAAATATGAGTTATTTGTCAATATATTATGAGAGCATGTAATTTAGTTATTCTTATTATTTTAAACATACATAAAGTATTTGATTAAGATACATGCTTATAATTAAACTTCACTATAGTAGGTTAATTCCACCCATGATCTCTCCAATGGTGCCTTTATCCATAATCCATAATTTACCATTTCACGATAGTCATCCCCCGGTTTAATGAGAGAACATTGGCGGATTAGCTGTCCAAAGCACATATTAGGAAGTCTTTCGTAAGATAAATAACCTTGAACGAGCGTATTACCCACCTTGAGACGAACAAGGTGTCTAATTAGTGTGTTAACATCCACAACAGTACGTAGCCTAAAGAATCTTTTACCTTGTTTATCCATACGTAGTTCAACAGGGTCACATCCCACAAAGTTATTGCCTAAGCGACCAGCCACTTCACGAGTTAGAAATTGTTCTTGTAAGCCTCTAATTTGAACCCAAAAGACACACGAATCAAAAGATACTTTCCATGGGATCAGATTACGTTCCCAACTAGCATGAGAATTAGATTGTTGTCAAAATACCATGGTCCTTGTTCAAGCACCCTTTCCTCATCCTTGTCCGTTGGGAAGAAGATTTGAAGGATAGATGCACGACAACGAAATACACGAATACCCTTACAGTTCCAAGCACGTGACATAGCCAAACCAAATCCTTGGAGACTAATAAAGGCATCTTTTTGTGAAAAAACTTTAGCATAAACACTGGCTGCACACTCCATCGATCAAATCTGCCTCAGTGAGATCAATTGGTGTGGCTTCTTCAAGGGAAAGAGAAGAGCCCACCAAACAGTTTAGAATTTCCGATTCCATTCTTGGTGTAACCATAATTCTAGGTAATCAGTACTATTCGTATGAAAGATTGAATTGAATTTCAAAGAAGAAGCGAAATCAAGAGCAGTTTTGGTTACAAAGAAAGAGTAGTTTCTAGAGAGAAAAAATATTTGTCATTTCAAGCTTACTTGATACATTAAATTATGTAAAACTAAAGTAAATATGTTTGAAGCTAATAATATGTGGATACATATATAGTTAACAAGTTGTACTGTGAGACCAATGTGTATACAAATTTCAATATTAGTTTTAAAAGAAGCTCGTTAAACTTATATATATTGGAACTTAATTATGAGTTACAGTTAATATAAAACAATATTAATTACATTTATATTTGAGTCCAAAAATAATAATATCAGCTAGAAACAGATAGACAAGGGACGGACCCGGGATTTTAGTGTGGGGTATTCATTTTGTCATAAAAAAAACATAACTAACGACAATATATAAATGGTTCAAAGGTTTTTCAAAAGCAATGAATATTACATTAGTAAAAAGTAATGCCCATTGAAAATATTTCAAATTTATCCATATCCCTCTCTCTTTCATTGCTTGAAATTCGTTGATAATATATCTCCATCATCAATTGTGCTAAAGACTTATTTATCTATATACGTCACCAACTAATTACCAATTTAAATAATCAAATAAACAATTATATATTTAATACAATAATCAATTTAACGACCTACTAATATGAATTGTTTAATAGAATTAATCTAATTATACTAACTTACATAGTTTGACATTAAGTAACTAAAATTTGAATCCTAAATTAATTGTTCTACCTTTTTGTATTAGTAGTACTATTTGTGTAAGCGGTTTAGTTTAAGAAGCAAGTATAATATTTTAAAATTTTATCTAATTAAAATACTAAATTTATTATATGAAATCATTAAGATTATGTAGAAAGATTAAAATATAAAATTTAGCAAATAATATAGAATGTCAAAAATAAGGTTAAAAATAATACATGACAAGTAATTAATATATTTTACCTGGACATTTTTTTTAGGAATTGAAGGAGAGCAAGAGAGAATGTTCTTTTTATTAATTTTCATTGTGATTCGGGTATGATCAAATAAAAAATATTCACCTAATGTTTGTGAATTACAATTGAAAATGATTGAAATTTAATATCACATTTGTTCTCTTTTACTTGTCGTTCTAGTCATTTGCATATAGATTAAGAAAAAGTAAAAGAGAGTCAAAAAAAATATTGGAAATGTAAAATTATAATCAATTGAAACTATATAATTGGTTGATTAATAAATTCAAAGTAAAAAGTAATTAAAAGGTACATTGAAAATATAAATTTATAATTAATTATGTTGGAAGGACAATTATTTAGAACAAAATTTTGAGGCTACAACAATAAGTAAAAGAGAACGGAAGAAATATGTTAAATTGAGTATTGGAGCCTTGCACGTATTTATATTTAGGGTTTTTGGCCGGGGACATCACCTACTTTTTACTTATGTCACCAGTTGATCACTTACTTTTCAAAGTATCCTGGTTGATCACTCACTTTTTAAAAAGTGTATCTTTTGGTCAGTCGACCACTTTTCTGGGTGGTCAACTGCCGGTCAACTCACGTGGCACCCATGTGCGCCTTTAGTAAGGGTATTTTAGTTTCAGGTCGAATTTGACCCAAAATAAGTTACCACTAGACTTATTCTTTTTAATATTAGGTATGTAGGGGAAATGGGAATATTCCAACATTATGCTAGGTCCGTTCTTGGAATAAACCCAAATTTTGAAGGTTAAAGTAGGATCAAATTTAGGTCCAAAACATGAGGTTCGAAACTAAAACCAAACCGAAAATAATCGGAATCGAACTGTTTGCAATCGAATCGATTTCAATTCCGTCTACCATGGAACTGGTTAGGTCGATTCGATTCTTTCTTTTGTCTAAAACCAAATTAAAATCGAACCGTGTATATGTCTTATGTTGACTATGGATATGGATAAAGGGACTGTTGGGCTTGGTGGTGAGGATGGCTACACGAAAAAACTTGACTAGTGATGGTCGATGGGGAAGATTGTTGAGAAGAACTGGGATAGGAGTTAGGGTAGGCTGGGTAGTGGAGAAGATGGGGGGATATTTTTATTTTTGATAATGATTAATTCTCTTAAGTTGTACAAAAACAACTCATATAGCTATTTATTACAAAACTCATCCCCTAAATTATAATTTAATTGTGTTTTCGAATTTGATAGTATTAAAAAGTAAAATATGGGGCTATTTTTAAAAGTATGAATATTGAGTTCTTCGAATAGTTTATAAGAAAAGATACACATTTGAGTCCTCGTTCGAAAAGATGAATACTTTAGTCATATATTGAGTTTAACTGAATGGTGTCGAAATTTAATAAAATTAAATTATTGAACTATTCGTCTGTGCCCAATCCATCCTCTATGAATTTGTTCTTCTTACACAATTACTTTTTTATATAATTAGTTTGATATTATTAAAATTTTGTAATATATGTATGATAAAATATTAGAAATAATTGTATACAATTAAAAAATAAAATTGAAGAAATGTGAGTGTATCAATATTATATACAAAATTATATAATTAGTTAAAATTAAATGATGAGTATATAAAATATAGATGGCTTATTTTCGTTTTACACCTTGAACTATGACAAAAGTTTCAAAGTGTACCCTAATACTATTCTAAACCTCACATTGCACCTTATATTACGATTTATCTCATTTTACCCCCTCATATATCAAATTTAGATGGAATTTCATTTTGCAAGAAGGATGAATTCAGATTATCACATTATTAAACTTTTGGGGCAGTTTTACAATAAATAAAATTATAAATTAAAAATTAACCCCACCCATTGATGTTCTTCATCAACCCCCACCCCACCCAACATCACCATCGACTTTAAAACCAATAAGTCAAAATTGGAGCTAAAATCGACAGCCTACTTTATGTTTAGAACTCCTCTTCAGCGACGGCCTACTAAACTAATCAAATAAGTGAAATTTGGAGTTGAAAATCAACAAATTCCAATTACATTAAAACCAATAAAAAAAGTCAAAATTGGAGCTTCAAATCAAAGAATGAAATAAGTTATCTCTTTTTCAGGTGGAATGGATAACCAGCGTTCACCGTCTCTCACAACTTTCAAGCTCAACTTCAGCAAATATTACTCAGATTCAATACTCGAAATATATAAATAGTAAATAATTTATCAGAATAAATTATATACTATAATTGTATATATATAAAATCTGGAATATTATAATTGAATAAATTCATTACTAAAGAGAGAGGAAAAGGGCATTCGGTTTCGAAATGTGATTATTTGAAGATGAAGGATGAGATTAATTTTTAATTTACATGTTTAATAATTTGTAAAAATTGTTCTAAAAGTTTAATATATATGATAATCCGAATTTACCCTTCTTGCAATACAAAATTTTATTTAAATTTGACATTTGAGGGGGCAATATAAGACAAACCGTAATATGGTGCAATTTGAGGCTTAGTATAATATTATGGTGCACTTTGAAACTTTTGTCATAGTTCACGGTGCAAAATGAAAATAAGTCAATATAGATGGGTGTTATTTTTAATATCACCAATATCCATTTTGTAGTATAAATTATAAAGTTGTTTCTAACTTGTAAGTAGAAGAGTATTTGGATTTTGGATATTGATAAACTATTTGATACTCCGACTCCGTATTTGATTCGAACAATACCTCTTCATCTAGCCCACTAGTCTCAAATCTCAATCTATATAAAGGACTCTATCATTGGCCTCCTTTGTTAATCCCTTAGGCATCCAATTTCTGTTTCATCCTAGTCTCCTCATATCTGATTCTCGAAGCAGTAATTTTGTAATGGCAACAAGCACTAATTTGGTTGTCCAAGTTCTCGAAGATATGATGTTCGAAATTTTGTTGAGGCTACCTGTAAAATCATTGCTACGTTTCAAATCGGTGTGCAAAACTTGGTACCTTTTAATCAAAAGTCCTTATTTTATATTTATGCATCACAAATTCAATTTGGGCAGAATATCTAATTTACTAATGTGTACAACTCCTAGATTCCAGCAACAGAAAGATATTAATAATCACGTCTTCACAATTCGTCCTGATGACAAATCGGCATCGGAAGATTTTGGGATTTTTGCAAATCCTGATACTTATGTCGAATTTGTTAGAGGCTCTTGTAATGGAATCGTTTGTTATTACGATAACTCAACAATTTACTTGAGCAATCCAGCGACGAGAGAATTTAAGCAGTTGCCCCCTACTTCCTTTGAATCTTACGAAACAGACGACGAAAAGTTTTACCAATTTGGAATAGCCTTTGGTTCAGGGTCTACAAATATTTATGATTTCAAAGTGTGCCGAATTTTTGTTACATGGAAAGACGGATTTAGCAAACCCACTCATGAGGCATTTAGAGCTGAAATGTTTACTCTCAGTTCTAACTCCTGGAAACAGCTTCAGTGGGACTTGGATGATAGACTTCAGTTTGTTAGCACCTTCGGTTCGTTTTGTGCTAATTCTTTTCACTTCCTCGCCATACGCTATGAGTCATGTGCTGAAACCATTGTTTGTTGTGATATCCACACAGAGAGGTTTAGAACAATGGAATTACCATCCATTGGGCAGGATTTATTTGTTTACTTAATGGTGCATAAGGATTTTCTATCAGCTGTGTGTAAAAAATTTCCCAAGTCAACGAGTGAAACCTCGATGGAGATATGGATTATGAAAGATTATGGAGTTGTAGCATCGTGGACTAAATTGTATAGCATTAGGCAAAACGGCGCACCACGATTCTTTTGGACCGAAAACGATGCCGTAGTAGCGCAACTACCGACATTTGAACTAGTTTTGTGCCGTCATAATACTCTCGATTGTGAGCCTCTAGAGATTGATGGGTATAATCCGTACTCTCAACTTCTAGTTTATCAAGAGACTCTTCTTTCCATCATGTGACAACATGATTATGGACTTTGATTTGTACTCCTTTCGTTTTTTCTAACGTATTTTTTAATCTAAAGTTATTCATATTGTTTAACATTTAAATGTACTTTTTTCAATATATTTTCTGTCTTATCCTTAATAAAGTAGTAGACTTTTATTAAATTTATTGGTCCTTCGACCGAAAAACTTGGGAGTTTCGAAGGATAATAGTTCATCCTCGTGTCTTTGTGGTTATTCTTTCATGTTTCTACGTGTGGCTTTCTGGCTCCAGAAGAAAGCATAGTTACTAATTAAGCATAGTTATAACAAAAGAAGCTCAGAAATACAGAACACTTTTTGTATTAAGTGTATAATCTCATATTTCTTGTTATTATTAGCACAAAATGATACTATTGCTTCTTGCTAATTATCTTCTTCTCCATGTTGCTTAAGATTCTGCCAGTTGTTGGAAGTTGATTGGTGTAACATATGTAGTGGGGCCACTGTAAAGAGTAATAGCTGCAAGATTAGCAGCAGCCTGAGTTGGATGGAACAAATCCCAGAATAAGTACACTTTCCTGTCTTGGCACAGATTTGCAGTTGCATTGCAAGATTGCTCTGCATTCAACTTCCCCATACCACAGCATGCTGTATCAATGTTTGTAAGGCCTGCAAATTTCCGGGCGACATTAGTGTTCGGAATGGCAGGGTAAGGTTGAGTACAATCCTACCTACGCCCTACTATGCTTAGGCGGGAGCCTAGTTAGAAGCAGTGCGACATGGTTATGAGTTATGACTTAGTCCTTCGAATTCGGATGTATATACATCATAGTATTTCTTGAAAAAGATTTGTACATTCCAAAAGATTCGGATGATTTAAGCCCCCCATACTGAGCTCAGGCGGGAGCTAATTTAGAAGCGGTTTGACATGTTATGGTTATGGATTAGTCCCTCCGAATTCGGATGTACACACCATCATAATAGTTCTTGAAAGAGAATTGTACATGCCGACAAGATTTGGATAATTTACGCCCCCCCTATACTCCGCTTAGGCGGGAGGCTATTCAGAAGCAGTGTGACATGTTATGGTTATTATTTAGTCCTTCCGAATCCAGATGTATATATATCACCATGGTATTTCTTGAAAGAGAATCGTACATACGAAAAAGATTTGAATGATTTATGCCCCTACTCCGCTTAGGCGGGAGCCTATCTCGAAGCAGTGTGACAGGTTATGCATTAGTCCTTATGAGTTCGGATGTATATAACATCATGGTATTTCTTGAAAGAGAATTGTACATACCAAAAAGATTTGGATGATTTATGACATTCATGGTCATTTCATAGGCATTTCCAAGTGAATATTTCATCCCATGAAGCTGTGAACTGAGTCTGCTGAGGAGTTTATCAAGTTTTGAGTGAAATAGCTGAGCCATTTGGTTAGCTGCATCAAAACATTCCCCTGTATGACTTAGAACTCTTTGAGCAGGACAACATCCTACTGGTGGTATGCTAATGATCCCAAATTTTTTAGCTCCAATGTCGTATAAATTCTGCCACACCATAACATTATAAGATCTTACCCAAGGTAATTGTCGATAGTGAGACAAGTTGCAGATTAGTTTCAGATAGTTACAGTGTTGGTCCCCGAGAGTAGTACATATGTTGCACATTCTTCCGTAAATATGACAAATGTTGCACATCTAGTCAATATTTTAATGTACAAAATATGGACAGGAAAAAGGTTCAACATTTATTACTTTCGAGAATTATAATCACTTTCTTAGACTAATCTGCAACGGTGAAGGACAAAAAACGGTTACCCTTATATGCGTTTCATAGGATTCGGTCAAGTAGTCTGTGTATTCATCTACGGAGAATGTGGTATTGGTAGCAAAATAACCAAAAACGTCGTTGCTTCCTGTACTGATGAAGAACATAGATTTGTCCAGAAGAGTATTTGTTGTGTGCTTACCAAATTTTGCTTCAAACTCACCGTAGACTTCAGCTAATTGTAATATTTGTTTCGATAATGGTAGGACCCCCTGATTTTATGTATGTTAATGAGTACAAACAATCGAGCAAGCTGAGTCGAGAATCGAATTGTGAGATAGTAGTAAAACTGAGGGACAAAAAGGACATCAGATGACTTACGAGTTTCGAGCCAGTAGAGTCGAGAAGGCCAGAGCCAGCTGAGGCGAAGTTTGCGCCTCTTCTTAGGACGTGTGCTCGTCGACGTGATTCCAATGTTTGAAGAAACAAGTAGAATGAAGGACTTCTCTTAGCACCCATCAACATGGCTGAACATATTAAGTAATAAACATTAGTCTAGCTCATCCATGCAACTTGGTACTATTACACAAGAAATCATCGGTTTTTCTAATATGTGACTCTACGGAATAACTAACCGAGGTAGTCAGCACTGTTGAAGCCATTGCTGAACCTCCCCGTTGCCCTGTGGCCGGGGAAGTCAATGCCATGGTACGGGAAGTTAGCCTTCGCGTGGCTTCCGTGGAGATGTGAGTTTGTTCCGACATCAGCCGTCGAGTCTCCCAGAATGAAGATGGTTGGATGATTCTGAGCATTAGCAAAATGAGGAATAAACATGACAAATTGGAACATTAGGCAAAGCAATGCAACTTGTCCTTCCTTAGCCATTGCTTAACTAACTTTTGTCCCAAAATGATTGTCTACTATCTTTAGTATATTTAAGCCTTATAATGATAATACAGGAATTGTTTACAAGATTTATAGTAAAAAATATCACTAATGTCTAAAAACATAAAGTTAAACATTATGGTACGATGAATATGAGGAACATCCGAACATCTACCCCCGGCCTATTATAAAATTGGACGGATCAATCAAGGGGTTATATGCGAATTTTTCATATTATCAAATTTGAAAAGTTCAAACAAGACTTAGATTGCCGCTTATAAGATCTTGTTCAGGTATTGCACTATGTGTATCTAAGATTTTTGCTCCTAATGTCCAAACCCTCTTTTGTATGGGACCGCGACCGTTATTTGTAGAGTGCATGCTGCGTAAACTCAATAGGCTCCAAAGCACGTCAATTAAGTAAATCAAACTAGGCAAGTATGTGTGACAGACTTGATCAAGAGAGTATTGGTAGGGAGAATCAAACTTATGAACTTACGGACACAAACTCACATACTCCACCAACTTGATCACCTTTACGAGTTAATATGCGACGTTTTAATCATATGATGCAGAGATGTCAGTTGGTAAGAAAGCAAGGGTGACCAGACGCTTGTGACCGTAAGGTCATGAGTACGATTCTTCATACCAAGACTTTTTTGACATGCTATTATGTCAGTCTAAAACCAGTTCATAGATAAGACATGGTAGTTGCAAATATTTATGAATTATTGTTGTAAACATAGGTGCACCAATTAAAAAAAAAACATTAACTTAATTGAAAACAGAAGTAATACTTCGTCCAATGATGGAAAATGTAATATTTTAAATATGAATAGATGAAAATACAATAATATAAGGTGCTTGATTAATTAAATTACTTTAATTAAAACTACAATTTCATGCGTTTGAGAATTAAAATCATTAAACCTATGCCAACTCCTTAACATCTTGAAAGTTGATGATGTATTAACGATCCGCTTCAAGGGTGTTGTTGTTTTTCCACAATGATTATTACTACCTCCGATCCAAAATACTTATATTTTTCACATATCGAGATAAATCTTTAATCTTCAATAATTTTTTAGTTATATCGCTAATAAAATTTTAAAATTAATATTGTCAAAACAATCTAAAAGATAAATCCAACTATACAAGTTTTATATATTTTAAAATAATTAATAATTAATTATTTATAGATAACGTTCAATTTTATTTTGAGCTGGAGGGAGTAGTAGCTAATATAAAAGTGTTGCTTTTCTCTTTCTGTATTTTTGCTTGTCATTTTAAAATAATTTTATTATTCTTTACTTAACATTCTAAATTTCTTGATATATTATTTATCTTTATTTTTTCTATTATATCTTTTGATATTAATCACCTGTGAACCATTTTTTCATTTTGGACTTTGAATATAGCACGAAAATATGATATATTTCCAAGGTTTCATTCTCCCAATATATAAATGAAAACATTTACAAAGTAACTAAAGAAATAACATTGCTTATCAGTTATATATTGAGTCAAAATATAGAACACAAGTAAAAACAGATGAAATTCTTAATATTACATTTATAAATACAATATCATTATCAATATCAATAAATGAAAGTGTGCATATAATTATAGCGTAGTAATAAGTGATAAGATGATTGTGGTGGAAAGATTTTATACCGTTGGTTTGAATCTTTGAAGAGATAATATTTTGATGAAATATTATACGGTTGTTTATGGTTTCGTATCATGTTGGTCCTCTACCTTACACCACTATCGTAGCACATACCTTGATTTCCAATTTATTAGTCCTTTTCTTTATACGATTACTATTAGAGCACATTATTTAATTTACAACCTGTCAAATACTACAAAGACCTCTAATACGAGAGAAATTCAACTTACTGGAAAAATTAATGAATGAAGTGTGAAAATCGTCGACCAATCTTATCAACATTGACCAAAGTAACACACGGCTGTGATTTCTTGAAGCTTATGGGACCAGTTAAACTCTTTAATGCTCACCTTTTTAATATTTTTATGTTCTTCTTTAATAATTTAGCTAGATGCTCATGATTATATACATATTGACCATCAAATGAATCAATCTTTTTCCCCCTTTTTCTTGATTGCAGCAGCCTCTAAGAGAAGAAAAATCCATCTTTGCTTCCACCCAGAATCTTTACAAATCTGGTCAGTTCAATATTTTAGTTCTCAATTCTTTCTTGTTTACAGCTATATAATTTATTTTGGTATTCTTTTATTTGTTGTTCAGTTTGATTAGTGATATTAACTATTTTATTTGCATTTGAAAGTTTTGTGTGGAAAATGGTTTTGTAGTATTTAGCTGATGAAATCATTTGATGGGTAGTTGGAAAAATATATTTTTTGTGGACAAGATTTGATTTTTAGTTGACTTTTTCGTGTGTCTTTTGGTAAAGATGGAATCTTTATGGAGTATGGAATGAGTTTAGGTAGCTTAAAAATTAAGATCTTGAATTATTTGTAATCTTTTGTGAGAACATGATCTATGAGGAGTATATATGGACTTTTTTGTGATGTTGTATTGAGTAAATAAATTAGTCTGAAAAGGTTATTTGGTTATTAATTTGGGTATTTGGAATTGGTTTGATGGTAGATTTGAGTATATGTAGTTCCTTTTTGTATGATTTGGAAAAGGAATAGCTTAACAAAAACTGTAGTCAAAGTTATGGATTTGAGAATAGACATGAGATGATCATCATCTTAGGGTGATCCTTTTATTGACCGACGCCTCGTGTTATAGTCCTGGTCCCCGAAAGATGTGAACCAACTAAGTAGCATTTACGTCGCGAATAGAAGATTGATTTAGTTTATTGGTGCTTTTAGGAGATTAGCTTTAGCTGGTGGTTTCTTTTGCTGGTCTTGGGAACTTGCAGCTTTTTGCTTTTGTTGAGTGAAACGATTTCTGTTAACAGTGGCCAACTGACGGTTTTTGTTTGCAGATTGGTATAATTGGATTATTGTGATTCACAAATTGGATCTTGAACATGGATCCAGATGAGAGGTTGTGTGCTGAGGCGTGGAGGAAATTGTCTCCATCGTCTAGCAGTGGATTGCTTAAGAATGATCATGCAGGTGATCAAGTGTTCAATCAGTTCAATATGCAGCAACAAAAATGGGATGAATCTCAATTGATGGATTACAAGACAAGGATAGAACGAGAGTGCCGTCAATATAACCAACCGCCTCAAGCTCCTACGTTAGTTGAAGTTCAGGCTCAGCAAGATACCCAGATGAATGATGCGCAGGGTTCAAGAAGAGTTAAGGATTGGGACCCGAGTGCTACTCTCAACAATCTCTCTTTCTTGGAACAGAAGATCCACCAGCTCCAAGATCTGGTGCATTTAATTGTTAATCGAAGAGGGCAGGCCACAATTACTCAACCTGAGGAGCTCTTAGCTCAGCAGCAACAGCTCATTACAGCGGATATCACGTCAATAATAGTTCAGTTGATATCTACTGCAGGAAACCTTCTTCCAACCTTGAAGCAGTCACTTCCAGTGGAAAGTGCACTAGTTAGCCAGCTTGGGGTGTTAAGCTGTCTCCATCAGGGGATGGCTGTTCGCACCGCAGGTGGTGAAAGGTCACAAAACAATGCTGCGAATAAGGTAGAAGATCACTCTAACCAAGTTGAGTTAACCACCAATTGCAATGCTGAGAATCACTATGGTATTGAAGAACACGAATCAAAAGATGAGGAGGATGCTGATGAAGAAGAGCATCTGCCTCCTGGAACCTATGAAATTCTTCAACTTGAAAAGGAGGAAATTCTTGCACCTCATACACATTTCTGTACCATTTGTGGGAAAGGTTTTAAAAGAGATGCAAATTTAAGGATGCATATGAGAGGCCACGGGGATGAGTATAAAACTCCAGCAGCACTCGCAAAGCCGCACAAGGAATCCAGCTCCGAACCCGTGCTGATTAGGAGGTATTCTTGCCCTAATATTGGCTGCAAGCGAAATAGAGAACATAAGAAGTTTCAGCCACTGAAGACTATCTTATGTGTGAAAAACCACTATAAGCGGACTCATTGTGAGAAAAGCTACACTTGCAGTCGCTGCAATACAAAGAAATTCTCCGTCATTGCAGATCTGAAGACGCATGAAAAACACTGTGGTAGAGATAAATGGCTTTGTTCATGTGGAACAACGTTTTCTAGGAAAGATAAGCTTTTTGGGCACATCTCTCTTTTTCAAGGTCATACACCTGCAATTCCACAGGAAGAAACCAAAATGTCTGCTGTAACATCTGATCCGGTCCAAAAAATTAACACGACGAATGAGGTTGAACAAATGGATTTCAGCTGCAAGCCATATGCTTCTAATGAGAACGATTTTCAGAGTGCAGTGGATGCAAAAGGCGGGTTATGCGATCCTACAAGTTACTTCTCACCTTTGAACTTTGACTCGAGCAGCCTTGATGGTTTCCCCGAATTCCCTCGGCCTTCATTCCAAGATTCAGAAAATCCTTTTGCCTTCCTTATTCCAGGATCATGTGGTTATCCTGGGAAGCCTGGGGAATATTCCGGTGCGAATGATCTAGAATAGCAACATAGGTAGCTTTATTTTTATGTTCCTTATATAGCAGTGTTCTATTATTCTCTTGGCAAATTAAAGCCAAAGTGACCATAATGATACCTAAGCTCTTTGACATCAATGAATTGTTTATACTTGATGCATGATAATTAATATATTACAAGATTGTTGATTGTTATTCTCTTAGTTTTACCCCAAATGTATGCTTCTTTTGCCAATGAAGGTTAAGTTTTAATATGATAATTAATACTCCCTCCGTCCAAAAATAGTTGACGTTTTGACTCTATTTTTTTGTCCCAAAATAGTTGACGTTTTAACATTGGAAATTGTACTTTTACATTCTCAATGAACTTTTTGACTACTTTTTCTATTGAAATTAGCAACCAACCAATGATATATCTCCAAATAATTGAATTTCTACTTTTTCAATGTACTTTTGACTAGTTTTAATTTTTCTTAATCAATGTGCAAATTGGTAGAACGTCAACTATTTCTGGACGGAGGGAGTATATCACATGATTGTTGCTCTCTTGGTTTTGCCCCAAATGTAAGCTTCTTTTGCCAGTCGACGTTAAGTTAATTTAGGAACCTTAACTAACTTGTATACACACTATTAGGGACTGTTTGCTCATTGGTACCATTTATGGGGACCAAACACCATGTCTCCATTTATCGGGATTATTATAGCAATTAACTCTACGGAATGTCCCAGAACTGTATTGTTTTTAGTAAATAAAAGCCAGGGAGAATAACATCCTGCATGGAGCATGAAGTTATCACACCATTAATACATGATAAAGCATATAGAACCAAATTGCATGATCAAGCATATAGTCTGCACAAAAGCTACTATTCTGTTTATCTCTGCGTCTATCGACAAGATTCAAAAGCCTATGCTAAAACAGACTAAAACCAAAACTATGGTTGTGAATAGGAAAGAACATAATCCACTGAGGAAATGCCTAAGGTTCTTTTTCACAATGGACATGAGATGAAGGGTACAAAACAATCCAAAGTTTTCTGCCACATGGTACATACTAATACATTCAATCTTCTTTATTACGTGCTAGACGTGCGCGGTGTCTGAGTTCAGATTTTTTCCACTTAACAATCAGATAACACAGAGAAACGAGAGTGTTAACCTGCAAAAAAGAAGTAAAGCAACAAACAATAAGATTACAGTTTCGACCTAAAAAGAAAAGAAACGATTCAAAAAACATGAGTACATAACTAGTGATGGTTAGCGCAAGAAAAGACAATATGATGAGAGCGTGCTTTAGTAAGGTATCACTCAAGCAGGTTGTTTACAGAAATTCTTTGTGGAGGAGGAAAACAGAGATGTGAAATACGGAGTACTTACCAAGATTATAATCGCGATTACTAGAAGAGGCCCAGACCAAAGCACTGAGAAAAACAGTCCACTTCGATCAAAGTAATTCTGGCTGGCAAAGCTTTTCCAATTAGCAGCTAAGATGCTATTAAGCTTTTCAGCCAGATACACTCCTGCCACTGCACCACTTACTCATTTTATTGAATGTTCGAGATATAACATTAAAAGGCGGAATTAAAATTCGCTGGCATCAGCAGAACAAGGGAAAAATTAATAGGACAATGAAATGGTGACGCGGACAAACCATTTTAAGATATTACCCAAGGAGCAGTATACCTACATGCAAGAAGGAATAAAGACATCTGGAAGTTGACGTTTCTTCTAGAAATAATTGTTACCAGAAGCAAGAAAACATGAAACGAGATTAGGCCCATCAACCATGGCTCCTGCACATAAAATAAGACACAAGACCAACAATCAGAATGACAAAAAACAAGCAAACAAATACAACTCTCTTAGCAAGTTCTAATTGCCAAGCAATCAAGTTTCGCAAAAGAAAATTGCTCATAGATGCTAATAGAATAGGAACTGATAGCATGACACAGGCCTAGTGGATAATACAATACGTAACACTCGGACAACCAACCTAATAAGCTTTACACAAACTACAAGCACGATCAACTGTCCATCTCTCTCACAAGTCACATCTCAATATATATTAACTCAAACTTAATAACTAAAAAATCAGTTATAATCTTTTTCAGGGCTAATTATCTTATATACTGGCTAATCTATTGGAGTAGACGAAAAAGGCAAACCTCAACATGATATTACTATGTAAATATATCATTAGCAATAAGACACAAGAACAATTACCCTAATTCTGCAATAACTATAAAACAATCTTTATATATTTACATATAAGACAACTGAGTCCATAGGCCATAGCACTCGTCAACTCCAACGGAGATGCACAGACATTATATTGATAAAACAAATTAATGTTGCATGAATCACATTGAAAAACAGAAACAAAAAAGATTAGCTTTTAGCATAGTTTTAACATTCTAGTAGCAAATATGAACGATCACATTGAAAAGAAAAGGCAAAGATCACAGCTTTAGCGTTGTTCACAACCTTCCAGTAATAAGTTTGAACATCTCTATAAATCCAGACACAAAGTTAACATCTTTCCACAGACCAACGTATAAAAATGGCAGAATATCGATCCAATATTACTAATAATATATATCATGTTCAGATTTCAGAAAGGCCCAAAAACAGATCACCCTAATTCCATAATGTGACTTGATCACAATCTTCGTATTTTCACATAAAATGCAAATGGACACATACCAACATAAACTTCGATCATCCTTTCCAGGGTAGGGGGGATGGGGTCGAATAGTATGCAACCTTACCCTATCACCACATGGATGTTGTATCGAATTGACCGAAGTGTGAAGTGCAAACACTATAACATAAACAACCCACAAACGGAAAAAGATCAAATCTTTAGCATACCAACATAAACTTCAATCAAGATGCACAAATATCTACATCCATGTACTGTAAATATAAAAAATAAATTATTAAAGCTTTAGCATTATAAATTACCTTCCAATCAATAGCATGGAAAAAACCCATGAAGTTGTTGTAAGCAGGAGTGAAGCCAGATTTGAGCTCAGCTGAAAGCTTCTCAACCAGATCCCCCATTTGATCCATTTGGGCATTCATAGCTGACATTAATTCTTCCATATTTTCTTGAATACTCCTTTGTCTATACCAAATTTGTCAAGAAACAGGAAGAATTGTTGACAAGATTTTGGTAAGATCTTAATCAGTGTATATATGTGTGTGAGTCTAAAACCCTTTTTTAAGTTTGGTCAAAATGTTATAGGGAATTTGGGCCACATAGGAGTATTTTTAATTGATAAAAATTTAGAGTATTCACCCAACTATAGAATCTCACAATGAGTAAATTTTCGTATTAATGAAATGGTTAACAAACAAGCTCTAATTTCTTATTAGTTAAAGCACATGTGCGATTTACCTCCTTTGATACTCCACGACCATTGTTGGGATTTTCTTACATTGACATAATTATACTTTCTACCTAATGACAATATCGATATAACGAATTAGAGTTGGACGGGATCCACTATACACACACCTAAATAGTGGTTTACTATAGCAATAAATGACTATTTTGTCCTCCTCGTTTAACTCTCTCACCTACTACGCTTCCAAATAGGGGGGCAGAATTGTTATTTGATGCTACAGGAACTCACTATTTGGGTGTGTGTATAACAGATCAGGAGTTGGACCAATGAGCCGAGTTGACTTAATTGGTCGAAGACTTCGGAAACTTTAAATTCAATATCAATGTATTATAAATAAAGACTAAATTAAGTATCTGTGAATTTAATTGCTACGTTATAATAATAATAATAATAATAATAATAATAATAATAAATAATTTTCATAGAAAATACATTATTCAAACTTCATAACTAAACCAAAATAAGAAATTTGATTAAAATAGATAAACTAGACTAAGGAGAGTTTTAAAAGAACTTCTTTAGTTTTAGGGTAAAATTTTCACAAATTTTTACATAAAACTAATTTCTAGTGTGGGTAGAATATATATCTAAGCTATTATTATAAACGCGAGATCGTGTCGGGTGCACGTGCAACCCATACACCCCAAGCACCTACTTCACCTGTTGTACCATAAGCAACTTGAGTTGTACCTTGAACGCTTGAGTAATCGTAATCATGATTAACCGTTGTCTCATAATTCAAGTCAAGTGCTAATCTATCCTTTCTTATAGGAACTTTGTATACATGTCTAGAGATATTATCTTTACTTAAAAAACAATTAGCGACGAGACAACTTTTTTATCTTTATTTAAAAGACAATTAGCGACGAGACAACTTTTAAATCCATAACCTTCTGCTCACTAATTACAAGTAATGATTACTTCTATTAGACTGTCTGATTAACTCGTTTGATATGTTTGAGGTGGTCCGGTTAAAGTATTTCCCTATATGTTGCCATTGGAAGATTGGGTAATTCGGTGGAATACCCGACTTATTTGAGTATCGAGCATCAACGATGGCTCGAAATGTGCTTCGTTAGCATGGTGAATGGTTCACTAGATCAGACATCAATTTACATGACGATAATTCAAGCCACTAAGATCATTATATTTGAATTGGGATAACAATTGAGGAGAAAATATCAATGTCTGATATATAATAGTTGAAGATCATAAGTCATTTTCTAAGGGACAATAGTTATTTTACTATTAAAAGATGAGGGGCACCCAAGAAAAGACATGATAGTTCAAGGGGCAACCTGAAAATAAACCGATAGTTTAGGAGGCAACCGGCCAAAAGGCCTTCCAATCTAGTCAAATTACACCTCACTGTAGATAATAAACCGCACATTGTCTTTTTATCTACGCAACAACTTTGGAGGAATAATCCAACACTATTTGAATTCTGCTTCATAACATCTACGCTAACTGACTACGAAGTAGTTGAACTTCGGTTTGTATCCCCTTATTCCCTTATGAAGCCTAATTCTGAGTTTTGGTTTCGAAAACTTCAATCGACTTGACAAAATTATTAACAATTGTTTTGCCCTCGGTTGTTATGATGCTCTCAGGATGAAACTGGACTCCCTGCATAAATTGATACAAATGCAGATGGAATTGAGAACTCAATTTCTGAATGTGCAAAAAGGAAGAGGACATCTAAGCTAGTAGATTTCACTCAAATCTTCATTCTATATTCATTGTCATGTTACACGTTTTCATGAAAAAACTAAATAACCATTTCTTTGAACAATTCTAGAGGACATAGTAATCACATAGAACGGATGTTCTTGTCGTTGATGACCTTATTTGTGTCAACAGAGCAACCAAGGCTGTTAGC
Organism: Echium plantagineum; assembly: GCA_003412495.2. NCBI lineage: Eukaryota > Viridiplantae > Streptophyta > Magnoliopsida > Boraginales > Boraginaceae > Echium > Echium plantagineum. The sequence continues at coordinate 14,423,988 of CM016567.1, read as the reverse complement.
ATGTTATATAATTTAATTATTCGTCTTCACAGTTCGATATTTTAAACTCAAGTTCAAATCCAGTTTGTATCTGACTTTTCTAGATGCCACTACAACCACTACTATAAATAAAGAAGCATAGAGCAATGAATTTAGAAATACCTGTATATGTCTGAACTTCTTGTGTCTTGCAGCCATTACTAGTCCATCTTCAGTCCACGCAGTTATCTCAAGCGCATCATGAGGAAAACTTTCCTTTTCAATAACAAGACTGTGGTATCTACCAGCAGTGAAAGGGCTAAAAAACATGTGAAATCATAAAATCATCAACATCCAACCAAATAAAATTACAAACGTGTAACATTGTTCTCGTTGTCATAGTTGTTTTATTATTTACTGCATATAACATGCTATATAAGAGGATAGCCATCATTTCAGTTATCTGATGAATATTACAAGAACGAATTAACAAATGCTTACTTAGATAAGCCTGCAAACAAGCCATCTTCTTCACCTTCATTATAATATACAGGCGACTTCTTCCCATGCATTACTCCAAAAGGAGAGCGCACAATTTTCCCTACAATTTATTAGCTGAATAAGTGATGATTCTGATTTCTGGTGTAATAAATAGTAATAGTGATGCAAGGGGAAAAGAGAAATATGTAAACATTATTGGAATCTTATATGAGAATATCTTAATTTATATAACACAAAGATATCAAAATATAAATTAAACTCAAAGAATATCATGCCCTGAAGCTCAAAACAGAAAAGGAAAAAAGACCAACATCCTTAAATGATGGAGATTTATGTCTGTATACGATTAGTAAAATCTAACCTCCAAATGCCTCCCCAATGCACTGCAGCCCCATACATACACCAAACAGCGGCACCACTGGTCCTAACTCCAATACAGTCTGCAATGATATCCCAGAATCTTGTGGCGCTCCTGTTATCATCCCCCCAAAATGAAACAAAAATTATCATATTCAACTCTTTCGGTTATGTAGAAGATTGCTAAATGTCAAAATACAATTAAATATTCTCACCTGGACCAGGAGAAATTAGAATCCCTCTCGGATTTTTCCTACAAATGCAATAAGGGTGAGGAAACGGAGTAGTGACAGCAGAAATAAATGGTAGATCAAACACTGTTTTCAGTAGTACTAGCAAACTTTTTTGGCATCCTTAAGCTACTCAATAACAACACAAATATATTATTCTGCAATTACAAATATCTAAGCCATAATTCACATCCATCACTACCAATTTTGCAGGAAAAAATCAATAGAACATTAGCATAAATACTCCTAAATCAGGCATTAGAAATGTCATTATGGAATACATACAATGTAGTCCTTCCATACTATAAATGCCACAAGCATTCAAACCGAGATACAACCTCCATTCAAAAAGATCCTCAATAAACTAGCTTTGTAACCTTACAACATATACAAATATTTCCAACTATAAAAAATCAACCATCGAAACAAATTAGACAATCTTTTTGCAATCGAGAAAGACTAACAAGATCACAAAATAAAATATGTGTTATTCGTACTTTGTTAATCGTCATACGAGTCCATAGTAAAACCAGCTGACTATGATGCATAATGAATATGAGCTATGGTAATAATCAAACAATGTGAGACTAGTTTCTCAAAATACCTCCCACACTTATAAAAAACCGGTCCACTTGGACTACATATAAGGGGTTTACACATGAAATTAACCGAGGCCGGGTGCGATACAATGCAATAAGGCATTAGATTCTTAACATACTTACTTCTTCAGTTCATCAACAGTGAGCTCATCATTCCTGTACACAACAAAATTGCAACCAAGTTCTCCCATGTACTACAAAAAACCAATTAAACAATAAAATCTCAATCACCAAAAAAATAAAAAAATAAAATCTTTACTGCAAAACATGAAAAAAATCACAAAAATGCAGCAAACCTGACAAAGATTGTAAGTGAAACTATCATAGTTATCAATAACAACAATTGGGTTCTGATTAATTTCAGTCTTTACTGACTCTTCAACAGATGGTGAAACAAGAGCTGAATTATTTTTCAAGATTGCAAAGTTGGCATTTTTGTTACTGATCAAATTGGTTTTTGTGAATTTTGAAACAAGAGGATATGAAATTGATTGATGATTATAGTGAAGAGGATGAGCTTTGAGCTTTGAAAAATGGAGGTTATTGATTGAAGGTGGAGCTGAAATGCTTGCCATTGAAACGATGTCGTTACGTTATGAATTGACGTTGGTCTGGTAGAGGGGGTGGAGGAACATGGTGGGTTTTATATAATAAGGATCATAACGTAATACTCCCTCCGTTTCTTTTTATTTGATTGTTTGAGCATTTTTTCTATGTTTCTTTTTATTTGATTGTTTACAATTTCAATGCACTTTTTACAATCCCAATGCACCTTTTTACAATTTCAATGCACCTTTTTACAATTCCAATATACATTTTTACAATCCCAATGTAATTTTTCACAATCTCTTAATAAAGTACTTTTTCCCCAAACAATCAAATAAAAAGAAACGGAGGGAGTATTTATTTATGAAAAAATTGTTCTGAATTAATTTTAATTGATATTTTCGATTTTTGTGAAATTATTATTTGAAAATGGAGGAATTTTGTAATTGTATTGCTTATGAGAATTTAATATTATAAAATGTTATAGAAACTGATTTAATGATGATGATGATTTTTTAAATATTAAAAACATGAATTAATGAATAGAAAGATTATTTACTATTAAAGATAGTAGACATTTTAATGAAATAAATGATGAATCAATTAATGTGAATTTTTTGTAAAATATTAATTCACTGAATACATCATCTGTTACAAATATAACTTCAAAACTTTATTATTGCTTTAAATAATAAATACATTCTATTTATGCACATTTATCGATTCATTTTAAACGAGATAAACTTGTTCATATTTGGAACCTTCCACTACTTGATTTTAAATGCGTAACAAATAGGAGTATTACATAAATAAAATATCACTAAACATAATTGTGCATTTATGTCTTACATGTTTTAAGGTTTCAACATTTGTTGAGTTTATGATCCATTTGATTTTCTATCATCCATTATTTTTTTTATAATTTGAGACACGTAATTACTACTTATCAAACTGAAAAACACATAATATTAGACTTTGGGACAACAATTTATAATTGATAAAGACAGGATGCACTAATAAAAAAATATTTTTCATTATTACAATTTAGGGACCAAAATAAAAGAAGCCGAAAATAGAAAGTCACTTATAAAAATGATGTGCATATAATAAATAAAATTTAGTATGATAATTCAAAAGTTTCAGATGTTCGAACATATTATGAAAATGGTTGCAAGCTCAACCTATTAGGAATACTATATGGTAGGCAAGAGGTAGGTCGATCCGCGCAACGCCTAGTATTCATCGTTTATGGTAGAACTACCGAGTACGAGGCAACCAACGATATAGATTAAAGACGAATCAATCAGTATCGTGATTCGTGAATAGTCCCTATGTGCATAAAAATGATCCTCCATCTATAGCAAGATAATAAACAAGAGTTACTATGTACATCTTCAAACCACTTACATTCTAAAAAAAATGGAAGTTCACCAACCAACATTATTCATCTACAATGTGCCACTCATTAATTTAAAGCAAGATGAGCCACCATTTCACAAGTTCTCGAAAGGTTGCAGCCTGCAGGAGAAGACTCGTCGAGGGGAGATGCAACTCTCGGCTCCCATCCAGAATGGTCTCTGTCTGCTGTAAATGGTGAAATTTACACGGGTCTACCTGTGTCAACTCTATCGATCACGTCCAATGCCTTCATACGATCAATATCAAAATCGAAAACAGGAACTGACGACGGCCGCTTGATAGGAAATGGATCCTTTCGCCTTTCACTGATTGGGGAATGGTTGCTGCTCTTACTTAGCCTGTGGTGTTTGCTTAACCTGGAATTTCCAGTTTCAAACTCTTGACTCTTACTTATACCAGGGGTAAGTTTCCTCTTGCTCACGTCGCGTAACATTTCCTGATCTTCCACAGACAATGTCGGACATGAAGAACTCGCCTTGTTATTTGACAACTGAATTGTCGTCTGATTAGGGGAACGGATTGGAGACTTCACTGGAGACCTCATTGCACCATCGCCTGAAGCCCTATATTGGCTGACAAGAAAATGGAGCCATGCCACCAATTCGAGTATACAAGCTTCCGTTTTCTCCTTGTTAGCATGGTAGAGTGTCTCGATTCTAAGTAAATCAAGCTGACCGGAGGGTTTTTGGTTTATCTCAGACCTAAAAGATTTCCCACTTTGAGTAACAAAAATAAAAAGGGAACCACTGATGTTATATGAATCATGGTGTTCAAACTCACCCGGTGTTTGCCCATTCCCCTACCCAACCAAAGCCATGATGAGCCCTACAGAGACCACCATTATATGTCAACAAGCTCATATATTAGTAGCAACAACATGAATATTAAAAACAAATTGTTAGATTGTCCATTTGTATATGATGGAGTATCTTGATTTATCAAATAGGGGAAAATATATTCGTTGTAAAGCGTAAACTGGAGCTGAATCCAGAAGAAAATTGGGGAAATATCCATAAGGGCATTGTACAAACAACCGTGAAGAAGAAGTAATAATACATGAAGAGTGTCTCTTACTTGGTTGTGTTGGTGGCCATGGGAACTAACCATTGCAATGTTTTCTCCATTTCCGCTTTGATTTGTGGGACTGTGAGCTACAGCAATAAAAGAACAAAGATTCGAATAAGAACATAAGGATATTACATGGAAACAAAAATACATGGTTTATATTTTATTGACATGCGCCGAAAACAAAAAGTATAATTAGTAGCCTTCCTATTTCCTATCACAAAAAATGACCTTTCCGTTCCTTCTCTCCCCACAAGCAAAATAATCAAAGAATATGATAGAGATACATAAGAGTGTGAAATATTAAAACACCTCTTCTTTCCCATGGAACGACTGCAATTTGGTGCGTAAAGACGCCTTTACATTTGGAGGCAATCCTTGATATAAAGAGTCTCTTGTATTTTGTGGAACTGAGCCCGATCTAGTAACCTGCACAAGCAGTGGACTTTCAATGAATTGAAGGCCTCATTAGAGAGTTGTTTCAATTAGAAGTTACCATGCCGGAAAATCATACATCACGAAACACTTACAAGAGTGTCAATCTGAGTAATCACATTTGCATAATGTAACGCAAGACCAGCAGATCCCAACTTCTGGTGAGTATTTTTCGAGGGTCTATGTCCATCTGCAAGCCCACCAGTTTACGAAATGAAGCATCAGTCCGATCAGAGAAGAACTTATTGGTTAAGCAAACGCGGTACAAATTTGTAGAAACATAGCAGCATAGCCAAAGAAAGTTACAAATAATTCACAAGAGAAAAACACATATATCTTAGGTATGTACAAGCAAAATATTTATGCATCACCTACAAATAATATGGAGTATTAATAGTATATAATTGAGCAACTACCAATCTTGTAAGATTAAAATAAAAGGGAAACAAACAAAATATTTATGCATCACCTGCACTTCCAAATGCTGCATGTATCTCTACATGAAGATAATGGACAATATCAACTAGCTTCTCCATCACCTTCGAATGACCAAAAAAGATACAAACAAAAAACTGATTTTAATTGGTGGGGACAACAGAAATAAATTAATCATATAAGGAATTGACGTCAGAGTAGAAATATCATGTTGTAAATTCCCATGAATAAATGGTCTTGAGACATTTGGACATGTTACCTCTTCCAAAACCTTGGACCAAAGTGATTTCTTCTTCAAACCCTTAACATGTTTCTTCTGACTCTTTAGTTCTGCCCTCAAAATAGCAAGACTATCTCCTACAAGGAACAGTAATTACTTTATATAGATGATCACCAGCATGATGTTAAAGATCTACCGAACAAACATGAAAGAATAAGAAGGTTGCTGAAAGACATTTACCTCTAGAAGTTGTTGCACTCGGATTTTCCTCTTCGTGAAGCTTACGATTATAGTCTTGTTGAAATCTGTCTAATGCGTGCATTTCATGATAAAGTTCCTGCACATGAGTAATCTTGTCAATTGAACAGAACTTTGTCAGCTAATTTAGCATAAGAATGTCAACAATTACAATCATTATAAAAGCACGTTTGCTTTTAAGAAAACTTACTATGGCATTTCCTGGTTTGGCATTCATATTTTATTGATACTAACAATTACAATGAAACAATAAATTACCACATGATGCAACAGTGTAGCTTAATACACCATCCCATTCACATCTCAATGAACCACAACCTGTTAATGGATGCTCATGAACAACGAGTCATTTCCTTAGTTGCATCTTTCCAATTTTATGTTTACTATCATCTTGTATAATGTAAAGTCAACTTGATGCATATAAACATCCTAATTCAAAATGCTCACCCCTTTTTCCGTTGAAAGTTGAAGATCATTTGAATGGTAACATAGCAAATTCATAGAGGACACTACACTCAAATGGGGTATGCTCTAGATTATAAATCGTGCGAACAATTATACATGAACTCAACTCTAAGGAGATATCACATAAAGTAGCAGATAACAATTATCTCCTTCATCGACTATTCAGGGAAATGAAGGCATGTCATATTCTTTGGCATAATATAATAAAATTTTAAAAAATGAAGTGAGGGGAAGATTATACATATTAATGCTGGAAAAATATACATGTTAATGCTGTAAAACATAAAAAATGAAGTGAAGGGAAGATTGAAAGTGCGCCATTTTTCTACCATGATATAACTCTGGAATATATAAAACATGTAGTAAGTGCATTGCCGATCAAGGATACTGTAAAGTACTGACTCAGTCTTGTTTCCATGAAAGTATGTTGTATTAGACTGGATAATTTAATGTCAATATTACATCAAAGGTAAATGGACGCTTTTTAAGCAGCTAGAACCACTTCATTTACGAATTTACATCATGAGAAGTCATATTCATTCTTTTCACATTTCCTAAAATGGGCTTGTCTCAGATTGGTTAACATAAGTTCCAAAACAAATGCAATATATGTTTCCCTCATGATGAATTCCAGTCATCTTATGCTAGAATCAACATATATTGCTCACAGCAATATCTAGATTTTCTGCAGAAACGAAAAACATAATGAATTAGAAAAAACAAGCATTGTGAAAAGTGAAACTCACAGCAGTATATTGGACCATAGTCATTAGGTGGTTCATCACAGTTACTGCTTCTTCTTTCAGTTGTCTGTGAGGAGAGAGTTCAGATTCCATCCTACAAGTCATAGAAGCCGTATGATTCGAGATCACTCACTTTTAATACATTGATGAACCTAATACAAAATCTGATTAAAGGTAACAATCAGTACTTCACAAAATAACGGTCCAAATTGTGCCATTGAGGGTCTTTACAACGATTCCCAAATCGGATAACTTCGGCAGAGAAGATTTTTAGTTCTTCCCTGTTAACAAAAACATAATTAGTATAACTAAAAAACTGAAGTCTAGCAATAAAGATATTGACGTGCTAGAGCATTTTTTTCCAAAAGGAACCTTTTGTCAGCCGCAGCAATACTGAGAAGTTCGTCTCTGTCTTTCGATATTAATTTTTGCACACCTTCTGAAGGGACCACTACATCCTTCAAATGTTTAATGTTCTCCTCGTCAAGAGAATGCATTAGATTTGCACCCTTAACAATTGTGTTTGCAACTTCAAAAGCCAAAATTGAGATCTTTATTCCTTTAGTTACCATTCCAGATGCAAAACCACTGTTAAGGCTTAAGTTTGTCATGCTGCTACCTAGTGTATCTAACACATCAACTGCCTTACCAATCCCAGCAGTACCTGCTTTACCTAACAGTGAACTCATTTCGGCAACCTGAACGTAAAAACAATGAAGAACACCATCATATTCGATGCATATAAGATGTCCACAATTCAATGTGAAGATAATTCACGCTCATATCTCAGATTTTCTAATGCCATTTTTACGTGACATGTTAAATTGTTAGGGTAATAGCGAGATAATATAAATTCCGTAGAATTACTATTGTTGAAGAAAAAAATTAGGGACTAGCTAACCTCCACTCGTACTGGACTCCTTATCAGCAAATTCTTCATATGGTTACCATAAAAGCTCAGTTGTATTAGTTTCTAAAAGATTACATTCGGCATATCTCGTGAATTAGATTGAAGGCAATTATATTATCTATGTTTATGTAACTGATGCTCAATAAACAAAAACTGAAGCTCTATGACCATGTTACCAAATCTGCCTTAAAAGAGTTTTTCATAAAACTTTCTACATAACTTGTCCCACTATCAATACCTTGGCTAACCTAATTAGGTCTTATAATAAACGATGAAACATGCAGGAAGGCATGCTCCTACTCAGTCAATATCAAAAGTGGATGAAGCAAATATCAGAATATATGGGACGTTTTCACATGCAAGAACAATTAAATAGAAAGAAAGCAGCAAGTAAATGGATGAAACTTTATAATCAGTGACAATTATAATTTTCGGCATAAAAGTAGCTGTGCAACACCAGCTCAACATGATAAAGAGAAACCATATAAATTGAATTATCACAAAACTCACATTTGAACAGAAATGACAACTAGTAATAGGGAAGGAACCTTAGCGATTGCAGCTTGAGTTGACCTTGTTGAACCATATTTGTTGGACGATGCCCTCGGCAGACGTGGAATTCCATCATAAACAATATTCATATCGGTCCCATTGGAATCCACATTCACCTCAGGAAAGGAAAAAGGGTCCCGTGGTTGCTTATTTACATCCTCTCCTCCAGATGTTTGGTTAAGATTATTATCAGGTTGCACAGATGATGAGTGAGCCTGCGACGCTATTCCACCACTATAATGACCATTTACATGTTGATTTCCATGCCCTATTGTACTATCAGTAGTAGATCTCCTTGAGCAGAGCCCACCCATTGTTTACTTCACTATCTGTTTGCTTTCTACATCAAGCCATCCATCTACTTGACCGACAACCCATGATACAGACTAAAAACACCTGCTTTAAAAAAAAAGAAATTAATCCAAACTCAAACCAATGACTACAATAAGAATGTAAATCCCTCCAAAAGCAAATTTTTGGCAAATATTTATCAATCTCGAGTCAATTCGGAAATAACCTCCTTGTTCACAGGCGTTAGCCTTTCGTAGGCATTGGGACAAGGTGATGTATATATCATAAATTCATTCTATGCAGGTACATGAAACCACAAAAAGAGAGAACCCTTTCACAGGAAACTTCGACGAAACACTAAAATGTTCTATAAACAATCGAACACTACACTGATTAACTTTATGAAGACAAGATCCTCACTACACTTATTATCCAAAATAGCCAAAATACATTTGAATGGATCATTAATAGAAGAATTCAATTGTTTCTATAACTACCAACATTAAAAAAATCCAAATTGTATACAAAAACAAGCTTCAACCTTCAATATTAGTAAAAGAAATCCAAACATGAAGTATAGTGCCGACCGTATCTCAAAGGACTGACAACTCAAACAATAAATACACAAACACTTGTATATGCCAACATCTATCTATAAATTTCCATACACAAAATCATCACTATAGCTATTATCAAAAACAGCTACATCCAATGAATGATTAATAGAAGAATCCAATCGTTTCTATATCTACCAACAACTAAAAATACAATCTTTATACTAAAACAAGCCAACCTTCAATATTTAAAAAAAAAAAAAACTTGAACTGTATTGAATTAATCAAATGTCATAGAACTAACATCTCACATAAACACTCCATTTGTCAACATCTATCATTAAAAAAACAATCCAATCGCCATTTCTATAACCCAACAATTAAAAATCCAATCTTTATACTAAAACAAGCTTCAACCTTCAATATTAAAAAAACCAAACTTAAAGCATATTGAATCAATCAAATGTCAAACGACTACAACTTAAACAACCATTCAACCAATACATAAAACACTTGTATATGTCAATATCTATATGTAAATTTTCAACTATGTAACAAAATAGAGTAGGTGGCTTACCAAGCAAGTGAAAATCACCAAATTGGATCTGAAAGAAGAATAATCAAAGCCAAATACTCAAATTTTCCAATATTTTCTTTGCTATAATAGTATTAGTGGATTTTTTTTTTAAGAAATACAAAGAAAGAAGAATGAGTACAAGTTTGATTGTAGTGATGATGATGAATACGAGTAAAAATAAATACAATCAAGAAAAGGGGAACACAGAGAGAGGTATAAAGAATGATGAAAATAAGGTTGGAGGCTGGGGGTTGAGACTTGCAAACTGTTTTTACTGTAGGACTGTGCAGTCAACGCTACATTTCATGTTTTACATGATTGTAAATCCATAATCTTCGAGGTGATTAAGTTGGTGGCAGTTTGTGATCACAAGATTAAGTATTTATTTTTTATTAACAATTTTTTAGGCGAGTATGTGATATAAACATATTGACCGTGGATATCTTAGTGAAAAGTGCTTTAGAATCTATAAAGTCAGTCTGAGGTTTATTCAATAAGCACGCGTTGATAGCGACTAAGCGTTTCCGTTACAAGATATTGAATCGATATATGTGTATTAGCAGAGATCTTATAAGGAAGAAGATCAACGGCATATGAAACCAAAGACAATTCAATGATATTTTATCAAAATATTAACTCTATACATTTCAAACTCGCGATATCAAACTTTGCTCACCCCTAATCATCTTTGACATGCCACTAGATTATGCACATGTATACATATTTTGCTACTTATTTTTATATTATTTAGTTAATAAACAGAACACATGTTACGATATTAACGAAAAATTTAAAAAATCATATAAAATTTAATAGATGGTGAAATATATTTTTGCCTCATTATATTACATGTATTATACAATTAGAGTTGCATTGTACCTTTAATTGGTACTTAAAATTGGTAAGTGGACAAAAAATATAAACTAAAATAATATTTGAAGTAACATCACAATTATAATTATTTTCTTTCTTGCATTGACTGCTTCAATTTCATAATGCCATTTGGTAGTAGGTCCTAATTTTGGGGTCAAAGAAAGACTAAAAGCCAGCCCAAATGTCAAGTTTTACAAAAAATTCCAAAAGCTTAAAGAAAATGAAATGCATTGGATTTGATATAGTTTGGGGGTAATTTTAGACTAAAGTCAAAGTTAAAAATAGTGCAAAGTTATGTTTTTGGGCTCTTGAAACTAATGATTAAACATTAGACTTTTTCTATACGTTATTTTGTGATATGAGTCTTCGATGATGTCCATTTATAGGATATGCCTTAAAAGGCTTCATCTAGCAAGTGCAACCACTCATTTGGGTCGATATATCTCAATTTTTCATAAATAAATATAATTAGTGTTTATTATTAATAAAAGATTTTTATATTATATTTGGAGTATCTATCAAATTTCGTGTAATGAGAGTTAAATTCGACACATCTTAGTAAAGATTTGATGTCAAATACCATGAGACTATTAATCTATTATCATAATTCATGTGCTTATTTCTTAAATGCCGAATTAAAGAAATTCGACTACACTTTACAACAAGCTTGTCAATTAAAAAGCTTTCAATCGAACTTTTAACAATATTATTGGGAAAAATACTTAAGTTTTGTAACCAAACACCTTCTTAGTTCTTAACCTTATCACTTTCTTTCTTTATTATATATTTAACCCTCTAATAAATAATGAGTGATAAATTTTCAAAAATTAATTACACTTTAAGTCCCAATCTTTATTATATCTATTTAATATCATGTCGCTCAGGAGCATAGCTCAACTGGGAAAGCATCCTTTTCGGTTAAAAAGAATCGTGGTTCGCCGCCATGTTGCCCAATGCTATACAATTTAGTCCAAGACGCTACAACCCCATAATCTTTCATGATCCAGACCTCCACCGAAATATCACTCGGTAACACGGGATATTTGGTATACAATGCTGATAGAAAATCCCGATGCGCCATTAAGGAGACATATGATCTCTCCCTAGGGGTTGGTAATTCCATTGTTCTAAACCTCTCTGTGTGGATATCACAGCAAACAATGGCATATCCGGGGTAATTACCGCGCTTGGCGATGAAGTGAAAAGAATTAGCACAAAACGAACCACTACGAGTGCCACGAAAATGAAGTCTATCATCCAAGCCCCAATGAAGCTGTTTCCAGAAGTTGGAACTGAGAGTAAACATTTCAGCTATGAATGCCCCATGAGTGAACAAATATTCCAAAGGAAGTCTATCCCTTTTTTTTTAGTACAACAAATATTCGGCATACTTTGAAATCATAAATATTTGTAGACCCACAACCAAAGGCTATTCTAATTCGGTATAACTTTTCGTCGTCTGTTTCGTGAGATTCAAAGGAAGTAGGGGGCAACTGCTTAAATTCTCTCGTCGCGGGATTGCTCAAGTAAATTGCTGTGTTATCGTAATAGCAAACGAAAGAGCTTGTAACAAATTTGACATAAGTATCAGGATTTGCCAAAATCTCGAAATCTTCCGATGCCGATTCGTCATTGGAACAAATTGTGAACACGTGATTATTAATAGATTTCCGTTGCTGGAATTTGGGAATTGTACACATTAGTAAATTGGATAATCCTCCCAAATTGAATTTGTGATGCATAAATATAAAATTGGAGTTTTTGATTAAAGCGTACAATAGTTTGCACACCGATTTGAAACGTAGTAGTGAATTCACAGGTAGTCTCAACAGGATTTCAATCATCACATCTTCCGGAATTTCGACAAAAAATTACTTGTTTTCCATCACCAATGAATCAGATATGAGGAGACTTTGAAGTGTACTCGACTCGGGACGGACGCGTTAATACAAAATCTCATTAAAGGTAACAGTCAGTACTTGACAAAATAATGGTCCAAATTGTGCCATTGAGGGTCTTTACAACGATTCCCAAATCGGATAACTTCGGCAGAGAAGATTTTTAGTTCTTCCATGTTAACAAAAATATAATTAGTATAACAATTGTGTTTGCAACTTCAAAAGCCAAAATTGAACTGTATTGAATTAATCAAATGTCATAGAACTAACATCTCACATAAACACTTAAATCTTAACTTCATTTTTTTTCCTTTTATTCTAAAATCCGAGTAGTATTAAAATTTCTCCTATTGTAATGAAGCAAAGAAGAAAACTTAAACTGTCAATGGGCAAACTCTAGTCCCATGATCAGGCGTGGTACATCCCGCCCCTACTTGTGACATCATATCCAGGGCAGAGAACTGTTGAAACCTAGTTTGAGGGTCTCAAAACTTTTATTTAATATTATGTCCATGGGGCATTACTTATTATAACTCGTATTTGCGGAAATTTGATTTATTTTAGTATCATGGCCGGTTCCTTAAAAATTTAACTTCACCTAAAATTAAACTAATCTCAAATTTGTCATTTTTAAATTAATAAATTAAACTAGCTGTCATATTTAACACTTCTAAACTAATTCATACTCCGAAAGAATAAATAAGACACTTAAATCTTAACTTCATTTTTTCCTTTTATTATAAAATCCGAGTAGTATTAAAATTTTCCCTATTACATTGAAGCAAAGAAGAAAACTTAAAACTCTCTAGTCTTTTCACTCTTTTCCCATCCTAACAATCAGACGATCAAGACCAAGCATGATACTCAACGACGACCCTGGTTGCGTCCTCCTCCTCCTCCTCCGCTGCTGCTGCCATCACCGTTAGCGGGGCAGTACATGGTGATAAACGGGTGGTACAACAGCCTAGCAGGGGTCCACCTCTCATTCGGGTCTTTCCTCAAGCAACAGCCAATGAAATCTTGAAACTCCCTGGAAGAAGTAGCGGGAGCAGAAGGCGGATTTGACATACAAATGGCACAGACCAAAGTTGCCCAATCTGCATCTGTAGTGATGTTAAACGGAGACCCGCCCAGATAAAACTCGAGAACACATATTCCCAAGCTCCACACATCCCCTGAGTACCCATCATACCGCCCACCATTGGTGTCAGTATTGATCCTCTCAGGACTCATGTAAACAATTGTCCCCACCGATGTGTTGCATGGGTCCATTGTTCTTGAGAGGATCCTACTGACTCCAAAATCCGCGATTTTGACTTCATCGCGCTTATTCATCAGTAGGTTGGATGGTTTGATGTCACGATGGACAATCTTGTGACGATGCAGGTAGACCAATCCCGTCAGGACCTGCCTTGTCAACTGTGACAAGGCGGATTCTGACGTGATTTGAATACCTTCTAAAGAACCCAAGTCCATGTACTCGAGCACAACTTGGATTCTTGACTCCTGTTCAAACATGTCATGACATTTCACCACGTTGGGGTGGTCCACGTTGCGGAGGATTTCGACCTCCCGCTGGATTTGACGATGGTCTCCATCGTCTGTTCCGACGATGATTTTCAGGGCGTAGATTTTCTCGGTGGGTTGGTGGAGGACTCTGTAGACTGTTCCACCTCTGCCTGAACCGATATAGTTCAAGCGGATGAGGTCAGAGAAGTTCATGGTTGGCTGAGGGAGGGTGGTTAGGGGTGGGGGTAGGGGGAGGGGGACGGCGAGCGATGGATCATGGAGGGGTAGAGGGATATCTAAACCAGCAAGACGGGGGCGTCGGGACCGCGGAGTTTGGTCTCCGGTTGGTGGTTGAACCGGAGGCATGGTTGGTTGATTTTGGTTGTGAAGTTGTTTTGTGGTTTAGGTGATGATTGATGACTTGGTATTGAAAATGAGAGAATATTTATACACACAAATTAATTAAATGACTATGATCCATTTAATATCATTAGGTGAATGAATTATACTTTATAATTATTTATTCACTTTAAAGTAAGGTGTTTTAATAAAGTTATCTTTGCCAGTTGTCTTAATAAAATTACAAAATTAATATTCGTTGTGACAGAATGATCAAGTAGATATTTTTTTGTACACATGTGATGTGACCATGTATGATTAAATGATACATATTGAAACATGCGTGATCTAATAATAATATGGCAGTAAATATGTGTGTAGAGTTTTGATTTTTACACTCGAAACATTAATTAATTACAAACTTCATTTTCCTAGTTGTTGCTCACTTTACTTTATAAAAATCTACACAAATAATAATACAATGGAGTGTGTAAGTGTTGATTAACATTTGAAGTGTACAAAATGGAAGAGTTTATTATAATTAGATGATGCATTATATTTTGAGAAACCTACATTATAAGTTTATAACTAGTGATATGTTAGTTAGTCATTTATGTATTCGTTATTTGTAATAATCTTCAATTTTTATAGTATTAGTTGTTAGTTGGAATTATCGTCATTACTAATTTTTAAAGAAAAAAATTAATGTACCTAATTAAAATTGGATGTTTGTTGATTAGTTACTCCATATCTCACCGAAAACTTTTATTGGTGTATTAAATTTCTATTTCATTAATTAAACCTAGAAGGTCAACTTATTGTGGGCTATGTCATCTTTGCAATCTTTTGACAACTTAAGACGTAGTCTCCAATTTATGGAGTTCAAATTTGATATGTTGTTGAGTAAATATATTTTTTAATTACTTTTTAGTTATTCATATATAGATTAAAAAAATAAAATATAATTAAAAAATATATTTAAAATATAAAATGTTAACTAATTGAAACTATACGATTGATTCTTGGAAACTTAATTATAAAATAAAGTAAAAAATAAATTGAAAAGATATTGATGTTTTTTGTTACTATAAATATAAGTAATTTGAAATAAAAAACCTAGTAAAAAAAATTGGAGTGAGTATCAATTACTACTTCTTCATTTATTATTACTTTACCTTCTATATTAGTACTTACTTTTTCACTTTAATTAAGCAATGAATTAATATGACATGTAAGCACTTAATTAGTAATCAATGTATACTTTTTTAACTACTTTATATTCCCCTTTCTATATTTGCTTACTTTAAGTAGGTGTTTGTGTTTAAACTCATTAGATTCAGTTCTTATCACAATATCACCCAATATCATCTGCAATAGCAAGTGAATCGAGCCGATATATAATGAGTAATATATAGAAGTTGAGATATTATTGAGCTGGCTTATCGAGGGGCTCGCCAAACCACCGTTGAGCCTAAATACCGACTCACCATAAATCAAGACGAACTCGAGCTTCAAACTCACTTTAATTCAATGTGTCGTTAATGGAGTTATTGTACACGAGCCGAGCCCGAGCTCAAGAATTTTTTGCTCGTCCCATCACTAAACGAGCCTTAGGCTCAGCTCGACGAGCCATTCCCGAGCCGAGCTAGCTCACTTTGCTCATTTCGAAATTTGAAGTTCAAAAAATTATTTTACATAAACAATTAATAAAATTAATTAACATGTAACAAGTAATAAAAATAACTAACATATAACAAAGTAAATAGAAATATTGAATTGACATTAATCATAATAATGAAAAAGGCTAAAAAGTACTATAATATAACTAATTTTGTTAAAAATAAGATTAACATATGTACCATCGAGCTATCGAGCCGGCTTCCCGAGCTTGCTCGTCGAGCTGAAGAGTCGGGAACCCAGGTCGCAGCTCGACTGATTTTATTACAACCAGAGTCAAGCCAAGCCGAGCGAGCTGCTCGATTTAGATCGCCCATGCGCAACGGTAGCGGTTGAGTACAATGCTTAATTTGATTTAGAGAGGTAGTGATTGACTTCTTGAACCGAGGGAAAAAGATTGTTGTCAATTTGATTAAAAAAATGTGGTATTTCTAATCTTACTATAACTTTGCTCTGAATTGGTGATGTACGATTTTGGTTCTTAGGTTAGATAAAGTTCGACAATGATGTTGAAGATGACAACTGAAGAAGGGTCGTCCATTTGGCGAATAGACTTTTTCCGAGAAATCATCACGAACCAATATTATGAAACTTCCGACTCATTTACACCATCTAAGCTCAGACTAATGTCAAGAAAAGGCATTATTACAAATTGGTATCTTTGACACAATCGACGCTTGTGTATTCTAATATTAAATAAAAACTTGAAAATTAATAATTACAAAAAACAATCGTAAATAATTTGTCATGTAAAGTATTTATTCAAATTTATATTTGAACTAACTTATATAAAGTCATTTTGAAGAAATTTTAATTTATAACTTCTCGTATAATGAAGGGAATTAGTGAACATGAGGCTTCACTAAAAAAAATTATTTCTCCCTTCCCCAATTAAAATAGTGTAGATAAAAAAAAGGAAAAAAATATCAAAAGATTGAGGAATAAAATCAGAAATGTTCAAAGAGTGATGGAGGTTTATGTTAAAATCGACTGGTGATAATATAAGTGACCAAAATCTTATTACTTCGGGATTGTATGTATTATAAAACTAATTGATGATGCTAGAAGTGAACCGAAACATTATTAATTAATAAAAAGTTTCCTAAAAAAATGGGTTACTTTACTTCACATAAATTAAAGTAGAAGGCAAAGAAGGAATTAGTATCTCATCGACCCCTCATTCTCTATCACTATGGAAGTTCGAAGGTCAATAGGGACATGACAACTAAATCTATCCATTATTACACCGATGACGTGTATAATCAATTATTCGAGTACATACGGTAAATGGGCAAAAGAGACGAATCATCATTACTTACGTCACATTTTAAATTTTTTTTGTTCATTCATCTTTTAAATGTCCAAATTCGCTCACATGTCTATTTCATCGTTAATATCGCCTTTAAATATATTATATAATTTCGTAACTATATATAGAAACTAAAAAAGAGTACAAAAGCTAACTTGATAATGAAATCACATACAAATCATGTGACCAAATTAATGGAAAAAATAACGACATAATGAATAATGAAAACTTTTAAAATATAGGTAAACAAATGAATATATTTACATATATCAGTGAATGAAAATGGCCCCAGACGAAACATAGGGATGAAACATTGGTCAAGTTTATTGCAACGAACGATCATATATATCCATCAATAAAAATGTTATAACTTAGAATATCATGAATGAAATTGATATATTGATATATAAAATGTCTAGGAATTGATATGTAACCAGAGTTTGTCCTGATACTTTCGAAACTTTTGGTTAAATTAGAAAAGGAGGTTTTTATAAATTTTTCACATTTCATCTTTTAATATAAAATTATTGTATATCTGAATTATATGAAGTTTGAAAATTAATATTTTTATGAAGTTGTGAACACAATACAAAGTTAAATTATTCTTACAAACATAAAAAAGATATTCAACTCAAAAAAATTTAAACTTATTATTGTCATTTAATGTAAAAATAAATAAAAATATAATTGTTAATACAAAAAACACATACGTAATAAAAGACCATCTGAAAGAAAAATGTTATATGTTGAGTATTAAAACCATAATGGACAATAGATGTGTTTTAGATTGAAAACTCCCATCACTGTTTAAAATGTTAAAGTATATGTTCGATATATAATTGTTTAAAATTAAATCTAACTAACATTAAAGTATATATTCGATCCAAAACTATATATGTTTTTAAAAAGTAAATCATGTAAATGGAATTTGTTGTTTGAATTGGGATTGTTAATTTGCTTGATGTTTAAGGCCTCAATGTTAGTGTAGCTTTGATATTCTAACTCATGTATTTAACCTTAAATTTAAATTATTAAAAATAAAAATAAGTTAAAGAGATTTGAACTTTAGACCTCAAATGTAAAAAAGTTAACTTATTTTCATCAGGTCAGAGCTAACTTTTGCTCAAATTATATATACATATAAAGTATATCCATTTTTGTTCAAAAAGGGGCCCCTAAATTTCCAGGGCTATGGGTGATCGACTGGTTGCCCACCCTGGTACCCCTCAGGGGCGGCCTTGTATGTTACATATTAAATTGATTAATATGGATGATTAGCTCGTTAGACAACGAAAACACCATATACACCCAAATTCTTTTAGGAGTGAAATAATTGTTTTGTCCATAGATCAAACTTTCTCAAACATTACATTTACAAATAAGGAGACAAAATAGTTATGCCACTATTAGAAAAACACTATCTCGATGTATATAACAATTTAGTAAGACAACCTAAACTGATCAAAATAAAGGATTAACTCATAATCATATAAATTGATGAAATCGTATCTAGACGTGTAAAAAAAAAATCGGGCCCAACCAGGCCGTCCGTGGGCACGGCCCGGTAGTCCGGCCCCAGACCAGCCTGCCCCTTGAGCCCCCGCCCGGCCTCAGCCCACTTATTAAGGGCCCGAATAGGGGCATATGGGCTAGGCCCCTGGGCCCGGCCCTGTTCGGCCCCTTCCAAAGGCCCCGAATTCCCGGCCCGCCCCACATGCCCGGTTTACACGGTATATCGTGTGAGTTATGCGGTATACCGTGTAGAACAGAAGCTTATAGAGTTTTAGTTGTGTTTGTATTAAAAAGAAAGTGATGGTAGAGGGAATTGAACCTTCGTTGCAAAATGTAAGATATATGTACTTACCATTGTGCCAACACGACTAGTTGTTCATCTTTTTGGTATAATTAATAATATTATCTACAATCTAAATAAAATTATAAGATTACATTACATATAATTCTTTAAAATAATAAATGTAGTTTAGTATTACATTACATATTATTTAATATTATAACACAATAGCTTTTAAAATGCTTATAAAAATTGTTTAATGTTAAATACTATTAAAAATAGAAGATGTATCACTATATACTAATGCATTTTATATACACTTATATAATACTTTGAAATCGAATTAAACTATGTACTACTTTTTGAACACATTATTAATTAAACTATGTATATTAATGCAAATTTATTGTTTTTTGTAATATAATTAACATTAAAGAATATCTTATAAAGAAAATGTTAACATTGAACACATTTTTATAATATAATTAAAAAAAATATTTGTCTAACGAATTTGTTATATAATTATGAATATAGTTTTTTATTAATACCAAAACTTAATGAATTATAATTCAAGTGGTAGTATAGTGATAAATATTGAATAATATAATGATTGTATTAATACCAATACACAAACAACACAAATAATGTCATAACTCAACGGTTAAGTTGTATCCTATCTATGCAAGAGGTCTAAGGAACAAATCCCACAAGCCACTTCTTATTTTTGTTGCTACTATTCAAACAAAACATAAATAGTTGGACTATTTGGCCCAAACGGTATACCGTGTGGGCCGATACGGTATACCGTGTGAGGCCCGTTAGACCCCCTTCCTTAGAGCATTCACACTAGTCACCTTAAAATTATCTCTAAAATATTTCTTATTTACTACCTTTATCAATTTTATGATTGTGTTTTAATTTTACTACATTTTCAATTTACCTACTTGACACCCTATGTAATACAAATAAAGTGATAGTAGAGGAGAGAGAGGAAAAAATGATCAAAAAGTGATGATAAAGTGAGTTTGGGGAAGCTTCACATACCTCATATATTGGCACAAACACTTCTATCCTCAAAGAATTGATGTGGGCCAGCCCATAATAGAGAGGTTAAAGAAGAGTGTTTTTAAGAGGGATCTTGGCTGATGGTATATTTCAAGTCAATATGTGGAGTCCAGATGAGATCTGGCTCTTGACTCGTGAGCAAGACCGATAAAGGACGGAAATTCCCTACTTCAGTTGTGACGGCCCATTTTTTTATTCCCTTTCTCTTTTATTGAAATAAAAGTGATTTTAGAGGGGCTACTACAAATGCTCTTAAGGGACCGGGGCCGGATACGGGCCTGGAAATCCTTAAGGGGTCGGCCCGGGCCGTTAAGCCACAGCGGGCCATGCGGGTTCCTTGCCGTGCCGGGCCCTTCCTTAACAAGCCCGGGCCGTTCGGCCCGGTTCGTTTACCACGTCTAATCCAATCATTTGAGGTAATGGGCCGGGGATGTAGGCGAAAGTATGGATCCATGAGCTAAGTTACCTAACAATAACATGTATCCTAAGTTGTGCTACAAACAAGTCGGGTATCAAGTTATCCTGGCGGATTTTAATTTTATTGGGCCGGGTAATTACCCGGTACTAAAGGCCCGGTAGCAATCCTATTACCCTCGTATCGCTCGATAAGGACACGAACGGGTATCAAGCCGGGTTTTTTGAGCCGAGCGACGAGCGGGTGCCGGGTTTCCCCCAAATTTCTATTCAAAAAGAAATATTTCAGGTTATCTGCAACAAGATTTAATTGTCGAAATGTAACCCTGGAAATTCTTTTCAATACTAGTCTTATATTGGTCAATGAAATTAGTTATGGTTAAAGTATAACATATATTATATAAATATATAATATAAAAAATAAATGAGCGGGTAATCTTGCGGCCGCCAATTTTCCAAATTGGGTATTGTATAAAACAAATTACTCGAGTATTGTTCGATAAGAATACAAGCGGATAACATACCTGGATTTTTCAAGTCGAATAACAAGCGGATTCCGAATTATTCTAAGAAGCGAGATAGAAAGAAAGAGGGAGAATGCTTCCTCCCATTCTCACTACAAATACTCGTCATTCATTCCCAAAAAGGTACAGTAATATTTTTACTATAGTAATTCTTTTTAAAGAATTTGAAAATTATGTCATTTAATTATGTCTTTGTTTAAACGCAATGAATTTGTACAAGGAAGTCGAAAACAAGCTTATCCACTAGGAGTCGTTTTTTAAACATACTTGTATCATCTTACTAATTAATCAAAATAAGTTGATCCATTCCTCTACAACATAAATTCATTCATATTCATGATCTCTAAACTCAAGCTTTCGTTCGTCTAACTCTAATAAGTACTAACAGCTTTTTATCCTCAATTTTAATGATAACTACAATTATCCTAACAATTAAGGAAGAAGATGATTAACAACTAATAACTAAAGAAGATAACTTTTCATCGATTTTTGAAGTTCTAAAAAAAACAGTCACATTTTTTCTGTATTTATCTATGAAAACAACATATTTTAAACCTTAATATATAGATATGATGCAGTCCAATTATGTTTTCAAATTTTTTAATTCCAATGGGGCAAAAGTTTTTTTTTCTTTTTTATTGTTAATAAGCGATTATGTAAATGCAAGCCAAATATACATAAAAGTTGAAATCAGCCTGAATTTAAAATGATATTCTTCTTACTTTACGCCCATTGATGTGTTTTAAAGTGATATTTTTTTGAATATTTAATTTTGATTTGTCTTTCTAACTTTGAAAGTTTATAATATAATACTTACCTTTCTAGATTTCAAAATTGTTCTTCTATATTTTCAACATATGATGATTTGATTATTTTTCTTGTTAAATGATGTTAATAAAATCAACGAACAGATGATATTGTTTCAATTACTTACATTTTTACATTTAGAAATAAATTTTGACTAATTTCCCTTTTTTAATTTGTGCATATAATTCAAAAAATACAATCACAGAAAACCAAAAGAAATACTCCCTCCGTCCCTAAAAGATTGTCACATTTTGACTTTTGTTAGTCAAACATTACAAAATTTGATCATGAATTTCCATTAAACGATAAGAAATAATATAGTCTTGTGGGACCTTGTTAGATTCGTCTCAATATATATTTTTGAAATATGAACTTTTTATAATTTTTTCGCATGTAGAATAATAGATATTTATGTTTTAAATTGTGTTTTGTTGACCACCAAAAGTCAAAATGTGACAATTTTTTAAGGACGGAGGAAATATATAAGTAATTCGATAATATATACTATATATAAATTACAAAGTTCAAAATAATTTGGCCAAACCTTAAAGATCATCTAAGCTAGCACGTGGGATTATGTTTTTTTGCCCCAGGTTCAACTTTTATTACCCAACTTAATCACTAATCATAATTTTCATTATAGAGCAATTGAGTACTTGACTAAATACTAGCGCAAATGGCTACAATAGTCACCTATGTTTATAGAATATTATAATTATATCATTCATGTTTCAAAATATCTTTGTCAAACAAATGTTTTAAAACATCTTTGTCAAACTAATGTTTTAAAATGTTCTACTCCATCTCATCTCTGTCAATCAATCGTTAATAATATCATGTGAGGAACATTCAGTTTGTTAGTAATATTATTTTGGCATTTCATTTAATATATTTTATAGTTAAAAAAGTAAAAGAAAAATATGAAATAACCCACTCCTGATTTCGAATATGAAATAACACACCTCCAACACCCACTTAACAAAAAATTTATCACATGAGACCAAGTTGGATATATTTTTAAACATATGTGATTGACAATGACGTTTGAAAACATATGTTATGAACTCGAAACATTTTGCAAACATATGTGATTGCTAGAGCCATTTGCTCTATATACTTTGTAAGTTTCTTTACCATTTGATTAAATTATTGTTGCATTTTGTATGCAATAACGTAATAAAAGTAAATTCGATTGAATTACTTAATTTGGTAGTTAACAACACGTTAATTGAATGTCCTCATTTCCTAATTAACTCATTATTCTACTTGTGGCACATTCCGCGGTAACCTCCGATATCAATCCCTAGAGCAGGGGAGTTGTCGGGACCCTTACATTGAGGGTTTAAAAAATTATTCCACTTGAGACCATACCCGTTACTTCCAAATTGGGGATAATAACTCATTACCTAGTACAAGGTAATGAAATTCAAATAATTTATTAACATAATAAATAAAATATATATAATATTGAATTATTATATATTATATAATTACTAAATTTGTTTTTATGTTAAATATATTAATATTATATAAGTTAGTTTTTAATTTGTTCATTTAATATATTATATAATTATTAAACTTATTTTTATGTTAAATATACTAATATTATATATGTAAGTTTTTAATTTGTTCATTTAATATTAGATGATATATATTTATTGTAAACATCATTGTAGGAGGTATTTTATGATAAGTATATAATAAAATATATTTATGTGAATCAAATACAATATACTGAAGTACTTCAAAATGAGACTATTTTAGTTATCCTAAAATATAATTTAATGAATACTTTAACATTAAATGCATCAAATTTTGTTGAAGATGTGTTTTAATCAATATAAGTATTTATATAATATTATTCTAAGATTTATTACTATATAATAACACCAATTTTCAATTAATTTTTAGAGTATTTCTTTAAATTTATATAATATTGCAAAATATTCTAAATTGATAATAATTATTTTAAATATAACTAAAGTAAATATATTAATATTATTTTTATGATATAAATTTATTACAGTATTAAATATTTATTTATTTAACTTTATTCTTATCATCATATGTCAAATACTCGCTCTAATCCAATTTAGTTGATCTTTAGCTTTTTTGAAATTAAACTTTGACCATCAAGTACGAATTGTTAATTATTTTAAAATTTATATATTATTTATGTAAATGGATTCATCTTATAAAGTATTTTCATAATAAATTTTTATTTTATTTCTTTAATAATATAATTAAAAAATAGATAAAAATAAAAAATTATTTCGACATTTGAAAGACAATTAAAATGATATGAAAATAGTAGTCCATACATAAAAGTTAATTTATTTATATAGTTACATACTACTCTATGAGATAAAATAATAAATTGAGTCGAAACAATAAGATTTAATATGTATTCCTTTCCTATATATAGACCATAGTCTATATTTCCGACAATTGAGTCATCGCTTGCAGACATTTCAACTGTCATTTTTCGAAGTCTCATCTCCATGTACTCGCATTCTCTCATTTCACCCGCCGCCACCACCGCCGCCGCCACCACCTCCAACTCTCGCCGCCTCAGGTCTGTCTTTTCGACGAATATCGTCTAGTTGAATTTGAAAGTTATCGTATAAAAAATAGTTGTATAATAGTATTTGATGAAAAATATATAAAATGCTATCAGTTTTAATGTATTTTACTATTGACATGATAACTTTGATTCGTCGGATTAAAATGTTAATGTTAATTTTACGGAGTTTGTTACTTATGACAATCGAAAATTAAAATGGACGGTGTTTGATACTCCCTCCGTTTCGATATGTTTGATTATTTGAGAAAACGTACTTTTTATTAAGGAATTATGCAAGATTACTAATATGTCTTTTCAAATAAAGGTGTTGGAGGGTTACTTTTATTATGGACAAAAAGTAATTTATAGGGGCAAAAAGGAGAAAATAAGCTTAAAAGTTCATTTGAAATGTAAATAATCAAACATTTTGAAACATGACAAAATTTATAAACAATCAAACATATTGAAAAGGAGGGAGTAGTATTTTTAATGTATATATATACTCTGATGGTTTTGATGCAAATCGAAGCTATATGTGTCAATTAACGCTTCAAATTTGGTCAATTTTGGTCTTTGAAGTTCAAACTAAATGGTCTTCTTGGGTTTAACTAAAATGTTAATGAGTCAGTTGTTTAGCTGATCTATCAATTAAGCAAATAATTGCCCGAATTGTTAATGAATCAGTTCATGTTAAAGCTTACTGATGTTATAATTAAATTTGTTCGTGTGGCGTGGAATGTGGTTCAAATGCTCATAGGCGGAGCGAAGAGTGTTAACGGTTGCCGATTTTGATTTTGTAAATTTATTGTACATTTTTGTGTGTGGAAAGTACGTTATAGTACTTCGAACTTACTTTATTGATAAGGTGACTATTTTGATTGAAACAGTGAGTTTTATGTGTTATGATCGGTAACCAAATTTGTTTTGTGCTTGGTCGACATCTCTGTATGATTGACCATCTTATGACATAATTTTCAGTGCAGAAATAGTATCTTGCTGTGTTACATAGGCTGTCTTCTTGTACATCGTTGTGTAACTTGTAATTACATCATACTCGGTAATGCTGCCGTAGTTAAAATTCTTCTTATGCCTGATTACGATCTTTTTGTTGGTTAGTTGTAAGAGTGCGAGATGGACTCCCCCACAAGCTGCTTTGCAAAGTATTCATCTCCCGATGCGAAGTAATGAAGTAAAAAATAGGTAATGTTTTCCTCACGCTTGCTCTTGGCTATCTGTAGGTAGATACTTTAACGTCTCTCCCTCCAGTGGCGGAACGAGGAAGTGTAGATAGAGTAACTTATGTTGTACAAATGAGGAAAAATAGACGGAGTATTAATTTTAGGGGGCAACTGAATATATGAATAATATAGTAACTTATCTTTATCTCTCTCCAACTCTTTTATACAACTTTTAGTTGCATTTTTTGGGAAATGATTTGATGTTCCCACATCATCATTAACATGAATGCATTTTTTGGAAATTGATTTTATATAATATGTGGGTCTTGTTGAAATATTTAAATGAAGAATGTCGAGATTAAATCTGTTTCCTTTGGCTTTCTCCTGTGCCCTGTGGTATGCAGAACTTCAACAGATGAGATAAAGTCTCTTAGATTGATCACTGCAATCAAAACGCCTTACCTACCGGATGGAAGATTTGATTTGGAAGCTTATGATTCATTGGTCAATATGCAAATTGAAAATGGTGCAGAGGCCGTTATAGTGGGTGGCACCACTGGTGAAGGACATCTGATGAGTTGGGATGAGCACATTATGCTTATTGGTCATACTGTCAACTGTTTCGGTGGATCAATAAAAGTTATTGGGAATACTGGAAGCAACTCAACAGGTGAAGCAATCCACGCTACTGAACAGGGGTTCGGTGTTGGTATGCATGCAGCTCTTCACGTCAATCCTTACTATGGCAAAACCTCTTTCGAGGGCTTGATTTCTCACTTCAACAGTGTGTTGCCAATGGGCCCTACCATAATTTACAACGTGCCATCACGAAGTGGCCAAGACATTCCACCGCATGTCATCCTTTCAGTGGCAGGTAGTCCTCACTTAGCCGGCGTCAAGGAATGTGTAGGCAATGATCGGATAAAGGAATATACAAGGAGAGATATCGTTGTATGGAGTGGGAACGATGATCAATGCCACGACTCTAGGTGGGATTTCGGAGCTACAGGAGTAATCTCTGTGACAAGCAACCTAGTTCCTGGACTAATGAGAGATCTCATGTTCGGGGGAAAGAACCCAGATTTGAGTTCTAAGCTAACACCCCTCTTTGAGTGGCTCTTTTGCGAGCCAAATCCCATTGGTTTGAATACCGCGCTTGCTCAACTTGGGGTTTCCCGACCAGTTTTTCGTTTACCATATGTGCCGCTTCCTCTCTCCAAGAGGCTGGAGTTTGTTAAGATTGTCAAGGATATTGGAAGGGAACATTTTGTAGGCCATAGAGATGTCCAGGTTTTGGACGACAACGACTTCATTTTGGTGAGCCGGTTTTAGCAACCCTTAAAACAATTACATTGCTTCACCCTGTTATCAGTTTTTTGTAAACGAATACAGTTCCATTTTTGTTGAGCATGAATGTTTCTGCCATCTTTTGTTGTTGTAATTTAATTAAATAATAAAGCCATTCGTTTCCTTTTGTAAATTGGAGGTTGGCTAGCCATAATTTTTTGGTACCTTTGCTATATATCTCTTAATGAAGATCTCCCATTTGGCATCTGCTCGTAGGTCGTTACTCGTTGCTCGACCAGCTAAAAATACTTCTCGCATTTGGTAAACAAATCGAGTAAATCTGGACCTGGTCGCTCGATAAGAACAAGTTATGTAACGCCTAGTGACCATTTATCTCGAACATTCAAGTTCGAATAAGTAATATTACCTCGTAGGCTCGTACTTGAAAGACTTAATAAAGACTTATGGTGGAGAAAATTATTTGCTCGATTTACATATATTTTCCATTTGAATTTGAGAATAAGAGTTTTCATGTAATAATTACAAATAATATTTTATTGCCATCTAGTAGCTATTTTTAATACGACAAGCAAAACAGGACATTATCGTTCTGGAGCAAGAAAATCACAGACAAAAACATGAAAGAATAACCATGAAGACGAGAGGATGAACCATAATACAAATTAGTCTATAATCATGTTGTCACATGATGGAAACAAGAGTTGGTTGATAATCTATAGTTTGAGAATACGGATTATAACCATCAATCTGTCAAGGCTCACAATTGAGAGAATCATGATGGTACAAAACTAGTTCAGACGTCTCCAGTTGCACTACTAAAGCATCCTTTTCGGTCCAAAAGAATCGTGGTTCGCCGCCATGTTGCCCAATGCTATACAATTTAGTCCAAGACGCTACGACCCCATTTTTTTCATGATCCAGACCTCCACCGAAGTATCACTAGGTAATACGGGATATTTGGTATACACGGCTGATAGAAAATCCCGATGCGCCATTAAGGAGACATATGATCTCTCCCTAGGGGTTGGTAATTCCATTGTTCTAAACCTCTGTGTGTGGATATCACAGCAAACAATGGCATATCCGGGGGACTCACAGCACTTGGTGATGAAGTGAAAAGAATTAGCACAAACCGAACCACTACGAATGCCACGAAAATGAAGTCTATCATTCAAGCCCCAATGAAGCTGTTTCCAGGAGTTAGAACTGAGAATAAACATTTCAGCTATGAATGCCCCACGCGTGTTATATTTCTTGATAAAGTCCTACAAGAGTTAATATATTTTGATGTATAGAAAGACTCCTCAACTAATAAAAGACTATATGATATACACTAGCTGCACACGAGCCGAGCCGAGTCCGAGCTCAAGAATTTTTGGCTCGACTCATCAATAAATGAGCCTTAGACTTGGCTCGGCGAGCTTTCACCGAGTCGAGCCATTCTCGAGCCGAGCTTCGAGCTAGCTCACTTAGCTTATTTCGAAATTTCAAGTTCAATTTAATTAACAAAAAATCATTTTACATAAACAATTAGTAATATTATTAACATGTAACAAATAATAAAATTAACCAACATGTAACAATGTAAATGGAAACATTAAATTGACATTAATAATCATAATAACTGAAATTACTAAAAGAGTATAATATAACTAATTTCATGAAAAATAATATTAACATATGTACTATCGAGCTACCGAGCCGGCTTCCCGAGCTAGCTCGCCAAGCTGACGAGCCAGGAACCCGGCTTGCGGCTCGGCTCATTGTATTACTAGCCGAGCGAGCTAGCTCGGAAAGCTTGGCTCATGCATATCACTAACACTAGCTAGTGGACAGTATTGGTTTGTTCAATAAATAACAATATTTGGTCTTAAATTTTGTTCCGGATTACCGACCGATCCAAGATTTACCAAGTTCGATTCTGAGTCCAAATCTAAAACGAAATTAGAATAAATTATTCTAGGCGATCATCGAGCCGAAATGAGAACAAAATATTGAACATTTTATTTCATAGAACATCAAAAGCATCGTCGCCTTTTCAATAATCCGAAGAATATTAAACATTTGACTTATAGTTGAACGAGCTGGTTGATATTCATAGGATAAACATGATTAGAGTTGGAATCAAAAGCCTCGTTTGCTAGCAAAATGTTAACAGCTTGAGTTGGATGAAGTCCATCAAAGTATACATGACTACTCCTGTTCGCACATGTAGACCCACCCTTCTTGCACAATAGGGCTCCTATTTCACAACAAGGGCTACTTGTGTCTTCAAATCCTGATATTTTGAACGTACATATTACGAAAAGAGAAATTTTGAAGAATATCATGATCAACGCACGGTATTAACAAAAATACACTAAAACTCTTTTATGAGGAGATAACCACAAATTTCAGACAGAGATTAGTACAAGAGATTTTAATTTGAAGCCCTTGTGAAATGACCTTCTTGCACCTTAAATATTCGCCTATGTTCGAGGTTTATTTCTTCTTTTCATTTCATTTAGATGAATCGTAGCGAGTAACTTGGAAAAAGAAAAAATTAAATATTCGCCTATGTTTTTTTTTCCTTCATAATTAGAGGTGAGGTGTTTTTTAATCCGAGATTTCAGGTCACCAGCAAAAACATTTTTCTACTAGCTTATGCGATTGACTCAATATTAGCTTATGTTTAAGTATTACCTTTAGAGGGTGGATTGATGATGTCCATAAGACTCTCGGATGTATCAAAGAAAACAAAATGGGATTCAGGCATTCCAACACTCTTTATGGAATCCACCAACTTTTTCAACTGGGAGTTAAATAAGGAAGAAGCATCATTCACACTTTGAATGCAACCTTCTTGTGATGGAAATATTGCCTTCACAAATGGACTGCACCCATTTGGGAGTACACCCATTAGCACAAATTTTCTTGCTCCTAAATTGTATAATTTCTGTATCATCACCAAAAATATAAATCATATCAAATGAAAAATGTATAATATATGCGTATACATTTATATACCACGACACAAGAAAACGAAAGAAGAGTACGAATATAATCTCGAGTTGAAGAGTGAGTGTAGTTATCAAAAATGAATATTATATACATATAGTTATATATAGCTATCTACGACGACAAAGAAATACGAAAAAAGAATAAGAGCGTAACCTGAATTTGAAAGGTGAGTGCGGTTATCAACGTTGAAGTAAAAAATGGGAGATCAACACCATCTTTGCTTGTTGGACTTAAAAAATAATTGAATAAATAATCGTTTCCACCGGTTCCTATCACAAATAGATAGTTTGACAACATTGATGTTGATGTTGAGCTATCATTGAATCCAGGTTGCTTCTGTAATTCAGGAATTGTTACATATTCCAATCTGTTGATTTGTTCACTCAAACTTATCACCTCCCCCTGAATTTGTTTAAACAATTAGGGACACCCAAACATATTCCTAACTATTGCATGATTTTTTTTTTCTTAAAAAACGTATATAAAGTCAATTGCAGATTTAGTTTTAGATAGTGATCGAAGTTGTGTTTTAGTCTCAGACAATTATAATGTTGCAGATTAGTTCTTGAAAGTGGTACAGGTATTGTAATATATAGTCCCGAGAAGTGACAAATGTTGTCGTATGGTTCCAGAAAAAATAAGGATTAATATGGACGATAATCATCACTTTTTCGAGGACTATATCGTAACACATGGATTACTTTAGAAAATTAATTTATAACAATATAATAACTATGTGAGACTAACATGTAATTTGATCCCAGTATATATATAAGAATCAACCATTATATTTAATATATAGTTAGTTGCATTACGATTATTTTACCGGTCTGAAATGGTTAAAGACACTATAATTATTGTACTTCCAACCCAAATTAGATAATTAATGTTATATGTGCACAAATAAGAAATTTGATATATGGGTGTGGAGAAAAATCGGAACTAAACCGAAAATAATCGATCTTTTTGGAACTGAGCGATTGATTTTGGTTTCTCCTTTGAGAGAGCCGAACCGATGCGGTTCGACTTATGGGAGAACCGATATTAGAAACCGAACCGAGTCGAATCGACGACTAATTTTATGTACAAAAAAATTAAGTTTAGTAAAAAGGATAATTTTAACATTGTTCATTATTAATGTGATCTAACAATAGATAAGTAAATGTATTTTACGCTAATAATATATATAATATATATATATCTTTAAAAAATGGTATCGTGTGATGCATGTGTATTCAAATTTCGAAATTAGTTTTAAAAGGAGCTCGTTTGAAAATATAGTACTAACTAATTGAAGTGCGTCATTTATGCTACATGCATAAATATTCCGGCAAAGCTGCTCCTCTAGTAAGTGTTTTTTTTTACATATCATCACTTTTGTGGAGAAATACTAAATAGTATATATATATGTATGCATAAAGCAAATATTTAAACAAAATTAGTGTATGAAATCATACCACATGTAAGCCAGTTTCATTTAAAATTCCAGAACCTCCAGAAGCATAATTTACACCATAAACAATTTTACTCCCCTTTGTAAGTGGATCATTGAAAGGTGGAATATAACTTGGAAGGTTTAGTTTTTCTCCAATAAGATCAATAACATTTTTTCCATTTGTAAATCTCCCAGAAGCACCAAAACTAAAATCTATTCCATATGGTAAATAGTTAGCCTTTGCGCTTGATTTGCTCAAGAAATTGTTGTTACCATTGTCAACTAAAGAACTTCCAAACACAAACATTCCTTTGACTTTGGATTCTTGATTTTGACTTTGGATTTCTTTGACTTTGAAGCATGTTGATTTTGATGTAAAGAAATAGAAGCATATGATGATGACCAAGAGAATGTTTGGATGACTTATTATTTTAGACATTATTATCATATATGGTGGAGAGGGGAAGAAGAGGAATATAGAGAGAAGTTGTTTTTCTTTTTTTTTTAATTCAAATAAAGTTATAGTTGCTTTATTTATAGTAGGAGTAGGATGCATGTGAGGAATTATAAATTATTAACAATGGAAAATTAATATGATCACCTCACCTAACTCTCAACTTGAATTCATGATAGTTTACTTGCTATATTTATTATCCCAAATCAAAACACCAAACCTAACCTCTTTCTCTCCCAATCACAACACCTTATTTCAAGCTCCTTATTTTTATTTTGATCTGTAGATAGAGTTTCTTCAACATTTTATTGTAATGATCATTGGTTGTTATTTTATTGTAATGATCAATGGTTGTTAGTAATCAAATATGTTATTGTTCTTGGATATTTTATATTTTGTTATAGTTTTATTGATATATTAATGGAAATTCAAATTCTACTTTCCAAATTTGAAAAATATTATATCATAATAATGTAATTAGGTTTACCAAAAACA
Source organism: Echium plantagineum (assembly GCA_003412495.2). Lineage (NCBI taxonomy): Eukaryota > Viridiplantae > Streptophyta > Magnoliopsida > Boraginales > Boraginaceae > Echium > Echium plantagineum. The sequence goes on along the minus strand of CM016567.1, from coordinate 14,391,233 downwards.
TAGTTAAATATTTGTTAGAATTTTAACTTTAATAGTAAAGATATACAAATAATAATATTTTAGCCGTAACAGAAATACTAAAAAAGTTTTAACTTGAATAGTGAAGGTATGCGGTGTTATTAAAAAAAAAATGAAACATCGGTGTATATCACTAAGGGTGTTAATTGAAGAAGGATAAAACATCAGTGTGTATCTGTAAACGGTGTTATTAAAATGATGGAACACCAACATCTATTAGTAAATGGTGTTGTTAAAAAATTACTGAATACCAGTGCATATCACTAACAATATTTTCATCTTCATGATTTAAACATAACGTGTAATATTAGAAATTAACATGTGCACATAAATATCTAAAAGTTAACTTGTGCAATATAATCAAAACAATAAAATTCTTGAAGAAATATGTAAAATCAGAGTATATCATTCAATAGTGTTATTGTAAAAAAAAGGGAACACTACTGTGTATCAGCCCATCAAATAAGTAGATAATTCATTAAACTGTGAAACGTTAAATGGTGTTATTAAAAGAATTATGAAACACCAAGTTCATTCAGTAAATGGTGCTATTAAGAAAGGATGAAACACTATTGTATATTAATCTTCATGATCTAAACATAATATTTAGTATTTGAAATTAACATCTGTAAATAAATAATCGAGTAATTAAAATGTGCAAATATATCATCGAGAAATTAACATGTACAAATAAATAATTAATACAATGGAACCCTCGAAGAATTATGCAACACCAATATATATCGGTAATTGGTGTCAGTAAAGGAGGATAGAACATCCAAGGCTTCTAGCCTAGTGGTAACGGACTCGAGCCTCTTTTCAAGAGATCCCGGGTTCGAATCTCGCAGAGCAGCATTTCAGCACCCACTCCTGGGATTTCAGGCGTTTCGGCGATTTCCAGCACCCCACTCTGTGGGATTTCCGGGTGTTTCGAGACAACTTCGGGGATCGGACTCACATCCAAGAAGCGAAGTTCAAAGATTACGTGGATTCAGCAGTCGAGAAGATAAAACTGTTTATTTGGAGCTTAGACTCCCATATACTAGTTTTGAAATGTAATGTATTTGATATCGCATGACTATTTGTAACTTTTATCGTTTAAATAAAAAAAGAAGGATAGAACGTCAGTAAATGATGTAAGCAGAGAAAGGTGTATTAACCGTGTATTTCATCTTCATGATCTAAACATAATCTTTAGTATTGGAAATTAACATTTGTAACTAAATAATTTAAAAATTAATATGTGCAAACAAATTATTTTAAATTATCAATTGGAGTACCAAACACGTCAAAATAGTTTTAGTAATTAAAAGTATCAAAAACATAGTTATATTTAAGAATACACAATCAACGAGAACTTCTATTTAAACTGAGGCATATTATTTTGTAGTATCGATTGGTTGAGATGCTTTTCAATTGAAATTTACAAAAACTAATAGAAGAAGATGCAACCGATTATAAAGGAAAGCAAAAGTTAATGAATTACAGTAATAATTTAACCACAAGCTTTAATTGCACCGACCATAGTTCACTATTTGATGTTAGGTTCATCAAACTTTCATTTCTTTTGTAATTTTTAATTTTATAATAAATTAAATTATAACTGAAGTATCCCTATTTAATTAATTGTAGCTATTGGATCAAAAGTCGATAAAAATAATAAATCTAATGGTCCAAATTCACTTAAGCATGATGCTCACACCTATTTGTAAGCATACAAGAATAATTTACTCGCATGTGAGGTTTGTTTTCCTTTAATTTACTACAAGGATAAATTCAAATTATATAAGATTATTACATGTGAGTTTATTCATACATTTTACTTTCTTCGTCCCTTAATATAAGAACCATTTTTCTTAATTAGCAATCCTTTTTTAAGGTCTCATTTGACCAAATGTAGAAAGAAAAAACGAGGAAAAATTTATGTTTTTGAGATGAATTCATTTTTTTTTAAAATTTTGTATAAAAGTAAATGATCTTTAAAAAAATGGACGAAAGGAATATAAAACTACGGAGAGGTGATGGTGTTTAATTTCTCTTCTGAAGACATTTTTTGTTTTTCTCGAAATACTTTAATTACTTGATATTAATTCACAAATGTTAACCATTTAGTATATATTTATTAGATAATGACTACATTTAATAATCTTTTATATTATTTTCATCTGTATTACACAATTACATGAATAATATAAGAAATGTAGTAATAATATTATTTAATTACTTAGGCATTACAATTATCTTCGATATACTATTATAGAAAAAGATCTTTGGTATATTATTGCCTAGAGTTACATTAATAATATAATAAATGTTGTAATAGTGTTATTCAACTACTCAGTATTATAATAATCATCTTCGATATTCTATTATAGAAATCTATAATAAATCTTTGGTATATCATTGCCTAGTTACATTAATAATATAATAATTATCTTCGATATTAAATAATAATATTATTTAATTACTTAATATTATGAATCTATTGAGGATTTGTTGATAGCTAACAATGTCCGTTGCTCAACTTTTAAAGAGGCACCTCAATATAGGAGATTACTAGAATAAGACAAAAACATTTCAGAGTATATGGATAAAGCGATTAGTTATCAAATGTCGAATGTAATACGGAGACTATTCGTAACCATATTGGTCTATTGTGAACCAACTGATGTAAAAAGTTTACGGAATAGTTACTGTGATCAATTGTTTGAAGACTACAAAAAGGGAGAATTTTAGAAAATGGTCGTGGGATGACAATGGTTATTAGAAATGGAAATTGGTGGGGCTAGGGAGGTTTTCTCTAAACCCAATAATTCGAACCTAATCTTAAAAGTACAATCCAAGACCCGATCCGACCCAACCTGCTGATGAATCCACCCATTATCCAATCCTACCCTTATTTAAAGAATTTGATGGGCATGGGTGTTACTCATGGGGCTTTCTATTGATATATATATTTTTAGCATAGTGAAATCACTAGTCACAAAGAAAATATGTTAATTGAAAATAAATATCATATTAAAATACAGTATATTTTTTGAGACCTTATACTAGAAGATATACAAAAGAAACAATTAATCAAACTAAACTTGCACAACAAAAGTCGCCAGGAAAATAATGATTAATCAAAAGCATCAAATAAGTTTAAACTAAACATATGCATCATCATAAGCTTTCTTTAAGAATCTTTGACATTTGAACCTTGTCAATCCTTACCTTTTGTTTAATTCCTACTATAATAATTGATTATCTTCTCATTCTTTTAATATAACTTTATTATAATATTTACTATATATAAGTACATATATGCATGGGTAAAGTACGTACATGGTACGGTATACCCTACATCCATAACCCACCCTTACCCGTATGAATTGTAAAACCTAGAACCCAAAACCAACCCAAAAAGAGTTGGATTGGATTGAGTATCCGTCGGATTAGGATAGAATTGTCATCCCTAACAATGACATTATAACCTAATATTATTCTACCATAATCTCACATAAAGTCTCATTAATAAGATGTTTATTGTGGAGTCATATGCCTCCATTTCTTAAATAATTAGGGGAGAATGAAAATGCCAATTAAGTTAAATAAATTAATAACAACATCGTAATTTTGATTCAAGTAAAAATTATGTGCAAAAACAATAAAAAAAATAACACAAATTTTGTTATTTTTCAAAAATAAAAGACAAACTTGAAAATCTTATTAGAACAATGGTATTATCTAGGATATTATTAGATGTAAGAGTTACAAAATATGAAACGAATCATCTCCGTTTCAATAATCCAAAGATTACGAACATTTGATTTCATAGAACATGAAAAGCATCGTCGTCATTTCAATAATCCGAAGAATATTAAACATTTGATTTCACAGAATATGAAAAGAATCATCTCGTTTTCAAATGTGACTTCCGCCATAGACTTATAGTTGAACGAGCTGCTTAATATTGATAGGATAAACATGATTAGAGTTGGAATCAAAAGCCTCGTTTGCTAGCAAAATGTTAACAGCTTGAGTTGGATGAAGTCCATCAAAGAATACATGACTACTCCTGTTCGCACATATGGACCCACCCTTCTTGCACAATAGGCCACGTTCGACCTTGTCTTGTAGTACTTCACAACAAGAGCTACTTGTATCTTCAAATCCTGATTTTTTTGAGTATATATACATATAGTTAGTATTATGTATGTATTACATAAACAATTGCCTTGAAAATTAAAAAATGACTCATATATAGAACTAACAAATAACCCATAAGCATGGTATAGCGTTGAGCCGTTAACGTATATTTTCCGCGTATTCTTGATAAAACAATGTAAGTGATGGAATCAAAAAGTTTATACACGGGATGAAATACGTAACTTCAATTATTTAAAAGAAAAAAAATATACCTATTTAGGGATTGGAGGATAAGCACCTTAATTTGTGAATAAAATGAATGATATATTCTATTTTCTAAAAGTAATTCTTTTGCATGTTAAGGGGATAAAACTAATTCTTTCAATAAAGTATGTATATGTACACATCATTCCATCAATATAGTCTATGTATGACTTGATGTTCTGTGATATAGCTCAAGTGATAAAGAACTAAAGTGTAAAGTGCTAAGTATCTTTGCATCTTCATACAACTATCAGGAACCTTAAGTTGAGGGTCTCAAACTTTCTTTTATAGTTGACTTGATTAGTAAATGAGATTTTAATTTCAAAACTTGTGAAAAGACCTTCTTGCATCTTCTTTCTCATGTTGACATACTCCATACATATTCTAAAGGATTTATTTCTTCTTTTTCATTTCGTTTGGATAAATCATAGAGAGTAATTTGGAAAAGAAAAAAAAAATAAATATTCGTCCATGTTTTCTTTTTTAATGTGAGGCCGCTTTCTAACCTGAGATTTCAGGTCATCAACAAAAACCTTTTTCCATTAACTTATTATACGATTAACTCAATATTGACCTATGTTAAAGTATTACCTTTAGAGGGTGGGCTATTGATGATGTCCATGAGACTCTCGGATGCATCAAAGAAAACAAAATGGGATTCAGGCATTCCAAACAACTTTATGGAATCCACCAACTTCTTCAACCAGGAGTTGAATAAGGAAGAAGCATCATTCACACTTTGAATGCAACCTTTTTGTGATGGATTCATTGCCTTCACAAATGGAGTGCACCCATTTGGGTTCACCCCAATTATCACAAATTTTCTTGCTCCTAAATTGTATAATTTCTGTATCATCACCAAAAATATAAATGAGATCAAATGTATAATAAACGCGTATGTACATTTATATACCACGACAAAAGAAAACGAAAACGAAAAAAAGATAAGATCATAACATAATCTCGAGTTGAAAAGTGAGTGTGGTTATCAGAAATGAATATTATATATAGTTATCTACCACGACAAAGAAAAAAGAAAAAAGGATAAGAGCGTAACCCGCATTTGAAAGGTGAGTGTGGTTATCAACGTTGAAGTAAAAAGTCGAAGACCGGCCTGATCATTGCTTGTTGGTCTTAAAAAATAATTGAATAAGTAATCGTTTCCACCACTTCCTATCACAAATAGATAGTTTGACAAGATTGATGTTGATGTTGAGCTATCATTGAATCCAGGTTGCTTCCTTAATTCAGGAATTGTTACATATTCCAATCTTCTGATTTGTTCACTCAGACTTGTCACCTCCCCCTGAATTTATTTAACGAATTAGGGACAACCCAAATATATTCCTAATATTGATTGCATGAATTAAAAAAAAAAATAGTAATAGCATAGAGTAAATTGTAGATTTAGTCCCAAATAGTGGAATGAAGTTGTGATTTAGTCAGTTAAAAATGTTACAGATTAGTCATTAAAAGTAGTATAAATGTTGCAATATAGTCTCCGAAAATGACAAATGTTGCAGAATGATTTAAAAAAATAAAAACTAATGTGCAACGATCGTCACTTTCGAGGACTATACCTCAACAAATTTATTGCAACAATGTTACTAGGTAGGACAAACGTGCAATTTCCTTCCTATCTAGATATCAACAATTATCTCTAATAAATAATTAATTGCATTACAATTATTTTACGTTTTTACCAGTCTGAAATGCATAAAGACACTAATTCTTATAGCTTTGAACCCAAATTAGATAAATTAATGTTATATTTGGACAAATAAGAATCTTGATATACTAGCTAGTGCGTGCTTGTTGTAACACTTGAAAGTTCTTCCAATGTCACGATAATTACAATTTCACATTATTTTTCACATTTCTTTATAAGTCAATCATATAGTAGAAAAAAGGAGACACGGGAATGAGAAAATTTCAATTTGGCATAATGTTTATGATGATACAAGCTTGTATTCAATTCGTTTGTGGAGAAAAAACGAGAAAATTGTTAAAATAATCACAATAAATATATATCGGTTGCATTTTCGTCCCACTTTATGGTTAGTCTGCGGAAATGATTCCCTTTTCCGAAATAATTTCCACAGACCAACTATCAAGTGAGACCAAAATGCAACGGACACAAATTTACTGAGACCATTCCAACAATTTTTTACCATACTAATAAATCTTATATATATGAAGCAAATAATTAAATAAAATAAGTGTATGAAATCATACCACAACTAAGCCAGTTTCATCTAAAATTCCAGAACCTCCAGAAGCATAATTTACACCATAAACAATTTTACTCCCCTTTGTAAGTGGATCATTGAAAGGTGGAATATAACTTGGAAGGTTTAGTTTTTCTCCAATAAGATCAATAACATTTTTTCCATTTGTAAATCTCCCAGAAGAACCAAAACTAAAATCTATTCCATATGGTAAATAGTCAGCCTTGGCTCTTGATTTGTTCAAGTAATTGTTGTTACCATTGTCAACTAAAGAACTTCCAAACACAAACATTCCTTTGACTTTGGATTCTTGATTTTGACTTTGGATTTCTTTGACTTTGAAGCATGTTGATTTTGATGTAAAGAAATAGAAGCATATGATGGTGATAAAGAGAATGTTTGGATGACTTATTATTTTAGACATTATTATCAAATATGGTGGAGAGGAGAAGTTGTTTAATTTGTTTGATTCAAATAAAGTTATAGTTGCTTCATTTATACTAGGAGTAGGGTGCATGTCATGTTTGTTGTTTTTTATTCTTTATTTTTTCCTTTAATTTACTACAAGGATAAATACAAATTATATAAGATTATTATAGTACATGTGAGTTTATCCATACACATTACAAAACTACGGATATGTGATGGTGTTTCTTTTCTGAAAACATTTTTGTCTTTCTCGAAATACTTTAATTATTACTTGGTATTTATTCACAAATATTAACCGTATATATATTTATATAATTACAAAATTAAGAATTACAATTATTTTCATCAGTATTATAATATAAGAAATGTAGTAATATTATTATTTAATTAGTTGTCATTATAATTATCTTTGATATTATATACTATTATAGAAAAATATTTTTGGTATATCATTGCCTAATTACATGAATAATATAAGAAATGTAATAATATTATTTAATTACTTGGTATATAATAATTTTCTTTGATATTCTATTATAGAAATATATAATGATGTGATCTAAAATCATCATGAGATAATAAATAAAACACTATAGTGTTATACAACTGCATTATACTCATATTCTAGAACTGTATAATGTAATTTAAAGTCTACAAACTGTTCTATTTAGATTACTTTAATACATACACAAACAATATTTACTTCAATAATATTTATTTACTATGAATTAAAAAGATTCACAATTACTGGTTATGATTTAGGGTTATGTCTAATATATACCTATAAATATATGTCTTTTAAATTGTATTCAAAACAACATTATTATCAATGAAATATCTCCCTTTATATTTGGCCTAAATATGAATTTCGTTACCTTATCGGTGAGAAAGGAAGATAGGATTATGGACAAGTGGGAGCAGCCCACTGAAAAAAAGAAAAAAAATTGATTTATTTCACTTCCAGTTGAAGTGCACAATTGAACAAAATATGACGGGTTCAAAAAGGATGGCGCTCCTGGCAGTTATTGATTGGCGAATTATGCACGCACTGATCTGACAGGTTAGAAAATGATGTATAATTCTAATTGTTTATTTTAATTACTATTACTTTTCATTAACTGACCATTAATGAATCATTTCTATGAGTGATTGATTTCTAGAGATAGGTTGTCACTTGCAAAAAATAATTAGAACACATGTTTCAATTACCATAGATATAGGTGTTGATATGTGCAAGTTGTAGGCTTTTATGCTTCATCCGATTCAATATTTTAAACTATCATAGAGATATATATATTTTCTTGGCGAATTGAGTTTAGCATTACTCGATAAAGAATACTAACATTTTAGAATCATATTTGATAAATTGATAAACAATCTCATAGTTAATTGATATGACGTGTAATAACTCGTTTCTGTTTGTTATAATTAAAATATAGTAATATAATTAAAACGTCAATGACCTGTTAAGACCTCATTAAATTATGTTGCAATTGTTAAGGGCTTCGTAGTGGCTGATCATTAGACTATTCTACTTAAGTAATTAGAGTCCTAGTCGAATTAGACTCCTCTCTATAACTTGTGATACAAATAAGAGGTTGGATCGATATTAACTTATGTACGTATATTAATATATATATATATACATATATAGAGAGGACCGTGTATTAATATATACATATATATAATGGACCATATATTCTACATATATATTATATAATAACTACTCTAATATAGATACTAATATATATATATATATATACGAGAAACCCCTCTCCCCTCTATGTCATATAATCGGCCGCCCCTCTTCAAGCCGTCATATTCTTCTTCTTTGTTTTCTTTTCTCTCTCGTTTCTCACCCTTTGGCCAAGTTTAATTTTTGATTAAAGAATCGTAATCCCTAGACCTTCTCTGGCATCTTAAGGTTTTGCTACTTGATTGTTTGTGATCCTGACTAGGGAGAGAGATTGCTTGCTATTGCTTGAGGTGAGTTCTTACTCACGTCTGTTTACTTTCTTATGCATGTGTTATGTGTAATTGCGTGTGTGATGTGTGAAATTAGTAACATGTTATTACTATTATTATGTTGAATATGAATATGAGGATAGAAGTGGACCTAAGGGTTGTTGAGTTATATGTGAGTTGAGTTACGTGTGAGTTAGTTGCATGTGTTAGGATAGTCTGTTGTCAGGATTCGGCAACGTGGGATAGATTAGGTGCCGGTCACTGGGGTGATGCGGGTGATGGCGGGATATTGCCATGATAGATTAGGTGCCGGTCACTGGGGTGATGCGGGTGATGGCGGGATATTGCCATGATAGATTAGGTGCCGGTCACTGGGATGATGCGGGTGATGGCGGGATATTGCCATGATAGATTAGGTGCCGGTCACTGGGGTGATGCGGGTGATGGCGGGATATTGCCATGATAGGGTAGATGCCGGATCTGGTGCATATAGAATAGTTAAAGCGTTATGTTATGTGATGTTGGACTTGATTGGTTTGTTTTACTGTTATTGCTCGTGATGGTTTGTCAACTGCTTATCGATATGGTGTATATTATTCCTTTTCCTTGTTGTTGTGTTCTGCACTCATGTATCGCTTTCGTATCACGTGTGTGGGTTGGTAGCCACGCGTGAGTTAGAATTCACCAGCTGTCGAGCTGACCCCTTCGGGGACTTATTCTTTTAGCAGGTTAGTTGCGTTGCAGTGTGCATTGACCCTGCTTTGGTGAGTGACGATGGTGGCATTAGGATCTCCCTCAGTCATTTTAGTGTCTCTGTGTTCACATGTTGTATTTCCTGTTTTACCCCTTTGTAGTGGTTGTACTAGAAGTATATTGGTTTCATCTTTTGGATTGTGGGGTCATAGATTGTCATACCCTGATGGATTTATAAAAAGATTTAAATTTTATTCAAGTTTATTTTTATTGTTAATAAAATGTTTTTACATAAGTTTTCGAGTCATCCATCGAGTGGTGACTCTGTTACGGATTTGATAGCGAGCCTAACCTCAGGGGGGCCCACCTGGGGCGGGTCGTTACAAGTTTGGTATCAGAGCGAGGTTACATGGTTGTTGGGTCCTATGTGGTATGTGCTTACTTGATAGTGTGTGTAGGGTTATGTGTGGTGTGTCTGTAAGGAGTCAGCATGAGTATAGGTGTTTGATGTCATTTTCTTTTCTTTTCGTAGACTGAGGAGAGATGCCACCAGGTGAGAGTTATTTGAACCTAGTGTGATGTTAATAATTGTGTGTATTTTTTTGCGTGGTGTTGCGATGTGGTGTTACGTTTATGTGATATTTGAACGGTAGTATAAGATTATGATTATATTAATAATGAGTAGTTGTGGCGAGTGGTTAAGTAGTTGGTTAATTGTGGGGTGTATATTTATAACGCGTGAGATCTAAGGCTTGCTAGTGGATAAAAAGATGCTATGATTGACATAATTAAGATAATAATTATTTTAAATAATGGGATGGTGTAATCGGTGATTATTAAGATGATGGACTGGTAGGGTGCTAAAGTAATTATGTGTTTGTTACACCTGGAGACTATAGTTTCGATTTAAATTTCGAGGACGAAATTCTTTAAGGGGGGTAGATTGTAATAACTCGTTTCTGTTTGTTATAATTAAAATATAGTAATATAATTAAAACGTCAATGACCTGTTAAGACCTCATTAAATTATGTTGCAATTGTTAAGGGCTTCGTAGTGGCTGATCATTAGACTATTCTACTTAAGTAATTAGAGTCCTAGTCGAATTAGACTCCTCTCTATAACTTGTGATACAAATAAGAGGTTGGATCGATATTAACTTATGTACGTATATTAATATATATATATATACATATATAGAGAGGACCGTGTATTAATATATACATATATATAATGGACCATATATTCTACATATATATTATATAATAACTACTCTAATATAGATACTAATATATATATATATATACGAGAAACCCCTCTCCCCTCTATGTCATATAATCGGCCGCCCCTCTTCAAGCCGTCATATTCTTCTTCTTTGTTTTCTTTTCTCTCTCGTTTCTCACCCTTTGGCCAAGTTTAATTTTTGATTAAAGAATCGTAATCCCTAGACCTTCTCTGGCATCTTAAGGTTTTGCTACTTGATTGTTTGTGATCCTGACTAGGGAGAGAGATTGCTTGCTATTGCTTGAGGTGAGTTCTTACTCACGTCTGTTTACTTTCTTATGCATGTGTTATGTGTAATTGCGTGTGTGATGTGTGAAATTAGTAACATGTTATTACTATTATTATGTTGAATATGAATATGAGGATAGAAGTGGACCTAAGGGTTGTTGAGTTATATGTGAGTTGAGTTACGTGTGAGTTAGTTGCATGTGTTAGGATAGTCTGTTGTCAGGATTCGGCAACGTGGGATAGATTAGGTGCCGGTCACTGGGGTGATGCGGGTGATGGCGGGATATTGCCATGATAGATTAGGTGCCGGTCACTGGGGTGATGCGGGTGATGGCGGGATATTGCCATGATAGATTAGGTGCCGGTCACTGGGATGATGCGGGTGATGGCGGGATATTGCCATGATAGATTAGGTGCCGGTCACTGGGGTGATGCGGGTGATGGCGGGATATTGCCATGATAGGGTAGATGCCGGATCTGGTGCATATAGAATAGTTAAAGCGTTATGTTATGTGATGTTGGACTTGATTGGTTTGTTTTACTGTTATTGCTCGTGATGGTTTGTCAACTGCTTATCGATATGGTGTATATTATTCCTTTTCCTTGTTGTTGTGTTCTGCACTCATGTATCGCTTTCGTATCACGTGTGTGGGTTGGTAGCCACCCGTGAGTTAGAATTCACCAGCTGTCGAGCTGACCCCTTCGGGGACTTATTCTTTTAGCAGGTTAGTTGCGTTGCAGTGTGCATTGACCCTGCTTTGGTGAGTGACGATGGTGGCATTAGGATCTCCCTCAGTCATTTTAGTGTCTCTGTGTTCACATGTTGTATTTCCTGTTTTACCCCTTTGTAGTGGTTGTACTAGAAGTATATTGGTTTCATCTTTTGGATTGTGGGGTCATAGATTGTCATACCCTGATGGATTTATAAAAAGATTTAAATTTTATTCAAGTTTATTTTTATTGTTAATAAAATGTTTTTACATAAGTTTTCGAGTCATCCATCGAGTGGTGACTCTGTTACGGATTTGATAGCGAGCCTAACCTCAGGGGGGCCCACCTGGGGCGGGTCGTTACATGACGTTTCAATGAATTCATGTGTTTGAGTTTATTATTTTGAGTTTTAGCAATTGTAGCCTGTAGGAATGGTTTGCATCAAGACTTTGACATAAGAAGAAAGGAAGATGATGAAGTTAAGATATCAATGAAGTGGATCTGAAAAATTGATTGAGATAATACCAGAGCCTTTCTATTTCCTGGGAGGCGCAAGGTGAGGAAGACGGATGTCATTCTACGTATGGGTACAACAGTTCATGCATAGAGTACAAGTACTTAAAGCAGCAGAAGAAATCACACACCTATTGTTGTTAGACGAAACACATGTATCACATACGCCTAGCATAGATATTTCCTTTACTATTTATGTAGCTGTTGCATCATCCACCAATTATTTCGACAGTAAAGCGTTAATACAAAAATAAGAGTATTAACTTGAGTTTCAAATTAAAACATTTATAATAAAATAAAAGGATAATAGAATACTCATCTTTTTTTTTTATAATAAGCGATGAACTATAGAATACTCATCTTTAAATTGGTAACTTCATGATTTATATTATTTGATGTTCAAGTATTGCATTTATAATCAGTATAATAATAATTTGATGAGATTAGTTACATTGCTCAATGATGATGGAATCTTACAAAAATAAAGCACAATTATTATTTAATTTAATATATAATCCTTGAACGTATTGTTGTATATATAAACATTAGATATAACATTGAAGGTGATTCCTCAGAGAACTAAATTATGTGATATTAAGATGATAATTAAATACATTTATGTTATACAAAATGTACTCCCTCCGTCCCTAAATGATTGTCATATTTGACTTTTGGTGGTCAATAAAACACGATTTAAAATACAAATATCTCTTATTCTAAATGCAAAAAAAATTATAATAAGTTGATATTTCAAAAATATATATTGAGACGAATCTAACGAGGTCCCACAAGACTATATTATTTCTTTTCGTTTAGTGAGAATTCGTGATCAAATTTTGTTGTAATTGACCACAAAAGTCAAAATGTGACAATCTTTTAGGGACGGAGGGAGTATCTTTTTAAACGTACGTAAGTAAATTTTAGAAAAGAAAGGCAAACATAATAAAGACTGACGCATGCACAGACGTAATATTGCCATGTTGTTATTAAACTTTTTCGTAGATTTTAATGTCATATTAATTTGTGCTAAAAAATATGGAAGATAATAATAATATGAATTTTACACAATTACGTGCTCGTGAGTAGTTATTTTTTATTTTTCATTATTGTTTTACTTTTACTTTTTTGAGGTATAGTTATTTTAATTATTTTTACTCATCGGTATGCAGACTGCAGTACAAAATAGTATGGATTAGGAGATAATTCATGGACATTTTAATTCAACGTGTACGGATTGTAATTTTTGTAAAATTTTCTGGTTGAATATTTAATTTGCTAATATTCTTCAATGATTTGATAATCGAAGGGTTAATGGCCGCTCTAGAAACATTACTTACATTTTCCCAATATCACCATTTGATCGCTTACCTTTTAAGGGTATTAATTGATCATTCGCCTTTTTAAAATTTGTCTCAAATGGTCTATCGGTCATTTTTCTGGCTGTTCAATGCATGTGATGAAGTAAGGGCTTTTTGCCTTTTCATGTCAAAATATAGAGTTGATTTTGGGTTTATTTTTAATTTTCAATTTTTTGCTTAATTTCGACATGAAAAAATGAAAAGCTCTTACTAATGTTCCTCAAATTTATAAAGGTATTAGTATTATTTTTCCAAAATGAGGTGATATAATTATTTCACCTTTACATGAGTGAAGTTTAGTTACTCCATTTGTTCTAACTAATAATGAGGTGGATATGGTAAAGGCTATTTTCAAGGCATGAGATTTTATTTGTTTTACCCTTATATAACGGATGAAAGTATCAATATATGAACTAATGTTAATTTCACATATTCAAATTTGAAATGATGATGATTCCACCCGTTCAAAATGAGGTGATATAATTATTTCAGCAATATTCATACGATATTAACTGAACGCTTAAATATATTGGTACTTTTACTAATTTATGACACATTCACACGTAATACAATGTACACTAAAAGACCACTAGCACAGAATCCGCTGCTTGTTGTGCAAGACAACCAAATGAGGATTATGGATGTGTCAAGCTGATTTGAGGAAGGCTTGATTCTAACTAAGAGAGTCGATGTGACAAGATTTGGTCAACGAATTGTATTTTGAAAATTCAAAATTATGGTATCTATGAAGAAGGAAATCAAACTTCATACAATTAGAGACATTCAAGAAATACATTTAACTTGGATTATTCAAATATTTGATAATTATTTTACATAACTTCTTTTAATAATTTGACACCTAGTTTGTTCAAATATGTTCTTTTAGTATCTCATTATCTAAGTATTATTGGAAATAATAATTTAAATTATGGGAGAGATGTGTACACTAAACTTAAGCATAATTTTATGTAAAAATATTTTTGTTGAAATAAATTAATTTCATGTTACTATTATGAAAGATCTGTTTTTAATATAATTAAAGAATGTATTTACAACCGTTTTATATATGTTGCTAAAGGAGATACTCTAATAGTCATAGTTTAATGACATAAAAAACTATGTAAAAACTTTAATAACAACATTATATCTTTGCATGCGTCACTCTTAATTATGTTAGTTCTTTTCAAAATTTATTGAACTTTTCAAAAAAGATATATATTATTTTTTATAGTCTAAAATGTATTTAATTATCATCTCATTATAGTTTACTTTTTCAAGGAATTACCTTTTATATTATATCTAGTGTCTATATATTTTCAAATTTATTAAGTTTTCAGAAAAATATGCATTATCTTTTTATAGCCCAAATGTATTTAATTATAATCTCAATAAAATAGTTGACTTTTCAAGGAATCACCTTCTATATTATAAATAATGTCTATATTTATACATATCTATCTATATATCCCCTTATATCTATCTATATATACATATATTGTACCTAAAATATATATATTATACATATGGTCTTGTTATAAATAAGCTTCAATTTACAACAAACATCTATATCCTAGTTTGAAACAACACTAAAGAAAGAAAAAAATAGTTTTAAGTCGAATATGGAGGGAGGAAAAACCCTACGAGCAGGCAAAATTATTTTGTTAATGTTATTATTTGTCTCAATTATTGAACACGCAACATCATTTGATAAAGAATGTTACTTCGAGTGTACAAAGGGTTGTTTAATTATTGGTTTGATTCCTGATCCTTTTTGTCTTTCAAAATGTGCTAAACAATGTGGTGCCGCTACTACTGATGATGCTATTACTCGCAAGACTGAGCATTGCTTGATTAATTGTTCCATTAGGAATTACACAAAAGGTATTTACAAAATCCAAATTATATATATATTATACTTTTTGACTTTTGCGCATATTTCTCAAATGCAAGGATAAAACTAGTGGGCTATACAAGATATAAATTTTCAATAATACCTTTATTTTCTTAAGCACAAAAACGGTTAATACATTTTTAAAAATCTTAACCACGTATATCCACATTTAGACTTTAGTCCTTGCATTTCATCTCACATAGTACAAAATAATAAAACATGCGATTGTTGTCATTTTCGCAGGGGTAGCTGGTCTAAATTCATGTGTGAAGAGTTGCTAGAATGGCTGCCAAAGAAGTACAAGACGAAAAAAATGAAAAATGAAAAATAAATGAGTAATACACAATAAGATGTTGCGGTGTTTAGTAGATGGATTGAAGATGTAATGAATAAGGCGTTATATTTCTATAAATCTACTTACATATACCCAAGTACCCAACATGTATGCAATAACTCTATGTAATCTCGACTTTACTCAGATCCTGATTATTTCAAATTACAATTTCTACGATCATCTAATAAATTTTTTTATTATATTTCTTGATAACAACATAATAATATTAATAAAACAATAATTGATATTGAAGACAAAAGAAAAAATAATAGATATCGACTTGCCTAATTTCTCTCTCTCTATATATATAAGGTAAACAAATAGATAGAGAGATAAAATGCAAGATAGTTTGAATATTTGATCTACTAAGAAAGTTTACGATTTATATCGATTTACCTAATTGTATACTATGTCCTCATCTAAAATAACATTGAGTTTTATTTTTGCAGTACTGATTAATGTTTAAATTTGGGAATCAAATATGTTTGTATAAAGTGTATAACAATTTTCAAAAAAATATAATACAATAAATTTTTAACTTACTTAGGCTTTTAACAAATTAAATCGAGATTACAGATAGATGGGGTGTAGCTCTTACATTAAGCTCGCCTACCCAGTATACATGAGGTTATTTCGTAGATAATAATGTCATTGTTGCAATAATTTGAACCAAAATTTTGATGTTATTAATTCATTTAACTTATTTGACATTTCCATTCTCCCCTATTTATTTAAGAAATGGAGACATCCGAGTCCATAAAAATGTCTTATTAATGAGACTTTATGTATGAGATTATGGTGGAATAATATTGTGTTACAACACTATTGGTAGGGATTTGGTAGGGATGACAGTTCTGTCCCAATCCGACAGATACCCAACCCAACCCAATCCTTTTTGGGTTGATTTCGGGTTGTGAGGCTTATAATTCGAAACCCTAAGAGTCAGGTTGTGGGTATAGGGTAAAACCCTACCCCGTACCCTACCT
The DNA here is from genome assembly GCA_003412495.2 of Echium plantagineum. Classification (NCBI taxonomy): domain Eukaryota; kingdom Viridiplantae; phylum Streptophyta; class Magnoliopsida; order Boraginales; family Boraginaceae; genus Echium; species Echium plantagineum. Next base: position 14,374,202 of record CM016567.1, on the reverse strand, counting down.
TTGCATACACGTACTCATATATATTAAATATTATACTCCCTCCGTCCCTAAAAGATTGTCACATTTTGACTTTTGTTGGTCAAACATTACAAAATTTGACCATGAATTCCCATTATACGATAAGAAATAATATAGTCATGTGGGACCTTGTTAGATTCTTCTCAATATATATTTTTGAAATATCAATTTTCTATAATTTTTTCGCATGTAAAATAATAGATATTTACATTCCAAATCGTGTTTTGTTGACCAACATAAGTCAAAAAGTGATAATCTTTTAGGGAAAGAGGGAGTAATAAATTTGTAATAAAGAATAAGAAAATAATCAATTATTATGGTAGGAATTAAACAAAGGTAACATTTGAAAAAGTTCAAATGCCAAAGATTCTTGTTTGTCGTACAGTTGTAACAGAAAACTTTTGATGCATATGTTTAGCGTAAACTTATTGGGGGCATTTGATTAGTCATTACTTTTCTAACACAATCGTCTTCTAATTAAGCTTTCCTCAAATCATGGCATGACACAATCAGAATCATTCTTTGGTTGTCTTGCACAACAAGCAACGGATACAGTTCCAATTGATATGATAATTGGTCTTTCAGTCTATATCGTATAGACATGTGCAATGAAGCCTTCATTTGGTTCTTGTCTTGTTTCATCTTGGCTTTAAGTCAAAAGTATCTTTCAGTCAATCCTCTCCCTGAGTGTTGGAATTGACAAATCAAGCCAGCCTTCGTTTACTCCTTTCCTTCTTCAACTTGGCTTTATAAACCATCACATTTCAGTTTGCTCTTTAACCTTTTCTGCAAATCACACGCTGGTTTCTCACTTGGTCCGGTTCCAACGGCGACCTATGTAAATCCGGTTGATTTACCACTCGCCTTCAAACCTACAATTATTACTTGGAACACCATTACACCTTCTAGTAGTCTTATCATTTGTCCATGAGAAAACTGTTCCCAATTTTCATGCATCAACAAGTGTAAAACGGATTACAATTGAAACAATTACCGATCCGAGTGAGCGAGTTTTATGTCAAACCGCTTAACGAGGCAATTTTTTGCGATTTTATACGATTTGATTAATGTACTGGTGTTATGCGATTTTGTTTCGAACCTATTATGAATTGAACATTGAAACCGGTTTATTAACGAACCGATTATCAATTGAACCGATTTGATTAATGGTCGAAACTGGTTTGGGACAAATTCGGCTTAGACTGTCTCGTTAAGTTGTGATTTTTTGTAGTTCAAACGTTGAAATAAAATAGTTATGTAGTGTGGTTAGAGCCCAATTTGATTCTATAAAGGGATAATGGAATTAACATATCTTTGAGCTTGGGGATCAAATCCCATAAACATAGCTACTTTCAAGATTAAATTTCAACTTTTGAACTATAAGAAACAAATCGTTACTTAATTTTATCTTTCATGACAAGTTATCAATTAGCTTGATATTATATCTTACTAAACTTATGTCTCAAAAATTTAATTTTGATTTCTCTCATTTTTCATGGCAAAAAACAATTAATAATTATTTCAATTTTTTTATACTATTTTGACTAAAATTCATTCGGATTACGCTTAAAATTATAATATTTAAAAAATAATTTCTTTTAACAATTAGTTGAAGTCTTAGTTTCTTAACATAAAATACAAACGTAATTAACGATGTATACTAAATTTTTGCACTTGGTAAATTTATTTACTTTTCATTAAGTCAGTTAAAATAATTTGATGAGTAGGATTTTAATTTAATTATGATTTTGAATTGCATAAAAGAATCAATCCTATTATTTAGTATGAGAAGCTATGTTTGATAATATTTTATGGATACTATAATAAAGAATGATTTTTGTTCTTATCTTAACATGGTTGATGTTGACGCATGAAAGTTAGGAACAATTTTCTCATGACAAATGATAACATGTTTGGAAGAAGTAGTGGTGGTCCAATATGGTTAAGTGTGACTAGAATGCATGTACAAAATGTGAAGTAATGAAAACGATGATGAAAGACTAAGTGTTAAACTAGTATGTGTCTATATGAGGTATAGACTAAAACACCAATTGTCATATCAATTGGAACTGAATCCGCTATTTGTTGTGCAAGACAACCAGATGAGGATTATGGATGTGTTAAGCTGTGATTTGAGGAAGGCTTGACCAAAACAATATAGTGTTAGAATGAATATTGTGATTCATTCTAACTAAGAGAGTCGAGGTAACAAGATTTGGTCAATGAATTGTGTTTTGGAAATTAAAGATTATGGTATCTACGAAGAAGGAAACCAACCTATTAGAGACATTCAAGAAATACATTTAATTTGGTTTATTCAAAGATTTGATAATTATTTTACATAATTTCTTTTAACAATTTGACACCTAATTTGTTCAAATATGTTTTTTTTAGTATCTCATTATCTCAGTATTATTGAAAATAATAGTTTGAATTATGGGAGATATGTGTACACTAAACTTCAGCATAATTTTATGTAGAAATATTTTTTTTGAAATAAATTAATTTCATGTTACTATTCGAAAGATTTGTTCTTCATATAATTTTTTCTTTCTTTTTGTAAATTTGCAATGAGAGTTCTTGATATAATTAAAGAGTGTATTTACAACTGTTTTATATATATGGTTAAAGGAGATGCTCTAATAGTCATAGTTTAATGACATTAAAACCTAGGCTGCCTAAAAAGTAAAAATTACGTAAAAAGTTTAATAACAACAAAATGTATTTGCATGCTTCACTCTTTATTATGTTAGTTCTTTTAGAAGTTTATTGAACTTTTCCAAAAAAAGACATACATTATTTTTGTATAGCCCAAATGTATTTACTTATCATCTCATTATGACATACTTTACTTTTTCAAGGAATTACCTTCTATATTATACCTAGTGTCTATATATTTTCAAATTTATTAACTTTTTAGAAAAATATGTGTTATCTTTTTATAGCACAAATGTATTTAATTATCATCGCAATATAATATAGTTGACTTTTCAAGGAATCACCTTCTATATTATAAATAACGTCTATATTTATACATATCTATCTATCTATCCATATATACATATATTATACCTAAAAAACATATATTTTGTACATATTGTCTTGTTATAAATAAGCTTCAATTTGCAACAAACATCTATATCCTAGTTTGAACTAACACTAAAGAAAAAAATAAGTTTTAAGTCGAATATGGAGGCAGGGAAAACCATACAAGCAGGCAAAATTATTTTGTTAATGTTATTATTTGTCTCAATTATTGAACACGCAACATCATTTGATAAAGAATGTTACTTCGAGTGTACAAAGGGTTGTTTAATTATTGGTTTGATTCCTGATCCTTTTTGTCTTTCAAAATGTGCTAAACAATGTGGCGCCGCTACTACTGATGATGCTATTACTAGCAAGATTGAGCATTGCTTGATTAATTGTTCCATTAGGAATTACGCAAAAGGTATTTACAAAATTCGAATTATATGTATTATACTTTTTTACTTTTCCACATATTTCTCGAATGCAAGGATAAACTAGTGGGTTATCCAAAATATAAATTTCAATAATACCTTTATTTTATTAAGTACAAAAACGGTTAATACATTTTTAAATATTTTAACTACGTATATCCACATTTAGATTTTAGTCCTTGCATTTCATCTCAAATAGTACATAATAATAAAACATGCGGTTGTTGTCCTTTTTGCAGGGGTAGATGGTCTAAACTCATGTGTGAAGAATTGCTAGAATGACTGCCAAGTTATAGAAGTACAAGACAAAAAAAACAACGTAAAATCAAATTAAATGATAAATAAATGAGTAATACACATTAAGATGTTGCGGTATTTAATAGATGGATTGAAGGTGTATTGAATAAGTCGCTAGATTTCTCTAAATCTACTTATATATACCCAACATGTATGCAATAACTCTGTGTAATCTCGCCTTTACTCAGAGCCTGATTATTTCAAATTACAATTTCTAGGATCATCTCATAAATTTTTTATTATATTTCTTGACATTGTATTTCAAAATAATCTCGATCCAACTCTTTCAGACGTTTGATAACAAGAATATGATATTAATAAAACAATAATTGATAATGAAGACAAAAGAAAAAATAATATATAGACTTACCTAATTTCTCTCTCTCTATCTCTATCTCTCTCACTCTATATATAAATATATATATATATATATATATATATATATGTATATATATATATACGTTTTGACAGAAAGCAAGCAAATAGTTAGAATAATAAAATGCAAGATAGTTTGAATATTTGATCTACCAAGAAAGTTTACGATTTATATCGACTTACCTATGTCCTCATCTAAAAGAACATTCAGTTTTATAATTTGCAATACTTCTTAAAGTTTTAAATTTGAAACTCAAAATGTTTGTATAAAGTGTATAACAATTTTTAAAAAATATAATACTATAAATTTTTAACCTACTTAGACTTTTAACAAATTTAATCTAAAGAGATTACAGATAGATAGGGTGTAGCTCTTACACTAAGCTTGTCTACCAAGTATATATAAAGTAATTTCGTATATAATAATATCATTGTTCCAATAATTTAAATCAAAATTTTGGTGTTATTAAATCATTTAACTTATTTGACATTTTCATTCTCCCCAATCTATTTAAGAAATGGAGACATACGAGTCCATTATAACGTCTCATTAATGAGACTTTATGTATGAGATTATGATAGAATAATCTTATGTTACGTACAACACTATAGTTTGGGATGACAATTCTTTCCCAATCGAATTGATACCCAACCCAATCCTTTTTGGGTTGATTTCGGATTGTTATAATTCAAAACCCATACGGTTAAGAGTCAGGTTATGGGTATAAGGTAAAACCTACCCCATACCCTACCTTTGCATATATGTACTTATATATATTAAATATTATACTAAATTTATATTAAAAGAATAAGAAAATAATCAATTATTATGGTAGGAATTAAACAAATGGTAACGTTTGAAAAGGTTCAAATACCAAAGATTCTTGTTTCAGGTACAATTGTAAAAGAAAATTTTTAATGCATATGTTTAGCATAAACATATTTGGTGCATTTAATTAGTCATTACCTTTTTGGATTTTTTTTGTGCAAGTGCAATTTGACTATTGTTCCTTTTGCATATATTCTAGTACATGTTCTCAAAAAATATAGTTTAACATGATATTTATTTTCAATTAACGTATTTTATTTATTACTAGTGATTTCACTTATGGAACAAAGAAATATCTATCGGTAGGAAACTTACGGGTACTACCCGTACTCATCGTGTTCTTTAAATAAGGGTATGGTTGGGTAATGGGTTGATACATTTTCGGGCGGGTTAGGTCGGGTCGGGTCGGGTCGGGTCGGCTTGTGCTTTAATATTAGTTTCAGATAGTGTGTATAGAGAAAACCCTCCCGAACCCTACATATTGTCATTTCTAACCATTCATCCCACAACCATTTCTGAAATTCTCCCTTTTGTAGTCTTCAAACAAATTATTACAATAGACTATTCCATAAATCTCTTACATCAGTTGGTTCACAATGGACCAAAATGGTTGCGAATAGACTTCATATTGCATACGAGATACGACATCTGGCAACTAATCGCTTCATTCATACATTCTGAAATGCTTTTGTCTGATTCTAGTAATCTCTTATGTTGAGATGCCTCTTTAAAAGTTGAGCAGCGCACATTGTTAGCTATCAAATATATTCTCAAAAGATTTCCGGCATCTTGTATGGTTGAGGAGCAATCTTAAGTAATACATCCCTTCTTCTACTAGGTGTGATGTGTTTGTGCTTCCAATACCTTCTTCCCTTTTCCTCTCATGCCAACACTTGTTATTTCTATCCCAAGCATAATGTTGAGAAACTCATGGTACATGAATATTTGTTAGTATAACATAAGCCAATTATCTATGACTAATTTGATAAACATAGTAGATAAGGAACAACGTAAATTAGTAAAACTAAAGAACACAAGATTTAATGTGTAGGACTATTTACATGTTTGTGTATCTATATATATATCAATTATCTCAATATTAGATCTTATTGAACTATTGTCTTAGAAAATTAATATTGATTTCTTTCATTTTCCATATAGGGACTACAATAGGTAAAAAACAATTAGGAGCATATCAATTTTTTTAAAATCAAGCCTCTATTGAATAGAGGAAAAGGATACAAACTAAAGCTATCGATCCTTAAACATAGCCATACTAGAACTCCAATTGAGACAAATATTCCAATTGGTCTTATTGGGTATTGTTTAGACAATCTGTGAATTTGATATTAACTATAGTTGGTTATTCATATAATTTGATGAAGTACGCACACTTAAACGTAAATCCTGGTTTTAGTAAGACTATATCATTTTCAGTTCCTAACATGATGGTTCATTGAAATATTATGTTAACTGTGGAGTTGCTTCTGCATATTAGTTGTGCTATTATTTTAATCAATTATAGTTCAGGTAAACTGTAGTTTGCCAATCGGTAACAATTTTAAGAACATTTGTTTTGATAATATACAAGTAGGAAATCATGTCTGATACACATTAATATGCATTAACTTGTTCATATAGATCATTTGGCAAAATAAAAATAATCGATGTAATGTTTATATTGTACATTAATGTGCTCAATTTTAATGTTTGGCAAAATAAAATTTGCGCACATATGATATAATTTGCTCAACCTGTATCATCATCATCTTCATCACCAAATTTGATACGCTCATATTGTTCGCTGACATTTAATTAAACCTGTGTAATAATAATAATTATGCCTAAGCATGTGATATTAAAGAAACAAATCATGCTAGTATATAATTATTAAGGAAATGATATCATTGATCATTCACGCTGCTTAAAATGCCACCTTAGTTATACTTTTAGCGTTTTCGATCACTCATATTTAGTATATGAAACTAGTCAAATATGAGTGATTGAAAACGGTGAAAGTGAGACCAAGGCAATTGAACGCAAAATTGTAGCAAATGTGAGTGATCGATGGTGAAATTTGTTCTAATTATTAATAAGGATTAGACCATCAATATTTGTCTGCAATGATGAAAAAGTTGATGTTGTAGTTGAGTTTAAGATCGAAAGATCATGAATTTTGATTTCCCTATCAATACTTTTCTGGTCAAGTCTATCACGATTGGCTTGTTTAATGTGATCTACATGAATACACAACTAACATGATCTTTACATTAATAACCCAAAATTTATCTACTGGGCACTCGACAAATAACGATCATTGATCTCTGTTACAAAAAGCAATCACTATTCATTTAAATGAATATATGAAACATCAAATTCGTTTAGTACATATACATATCATATTCATTTATACCATCATAAAAGGTTCTAGGTGCCCACGATGGTCACGGGCTTCATTATGGGAGTGTGCTTCTCCACGAGTGTGTGGGTTCGATTTACGGCAAGTGCATGAGTAACTCTGCATTTGTTCAAGAAAGGACCTGCTTGTGAGTGGTTATCCAAAGTCTTGATACTCTTGAGGTGGAGTAGCGAACCGCTAGAGACACATCCTGAATTACCTTCTCTGTTCGACGATGGACTAGCTAAGCGAAGACGCCTAATATGAATGCATCGTCTTTTTTATAAAAGGTTCTAGGTTCTCTTAAACATGGAAGACAAGTACATGGGTAGATTGACCTCTTTAATGGTCATTAACATTCAAGTGTCAGATGTTGCAAAGACTACAGAAGAAAGGGAAATTGGAGCCACAAATGTTCTCAGAGTCCAGAGCCCTTTAAACAGGAGATTTCTTGATAAACTATTAATGGTCACAACTCACAAAGTCTATCTCTGAGTCAGATTCTTGCATTATATTTCCCAGATATCATTTGGATATTGGTAAGCATTAAATTCATTGGGTGAACTCATAAATAGCTCATGGTATTAACAAGACTTTTGAACTTGTATAAGTTTTATAAGAAGATGAAGCAATCATCCTAAAGCCTTCCACACACTCTAATCTTGGTGTATAATCGTATGTGAAGGACATATATTACAGGAAAATATTTCAACGTCGAAAGACTGCATTTAGTAATTAACACTCTAACTCATTACAAGTTGAGCTATGGCCCGATTAGTGCTGTTAACGAGCCGGGTTCGAGCATGTAACGGGTTATCCGGCCGGGTTTTAAGTTTACCGAACCGGGTAATTACACGGTTCTAACGAGCCGGTTAGCAAACGTATTACCCTCGTATCGCTCGATAAGGACACAAGCTGGTGTCGAGTCGGGTTTTTTATCCGGGCGACAAACGGATCCGGGTTGCCCCCAAATTTCTATTTAAAATTTTTATTTTTTGGTTCTCTTCATCTATATTTAATTGTTGAAATGCAAATATGAAAATTATTTTCAGTACTAAGTTTATATTGGTCATTTGAAATTAAATATGGTTAAGATATAACATATATTACATATAAATATATAATATAAAAAATAAATGAGCGGGTAAAAAAATGGAAATCGAACCGATATGATCCAAATCGAGTTAAAAATAACAAAAACTTTTAGAATCGGTCGGAACCGAATCAAGTTTGGTTCGGCCTTTGACGGAACCGAACCAACTTCAGTTTGGTCAATGAGATAACCAATTAAAATTGAACTGTATCGATACCTAACTTTTTAAAAAAAAATGTTCAGTAGACTATACTTGTCGATAGGATTTAAATGTTTTATTATTGATATAATGTGATAAGAAATAAGTAAATCTTTTTAAAGCTAGTATTATAAAGAATACTAAGATATGTAAAAAAAGAAAAAAATCATATTGTGTAACCACAATTTGTAGAATTAATTTTAAAAGGAACCCATTAACCTAAAATGAGTTAGATTAGATATAGTACTAGAATTTAATTTGGGCAAAAAAATAATCACATTAACTAAAAAGTGATAAACCTAAAATATAGCCCATAAATGACAACCGAAGCGAAACCGATTGTTACCAACAAGATAGATGTCTAATTGAAACCGAACATGTTAAGATTTTTTCTTCTTGAGAACCGTTGATTCGCTTTAAATTTTGGTTCAAAACCGAACCATGATATTTTATGGGAAGGTCAATTATTCATTCCATTCTCATCTACCAACACAACCAAATTTGAAGAATACAACTTTTGATTATGTGACTACAATATCAATATCAATATCAATATGGGAGTTAATCGAATAGCCTAGTAGAAAAGTCTCTTGCTAGTGACCAAAAAATTCTGGGTTCGAAACTCACCTCATTGCCAATTTACAAAATAAAAAAGGCATATCAATATCAATATGTACTAATAGGCATTATTGTCACATGATCAACACTTAGGATTGTCAAAATCAATTGCTCTTTATGTATCTGTATATTGTAAAAAGAGGTTACTTCTTTGAGATGAGATGAGACTACAAGAAGCTTTACCTTTGTGCAAAAATCGGGTTAAAAAACACCTTATTGCTTATGGACCACTTTAATAGAACAGGAGAGAAGGAGAAAATAAGTGAAATATAAACAGCGGCTTCAAATTAAGGTATCTACAGTCATATATGCTAAAACTCTCACTAGTTACTAACCAGCCACTGAATCACTACATTCAAAACTAAAAAGTAGAGAGTATTGTTTTGACGATTCTCTGCCACGAATAGAAGAACGAGGACTTGAGCCCATTCTGTACCGTGGGGGTTGAAGATGAGAAGTCTTCCCTTTAGCTCATTCGATTCCAAATAGGATGATTACCGTTCGAAAACAACTTCATCGAAATTCCAGTCCCTCCTAACAGCCCTGCTTCGGACTAACCGTGGGGGTCCTGCTACCATATTACTCGGAACAGCTGGTTGAGGTGTTACTTTGGATGATGTGAAGCCATTGTTTGCTCGCACTTGTGAGATAGCTGCCTTCCTAGTTAAACAAGTTGAAATTGCAGAACATCTTCCCTCGTTGTCCGAACTTGACACGGAGTAACTCCTAAATGAGCGGGATGGACTTTCTACACTGTGGCATACGATGCATGCCAGACTCATGTTGACTTGTTTACTCTATATGTGAAGGAATTTGTTTTCTGCATAGCATATGATAAGATGGCAATAATAGGTTATGTATGTGCCACAAATGTAATAAGAAAAATATTCTTATATACATTTATGTAAAAGAAGTCATTTCATCAATAATGACGAGATAAAAGATCAAATCGTTGTAAGACAGAATATAACTAATCGTCTTCCAATTGCCATAATATTAGCAAAAATTTCTCACCTGACATTTTTCAACCCTAACACACCTGGTCATATATCTTGCGGCCAGAATATGATTTGTTGGGCATTGACGACAATGACCTCTAAATGGAGTATTTAATTCTTTATAAAATAGAACATCCACAGAGACTGAGCTTTCAGCAATACAAACATCAACAACTTAAATGCATCAGAGACTTAAGGACATGATAAATATATGCTCAGTACGAGGGGGAAAGTCAAAGAGCTGATCATGACAGCAGGATAACAATAATAATCAATAACATGCCCTAATGCTTAGAAAGAGGCTCGAACTTAGTGGGGTAAGTTTGGGGGGGGGGGGGGGGGGGGGGGGGGTTGTTCGGGTTGTATGCAACCTTACGCTTGTGATAGCGGAAGAGGCTGTTCCAAATGACCCAACAAGAAGTGCAATAACTAGCTACTACTTCACAACATATGGGAAGCACAGGTAGTCTAACGATAGCAGGATGAAAATGTAAATTCCGATACCCTCACAAGAAGTTCATTTTGACCCTTCTGATAACAAGAATAAACTCGTTGACATTTTACTGGATTTCATCTTCATTATCCTCAATGAAAAGCTAACACACCTCAAGAAATTGCTTATCAGATTTAGTTCTTCAATTCTTATTTGAATGATATAGTATCCTAACATTATCTTATAGTTCCGAAGTATGTCTCCGTCCAAGCCCGACACTCTCATCATTCTATACATTCTGGATTAAGTTGGAAAGCTCCTAGCTTGACTAACTTCCAATGCAATTATATGAAATGAAAACCATCAATTTCCTTAAATTGAACCTACCAATCTTTCTTCTAATAGAGAAGATGAACAAATAATATAACCAACCTTAGTTTGTAAATTAAAATCCATTCATAATTAAGCTCTAGTGAAGTAGAAATTCATTGTAAAGAAGTCGAACCAAAGCAGGAAAACACATCTTTATACCAATATGAATATTAACCAAGCTTGAATATTATACCAACAACTAAAAATTCAATCTTTTCATCATTTAACATTCAAGAGTCCCAGTAGCTAAAAATCCCCCTCCCCCCCCCCCCAAATCACATTTTTATACCAATATGTTCATTTACCAAGCATTAATATTAGTCCAACAGCTAAAAGATTCAATTTTTCATCAGTTTAAACAGAAATTCAACAGATTAAAAGGGTATCAACATAACCACTCCATACAGACCATCCCACATTGAATATGTCAAATCGTGCAAGTTGGTTTATCCATCAACAACCAATCCTCGTATATTTTGACATATTCAACGCGAGACGGGTATTCATTCAACCACCATAAAGATCCATTAACATAAAAAACATCAAGTTCTTGCAATACAAGATCTGGAAAACTAACCTTTGTTGAAAGGAACTAGAACAATTTAATGGGCAGTGGACTTCTTGGAGCGTTGACTATTAGGTAGTGAAGAAGGAGTTGAAGAAGAGGTATGATGATGATGATGAGGTTGAAAAGAGACACCTTAATGTAACACGTATGGATCAAGATTTAAAGTTAATTCACTGCTTCACTCACTGCCTTATGACACTGACAGCTACTTATCAAGAGAAGTTGCAGTAAATTTTCCGTTTATATAATTTCTTCGTAATTTCGAATATATTTAGGCTCTCCTCGAAGTCTATTCGGTGTACATTCAACTGATAACGGTTATCATAGTCCGTACAAAAAAAATTCATATCAATCGGGTTTTTTACTTATTGTTCTTTTAATTGTATACGTTTATTTAATAATACAGTAATATATCGAAAAATATTAAATTTTCATGTCATATTTTAAGTAAAGAAGAAAGAACCCATAAATTTAGTATGATAATTAGAAAATCAAACAAATATAGCGGGTAAAATAGTATTTCTTCCCTAATATTTATTGACCCTATTTATTACATTTTTGATATTTTTAATGAGAGAACTAGTATTCAACAAGAAAGTTGGGATATTTTATTAATGATATGCTTATATTTATTGACCCTATTTATAACATTTTTAATATTTTATGACATAATTTAGTAACGTACGTAGTAGTTGGATAACTTGGAGTAGATTTTTAGATTTGATTTAAGATCGTGATATATGATAAAAGTGAGTAATAAATTAAGAAACTGGTTACCGGCCGTTAATAACTATTTATTAATTTTCATTAATCAACATATGTAATTTTTTTTTGAAAATAAAAATGTTACACATTTTTAAAATAAACATAGATAATTGATAGTATTTATGAATTTGATATTGACAAAATGGTATATATTGCTTAAAATATATATTAAAAGAAGAAGAAAATATAATTTAAATTGATAAAATATACCTTTTTTAATAATTAATGTGTTACTAATGAACAAAAAGTTTATTGAAATGTAATTTTCCACATAAATGATGGTAGTCATCATAGTTTTCTGATATCTCAATCTATAACAGATTCCAATTTGCATCATCATCAACATTTCTACTTTGTAGTAAATTCCTAAATGACACAAACATAACAAATTCAAAATGCATCTAAACACTCTTCCATGTTTGATACCATTCCTTACCCTTTCCCCATGCCTTTTTAAGGGCAAGTTTAATTGAAAATTAAGTGTACGAGATATATGTTCGAATGTGTTATTGAACGGGTATTAAACATTTTAATTAACGTACGTAACTTGAAAATGTAGTCACCTTTCATTCAATCTTCATATTCATCTTGTTTCCCACCCCACCCCACCCCACATCTTTGAATTCCCAACTACCCTTTCCCCTCTAAATTATATTGAAGTTTACATGTTTGACCTCCGAGGATATATGGCATTCTTGAAAAGTTCCTGTATTTAGACAATGCACTAGGATTTGGAAGTGGAGTGGATAATGTTATTAGAAATAATAAAAAGAATTATGGGAACTTCCCATTAATACCCTCAGAACCTTATAAAGCCTTAAATAATATAGTGATGAGTATTACTGGATCATGGCTGATGATGATAATCATAATAATAATAATATATTATAATAATAATAGTAATCATCATCATCGTGATCATAGTATTAGTAATAATAATATTAGTAATAACAGTGATCATAATAAAAGTAATAATAATAGTTAGTAATGATAATTGTAATATTAATGACAGCGATAATTGTTGATGATAATTTTTGTATAAATAATAATATTAATATTAATCGTAACAACAATATTAATAATAATATTTAGTAGACAATTGTGAGTTTGGACGAATATATAATATCTGAAAAAATAAATATATAAAAGTGATATTCTAATTTGGTCAAGAGAAGCAAATTAACTTATTTTGACTTATAAATTTGTTAATGATTTTGATAAAGATCTCAATACTTAATACTTATGATTCTACAACCAATGGACTTAATAAAATATATTCTTAGTTAATCAATTTCAAGTGTTTACTGAATTTAACAGACACGGTATAAGCGTAAGTATAGGTTGACCAACTCCAGGAGCTTGGTACCATAATTAGACATTTAAGACCTTAAATGATGATGACATACTCATGAAAGATATATTACCATATTATATGATTGGCAACCTATTGACTATATGTGCTTTGATCAATCGAATTAAAAAATTTAATGTCATCTTTAGGTGACAAGAAGATAATCATGGACCTCAATTAAGTCTACGTGCCAACTACGAAGTTTTGTTAGATAGACAACTCCTATGTATTAGTTTGCCTTCCAGAATGATTTACAAATCAAATTGTTATATATCAATTTTAGAGAGCTTATAGGCCTCGAATATTCGAGGTGACAAGAAGATGATCGTGGCTCGAGGTCCGAGTAGGGGCGTTACAGGAGCTAATGGGAATATGAGTCAGTCTAATGTTATGTGTAATCTGCCTGCAGATGTGATCACTGAAATATTGTGTCGATTACCAATCAAGACAATCGTCCAATGCAAGTGTGTGTGCAAGAAATGGCACAATCTGCTTTCGGATTTTGAGTTCGCGAAGTTGCACCTTTCAAGGTCACCATCCAGCATCATAATCAACCATCTCTATGCCTCAGTCCCCGATGATAATGTCACCTTCAGTATCGTTGATCTTGATCATGGCTATCGTTGCTTTGATCCAGTAATGAAGTTTGCCTTGATTGATTTTGAAGTGTTCTTGCTTGGTTCGTGCAAGGGGTTGCTTCTTTTGAATAGTATTTATGATGACAGTCTATTGATATGTAATCCAATCATGAGGGAGTACATTACGCTTCCACGAGCTGAAGGCGTCCCAAGGCATTTTAATCATGTAGCAGCATACGGGTTCGGGTACTCTTCAAGCAATGGGATGTATAAGGTTGTGAAAATTGATCAAGAGCAAAGTACAGACCGTGATACATGGGCAGTCACGCGGTGTTCTGTATATTCCCCTGGAGCAACGGGGTGGAGAAATGTTGAATGTTTAGGCTTATGGTTTGCCAGTGGTTCTGTTGGGGTTCAATTGGCTGACAAACTCCACTGGTTCATCTTTGATCCTAAGGGGCAGGACCTGATTTGTTCGTTTGATCTCAACCGCGAGTCATTTCAGACGCTCCCTCCCCCTCCCACATTGAGCACTAACACAGTGGCGACGCTAGGAGTGATTAGAGAATGTTTGTGTCTAAGCAACACCACCCCGGACTACATTCTCGAGCTCTGGGTGATGAAAGAATACGGGGTGAAAGAGTCGTGGACGAAGGAACTCGTAATTAACAGGCCTGATTATTGGTTACCATATGTATTGATATATCCTATAACAGTACTTAGAGGTGGAGAAATCCTGTTTTTATGCAGCAATCATACTCTATTTTCAGCACATCATGAGAAGAAAAAGATCAAAGAATATGATGATGATATTTTCCAGATGGATTTTGAAGCAATGGTTCATGTTTCCAGCTTTCTTTCACTCAAATTTTTTGGAGCAGAGGTCAACAAATTTTGAAGTAATGCTTAACAACCATTATGATGACCATCAAGTAATCAAAAACATCAATCTCTCATTCTTATAGTGATAACTTCCCCCCCCCCCCCCTATATTTTAGGTACTATATTCGAATTCATTGAATGAACTAGACCAAGATTTTGATAGAATGTATCATTGAATTGAACAAAATTGAATATTATACCTTATGAAAATTGTGAAAGATTGTCTCCTAATAGAACTCAAGATTTCATATGGGAGTCTCACATTAAAAAATAACGAGAGGGTTCACATTTTATTAACCAAGGCAGCTAATCCACCACTTGGTTTTAGTATCATGCCTCCAAGACCTTGGACTATCAAGTGTGCGTTCTCTCCTACTATGGTTATGGTTGTTTAATACGAGTTGTTCTTTTCTTGTATGAACATGATTATGTGACATGGTAGTTAGAGAAACTAGAACTTATATGTCAACTAGGGAGGGATTGTTTACATCATCGTTAAGCTCGGACAGATATTTAAAAAAATGATATCGTATATGCCAGCTAGAGAGACATTGTACCTCGTTATTGAACCTGGTATGTGATTTGACGAAACCAGATCGTATATGCCACTTGGAGAGGCATTGTACTCCTAGATTTGAAAAAGACCCCACATATGAGGAAGGAGTCTTAAAGATAGAGTTCACACCAATTTGATTTTAGAATAGTCCCTCTTTGAACTATTTAGTGTGCTTTGTCTTCTCCTATGAGTGTGGCTAATGTTCGTTTGATAAAATTTCTACAAAAAGTCACTAGTTTACAACAAATGTCATGTTGGCCGATGATTCTTTTTGTAGTTTTTCATACTAAATCATGTTGTTTACATAGCTCAACCCACCACCCTCACACACGCTACGGATCTGAGTGAACATAAAAAATTCAATTTGGATCGCATTATTTAGCTCGTGCTTTGATGCATATTGGTAAATATTGAACCAAACAATAAAATCAAGGTTCGGCAAATCGGGCCAAACGGTTCGATTAGTTCAGCTCACAACTTTGACTCATTTGGACTCTAGAGTTCAAACTTGAAAATTTGAAGGTTAACTTAAATCGTAAAAGTCACTTCCACCCCACATCTATTCATCTCCTACTTATCACTTATCACACATGACTCATCTCCCTCTCATCTGCCAAAATGCTCAAATTGTATTGAACTTTCTGTGAATCGCACCGAACTTTTTCCAAACTAGATCGAACTATTTTCTAACCGTGCGAAAGTCATACTGAACTTGAGTTGAACTCGAACTCAAACCTTAGGTTCGCACATTTCCGATTGAGTCGAACCTAAGGTGCGGACTAAACTCAAACATAGCTATCTTCAGTGTAATTCGATTCATTTACAGCCTTACCCCAATCAACCCAATTCATAAAAACAGAATAATTTAATTTAGTTTACATCATCATTACCTAAATTCACTAAGATGGGTTGAGTAACACTAAACAAGCTTGAAATCATCACTCATACAAAATAAATAAGGACAAAATTAGGATGAGTTTTAGGGAAGGAAAATTTAAATTCCTTTTAATAATTCATATAATACTTATACTCCTTTTGAGGGAATTTGAACCAAAAGCTGTTTGTTAAATTAGACTTTAACATATACCGATGATTTATAGAGAATACGATTTTGAGAAAACTCGATTCAAAGACTTGTTGTCAAACGAGGCTTTAACAAGATGTCAATAGACTTCAATAGGATTAAAATTCATTTTGATCAAACTTATAAGTAGCATTTATGATTGTTGTTGGTGATGAAGGTTGAAGTACACCAGAAATTACATTTGAAGAAGATCCACCAAAGACTTTTTGGTGATCAGAGAATCTTGATTATTCTTTCAAGTTTTCAAGTACTTTTGGCCCAAAAAGCATACAACTTTGAATGAATAACTTAAATAAACAAAAAAGTTTGCAGCTTTCCATGTCTGCATGGTTGGCCTAGCCCAAAAAGGACCACATCAGTAAATTTTGCTAAATAAACATCAGACTTTATCAACATTGAACAGAAAGTTTCCCTAATGGTCAATTTCATATATGATTGGGCCAACCTGTCTTAGCTGACTATTAATTCATTGCCTATTTAGGGCCTACTCACTTATTCATCAACTGGTCCATCTTTCTACTATAGACTAGGCCACTAGGGGCTAGGTAGTAGTAGTAAGGAATTTATAGTTTTAAATTCGTGGGAAGATGATATTTTGTTGAAATATTATAAGATTGTTTTGGTTTTATTTCTTTTTAATCTATTTCTATACAGGGTTACTTTTATAATATGTCGCTAGATTTACAATTCGACCAAGATGCCTAAAATAGAAGTTGAGTAATTAAACTTCATTATACATAAAAAAATTAATAATAAAGTGAGGACGTCGATTTATTTGCTTTTTCTCTTTTGTGATTTTACCTTAGCTAGAAATAATTGAATTACACTTATTTAATCATCTTTAGCAAAATTTAAGCTATGATGAACTATTTGTTGTGTATTTGAGAATATATCACTCATATCGAATGTTTGATTCTCGATGAAAGTCCTCATTGAGGATGTTTGGGATAAGTAAGTTTTCAGGATTTGTATAAGTTAATGGAAAACTTTGATATGTAAGTTCTGATTGGATCGTCGGGTGTTATAAGCCTAATATATGTCCCGCTATTAGATCATTTTTTATGTCAAAAAGTGTTCGGGACTTGCATTGGGTGTTATAAGCCCGGATCCAAGTCCTGATAGTGTAATTTCTGCAGATTAAATTTTTAAACGTTACATTTTAAAAGGTAAATATTGGTAGATAATATTTGGTGTGAAAATAAATGTCTTATTGCATACATATGATGTCTATAAAAATTCCTATGAATATCAGTGACACTTGTCTAATATCATTAAATTGATTGAAAATGAATGTATATAGAAAATCAAGCAAAGAAGAAAATAGAAGTTACATTATTATACATTTTCTTCTCTTCTTAAGTATCAATAGAAATAGTTGAATATGTTTTTTAAAAAAAAGTGTGTTCATGCACAACTTAATTTGGATTAATTAATATTGTAATACACTCTAACTATAAATTATATGTATAATTTCTTGTAATTCATTATATTATATCTCTTTTTTTTCAGTTCTTTAATAAAAATTTTACTCGAATAACCAACATGCACTAAGTTAAACCTCGATGCTCACATTGTTAAACAAGTATAATAAGGGTTGATAAGTGTTCTTTTAATCCTCTTCACTAACCTTTCATTAAATTCTATTAAAATCATCATGTATTTTATCAAATGTATAGCTTTCAAAATCCAAAATTTTGAATTATTATATGATAACATATCACTTCCATTTGATCAATCAATTCAATTAATCGTTGGCGAAGCAGAGATAAGTGCACGTGTGTCGGCATTCCTCCAAGATTGTGACCTACATATTTATATATGGTTTTGGATCAATCGATACATTTTATATAAATGGATATGGATTAATTATTGTTACATGTTTTTATATGACGCTCTATCATATACTTTAATTTTTTCTTTTTCTTTTTTAACTTTTTAAGAAGTATTTTACCTTCAGAAATCATTTTTATGACGTTATTTACTACTTATTTTTCTACTCAAAACACCTTACATTTGTGCTTTTTAAGACAAAAATTTATGTTTTTCACTTTTTAATGATTAAAATAAGCAATCAAATATTTATCTCAAAAACATAATGACAATTATTAGAATTAAGTTGATATAATAGTAAACATATTATAATAGAAATATTATAGTATGCAAACAAATAATAAAAGACTAACAAACACTAATAAAGAGTGGTTTATATGATACTCCCTTTGTTTTTTTTATATGTCATCCTAGATATTTTCATATAGATTAAAAAAAAAATTAAGTTTATCTAAATTGTTAAAAAATACATTGAAAATGTAAAATGTCAACTAATTGTCACCATATTATTGGCTACTTGATAATTCAATGAAAAATAATTTAAAAATACATTGAAATTGTAAAATCATATTAAAATTATAAAAGGTCATATAAAAAAATAAAAACAAAAACCTAAAACGTCATATATAAAAAACCAAGGGACGGAGTATAAGATATATGAAGATATATGAGCTCCATGTGATCCCAATAATACTCCATATATTCAATCAACACACACACGTACATTACCAATTAGAATAAAAATTTATTAACTATATATATATATATATATTAATATAAACTTAGAGCCAAAGAAGTAAGCCTTCTTAGCCATAGTATAGTACTGCCAAATTAAAATTCATTAATATTGTAGTCATAAAAAAATAGTATTAGAGCTATTATAAAATTATCAAAAAGAATAGAAGTTTTAATATATGTAGTGACGAATGTTTGCTAGACAATACTAAAATAATTAATTCGAAAACGCCCCGCAAAATTATTATTATACATACTTAAATCCTGAAGATGAACGGACAATACTAGTAAAGACTTACGAGAAAAAACATCTATAAAAACATGAATAATGCAAATCGATTGTCTAGCTTCAATCAAAATCATCTCTCTCTTTTTCTTTTCTTTGTGTAAATTAGCGATGAGGTGATGAGTATCGAACCCGGAACCTTTTAGTTGCCGGCAGAAGCCTTTTTCCACTAAGCTATTCGATTAACTCAATCAAAATCATCTCTTAAACTATAATTTTCACAAATTCTCTCAAATGATTTTCTTTGATGTAGTTCTCACAATTAAAAGAGGTTTATTTGATAGAAATGAAATTTCTCACGTAATTACAACAATTCTAGATATGCTTGAGGGGATATATAGAAATCTAATTGGTGAAGAAACGTGTTTGAGTTTCTTTTTACTTGAACCATAGATTATTTCCATCAATTGAACAAATATTGAACAAAGAGATTGAGCATATATGAAGCTTTTATGAGTACCAAATAAGATACACTATATATTAACATATATACGTGGTACATTTTTTCCTCTAGCACTTGTTTAAATGAGTACCAAATAAGATACATTATATATTGGGTGAACAACTATCATATGTCCTTCTCATGTTCCCCATTATATTCTAGCTTCACTCAATTATTATTGTTTCAATTAAATATATTATACTATTATGTTTTATTAGTAATTTATTTGAAACAGTAATCCATATATATGTTGCGTGCTACACGATTAAAATTCCCAAAAAAGTTGTTAACTTATTATATGTCAATAATGCTGGTGAATAATCTAATTCATTTATGATAAATAACTACAAGTGATGGAGATAGAAAGGAAAGATTCCTCAGCTAAGAGTTCAATATCAGCTTCTACTTACTCTTCGGAGCCGAAATAGG
This sequence comes from Echium plantagineum, assembly GCA_003412495.2. Taxonomy (NCBI): domain Eukaryota; kingdom Viridiplantae; phylum Streptophyta; class Magnoliopsida; order Boraginales; family Boraginaceae; genus Echium; species Echium plantagineum. The sequence continues at coordinate 14,353,605 of CM016567.1, read as the reverse complement.
GGTAGGTCCCTCCATGACATCAGGTAAATATACATGAAGTAGAAATTGTGCAGATTTTGAAATTGCACCGGTAAATAATAAAACGGCACATAAAGTAGCAAATATCAAATTAACCTCGTTTTTCGAAATCAAAGTTTTGAATATTTCAAATAAATCTCGAAATTCGAAAAAGTGTAGCATGCATGCCTGAATCTAACTGGGATTCCATGTGGTGGAGAAACTGGATCGAGAAAAGGAGGGATTCTAGTTGTAAGATACCGATAAAATATTTATTTATAGTTAATTGTGTATTTTGTCCATTATAAAATACATCTAATAATCAATGATCTTCCATGAATATACTTGTTCTCACGGAATAAAACATAGTTCAATTGATAATAAAGAAATATCTATATTGTTAATAAGTATCTGACTTACAACCTTACATTTTCATACAAAAGTCTTCGTATAATTCAAGACAAGGCTACGTGACCATTCCATTTTATTTATAAATAAACTTAATACCATTTTTTGGGGGAATTTTTTTATTGCACTAGTAGGTAGATCGGTGAAGGTGTTATTTCACTATCACAATTTTTCCTACTTTTTAATGGCCGCCTTATAAGTTTGAGTATCCATGTCTACTTAAAGTGCAACATATTCATGATTAAAATCACTTCATTCTTCTATAGATCTACTTTCTTTTTCCCATGAAAAATCATTCCCCCCCCCCCCCCCCCCCCCTTGAAGTGATCTAAATCACTACCATTATATATGCTGGTTCAAAGCTGGATTATTGCCTTCTACTTGTTTCATTATTATGTCAAATGTTGGAACTTGAGGATTCAAATTCCAGGAATAAAATCATCAAATCTTTATCACCACAACCAACATATTTCAGTATATGAGATGATTACATTTGATATTTTATTTGACCTAATAAGTTACTTTTGTTAAATAAAAGGTAAAGTTAATGAGAAAAGTGATAATAACAAAATTAATCATTGGTTGGTCCTCTTTGTATCCATTATTAGTAGGCCACACTCAATTAATTTTTTAAGTAAAATTAGTTATTGTCCTTACTTAAGTGGTGATAATAAAATGTGTTATTTAAAGAAGAAGATGAAGATGAATATATATAACTCTTTAAGTGGTCCTCCCATAAAAAGAGAAACAAGCTAAGATATCATAGAAAAGATAATGTGTTTGTTTGGAATATATGAATTAATATAGTCAATTATTTCCAATCCATTTATATAATTTTATGAGATAGTGGTTGTCTTTCCCTATTAGTCAAGTAAATAACTAATGTTTGTTATGAGGACCATTTCAATAGCATAACTTCGTTAGCACATTTTACTCGATTAGTTTTATTTTAGGTATGGACCATCTATAGTTAAATGTCAAATTGAATCCATTGATAAAGAAGAATCAAAAGATATTGTGGAAGTGAGTTAATCGAATAGCCTAGTGGAAAATGTTGTGGATAGTGATCAAAAGATTCTGGATTCGAAACTCACTTTATCGCTAATTTACAACAACAAAAAAAGAACGATATTGTCGAATTAGTTGTGAATTTATATATATTGTCGTAATGTGAAAATATATAACACTCCATATTCACGGAACTTAAGACTTTACGACAAGTAATGGTGGTTGGATAATAACAGTTTATGCATCTTACATCTAAAGTTGGTATCAAGATTAATATATAAAATTTTGAAAAGAAATCAATTTCCCATGTGAAATGTACATTTTAACCGAACATTGGGTACATACTTGTTCCCACATAATTTTATTATAAACTTAATTGAAGGATGTAGGAACTTACTGAACAAATAAATCAACTCAATGAATTATCTTATAGGATACTAATATATGCAAAATTTAATGTATCATAAGACCAAGCATGTCTTTTTTTTTTTTTTTTTTTTTAAAAAAATTTTTTATTAATAACATTGTAACCATTACATTCATCAATTCAACATAAATTCGTAACTTCAAAGGAAGGGGCAACTAGCTTTTAAACTAGTGAATGATTAAGATCGCTCGAACCTCTTTCTTTTTGCTAGCAAGAGGACTCGAACCTGAAACCTCTGCTAGTGGTGTCAGCATGCTTTGCCACTAGGACAAGTTGATAAGACCAAGCATGTCTAAAACTAATAAGTGTGGTCATATTTGTTGAAAGGCAATTCGTACAATCACATAATTATGAGATAGTCTCATTCAACAACATTCTTTAAATTTTAAATATATTCTAATAACACATTTATTGTGAGATAGTACCATTCAACAAGATTCTCTATATACTTTACTATTTCAACCTTTACAATCGTTCACTCAACTAAGTTTACATCACATTTATTAGAAATGATGTGCAACTAGCTGTATAATACCATGGCAAGTGACAAAATAATTGAGGTAGGTAGAGATATTCTGATATCGCAAACTTAAATTCTTGTAGGGATAATAATACATACTTTGTCAAAAAGATTGCACGTGTTGCTTGTCGTTTAATGCCTTGTTGATTCAATCGGCTATTAGAATGTATTTCTGGTCGAGGAATTCTAAAATTCTATAATAAAAACAATTAATTATACTATTTTACGATAATTTAAAAAATAATTACAAGTGAGGCCCAAAGAGAATAAAAGATCTCCATAGTTTCTCATGCGCCATAATGACCATCAATAGTCAAAGTAATTACATATAGTCCATTTAAAGTGTGAAATGAAATAATTGGTAGGTTTGTTTAGTAAATTAAACTTTTGAGTTATCAACCTCAAGCTTTTAATTTAGGCCACAAACATATCGACAGGAAGGTATTTTAGCCGCCAATGCAACTGAATTTCATTGAAGTGAATGTCACATATTAATTGGAAATAAATATAGAGAGTAAATATATGGCTATCACGTCTTTAATGTAACTTCACTTATCTAATCAAATTCACCGACGATTTGAAAGCTTCAATTTGTCAAATCAATTATTTGAATTCCTTTTGTGGATGTAGGAGCCACAAAAGAATCTACTTCCTAAAAAAAATTATATCCTTTAAATGATACGCTCATTTAAGGCGTCCCCGCTTGACTAGCCCATCGCCCAACAGAGGAGGTGAATCTGGGATGTGCCTCTAGCGGCTTTGTACTCCACCTCAAGAGTGTCCATAGTAGGTTGGGTAACCACCCACAAGCAGATCCTCCCTTGAACAAATACAGAGTTACTCATGTACTTGCCGTGGATCGAACCCATACACTTGTGAAGAAGCACACTCTTATAGTGAAGTCTGTTACCATTTGAGAAGCACACTTTTTTTATAGATGGTCCATACATGACATATTATTAATAACTTTTTTATAATTATTAATTTTAAATTTGTTAGTTCGTAATTATTATTATGATACACAAGCATTGATTGTGTCCAAAATATTAGTAGTAAAGATGGATTGACAATAATTATTAAAAGCTGGGAAAAAACATACTCGACAACCCTTTGGGACATTAGAAAAAAGAAAATGGGTAATAGGAAATTTTGAAAATTATGCGAAATGAAGCAGAAACAGTACAATCATTTTATGGAAAATAAAGAAAATAACTAACAAAATATTTTGGAAATCAATTAGGGTAAGCAAAAACAATACAATAATCATTGGATTTTAAATATTGTATTATTGTTTGTTCACCCCAAATATTAAGACAAATGTTAAGTAAAAAATCAAAGTATCTTGAAAATATGCACAAAAACTATGAGAAATATAATTAGCTCAAGGAATATTAAAGATGGTGCTTGCTTACTTCTGCACAAAGGCCTATCCAGATTAAATTAGCTACCTGGTTATTTAATTTGTCGAAACTTTATAATTGGTTGGTTCATAGCTTAATAATTAAAAAAAATACGGTTCATTGAAAATGTAAAAGTTCAATTTTTCATGCTAGAAATGCAGATATTTTGAAACAAGAAAATTAAGTTTAGAAAGACTAGTTAAAAAAATGAAGAAAACATTAGTTTATTTGAATTAAAAGACCGATTAGTTAATTGATCTAAATTATTATTACACTTTAATTCCATATACCGTGATTTGAGGGATCATGAAACCTCATTAGATCACTAATTGAATTGATTTCATTCAACTATATATAAAATAATGTATATATATCATATATCATATACGTGTGTATTAATTTGGAAAATAAGAAAACTAATTTAGGTAGAAAAATAAAATACACCCATGCAAGTACGTGTATTTGAACATATACGAATATATTAGTAAAATAATAATACTTGAAAAATGTAAGTGGTCAAGGCAAAGATTTGTTGGCATCCAAAGCAATGTTCTTAGGTAATGCACAATCTTTGTTTTTGTTTCCCAAAGATATCTTAAAAGACCAACATCCTCTAAAGCGTTGCATTCTTCAAAACCCCACGAGTATTCTTTTAAATTACTCCACATTAAAAAATGGGGATTAAAGAAGAACAAAATCCATAATCAATCCCTCATATTTAGGCTAATTATAATTTTTTACTCCTTGATCTTTTGAATGGTATACATTAATCCTTGAGGATTACCTATAATTACACATAATCATCAATTTACTTTTCACATTCAACAATATGGGTTGCCTTAAAGGGTAGGGGATGGGGGTAGGAGGGTTTGGCATCGGGGAGTGGGTGTTAATTTATTTTTTTATTTATAAAATTTGAAAAGAAATAGTCTCCTTAAAAATTTTAAAAAGAAATTAAAACCTAAAGCACATAGGGGAATTTATCAATTATAAGGAACATCGGTGACCGATAACAAGACTTAAGTTTTTCTTTTTAAAAAAAAAATCTCACACACGCCCCTTTACAATGAGAACCGAACCCAGGACCTCTAAGTCACTGAAAGACCTCCTAACCACTAGGTCATTCGATATTCTCGATAATAAGACTTAAGTTGAGCTAAAATGAGCGAATTGTTACTTTTTAACCATTTGTCTATAATTTTTAACAAAATAAATTTATCATATATAAGGAGCATCGGTGGTCGAAAAAAAATTAAAGTAAAATTATCGAACTGTAATTTTAACAAAATAAATCAAATCGATTTTTAGTGCCATTTGCCTATAGTTAATGTGAAAGTTTGTATACTTACAAGAGATTTGAGTGTGTGACCTAAAAAGACTAATTTTATTGCATTGTAAAAAGGGCATGATACAAATTCGATGAACTTCCATCATTTCTATTCTCTTAGACAAAAAGAGAATAGAAGACATTAGGGGAGAAACAATAAAACACATATTTCAATAAAATACATTAATTGAATTAATTTAATAACTAATGGTGGAAATAAAGTCAGTTGCTCGAGGAGTAAATTAGGGGAAGAAGAAGCCAAAGAGCACTAAAAATCAAAAAAATTGAGAGTTGCCAAGCTTTGTTGGCTTATTGCTAGAAGCCAAAGCCCCCAATCCCAGTCAACCTAATAAGTTAGTCAAACATTTTACAGTACCTTGTCCAATGTTAGATAATACACATAATTCTCACTATCAATTTTATATAATCTACAGTATTTACTTATTTAATTTAAAAAATATTAGTCACAACAATAAACTTTAAGTAAATATAATAAATTTCTTCGATATTTAGATTTTTTTTTTGTAATTAGTGATGGGGTAAGTTTCGAACCTCAGACCTTCAGGTCACTGGCAATAGCCTTTCCAATAGGGTTCTTTGGTTTTGAATACTCGAACTTGAATACTTGATATGTTACGTATCTAAACATACAAGAAAGTGTGATCTACGAGAATTTGATATAAATATATATCATAAGATCGAAATGATATACAACATTATACTCCCTTCGTTCCTATTTACTTGATCATTTGAAATTTTTTTACTTTTCCAAAATACTTGATCCTTTGTATTTCCAATGCAACTTTAAGGTTATTTTCTTCTTTTTTCCCTTCAATAAAGTAATAGTAGTTCAATTTATTTTTTACTTTTTAAGGATATATTAGTGAACTCTCTTCATTCGTTAATAAAGTGCTTTTTATCCAAATGATCAAGTAAATATGAACGGAGGGAGTATTATTGAGTATTATTTTATACTATAAAATATAACACTTGTTATTCTATTGTTATCAACTTTATGATCTCTTAGATATGAATATTTTTTGTTTCTTTATAATGTAATAACACTAGATAAATACAGTTTGCATCTAATTATTGAAAGAAACTAATGCCTAAATGTGTAAACATCACATGCATACCTTTTTAGAATTGTAATAAGGGATTCTAATTCAATGTACATGCATTTAATAGTAGGGAACATTTCTTAGACACCACTTCTCCATAATTATAAGCATAAAATAGTTTTTATTATAATTCCAAAGCCTAAACATATATAAAATCACAATTCGTAGTATTATTTTCTATTTGGTCCCTTTAAATTTCGTATTCGAAGACGTGATATCAATTAAAATAATTTTCAATGTATGTAAAATATATGGAGTTGGCCAGTTGGGTGTACAATGAATACTACCAATTTGGCCAAACACCTTCTAACAACCATTGCAAACTTTATACTACAAAAGCAAAGACATAAAAAAGGAAGATACTTGTTTCATATACCTTTAGACTTTAGTTATTATTCCTAGCAACACACACCTCTAACACCCCCCCCCCCCTTTCCCCCACCCCACCCCCACCCCTTCTATTCCCCCCTTCTTTCTTCATAGCAACACCCCCCCCCACCCCACCCCACCCCCTACCCTACACCCACCCCTTGTATTTCCCCCTTCTTTCTTCATATCAACCCCCACCCCCCAGCCCACCCCACCCCTACCCCCCCCCCTTGTATTTCCCCCTTCTTTTTTCTTTATGTTCTTCCTTTGTGCCCATTAAAGAATGAAAATGGCACATTACCAATCATCCTTTCCCCTCAATAGGAAACAACCATCATTGCTACCAACAATCCTTTTCAACTCCCTTAGAAACTTGAGCTTCTAAGACATTCCTTACCTCCTTCACATCTTCCCATATTCATTCCCTTTCTCCATCATCCTATGCAAATCTACCCCCCCCCCCCCCCCCCCCCCCCCCACCCCCTCCCTCCCTCTTTATAACCTTTTCTCATCCCCCCCTTTTTCTCATCAAGAAACAACTACATACCATTCTTTACTTTTAAACTCCAGATATTAGATATCTTATAGCTAGAATCCACCCTTTTTTTGATTTTATGTTAGCAATGGATACAAACTCAGTTAGTGGCTTTTACTCATTTCTAACAAGAGGCCTGGATGATCTTGAACGTGTTTTTGTATCAAATAACTTCATGTCGATTCAATTTCTTCAAAGGGTTATTTCAGTTTTAAGATCTTTTCATTCTCAGCTAACACTTTTGGTTCAAAAACTGCAATTGCCAGTTGGAGAGAAATGGCTTGATGAGTATATGGATGAAAGCTCTAAGCTTTGGGAAGTTTGTCATGTTCTCAAGTCTGGTGTATCAGGCATGGAGAATTATTACTCTTCTGGGTTTAATATAACTTCCTCTCTACATGAACTTCCAGCTCTTAATTCACAGCTAAATCTCCAGGTAATTTTTCAAAAAACCAATCTTTTTTTAGTAGTTTTTGGCTTTTATCTTTGATCAATCTTTACTTTTTTGTTCTTTTTCTAATGTAAAAAGGACTATGGTTTAGTGATCTTTTTTGTGTTTTTGTCTGAAAAAAGTAATCTTTCTCGATAAAGTTGGTTGATTAGTAGTTTTATTGTCAATTTGGACAGGGCTTAGATAGCGCTTAGAAACGTTAATGTTATCCGAGAATGTCAATACCAATTAGAAAATAATATTTCTTGGCATATTGAAACAGGTAATGCGAGCAATAAATGGTTGTAGAAGGGAAGCAGTGGGGATGGAGGAAGAGAACAGGGCTTTAATGGAGACAAGAATCGAGCCACTTTCGTTGCGATTCGACGAAGTTGTTTCGGTTGAATCAAAGCTGAATGGGTTCAATGGTTTCAGAGGAGTGCTTTATGCAATGAGGAATGTTAGCTCACTTTTGCTGATGATTTTGGTTCATGGTTTAGTGTATTTTTTTCCTGGATCAAGTTTTCTTGGAGGGGGTGGATATGAGGGGGGGTGTTTGTTTTTCGGGTCATCGTTTATGAAGTCGACAGCAAGGTTGCAGCAGAGGATGGTTGCTGAGATGAATGAGATAGGTGGAGGGGGTGGGATTTTGTTGTATGAGTTCAGGAAATCCAAGATTGCGATTGAAGAATTGAGGGGTGAATTGGAGAGGAGGTGTTCAATTGGTTCAGTTGATTGGGAATCAGAGGTTTTTGTGAGGGAGAGATTGGAGAATTTGAAATGTTGTTTGGGGGTTTTGAGATCTGGGACTGAGAATATCATAGGACAACTTGATGATTTCTTTGATGAAATTGTTGAAGGAAGAAAGACACTTCTTGATTTTTGCAGTCAGAGGTAGAAACAGGATGTAGACAGATACGTTCGCCCGAACTATATGAAGTACGCACTCGACAAGAAACAGTCTATAAAGTATGCATTCGACAAGTAGTAGTTACTGATGTTACAATAGATGTAGAAGGGGAAAACAGAGAGGAGAAAATACAGTTAACTCAACTAGAAGTGCTTATTTGAATGTTGAGTTGCTATTAGACACCCAAATAGTGTGTTTTAGGAGGAAAGTACTATTTTATCCTTGATTCTTTCCCTCTATTTGTAATTGTAATGTTTGAGGGAAGTACACTTAGGGGCAAAATAGTCTTTTGCTCCTATAAGACACTATTTGGGTGTGTAACTTGCATGTTTAGTATTTTTAGATTTTATTGGAGTAACGTATGTTTATCTTCTTCTGATCATTCATTGCTTCATCGCCCTCTTGTTATGAATTTTTTATTTTAGCCCTTCTAATTATGAATTTTTCATTTTAACCCTCCAAAGTTCTGAAGCGAATTGAGGGTTTTAGCTTATCTTCGAGAATTAAGAGTAATGAATTATACATAATGAAATTTGGAAATTTTCGACATGGTTTTAGTTTATTATTAGTCACATAATAGGAACATACATTATTTGTTGAATCTAAAAGCTCACGTTCGATATTGTTTTTTCAAAAAAAAGACCCCAACTAAACAATAATTGAAGTTACGAAAATAACAATTCTCACGTATCTAATAAATTTAATTACCAAAAAAGGACCATATTTATTTGTCACAACTCTCTTTCAATTTCATTATTCAAGTAGGTGAGCCTTTATTGCAGATACACAATTAATAATGAAATCCAGAACTAAGGCATATATAGAAAAACAATCGAGATTCCTTGGCAGCTTTAATGGCAACAATAGGTGCAATTTGTTTTGAAACTTTAGTCAGTTCAAACTGAAAGCAATATCAATTAAAAAGCCCCTGCCTTATAATTAAAAATACACACCCAAAAACTACATTATAATGTATATTATTACATCCTCTTGCTTCATGTCTAAATAATCTCATTTACTTCCATTTCTTTAGAGAGATTATTAATATATATACATACTCTCTTGTCTCTCTCCATATCAATCTAAAGCATTATATCAAAGTTTGTTTTCGTTATCTCTACAATTTATTTCTCATAAAATCTCACTTTTCATTCCAAAACATAACCATTACCTTTAATACGATAATATAAGGAAAATTTATTTTTTTTTGATAGATAGAGATAGCAAATTACAAACATATAAGATCAAACGTCGCTATTATGGCGACAAGATCTTCAACAGTTGGAGAAATATTGAAAGAAGCAATAAACATGACATAAAGTAAAGTAAAGATAGTCTGATATGGCAGTCGGCAGATGGAGTTGGCATCATCATACGTCTGGATCTTATTCCTAATCCAAATACTCCTCAAAATACTAACGAGAAAAATTAACTCATGAATGGTGTCTGCTCGCGCTTTAGCATTGTTTAACTGCATAAGAAATTTACTGTGGTACTCGAAAAACAGAGGGAGAAATGGAATGAATAACCTTAAATGACATGAGCAGACGAGATCAAATATCTCGTGGTCGGTGTCAAAGGAAATCCAACATTTTTTAAGATTGTCGATCATTGATCGACTGAAAATAAACTTCTTAGTAGAGAGTCTACTGAGAACGAAAACAACCACCAGTAATTTTCTTAAACAATTTAAATGACATTGATCACAAGCATAATCATCCATAATATTAACTAGTTCATTAGTTTGAGGAGTAAAGAGATTACCGAACTTCTTGAAGTGATGATGTTGAGACATAAGCTGGTTGAAGTCTCCATCGTTCTTCGCTTTCTTCGGTGTTGATTCCAAACTCCCCGTGAACAAGCTATGAATCACCCAAACCTGTTTCCATGTTCTGACAGAATCCTTGATAACAAGGTGCTTGAGAGCAAGCTCCAATTGATTGCAATCATCCTCATGAGACGGAACAGAAACATCTTCTACATAATTAGGATCAAATAGTGCTTCCATAACTTTGTAAAAACAATCATTGGCCCAAAGAACAAATATCCACGCTATCAACCATATCATCCAGGTAACGTGATTGCCTTCAAAATCATTCTGAAGATCTTTGAGATTGACAGAGTGAACCCCAAAATACTCAAGAGTTGCAAAGTAATAAGTAAATATCGTTCCCAAATATTTCCTTTCCTTACCAATTGAGTTCCACTTTGATCCCGGATCAAAAGGAAAACACTTTGCAATTCCGCCATAAAGTTTGAGAACACAGTAGAGAGCATAAATGGAGGAATCAAAGCAAGAGTCCTTACGTTGAGAAGTGACACAATACCATTTGAATGAATCATGAACATCCAGAGGCAAAATGTAGTCGAAAGCGAAAGTGAAGTCAAAGATGAAAACTTTTGATAAATTCTCATATTCATTATCCTGAAAACCTCTTTCAATCAAATCCAAACATGACTCTCTGACTTTGATGAAACCAAAAGAGCTATTATGAAAAACATCCTCCATTTGCTCGACAATTTTCTGTTTTTTTAAAGAAGGCCAAGCAAGATCTTCATACGATAATAAGCAATTCGATTCCACCAAGAGTCCCCTTTTCCGTTTCAAACATTTTGAAAATACATCTGGATAGTTTTCAGATTTGCAGATAGGACTGATTATAGCATCATCGATATCGAAAATAAGCGGATCTACATCCATCATATCAAACTGGACATCCTTATTCCAAAAGTCGATAATACTATGATATGTGGTAACAAGATGAGAATTATCTTGAAGATTTCTAACAGGAGGCTTACCAAACCTTTTCCTAGCCACGATTTGAGCTTCTTGAGTCTTTTCGATCTCCACTTCAACATCCCTTCTTTGTTTTTTGGGAAATGGTTGTCGATTGAAGGTGATAAGAAGACGTTTAGAGTTTTTAAAAGTGGACATCTTTTTTTTTTTTTATGATGTTCTTGGTGGAAGTTGACTTAATGGTGAAAAGAGTTGACTTTTGAAGAAAAACACAAGAAAAATGAAGAGAGGAGCAAAAGATGAGAGAAAAAGAAATAAAAGTGAAATGAAAAAAGAGTAAAAATAAAGGAAAGAGGAAAGAAAGGGACAAAATTTATGTTTGTTTAGAAAATTGTATTTGAACAATTTTTTTCTCTAGAGAGCATTTTGCTCCCTCGGTGTTTTTAAAGTTTTTATGTCAAATATATTTTTTATGTGTCAAAGCAGAGTATTGTAAAAATTTATAGATCCTCGTAATAAAATGATTAGATCCTCGTAATAAAATGATTTTTAATCTAAACAATCAATTATATTAATACTCGAGGACATATGAGCACTTAGATAGAGCGAGAAAGTAGAAAGGTGAGACTGAGGAGAGTAGATTTCTCCACCTTCTACTGGATCTCATGCTTTTTGTCCCTTGCCGGAAATTCATGCGCTGCCTCCCTTATGGGGTTTATAAGAATGATTACTATATTTTTCTTTTTTATTCTCAACAAAAAGAAAAGTACAAATTAATGGAAACAGCTGCAAACAATGCCCCATGCCTCTAGTTTTGACAACATACTTGTGTTCCAGCTAACACTTGTTGTATACCATAACCATTCATTCCTCATGTTATCTCATTATTTATTATACTATCATTGAGAGTAGTTAAACCAACAGAAAAAAAAAAGAGTAAAAAAATACTCTTGGTAGGAGTTGACCAGGACTTGGTTACTCTATGCACTTTATATCTTACTCTATAAGTTGACCTAAAACATCCATCTACAAGGTGGTCCAAACTCCAAACAGATGCATTATGGGAGGAGGCGGGGGGGGGGGGGGGGGGGGGGGGGGATACTAAAGATATAATGACTTATCCTAATGGTCTAACTCCTGATCAGCTCATGACCACAATAACAAGCAGTTGAGTGATTATCGCCTACACGAATTCCCCAACGGGAAGGACATAATTTCGTTATGAAGAAACATGTACTTTAGTGATGGTGGTTAAGAAGCAATTTGCGGAATATAAAGGTGGAACTACGATCAGGAATTCAAAATGGACCAAAAAATTGTTCATAACCACAATAACAAGAAGTTGAGTGATTATCGGCTACATGAATTTCCCAACGGGAAGGACATAATTTCATTATGAATGAAACATGTACTTTAGTGATGGTGGTTAAGCAGCAATTTGCGGAATATAAAGGTGGAACTACAATCAGGAATTCAAAATTGAGCAAAAAAAATTGTTCAACTGCGTCTGTCGAAGTGTTTGGGAAAGACATGAAAAAGTAGAAGACTGGTAGCAAGTCTCAGTTAACATATGGTTTAAGTAAATGCCGAAAATTAAAGAGCTGTAACACATCAGTAGATGGAAGTCACGAAACTACACAAAAGCTTATCTGATGATTGGAGCTAATCCCAAAATAGCAGTTCTGTAGGAGTTGAAGTCCAAGTCCGATCAGATTGCAGGAGGAGCGCCTGAATAAAAAAGATGGTGAAATATCATAAATTAAAACGCTAACTATAGACTTTGGATTTTAAGTTTAGAATAAGCTGTTATTATATACATCAGCTATTATTCTTGGAGTAGGTGCATGTGTATTCTGTTAATTAGTTCCATTACTGGATAGAGAGGTACTCCATGTCGCTGATAAAAAATTTAATTTGGACCTAACATAAGCCAAGAGGCTCACCTTTAATGTGTATAGCCGTCCAACAAAACTAGTAAAAGTTGTTCAAGAGGAACATACTTCATTACCACCACTTTCTTCAGCAGGCGTCTCCACGCCGATGATCTTACCAAATAGCTGAAATGATCTCTTTTTAACTTCTGTCGAAGAGCTACAATTTTGTTTTCCTTCTATCCTCATGGTATTGAAGCAGTTGCTGTTATCCACAGATGAAGTATCAGATGGTAAGCTGCTAATATTCAGCTCTCTGGACAAAGTATCAGACGGTAAGCTGCCACCAATAAAATTTCCAGAATTTATATTGTGAACATCATTCCTCTGAATTTTAGAGAAAAAGGATCCACATTCTTGATTTCGCCTGGCTCCCTGCATGCCAACAGGAAAAGAAGTATGATCTGAAAATGAAGGTAGTGGTCCCATCGATGATTTTGAAAAGTCTGTCATGTGGAAAGGTAGTTCTCCCTCACTAGCCAGGAACCCGACATCCTCCCAAGCCTTGAATTTTTTAGTTGGTGGCAATGAAAAATATGCTGGCATACCATGTTCAACTTGCCAAGGGCTCACTTTATTAGCATGCTGGAGAACTTCAGGTTCATCCCAAGACATCTGCAGGAAGATAGTTTAGTATCCCATTAGCAAAACAAAGGGACCTAGGAAAATTGAAGTCCTGACACCTATGGAAGAGTTTAAATCAACCAGATATTCAAGAGTCGAAGTAGAGAAATTAAATGATTGGTTGTATCATCTAAAATAGATCAAGTCGCTTAACAATAAAAGCACAACAAACAGAAAATCTAGCTCAAACGAGCAGACATTTACTTCAGTCAAAATTAAACAAAGACCTAAGTGTACATACAAAAAACAAATGGCTCCTATAAGTTCAAAATTTGGGGAAAAGAACATCAGATGTAATTTGCAACTTAGTATTATGATTCCAATAATTGCACATCTTGGGGTACCTGAAATATTTTGTATATATATATACATATATACATATACATATACACATTACACATATATGCATGTATATGTTCTTATCAGCTCCATACGAAGTAAAGTTGGACCAAAAGATAAGTCTGGAGTCTGAACTACCGAGCAACTAAACAGTCTAATTCAGAAGTCCAAGATGCACAGGAGACGACAATTTCAGTGAAGGGTTTAGAGCAATTGAGCATTATCAAAGATATTTCATATGTCAATAGGAAGATGCACTACTGAGGTGAAACAAAGAACATCAATACCTACTTCAGTTGCATCCCACACATAGTCCTGGTTATCTCTTTTAGTAAAAACATGGGGTCAAATCAACATAAAAGGAAAGAAGAAATTCCACAATGGAAACTAAATTTGCCAATGGTTACCATATATGCAATAACATGTTTTAAACTATAGATAAATATATAGAGAGTTCTAATTAAATAGTGAAACTTACTTCAGCATCAAATTTTCTGGACGAATACATGTGCTCCTGGAGATTGCAGTGTTTAAAGACTAGATATAAAACAGCATTTTACTTGAGAAATATGGAGAGAGATATGGTCAGACATCTTTGAGCTAAAGAGTGGAAACTACTATGGTGCAACTCTGGTCACATAATTAAGCACTACACTGATATATAAGTCAGTTTAGAAACATAAGCGCTTTCTATTTCAGACATAATAACTTACTCTATCAAGTAACTCGAAGCGTGTCATTTATGGAAGCTCAATAGGAGTATTTGAACTTTAATGAACATCCTAACTGATACAATAAAATGCACTCATAGCATTTTTCCATACAATATTACCATAAGTTTATCGCTCGCGGACCCACAACTCCACAAGATAGTTCATAACATTTTCCACGCTGCATATAAACATTTCAGTAGTAGACCATACTTTGACTAAATTATGACTACAAATTTATTGTAAAACAGCACTAACAAGTAACAAGTACGTACCCATGTGATTCGTATATATACAAACTCATTTAACGCAATATAGGATGTGTATATATACCTCAAGCATCCTCCACGGAGAGCCACGCCACGGCCCAGTTTGAGGTATAGTGGCTGATGAGACAGTCCCATGAAACCATGTAGTCCTAGTTGAGTCATCAGTCTCCATAGGTATCTTCACCCTCATTCCACTCGTCCACAACATGGACGTCACCTTCTCCACGGTCTCCGCCTTCACAATAAACTCCGACCACCCTGGCCTCGGGTAAAAAACAACCTCAAACGCCAACCCTCTCACCGCCTTCTCAAGAGCATCCAAAACTGTTTCGACAACAACTCCCTTCCCAATTGTCCAATCATTCTCCTTATTCTTCTCAATCTTCAGCGACATCAAGGGACCATTCCACAGCTCTGCCACATCATCACCCCCTCGCAATGCACGCCTCACCCCCGTGTAAAGCTCCCCTGTCCGCCTCCGTCGCATAAACACCACCGAATCTCCAGCAACGAGCTTCTTCGAGTTAACGAACTTGCTCCAACCAGTAGTCAACAAATGCCGACGTGGTGTCCCACGGTAAATGTGACGGAAACTATACACTGAACCGTGCACATCCCGTATCACCAAGTTCTGCACCGGAGGATCGCAACCGAAATCCAGCGGTGGGAAAATCGCGTCAGCACAAGACCGAGGTACCGAAAATCCTCCTCCATTATTCGCGTCTGACGGAGTCAACACCTTAGTATACGAAACGACGTCATCTTCCTCCACATTCTCCACGTCACCAACATCACTACTTCCAAAAACATTACCGGAGTTAGATCCTCCACCACCGTTACCATAAACACCACCAATAACATCACCGGAGCTACTATATCCACCACCATTACTTACACCGCCAGAGTTAAATGCTCCACCACCGGAGTTAAACGCGCCGCCTCCAGAAGCAGTTGCGGGAAAGGGAATAGGCACCAAGTGTAAGCAAGCAAAAGGCTGATCAGTAACTGTATGAAACAGCAACCGCACAGAAACCACTCGACAGTGAAAAAACGAGGGAGGAGGTGACGTCAGCCCCTGCTCCGACAAAACAGAACCTCCCCCATCACCACCTCCTCCACCGGCTTCACCGCCGCCTGATACGGCGGAGGAGGAGGTGGAGGAGAGGCAATGCTCGAAATGGCCTTGAGGGAAGTAGTAAACCCTATCTCCGGTGGAAGGCACACGACCGGAGGAGCCGGCGGCCGCTTTCCATATGGAGGCATCCACGTCAGCAGTGGCGGAACCAGAGGGGGCGGAGGAGGAGCGGTTGAGAGTCATTGTAAATGCTTCTCTCTCTCTAGAAATTCAGGAGAATTGTGGACGTAGAGAGAGAATAAAAACGTAACGAAACATGTGAATGTATAAATATATAGTGTGTGAGTGTGTGTCTGTGTGTAACAGTGTAAGGAGTGTGTGTTTGTTTCTCTGTTTCTCTCTCTATATATGGTTAGTTTGAGAGGAAGCGAGGTACATGCATAAATGAACAAGGTAATAAAAAATCGATTATTTCGTACCCTCAATTTTCGCATTTTGTTCAATTTAACTTTTCTATACTTGTCATTTTGTTGATAAATAAGTGCTTGTAAGGACCTTGTCATCTATATTTTCGTTATTTTTCTATAGAATCTATTTTCTCGTTAAATTTAACATTTTTTTCTTTTACTTTTCACCTGAATAATCATATAATTCTCAATTTATTACCCAATTATTTAACTTATGAAGATAAATAACGTAAAGCATTTGAAAAGGTATTAATTGTTATCCGTAGCTGATCTTCGAAAATCGACTATAATTTTTTTCCTAGTGATATCACTATTTAGTATTATTTGATACAATATACTTGTGAATATAAACTAGTAAAAGATAACGAAAATGAAAATAACAAATATTGTGCAAATATATTTATTACTTTTCCTATTTCTATGTAACTCTTTTGGGTGGAATTGTACTAAAATCAAAACAAACAAAAAAAGTTTAAAAACAAAAAGGCTCGGCCACTGGTTGTTATCCTAGCAAAAATATATTAGTGTGAAATATTTGTCAGTTTAAGTCAATATTAAATCTCATTTGTTCATAAATAATTATTAATTGACACGAAATTTGTTAAAATGATAATATAAAATGACGGAGGAAGTAATATTAATAATTAAATTACAAATAGCGTGATAATTTGTATAGAACAGGAGAATAAGGATATAAATAAGGTGTGAATTTGGAGTATGTGAGAATATTTCGAGGTTTGGCATTGGGATAACTGTTTATACCCGTGTTTTACTTGCTCAAGGACACTAGCATTCTCTTTCCTAGTGAGGTTGTTACCTGTTAGGATGATTTGGTGTGTTGTTTTTGAAATTTTATAACATCTATACAATTTTAGTGCAATTTTAATCATAATTATACAAATTCATGTAATATTACAGTTTTTATATTTAAAAGTTAATAACACCTTGCATCATTCATCAAGTTAAATGTTTTAAATCGATTCTATAATGGTTAAATATATCATTATACAAATAGTGTAATACAAGTTTATAAAAAGCGTATCTCTGAAATCTTAATAAATTAAAAGTTTGTGAGAGTTAAGTGGAAGCAAGAGTCCCAATTCTCGAATCCATTTGGAGCCTTTTTTTTATTGATATGGATGTTCGTTCCAAATTCCGAAACTAAAAAAATAATATAATTATATTTGAATTTAAACTCTAAATCTTTGTTTTAAAATAATATTTGAATAGTGTCTCCAATTCTAACTTCTAGACCTAAAAATAGGTGTATATCCCCATTTTGAAAATAATGTTATCAAAACCCTCCAAAGTTGTAATAATTAATATGAACATACAATAGATCATCTTGTCCAATTTAAACATTTTATATTATACTAGTTAATGAGTTAATCGAATAGCCTAGTGGAAAAGACTCTTGTTAGTCACCAAAAGGTTATGAGTTCGAAACTCACCTTATTGCAAAAAGAAAAAATATTACACTAGTTAATACTAAAACACGTACATTATTGAGTTTTTATACATTTAATTTACAAAATTAAATTACCAACCCGATTCTTAATTGATTGTTAACGAGCCATAATATAGTGGGCTTAGTGCAGAGCTGAAACAGTCAAAGCCTATGCTAACTATACTCCAAAAACATAGTTACATAGCTACAAATAAGTACCCAAATCATATCTATAAAACAATATCAATTTTCCTAGATTGTTAATTTTTAGTCTCTGCATTGTTTTGGTGTGATCATGAAGGTAATTCTACAAATTCCGATTTTTGCACTCAATTTTACAAATTTTATTTATTTACATTTTGTTAATTGTTTACTAAATAATTTGTTACAGTTCAATATCGCTAATCCGACCACTGGCTGCCAGAAGAAGCTCGAAATCGACGATGATCAGAAACTGTTAGTCGAATACCATTTAATTCATCGTATTTGAATCCAATTTTGATTAATTTTTGTGATTAATTTTATATGTATTTATAATTCATATGATGAAATGTGCCTTAATATAATATAGCTTATGTTATAATCACATCTTGTTCGTGTGGTCTGATTAATTTATACATTGATGCATGCCTACATTAATGATTTATATGATGAAATGTACCATCATATACAAAGTATTTCATTTTTATAGCTTATGTTATAATTACTTGATGTTCGTGTCATCGTGTGGTCCGATTAATTCATATATTGACACATGCATGCATTCATGATTTATATGATGAAATGTACGATGACGTACGAAGTATTTTATTTGTATGGCTTTGTTATAATTACTTCGTGTTCGTATGATCCAACTAATTTGTATACTGTTGTATGCATGCATTCACGATTTATATGATGAAAATGTACCATCATATTCGAAGTATTTCATTGTATAGCTTATGTTATAATTAGTTCATGTAATCGGGTCTGTCTGTCTGTGTGATCCAACTAATTTGCATCGTATTAGATCGTGTGTGTGTGTATATATATAACTTGTGGTGAAAGTGAAACAGAGTGAGGCTGTTTTGCTCACCGAAAACTGAAATGTGCTTAATTTTATGTGTAAATTATACATTGATGTATGTCAGGATATGGAGAGTATTCTCTTTTTGTAGCTTCTGTTGTAATTACTTTGTGTTACTTCATCGTGTAAGTGTGTTTTAATTCATACATGGAGATTAGGCTGCGTGTATGCCTACTGGCGAAATAGGGTGAGGATGTGAGTCCATCAGGAAATCAAAATGTGTTTAAGAAGTCCGTGGGAGTTCTCTCTCAATTAGGCATACATCAGAAGTTGAAATGTTATAACTTATAAGTATGATAAAACTAGTATAAGGATTTCGCTGCAGCCGTGTAGCGTGTGACCTTTCTGTTTCACTTCCATTGTCAATCTCTCAAGATTACTTTCTTTGACCAGTACATTATCTATATATAGTAAGTGTGTTATTGTTCTTTGGTTTCCAGCCGAGCTTTCTTTGACAAGAGAATCTCTCAGGAGGTTCCTGGAGATTCGTTGGGAGAGGTATGGTTTCGTTGCCTTTGGTCAAACACCAGTGGAAATTATTGCTCGCTGTTAGTTTTACATATACTAATATGTATGGAATTTCTATGTCTAATAGGAATTTAAGGGATATGTGTTCAAGATTATGGGAGGATGTGACAAGCAAGGATTTCCAATGAAGCAAGGAGTTTTGACCCCAGGGCGTGTTCAACTGTTGCTGCATCGAGGTGTGTGGGCGTGTTTAAGATTATGCATTCTATGTTGTAAATTCATGTTGATATTTGTCAACATGGTTCAGGCACGCCTTGCTTCCGGGGGCATGGGAGGAGAATTGGTGAGCGTAGAAGGAAGTCCGTTCGTGGATGTATTGTCAGCCACGATCTCTCTGTTCTCAACCTCGTAATTGTGAAGAAGGGAGAGAACGATCTTCCTGGGTTGACAGACATCGAGAAGCCAAGGATGAGAGGCCCAAAGAGGGCATCAAAGATCAGGAAGCTGTTCAATCTCTCCAAGGAAGATGATGTCCGGAAGTACGTGAACACATACCGCAGAACTTTCACAAATAAAGCCGGTGAGCCTTATATTTTGTGACTTCTTTAAACATTCACATAATGAAAGCATAGTTTCAACATTCAATCATATTGTGATTTTTTTGTGGCAGGCAAAAAGGTTAGCAAAGCTCCAAAGATTCAACGGTTAGTTACTCCGTTAACTCTTCAGAGGAAGCGTGCCAGATTAGCTGAGAAGAAGAAGAAAATCGCCAAGTCACAGGCTGATGCTGCCGAATACCATAAACTTTTGGCTTCCAGGCTGAAGGAACAGAGGGAGAGGCGCAGCGAGAGCTTAGCCAAGAAGCGATCCAGACTCTCCGCAGCCACCAAGCCTACTGCTTAAGTTCTCAAATTGCATTCTGGCTTTGTTAGGAAGTGAACTCAGTAATATGAGATCCATCATATATACTGTTTTTCTTAAGTTTCTTTTAGTTCAAGTCCTTTCTAATACTGAGTTTAATAAAATTTGAAGTACTATTTTCACATAATGCAGACTCGTCATAATGCAGATTAATATTCGAATTCTCTTATTGATTGGTATAACGATATTTGATACTTGATATACCAATATTGCGTTCTCATATGTAGTTTTATAAATGATAAATGGCGAGTATTAATCTAAACTAACCAATCATCCACCTACGAATTAAAAATCTATACTTACGTATTATATGTAATGAGAAAAAATGCATTGGATGATCCCATGTACCAAATTAATTAAATTATTCAATCATTCATTGACATATAACTTGTTATCTACTCATTCATATTTCATTGTTTTAGACGAAAGTCAACTATCCATATCAAGTTGTTTTGCTTGAAGCAATAAAATACAGTAACGGACGCAAACATGGTAGTTAGATTACAATTAATTGATTAAAAAAAATCCAAAAAGCATATAAAGTTGCTCTTAAGCCATAAAATGGTGAAAAGGGTAAAAAGAAAATGCAGTACTCATTTTAAGATTTAAGAGCAAGACCCTCGGCGTCGAAGGCCCCAATAAATTCTTGTAGAATCGAGAATGAACTTCTGTCATTTCTTAATGTATTTCGTTAGACGAAGACTTCGGAACCTCTCTTTTATCATTAGGAGAAGCTAAATATGCCTTACACGTCTATATTGTTTTTTCACCTCTTTTTCACATGATCAAGTTATCCAAGAGGGATATATCCTAATGCCACACGCAAAAAACCCATACAGACTAATGTTTTCAAGAATATAAATCAACCCCATTTTCTTCTCTTGCCAAGTTGTGAGATTTTCAAGAATCAGAAACATGGCTGATCTTAGGCAGAGGCCAACTGCATTATCTGATAAAAAACAGTCCAATGAGGTAGCAGTAATTCCAGATTCGCCAAGTCCTCCGATGCCACCCGCATCTGCATCGTTTTCCCAGCGCGCAATCTCTCAAACATTAGAAAGCTCAGCAAATTTGGCTAGGCTCTTACCAACAGGCACCCTTTTGGCCTTCCAGCTATTAACACCGGTTTTCACCAACAACGGCTGGTGTGACGATGCTACAAAGCCGATGACTCTGATACTCCTTGTTGTCCTTGCTGTTTCTTGCTTTCTGGCTTGCTTTACAGACAGTTTCAGGGCTTCAGATGGACAGATTTACTATGGCTTCGCAACAACGAAAGGATTGTGGATCTTTGATTACCCAGCTGCTTCAGCTTCAGGGATTCCTAATGACTTCAGCAAGTATAGGTTGAGTTTCATTGACGTTATTCATGCAGTTTCATCGGTGCTCGTATTTATTGCTATTGCTTTGAAAGATCAAAATGTTGTACATTGTTTTTATCCTAGTCCACAACATGAAACCCAGGAGGTCTTAGACATAGTTCCTATAGGAATAGGCCTCCTATGTAGTTTGTTATTCGTAGTCTTCCCTTCAAGAAGACACGGAATTGGCTACCCTGTTTCGAAAGACTGATGATTAAACAATTTAACAATCTTGAGAGTTCAGATAAGATCTCACCGGATTTTTATCAACAAGAAATTGTTTATGATTGACAACATATTCAAGAATATAATCAACAGAAAATCAACTTAGTCATGAATCTTGAGTGAAAGAAAAATATCATATAAGAAACATGATCAGAAAGGGAACATCATGTCTCCTAGTTTGAAGTTGAGGCTTACATATAAGATTTAACAGAACCAAGAGCACAACTATGATTGATAGCGCAACCGTTTTAACAAAAAAAAAATACGTTGAAAACTTGAAATGCACGCTGTGAGGCCCTTCTAGGACTGGTGCGTTGCTCCAGGTGGACCTTTCTGCTGATGCCCTCCTGACTCTCGACTGCCAGAGGATGGTGGCTCCATCATAGGCTGGTGAGTGGTGAGGTGGAGGATATTGCTGATAAGGTCGGGGTGGAGGCATATGCCTGTATAGTGGATGGTAACGTAGATAATATGGAGCTTGATGCAGAGGTGGTTGCTAATTCTCAGAAGAATTTCAGTTTCACCGCTACCAGAAGCTCCATCGAAGATGCACCCACGGCACCCATTCTCTGAAGATCCATCGAGGGGTAATATGCCTTATCCTGATGAGGTAGAAAGGGGGAAATTGAAGTAAGGCATTGCCATATGTTAATTCACGGTTCCTGAAGAGGCTGTATTCCTATACGTCTACCTTACGCACGCAGACGATGAGCCTGCCTCAAGGTACTTAAATTTGTGGAAAGAGTTCCATTATCGGTAAATGAGCGGTTAATTAACATTTTAATGCACACCTGGTGGAAGAAATCATTTGTTCATTTCGAACTAACAAAATTCATCTTGCTGTGGCCGAGTATTATCTGATCTCAGCATGCTAATGATTTTGTCATTATCCTGATAAGATTCAAGTTCACCTACAATTAGTCATCCGTTCAAGGTTGTCGCTTCGACTCATTTAGTCATCGCTTCAAGGTTGTCGGTTCAAACAAGTGTGGTGGAGGAATGAAAAAACATAACTGTTACCTTATCTTCTCAAGATAAGATGCAGATTACGGTATCTAACATCTACAACCTTCATTTCATTTAGGTTATGCAGAGATCGTTCCAAACCTTCCCCGAGCTCTTCAAGATTCAATGTGTGAACAGAAGAACACGGGTGCTATTTCCTCCTCATGTAACCACCTCACAAATGATCAATACACACTATATAGAAGAAAGTACTCATCCTGTTGAAACTTCAGTGTTAAACGGAATGCGTATGAGGTCACTAGCTATCATCGCATTATTTTCACAAACAATTTTTGTACTTAAACTAATCAACTTTGGTTATGCAGATTGCATTTAGCTTTCAATGTTTCAAACGGAAATAGACAAGCAATGGACACACAAACACTATATGCTCGACTAATTAAAGCAAACATCTGTATGGTTGAGAAACTGATTACAGATGCAAGAAGTTACATTCACGCATACGATTATCATCTACTCTCCTCGACCCTCTAGTCGTCACCATATGCTCGAAAGCTGTACCTTTCTTGGTAGAAATCATTGAAGAAGAGATCGGCTTCAAACCATTTAGGGTAGCGAACAAGATCCCCTGCGAGGAATCGCATATACTGTTGACTGCCTTCAGGTACCACTCTAACTTCCCCTTCCTCAATGTACACCAACTGATCTACATGCCAGTCCCATGGAAGCTTGCACTTGCCGGTTTTCCACATCGACCATTTCGAAACCCCGAGCTCCATTAATCTCTGTTTGGGCACACTTCTCTCAACCCTCACATTATACAACTCCTCCAGTGGCTTTTCTACCTTCATCGATAATATACGACGACTTCCATCGCCATTTCTTGATGCTTTACCTTCAAACCTACTTCTTGTGTTGCACAAGGAGGGAGACATTACTAGGCTCGCCGCCATTTTCTGGGGAACAATAAAAATACAACCTCAATCACAATATAATCAATAAACAATATTCAACTTGATGTTATTTCATCATAAAAGGCGCAGAGTTAATCGAATAATCTAATGGAGAGGCTCTTGCTAGTGTCCTTATTCGCAACCCACCTCATCGCTAATTTATAATAAAATAAATAAATAAATTCATAAATGGCCCAAGACAGTGGAAGAACAATTTTATTATTCGAAATTGGAAAAAGATTCGACGATTACGAAGGTTGTAGGAAGAACAAGGACGGAGGTTGGGGTTCTTACCTAGTAACAGCTTCTTGTTGAAATTCTTATCAAGATAAAGAAGGCCAAATGCTTGTTAAACCCTTCCCTATGCTATCCAATAA
Organism: Echium plantagineum; assembly: GCA_003412495.2. NCBI lineage: Eukaryota > Viridiplantae > Streptophyta > Magnoliopsida > Boraginales > Boraginaceae > Echium > Echium plantagineum. The sequence goes on along the minus strand of CM016567.1, from coordinate 14,329,217 downwards.
AGGGGTTTATCCACATCAGTAGCTGATCGAGTCATTTAAGTAAGCGTTCGAAATTGGTTAGACCATCCACAACAAGAAACACAATAAACTCCAAAAAACCCACTTTATTCAGTGCCACGTCAGCATTTAACCCACTTAAACCCCAAATAGAACTCAGTTTCCACAGCAAGGGTTTATTCAGGGTTTTATTCACTTTCTCTCCATTCCACATCACCTCATCATATACCCCACTATTTATTTACTTATCTCATTATTTATACATATGTTATCGTTAAAATTATAATTTTTATATTTATTAATTTTTTAATATTATAGTTAATATTTAATTTATTTATAATTAATTAATCCATTACAATAAAAATTAATAATTGGATATTAGGAAGGATCCATGAAGAGAGTTCAAGATTGAAGAATTTTTTTTTTGCAAAGATGGATTAAACAAAGGTGTAAAAAAACTTTTTTTTTTTTGGTGTCCAAATGAAGCAAACTTGACCTCTATTTATAGATCTCGAAAAATAAAAAATTTTGATATATTTTTTATTTTTTTATTTTAATGAATTATTGCTTAAATAACACATTTAATAAATAAGGGAAACAAAAAAAAAATAGTGAAAAGCACCCAATGGGGCGCTGCCACGCAGCCCCCTGCAGGTTGCGTCAGGCGCGTGTGCCACACGCGCCTGACGCAACCTGCAGGGGGCTGCGTGGCAGCGCCCCATTGGGTGCTTTTGCGCGCGGGGCCCACATTAAACACCAATAAATCAGATTTATTGAATGAACCCCAACTAAAATGAACCCCAATTGATTCTTTGTTGCATGAGATAAACCCCACAAAAACCCCAACAAAAACTCTTGCTGTGGGTGGTCTTATACTCCTGCTTTCCAAATTTTTATTTTTATTTTTATTTGATTATTCACGGTCATCGAAATATGATTTTAAATTTAAATATTTTTTATTCTATAAGAGTACAAATTTGAGAAACTTATATTCGAAAAACATAAACTGAAACGAATACAATAAAATCGTACATGATTATATTATCTGTTATCGGCTAATGATAATATATTGATAAAATATTTTAAGATTTAGCCCAAAAGTTCACAACCTTCCTTACAATTTGGGAAGGAGTAAGTAATTCTTTTGTGGGATCATTGTTTAGTAAATGGTAATTGTGAATATAAACTAGTAACCGATAATGAAAATGAAAATATTATATAAATGTCATTCAAATGATTTTATACTACCAATAAAAGTTGACATTTCATTTTTCTTTCTAGGCCTTTTAAGAATAATCTAAAATATCACGAGGTTCCATTTTCAAAAATAAATCACTTTCATAATTAGGAGAAGACTTCTAATTATCCAGAATAAATCTTTTGAATTTTCGAACTTAGTTTTATTTTTTTAAAATAAAATGCATATTAAAGTAAACACAGTCATGAATCTTGTCATTGATCCACATGGAAGTTACAAAAGGGATTCTCATCACGCAATTCATCTGATAAAAGAAGAATGCATCGTTCCACCTCAAACATCCTCTATGCCCACCGAATATTTTTGTTACATTTGTAGATTTTATAACTATCTATAGTTTGATAGACAGGGTAAAAACATCATTTTTTTAATTTTTATTTTAAAAAATAAAATTTACCTGTGTTTGATATTTTTACTTCATAGATTTGTGTGAGCTTGGTTGCCAATCTCAATTAACTAAAGTTTGTCAAATAATGAAATAACATGAATTTGACTGTCCATGAATAACATAAGATGTCAAAATCACAAACTAAAAAAACTCACAAAAATTTCAATAAAATATAGCATGTGAGCAACTAACGTTTGCAACTAAACGAGTAGGCAAAAACAGAGTCGTGAATCGTGATGAATCAACGAATTAGAGCATACAAGCAACTAAAGTGTACCCTTTTGAAACACCCTTTTGAAACAGATTTACTATGACTAGCTTTCTGGCTAGCGTTTGCAAATTTGAAACAAATTTACTATGACTAGCTTTCTGGCTGGCTTTATAGACAGTTTCAAGGCTTCAGATGGACAAATGATCAGACATTTTAACAATTTCAGAGTTCAGGTAAGATCTCACCAAGTTTTTTAATCAACAAGAAACTGTTAAAGCCCAGCAACAACTTCAAGAACATAATTAGCAGAAAATCAACCTAGCCATGAATCTTGGGTGAAGGAAAAATACTCCATCATATAAGAAACATTATCCGAAAGGGAGCGTTGTGTTTCCTAATTTGAAGTTGAGGCTTACATGTAAGATTTAACAAAAGCAATAGCACAACTGTTTAAACAAAAAGAAATTACATAGGAACACACACAGCGAAACCCTTTTAAGACTGCTGTGTTGGTCCAGGTGGAGGTGGACCTTTCTGCTGCTGCACGACTGGCTCTCCACTGCCAGGAGGTGGTGGATGCATCATTGGCTGGTGATGAGGAGGATATTGCTGATAAGGCCGGGGGGGAGGCATTTGCCCATATGGTGTGTAGTAACCTGGATAATATGGAGCTTGATGTGGAGGCATAGGTGGCCGGTAAGGATAATGCTGTTGTGGTTGCTGATTCTCAGAAGAATTTCTATTTTCACCGCTACCAGAAGCTCCATCTTGAGATGGGATCACGGCACCCATTCTCTGAGGATCCATTGAGGGGTAATATGCCCTATCCTGATGAGGTAGAGGGGGGATATTGAAGTAAGGCATTGCCATAGGTTGATTCTGAGTGCCAGGGGGCTGAAGAGGCTGGTTTTGCTGCTGGGATATTACAGCTCTTGGCAACAATCCGCTATGTGCTACAGTACCCTGCTGACCTGCTTCACCAGAACCTCCTTCAGATTCTAGTCTAGGTGCTTGGGGCTTACCCCACAGCAGCTTTAACCGTTGTCCCTTTATGACTAACTTATTTGAAAGCTCTTCTGCTGCTCTCTCTGCCCCTTCTCTAGTTGTATAAGTCACAAATGCATAAGCACGCTGCGCAACTAACTTGATGGACTCTATTTCTCCATGTGCATAAAACTGATCTCTTAAATCCTGTTCCGTAATTTTGGCTGCATCAACACCACCTACATACAGAGTTCTAATGCTTTCATCCTCGGGGGGCTCTAGACTAGGCATCTCACCAGCCTTGCCAAGGAGCTTAGCAGCCACAGGATCATTCACTCTGCAAGAAGGGAATAAAACGTGGATTAAAAGGACCATCCTAGATAACCATTGAGGTGCCAGTCAATAAATACAGAAGTATATCCATTTGAATGGTAGAAGTTGCTCGAGGAGAAATACACCACACAGAATAATCACATCCAAATAATTTTTGGTATACAATATTGAATGCTAAAGTTTTCTTCTAATATGATAAGCTCTAAATTATCGATGAAAAATCAACTTTTACATGTTCTAATCGAATAATAAAGTTAGAGAATCAATCGTCTTGCAACAGATTATGAACAATCAAATCAAAAGGTGATTCCAAGGTCGCAAGTAACAGAGCTACATACCCGTAGTAACGATCTTTGATATTCTGCTGAGACAATTCACCTTCAACGGGCATCTCATGCCGGTACGGGCACTCAAGGCCTCTTGTGCACTGACCACGGACATAAAAGCTACAAACATGAGCTCTGTTTCTCTTGTAGTAGGGTGAAGTCCTCTGAAGCTTTAAGATTGTATCATTCGGCCTCACTTTACCATATGAAGACTCGTAGTCTATCCCTGCTCTTGCCTGCAATCAGACACTAACTGAATAAGTTATGTAGACACTGGGCAATACCAGCCATACTATTAATGAGAATATTATCAGCTGAACCAAAATTCTACCACTTCTAATAACAAGGATATGCATAAATGGAGAAAAAACATTCCATATATTATTATATGCTGCAGTAGCACACCTACCGAAACTTCTAATACAAGGGTGTCCATACATGGAATAGAAACTTCACTATAACAATTCCAATTGGCGAACTATGAAGAATCATACCTTGCGATCATGCTCCTCAGCAAAATACTCCCTGTTAACATCACTCCTTGGGATGGAGTCATGAGTACTGATGCTGAGAGCAGTATCTCTAACCTGAACTGGCAACCCATACTCAAGATCCAGCAAACAAACTTGACATACATTTTTCAACTTGCTGCACGTTTGACAAATCTCACTCTTCTTGTATCTTGCATCACGGCCAGGCCTCCACCTAAAAACAGTAAAGGGCCGTGTGCAAATCTTGCACTCCTTATCATAATCGGCTTTCGTCTGCAAATACAATAAGAGACTGAACATTGTGACATCTCAGTAATCAATAAAAACTAATTACCCAATAATTACAGAAAACATCAAAATCATAGACATCTATCCACCCACAAAATCAAGCTTCTATAACAAACACAAATAAACGCAAACCATGAAAATAAAAAAGAAGCAACCCAATTAAACAAGAAATTCCTCATTTCCACAATGAGATAATAAATAGGCCACATTTCGCAGTTATGGGTTGATTGGGTCTTTCTACTAGGTATGCTTCATTCTCTTATCTCTCAAAGCTATACGACCCAGACCCTCCTCCCCCTCTCCAAAAGACCCCCCAGGATTATTTTCTCTTTTGTGTCAGACAACTTACACCTACCAACAAAACCTTATACCAACAAATGCACGACAACAAGAAATTCTTCCTTTCAACTATGAACAAAGAGGTGACAAGCCATATTTCATATCAAATCTACAGCCTTTTCATTATTGGAGGCAAATTACTCAAAAACCATACCTACCAACAAAAACTAAAACCAATATAGATATAATATTAACAATCGGGACATGAATTCGAAGTCAACAACTCCATATCAACAATAAATACTTCATGTTAATTTATATTTTCGTATTAAAGATACATTTTTAACATTATTTGAAGGCAAATAACTCAAAACGTTACACGTAACAACAAAACCGAAAACCAATATAGACAGAAAAATTTACCATCCTGACATAAGGACTATCACCAAGGCAAGATTCACATATAATTGGAAAATCGGATCTTTCCCATCCATCAGCTTCAACGTTTCTCAATAACCTATGTGCCATTTTCAACTCTCTACAACAACAAACACCAAATTAACAAAACAAAAAAACAATTAATTGAACAAACACGATTAAATAGTAAGAAACCCTAAATTGAGCTAATTAAGCAAATAACAATAGTAGCTTGTCTAATACCTAAGAAAATCAGGTGATTGTGTAAAAGAGAAAGTTACTTCAAGGAGGAAGATATGTGCAATCTAATGGGGTGGGGTGGGGTGGGGTGGAGGGAGGGAGGTGTGGAGGGAGGGAGGTGTGGAGGATGAGAGGAGAGCTTGGTCGATTGGAGGAAGCTTACCTCGACTGCTGATTCGACTGATAATCAAGTTGGATGAGAATAAATAATAGGTTAATTTACAGTTTGCCCCCTATATTATAATATCTGTTTCAGATTGCCTCCTATATTTGTGATCGTTTCTGAGGTGTCTCTGAACCATTTTTTTTAGTTTTAAAAGATAAAATGTCTATTGTACCCCTGTCACTATTACAAAGTATATAGTTATATTAAAATATTTTACATAATTATAATTAAACCCCAACCCCCTTCTCTCCAACACACCCCCCCCCCCACCCCCATCCTTATCCCCGAACATAATCCCCCCTTGCTTGGCTTGTTACAATCCCATTAATTATTGACCAAACGATTAGTGGGTTGAATTACAATCCCTAATAAAGTCGAGCAATTTATTTAAGAACACGAACAAAGGTTGAAAGTAGTGGAAAGATAAATGATTAGTGGGTTAGATTAAAATCCCTTCTTTTGGAAGCCGAAGAACATGAACAGAGTTGATAACAACAAACTTGCAACATCATTCATTTCTTGAAACGGATACCAATTGCCAACATTCTGGGCTGCCAGATTCATAGATAAACTTATAATTGCCTATTTCTTCAGTTATTACATGAAAGATTAATTACAGCTTTTGACCAACGTTTGACTTTCCGGCTCTTGAATTCAAGAAATCACAACCCAATTTATGGATCAGTATAGTTGAATTCAAGAAACCACAACCCAATTTTTGCTTAAACGAGAGGGTGAAATGGTGGTTATTGTGGGGACAATGGTGGTGGCAACAAGGGATGATGGCAGCGACAACGTTGGTTGGATGGGACGATGGTGTTTGGAAGTGGGGACAATGGACTATTACTTTTAGCTAAACTATTTGGAGGGCATTGTCTATTCAGATTATCATGAGAAATGAGATCTAAAGTAGAGGCAATTAACAAACATAATAAACCAACTCATTCAGATGCACCATACTTTTGGCCTCTCAAGATAAGAAATTATGGCAGTATGTATGTAAACAACTATTAACTTCATGGACTAGAAAAATGTAACTTGAAGCCTAACAAAATCCTGATGCACTAAGGTATATATTTGTTCATAAGTCTAACTTCCAAATGTCGAATTTCTTTTTATTGCTCAAAGTTTGTCTTTCCTGATGAACAATTTGAAAATACAAATTAACTTTGAAATCGGACGAGTATAATATGAGTGGTATTTATTGAGTAATAGTTTGGTCTTTGTATTTTTGCTTCGAAATTCGGCAAATAACTTGCCTCAATCATGGGCCAACACTATATGAACAGGTTCATGTATATTAGTAATTACACCTCACGGTCATGGCAAAAATAGAGCATAGAAATTGAAGATTTTTCAGTATATCAGACATGATTTCTTACTTCTATATTGTCAAAACAAATATTCTTAAAATTGTTACCGATTGGCAAAACTACAGTTTACATGAAGTATAATCGATTAAAACAATAACACAACTGATATGCAGAAGTAATTCCACAGTCAAGAGAATATTTCAATGAACCATGATGGTAGGAACTGAAAATGATATAGCCTTGCTAAAACCAGGATTTATGTTTAAGTGTGCAGTTAATAACAACATATGTTCAAATTTACAGATTGTTAACAATACCCAATAAGACCAATTGGGAGGTTTGTCTCAATTGGAATTTTAGTATGGATATGTTTAAGGATCGATAGTTTTAGTTTGTATCTTTTCCTCTATTCAATAGAAGCTTGATTTAAAAAAAATTGATATGCTCCTAATTGTTTTTTACCTATTGTACTCTAGCCCCATATAAAAAATGAAAGAAATCAATATTAATTTTCTAAGACAATAGTTTAATAAGATCTAATATTGAGATAATTGATATAATATACATATAGATACAAACAAATAGTCCTACACATTAAATCTAGTGTTCTTTAGTTTTAATATTTTACGTTGTTCCTTATCTACTATGTTTACCAAATTAGTCATTGATAATTCTTTTATGTTATAACAAATATTCATGTACCATGAGTTTCCTCAACATTATGTTTGGGATAGAAATAACAAGTGTTGGCATGAGATTAAAAGGGAAGAAGTTATTGGAAGCACAAACACAACACACCTAGTAGAATAAAGGATGTATTACTTGAGATTGCTCCTCAACCATACAACAGGCCGGATCTCTTTTGAGGATATATTGATAGCTAATAATGTGCGTTGCTCAACTTTTAAAGATGCATTTCAACATAGGAGATTACTAGAATCAGACGAAAACATTTCAAAGTATACGGATGAAGCGATTAGTTGTCAGATGTCGAATGCAATATGAAGTTTATTGCAACCATTTTGGTCCATTGTGAACCAACTGATGTAAGAGGTTTATGGAATAGTCTATTGTAATCATTTGTTTGAAGACTACAAAAGCGAGAATTTCATAAATAATGGTTGTGGGAAGACAATGGTTAGAAATGACAATGTGTAGGGTTCGGGAGGGTTTTCTCTATACCCACTATCCGAAACTAACATTAAAGTACAACCCAAACCCGACCTGACCCGACCCGAAAATGTATCAACCCCATTACCCAACCATACCCTTACTTGAAGAACCCGATGCGTACGGGTAGTACCCGTGAGTTTTTTACCGATAGATTTTTTTGTTCCATAGTGAAATCACTAGTCATAAATAAAATATATTAATTGAAAAGAAATATCATAATAAACTATATATTTTGACAACATGTACTAGAAAATATGCAAAAGGAATAATAGTCAAACTGTACTTGTACAAAAAAAAATCCAAAAAAGTTAAAATGACTAATCAAATGCACCAAATATGTTTACGCTAAGCATATGCATCAAAAGTTTTCTTTTACAATTGTACGAGCAACAAGAATCTTTGGTGTTTGAACCTTTTTAAACGTTACCTTTTGTTTAATTCCTAACATAATAATTGATTATTTTCTTACTATTTTAATATAAATTTATTATAATATTTAATATATATGAGTACATATATGCAAAGGTAGGGTATGGGTGGAGTTTACCCTATACCCACAGCCCGACTCTTAACAGTATGTGTTTTGAATTATAAACCCCACAACTCGAAATCAACCCAAAAACGATTAAGTTAGGTATCAATCGGATTGGGACAGAATTGGCATCCCTAACTATAGTGTTGTACATAACATAAGATTATTCTACCATGATCTCATACATAAAGTCTCATTAATAAGGCGTTTATTATGGACTCGTATGTCTCCATTTCTTTAAATAGGGGAGAATGGAAATGTCAAATAATTTAAATGAATTAATAACACCAAAATTTTGATTTAAATTATTGGAACAATGACATTATTATCTACGAAATTAGCTCATATATACTTGATAGGCAAGCTTAGAGCACTCACATCAGTCTCCTTATAATTTTCTTTAAAATACACTTCTAACCGTCACTTTTGTATTTTGAGTCTTCACTTTTCACACGTCTGCTTTAGCAACTTTCTTGTTATTCACACAAATTGGAGAAAATATAAAGAAATAACTTGGTAACTGCAATATACACATTGTAAATATTTACACCATTTGGGAGAGTGTGTAAACTATTTTAGGGAGTCAAACACTTTTAGGGGAACTGATAAAGTATGTCTTTTTCACATTTTTTATTTTTTCAATCCCTATAATAACTTTTTTTTAATAAATTAGCGATGAAGTGAGTTTCGAACCCAGGACCCTTTGGTCACTAGCAACATTCTTTTCTACTGTGCTATTCAATTAACTCAGGCCCTATAATAACTTTTAGGGAGACTGATGTGAGTGCTCTTAATGTAAGAGCTACACCCCATCTATCTGTAATCTTTATAGATTAAATTTGTTAAAAAGCCTAAGTAGGTTAATAATTTATTGTACTATATATTTTTTTTAAATTGTTATACACTTTATACAAACATATTTGACTCCAAATTTAAAACATTAACAAGTATTGCAAATTATAAAACTAAATGTTCCTTTAGATGAGGACATAATATACAATTAGGTAAGTCTGTATAAATCGTAAACTTTCTTAGTATATCAAATATTCAAACTATCTTGCATTTTATCTCTTTAATTATTTGTTTGCTTTCAGTCAACGCATATATATATATATATATATATATAGAGAGAGAGGAATTAGGTAAGTTGATACATATTATTTTTTCTTTTTTCTTCACTATCAATCATTGCTTTATCAATATCATTTTCTTTTTATTAAGCGTCTAATAGAGTTGGATCGAGATTATTTTGAAAGGCAATGTCAAGAAATATAGTAAAAAATTTATGAGATGATCCTAGAAATTGTAATTTGAAATAATCAGGCTCTGAGTAAAGTCGAGATTACACTTGGGCTATATAATGTACATTTTTTTTGAAAAGTTCAATAGATTTTGAAAAGAACCAACATAATAAAGAGTGACGCATGCAAAGACATAAACGTTTTACATAGTTTTTAATGTCATCAAACTATGACTATTAGAGCATCTCCTTTAGCAATATATTTAAACGGTTGTAAATACACTCTTTAGTATATCATGAACAGATCCGCCTAGTAAAATTGGTTGGGGGTAAGGGTGGGGTGTGTCGGGAAGAAGATGTGGGGTTTAATTTTAATTATGTAAAAAATTTAATATTGTTTCCTATATTTTGTACTAGTGACATGGGTACAATGGTCATTTTATCTTTTAAAACTGAAAAAAAATGGTTCAAAGGTACCTCATAAATGATCAAAAGTATAGGGGCAATCTGAAACAAACTTTATAGTATATATAGGGCTTATTTTCATTTTGCATCCTCAACTATTGGCAAATTTTCAAATTGGACCCTAATACTTTCCTAAGCCTCAAATTACACCCTAAACTTCATTTTTTTATATTTTGCACCATTAAATCAATTTTTCAGCCAAATATGATGGAGATTTCGTTTTAAAATAAGGGCAAAATCGGAATACCACATATACTAAACTTTTGGGGCATATTCACAAATAACAAAACTTGTTAAGTCAAAAATAAATCCAATCACTTCATCTTCTTCTTCAAACCCCCACACTCTTCATCTTTTTCATCAAATCACCACCACCACCACTCAAAACTTCTTCTTCCTCTAACCCCAACCACCTCCGACGACCAATAATCTGCCGGAAAAACGCAACACAACACCCCTCAACCACTCCGTTTAAGAATCAAGATCTAATTTTTCGACATGCCCTTCATCTATTTTGTCTGTATTAACTGTAGCCGATGGTTGTTCTAATTTGACTGGAATGCATAAAGGGTATGATTTTTTTGTTTGTTTATGTTCTGGAATAAAACCTCCAACACCAAACACAAGTTGCCTCCTAGACAGAGCGCACAACACCCCGTCTTCCTCCTTTGCAGCCCACCCGGTTCGAATTTCGAACAACCCAGCGTGTGAGATTAGGGGCTAGGTAAGCTTTGATTTGAACCTTAATCGAGTAGAGGAGACAGAAACTTCTCCTTACAAGAGGAAGTTCGAAAAAATTATTCAAGTGTTTGTGCAACAAATTATACGCGGAGGACACATACCATCTCTTTTCCACACAATTCTTGAGGGGTGTTGTGTTGCGTTTTTCCGGCAAATTATTGGTCGTCGGAGGTGGTTAGGGTTGGAGGAAGAAGAAGGTTTGAGTGGTGGTGATGGTGGTGGTGGTGATTTGATGAAAAAAATGAGGAGGGTGGGGGTTTAATGAAGAAGATGAAATGGTGGGATTTATGTTTGATTTAACAAGTTTTGTTATTTGTGAATTATGCCCCAAAAGTTTAGTATATGTGGTATTCCGATTTTTCCCTTATTTTAAAACGAAATCTCCATCATATTTGGCTGAAAAATCGATTTAAGGGTGCAAAATGAAAAAAATGAAGTTTAGGGTGCAATTTGAGGCTTAGGAAAGTATTAGGGTGCAATTTGAAAATTCGCCAATAGTTGAGGGTGCAAAATGAAAATAAGCCTATATATAGGGGCCAACAGTAAATTTGCCTAAATACTAGTACTAAATACTAAAAGTTAGTATTGTTTTTTTGGCTTATTTTATCGTTGCCCCCTCTACTCTTGGTTAAGTTTCAAATTACCCTTTAATATACTTCGATATCAAATTAAATTTCATAGTCCCCTAAATCGATCTAATTAAGCTATAGATAATATAAGGAGGCAATAGAAAATATAAGCCTTTTACATTCAATAAAATACGATAATTAGTATGTTTAAATAAAATATATCTTTGCTAATATTTAATATTTAAGAAAATTTGAAACTTTCCCAACTTTGAAATTATTTTGATATGAGATTGGTCTGCTTTTGCCTTATGATTTTACTATTGGATTGAAAAAATACTCTATTAAACTCGTTAAAATGTTAAGTCATTCGAGAAATTTGACATTTAAACTCGCTTATTAACATTACTATCTTTTGAGTTTAAAGCGGAGTTATTTTTATTTATGTGAGGAGAGCGTAGCGTGGCTATCACCTAATTCACCTTTACTAACAAACGAGTTGATTTGAGTATATTATATTTCTTTCACTATGTTAAAATTAAATAATGGACTAACTTGGTTACTTAAATTGAGTTAATATAATGTTATTAATACACATTTTTGTATATTAAAGGTACAAATTGACTAGTGTTACAAGTGAATTAAAGTCACTATTCAATTATATGCGTGGCTCTTATTTGCTAGAGGCTTTGCAAAGTTGAGGTATATAATACTACTATTTCTATTTCATTTTAATAGAATTATTAAGATATTTTATCAAATTTTAATCACAAAACTATTAAGATATTTTATCAAATTTTAATCACAAGACTACTTTTTATATATTAATATAAAAAATATAAAACTGATATCATTAATTTTATTTAAAAAATATTTTTATAATATTAATTTCTCTAATTTTATGTAATATAATATACACAATAATTAGTCATGAGAGTTAATCGAATAGCCTAGTGGACAAGACTCTTGCTAGTGGCCAGAAGGTCTTGGGTTCGATACTCATCTCATCGCTAATTTACAAAAAAAAAAAAAAAAATTAGTCATTAAAGTTGAGTTTTGAAAAAGTAAATTTTATTAAAATAAACTGGATATGATATAAATAACATAATAGCAATTCAAAATTTTGTCTATAAAAGCATGTTTAATTGAAATAAATGGAAGCACTCATAAATATTTGGCTGAGTTGTTATACATAGTGCCAAATAGTGTTTTTTTTATTAGTGAAATACTCCATCCGTCCTCAAAGATTGATACATTTTTGATTTTTTATGGTCAAACTTAATTATCATTAAACGATAAGAAATAATATAATCATGTGAGATCTTGTTAGATTCGTCTAAATATATATTTTTGAAATATCAACTTTTTATAATTTATTCGCATGTAGAATAAGAGAAATTGACGTTTTAAATGTTATTTTGTTGACCATGAAAAGTCAAAATGTATTGATCATTTTTGCTTTTATTTACAAGTGTAGACTTGTAGTGTTTGGAAAAGTTGTATCCACTGACAAAATAGTAATTTCGGTCCTCAAAAAACACTATTTTGAATTTGAGTAAAATCCGTTGCCGCCATTATAATTTGGAGAACAATTTGTGAGTTCAAATTATTCATCCAATTTCCCCCAAATAATCACCTAAAAGTAATAGTTTATCATAAATAATCAAAATCAAGAATCAAATGTGAAAATGGATGATGATGATTGGGTATTGAGCGCTGAAGATTGCGATAAACTTGAAAGAGACGCTATCATACAACTTTCTCAGCGACCTCGTACTTCTCAATCTACTACTATTTCTTCTTCTGCAACACACTTTAATAAGGTAATTATTTTTATTAATTGTAATTTTACTGAATAATTCGTTATATTTCATGCTCAATTTTGAATTTAGTGTTTAGTTGTGGATTGTTTTCTTGGGTTTAATTATAAACCCTAGATAAATAGGGCCACGGGTAGGTTCGAGTTATTACAATGTCAAAGAAGGGTGTTATTTAGTTGCTTCGCTTTGAACAAGGCGTTAATCTAACTGTTAATTTGGTTGTTTACAAGAACAGGTTGATGGTTTACCTACCACATTGAAAAGGCCACCTATAGTGACAGGTGAATTTTCTGCATCCGTTACCTATTTGTAGTCACGTGCGGATAATTTATAGTGGTAGTTGGTTGTTCTTCTCAGTGTGGAAATGATCGATCTATGATTTAAAGAAGCTATTGAATTTCTCGATTCCATTCGATTCGTTGACTGGTGTAGTTGTATAAGTAAATTGTGCATAGTTTCTATCAACGATAGTATATGGTATTTACGGGAGTAGGTGTATTACAAATAGGAGTATGTAATCATATGTTATCAGTCCATCGCTTAGAATGAGCTACCTAACTATTCCCCATTCGCTTCTGCATGTCTTTGCCTTGTCAGCTTCTTCTACTCCAACTAAAGATGATCCCTCAAAGAAACAGAAACGGACAGTCGTTAAACTTGCTCTCCATGCAACTGGCAACATTTCTGCTTCATTTCCATATGATCAGGTATCCTCTGCATTCTAGAAAGCATGATTGCTTGTTTATTTTATTTTTATCACCGCATGGTACTTAAGTTTTATGCTTTATGCCAGGTAGTTGTTGCAGCTGTCCGCAGTATTCCCAAATCCACTTGGAATAGTCCAGAAAGGTCTCTTCCCTGACCCCCCCCCCCCCCCCCCCCCCCCCCCGCTAAATTTAATAACAGGAATAAGGAGCATACACCACATTAAGCATGATACAACTTCTTCTTAATATACATTCTTCCCCGAGATTGTGTTCGTAAACTCTTATCATGCATTGCTTACTTCCATGAGAAATTTACTAAATGATTCGATAATATCCATTTGAATTTCTGAATTTATTCTACCATACCAAGGATGTTCCTTGTTGAATCAGACACCCCACTTATCCAATACACACTATCAGTTCATCTAGTATACAATGTAATTCATTTGACTTATTGCAGATTGTGGACGTTCCCTGTCTCATCACTATCATCAGCAGAACACATCCTCACCGATAATTCTGTCCCCCACATCGAGGTATTATCATATACCTATTTGATATTTACATATATTTTTTTGGGCTAAATATCTGCTTCTGCAGTACCACTATCTTTTATTGATTGATTTGTTTCTTCCTCTTAATGTCAAAGGTAACTAACTTAGATCCCCTGGTACGCCGTGCCCTTATTGCTGCTTCTGCAGTTCCAGATCTTCGAGGTAAGTGATAGTATATTAACCTACTATTCTGCATAGGCTAATGTGTATCCTTGTGTTAGACCCTCCACATGCCTGGTGCAACTATTTCCTTAATTAGCATTCAACTCTTGAAAACTTCAAATCTTTTATTACCTTCGTTGTTAACTTACATCTACTCAAAGATTATGAGTCTTTCCTGGGTATCTTTCCACCTTGTTTCTGAAGACTCTATAATTTAACTACAATCACTGTTTATCGTTGTTTTTCTGTGAAACCAGTAAAGAATAAATGTGAATAATCGTATAGTCTGAACTAGCTTTAGCCACCTGATCTATATGCATAGTTTATGTAGGTCACTCATAAGGTACATCAGTTTAGTTGTTAAACTCACTTTGTATAAGTTCTGACAATGTCTGGAAGTCTGAAATAGTTTTGTACTCTGGTTTAGTAATAGTGCTTTTGCATATGGCACTGATGTGAATGTTGCTAGCATATAGAATATGAATCACCAACTGAAGCAGTACGATTTGATCCTTTGAGAATCGTTTCCTTTACTCAAGCTAGTTCTTTTATCTGATTTGAACCATCAATGAGGACTTATGTGCTACCTCGTTGACCAGCATACCGCCCTAGAGTCTTTATAGCGCTTTCAGACTGATCTCTAGTATATAGCACATTCCATCTGATAACACTGACTCAACTATAGATGTAAAAATGAGTTGATCCATCTTAAATTGGTTTTTACTAGTCAAGTCATAGTACTCAGAAGGTCAGATGGAAGTGAGTTTGGCTACATTTTTTCTTCAGATCGATATGAGCAGATTCCTTGTGATATTGAAGAAAAGCTTCTCCCATTTCAAAGAGATGGGGTTAGGTACGTGTGAGCAAATGTTGCACATGCTTTATTAAAATGGTGGCATCTGTATATAACTTCACGCAGAAAGTCATTTCTTTGTTTACCTTTCATCCATTTGCAGATTCATTCTCCAACATGGTGGGCGCGTTCTACTAGCTGATGAAATGGGACTCGGAAAGACACTTCAGGTTTCAATACCATTTCCTTAGACTTGGTGCTTTGATATGTCTAGTGTTTTCAAAAGATCCATGTCTTTCAAACCAACATTTACTGTAATGTCATTTTAGGAGAGTACACTAGGACCTATCTGGGTTTCTGTCTCATTTTTATGGTTTGTTTTACCAACCACTCCATGATTTCCATATTTATTCATATGTCAATGCATGCAATCCTACTGTAACTGATGGGATATAAGTCTTTGGACTCGAGTTCAAAGGCCTCTCTAGGGCTATGCTTTTGCATGACTACTCAAGTTATTGGGATGATTAGATCTTTGGTTCTTACAACTGTGCACCTCAAGAATTCTAAATTACTAGATTGTACTGATTCAAATTTTGTTATCAATGCAGGCTATTGCTGTTACATCTTGCATTCGTGAGTCGTGGCCAGTTCTAATTCTTTGTCCATCTTCCTTACGGCTTCACTGGGCATCTGTAAGTACTTAATCCTCATTAATACATTGTGGAACCTGGGTATTTCTTTTTTAATTCCGTGTAACACTGAGGTGCAGATGATCCAGCAATGGCTTAAAGTGGAGGCATCAGATATACTTGTATGCTTTCTGAACTATCTTGGAAATACTTGTTGCTTTATACATACAGTGATGCATATTGTCCTTCAGAGATGATCCTCTCTCTATCTAACATGTTAGCTGGAGAAATGGTTGTTACAGTTCATAATCATGCTATATGCAGATCCTCTAATGTTGTGGCAGTTATAAATGTGATATGCTTGTGTTGTACAACTAGTAGTCTCATTTTGTTCAGGAATTGGAAACAGGTTGTTTTGTCTCAGAAAAGTGGTTCTAACAAGATCGGATTCAATATCGTTCCGATGCCAAAGAATGACACTAAACTTGATGGCATGTTCAACATCATATCCTATGATTCTGTTACCAAGTTACAGCATACTTTATTGTCATCAAATTTCAAGGTCAGAGCGCTTAGCAATGTTCATTTTATCCCTTGTGTTATCTTCTTTAGTTGCTTGAAGCCAATGCAAATTGATTTCTTTGAAGCTTTGTTTAGTCTTCGTATCTGTGCAAGTCTCTTTTCATTTTCCTACTGCAAATTCATCCATGTAAAGTCATTAATGCCGAAGTTAACATTCAGTTTACAGAACACTTCAAGTACCTTGGATCATTTGTGGATAATAAAGAAATTAATGAGATCATCAAAATGTTTTTTCTTTTGCAATTACAAAATTTATGATGCCCCCGGTTAGACATGCAGTTATAGTCACTCGTTTCCTGCCCTCTCTAGTGTGTGGATCCTCTTGACCTTGTTCTATGACATAAATTTCATATATATATACATATATATATGTGTATATATATATGTATATATATATATTGGTGTCTCTGCCAGTGGATACGTTTCAAAGTTTCCTTGTTGTTATTCATCCTCTTCTGCTGGTTGTCAATGTTTTAAACAGGTAGTGGTAGCAGATGAATCCCATTACTTGAAGAATTCTCTAGCAAAACGAACTACTGCATCTATTCCCATATTACAGGTCAAATTCCAGCCCTTTAAACCTCTAGTTCTGAGTTGCATGAATTTGGTAAAGGAAACAAAGCAGGCATAGCTTTCCCTTTAATTAGAGGGTAAATAGTAACCTGCATCCCTCAAATTTGATATGGGGCAAGGGCAACAGTGGTCGAAGCTTAGGAGTTTTAATAATAATTGCAGTAAGACATGGTTCTTAATATCTTCTAAAAATAAATTTGCATTTCTAGCAAGGATGTAGGGATTATGTTCATCTCTCTCATCATCATAATACTTCAATACTTTTCAACTGTAGAAAGCTCAATATGTCATCTTGCTAAGCGGAACTCCTGCTTTATCACGACCAATTGAACTATTCAAGCAGGTATGGTGTGATAATATGTTGGTAGCATTAGTTTTTTCAACTCTGCCGTAGTTCGGATACTAAATTGCATTTCTGTCTCAGCTGGAAGCTTTATACCCTGATGTTTATAAAAGAGTCAAGGATTTTGGCGAGCGTTATTGCAAGGGTGTAAGTTGAAAATTTGAGGACTTATAATTATTACTCTTGCATATGCAATCATCAACTAATTATTACTCTTGCATTTGAGTCATTAAATAACTTCTTTTGCTTATTATTTTAAGGGAATTTTTGGGCTTTATCAAGGCTCTAGTAATCTGGAAGAGCTACATACTTTGATGAAAACCACAGTGATGATTCGGAGACTAAAAAAGGATGTCCTTACAGAGCTTCCTATGAAGCGTAGACAACAGGTACCCATCATGCCTGCTGATGCACAAAGTGATGTTCTTGACTTCTTGTTATAGGTTGCGTATATATGACTAAAAATAAAATTTTGTCTTTGTTTTTTCCATCTTAATTATACATGAATATCAGGACAATTGTTAGAGAAACAGAAGTGGAAAGTTTTTCAGCTCTTCTATATTAGTCATTTGCAAAATAAGATTGGGTAGTATGAAATGTCAAGGATATTTGTTTTTTCGTTGTATAGTACTGTAGTTACTTATCTTCATTAGATTACGTTTCCTCTGCTTTCACTCCTTACCAGGTTTTCTTGGACTTGGGAGAAAAGGAACTGAAAAATACTAAAGCTATATATCAAGAGGTAATATAAATTTTGGAAGCATTTTTTGTTAGATAACTAAAATTATGTCCTTGATATCTAATAATGTCTGCAGTTGACTGTTACCTTTTTATACATGTTTTAGGATGTCAAGTTGTTCTTAAAGTGTGTGCATGCATATGTCCTGGTATACTGATTGGTGTTGTCACCTTATGTTGTTAAAGCTTATAACATAAGAATGACAGTAGAATTATAGAAGGACCAGAGTAGAGACAATATAAAGTGCAGCTTAGTAGTATTTTACTTAAAAGGTAAAATACATGTTTGAGGTTCTGAATAATAGGACAATGGACTTCCTGTTCTAACCTTGGTTCATATAATATTTCTAGCAAGCACCTCCATATTATGTTGGATAATGTAAAATTCAGTGCCTATGTTCATTGTGTTACTTCCCCTGGTATTTCCACTGCATTTGCATCCTTTATACTATTCTAAATGTCATTGGCCTTTTCTTTGTTGTAGTCACTAGTCTCACTTCATTGCGTGCTTCATTAAAGGGATAAATTTTAGGTGGGATTTACTGATGTATCATCTCACACTTGTAGTTGGAAATCATTAAAAAGAACATTAAATCAAGCCAGTCGAAAGAGGAGGTCGACTCACTGAAGTTTAAAGAAAAACACCTTCTGAATCAGGTATTCCCACTTCTGGGAAGTTTATTAATTGCCTATTCTGCCAAACATATATGCCTGTACTAATTGATGCGATGAGGCCTTACTATTCTATTATATACATTAACTCCTGTTTACCCTATAAAAGTTGGAAAGAGATTTCATATATAACTGATGCATTACTATTGTTATCCTATACTATAGATGTCATATGTTTTGTAATTGTGCATGTTAATGAAATTGAGCTTGTGTAAGAACAAGTTGGCGGACCTGTATATGATTGCTAGTATATGATGATGTTTGTGTTTGCTTCCCACATTGTATAAGTTGAAAATCCCATTAGTCATTATTTATCTAATGCAATGAAAAATTCAGATGTATACTGAGTCTGCAGAAGCAAAGATCCCTGCAGTTATCGATTACCTGGGAACTGTGATTGAGGTATGGAGATCCTTCCTACATATTTCGAAGAATCATGCTCCTATAGTAAGGTATAATCGCATCATTAGGCTCAAGTGGTGCGACCTTTTTCCTGACCCTACATAGTCTTGCTTGACATAGCAGGTTGCCCTCGTTCAGTTTCTGATGTATGTGTGATGGTTCTCTGGGTATTTCCAGATAATTATACATAAGCTTTGCTTCCTTGCATAATTGCTATTCGTAAAATCGTGCAGGCTGGCTGTAAGTTTCTGATATTTGCTCATCATCAACCCATGGTTGAGGCCATACATCAATATCTCATTGTAAGGGACATAACTTTGCCGAAATATCTTCAAATTTCTATGATTAATAGAAACCATTAGTAGGCCAACACTTATGCCTTCATACACTTTCTTTATACTTCAAGAAAAAAAAAGTAGGTAGCATTCGGATTGATGGGAGTACTGATGCATCAGTAAGGCAATCCTTGGTAGCAGATTTTCAGGAAAAGGAGTCTATAAAAGCAGGACTGGTACTGTAATGATAATAACGGTGGTTTGCAGAGCTTATGCATAAATTTCTTATCTAGAATGTCATATGCATCCTGGGTAATTATTTCTCACATTCATTTTTTTGTTCTAGCTATCCATCAAGGCTGGAGGAGTTGGATTAACATTGACAGCAGCAAGTACAGTAATTTTTGCAGAGTTGTCTTGGACACCAGGTGACTTGATCCAAGCTGAAGATCGTGCTCATAGGATTGGCCAGGTAACACATTATTTTAGTAAGTTACTGAATTGTCGGCACTCCCTCACCCCACCCCTTATTTCAATACTGCGTGCCTATGCTAGAATAAGCATATAAGTTAAAAGTTCCATTAAAGAGGAAGTTCATGACGAAATGAAACCACAGTCCGGAGTATTTGCATTTCGCACAAGAAGATTTATCAATAACCCAACCAAAGGAAGAAGATTTAAGAAATGCTTACTGCATTGTTGTGCCATTCACAAATAATTTACTCTTCAAACATACACCAAATCTGGCAAACCGCTAATAACTCCGAACATCTGCTGTACTTAATTTCTCATATTAATGGTGTGCTTTTCTTGCACCTGTTACATTGTGTAGGTGTCATCGGTCAATGTATACTATCTTCTGGCTAATTATACGATTGATGACATTATATGGTAACTTCACTCACCTCTGAGCAATTGTATAAATTCCTCATGACATCAGTTTTCGAGTTCTGACTTAAATTCTTTCCAGGGATGCTGTGCAGAACAAGTTAGAAAATCTAGGACAGGTTTTTTCCTCTTCTTTTGAGATCTAATCTTGCTAGTTGCTTTAAAATCCTTAAATATCATATTTTCCATTGATCTAATTTATCGTGAATGTAGGTGCTGGACGGTCATGAATCATCTATGGAGGTAGCGCAAAATTCTGCAATTACCATCTCCTCGAAGCAAAAAACACTTGATTGTTTCATAAAGCGATGTAATAGTCCTAATAAGAGTGAGGCGAAGTCTAAATTTCCAAGATTCTAAATTAGTGTATAGCAGAGTAAGAAAACACGCCCTTGTATATCATATAGATAATATTGGTATGAAACTTGATTATAACCTAATTGTATGACGTTTTGAGACCTAATTTACTACTAACATATTAACCTAATGTTTACTGTCCTATCTTCTAAACTCATTCTGCTTTTGTCTTCCAAACTCATCGTCTATTTTGCAACTCAAGACGTGAGAGTTAATTGAATAGTCTAGTAGAGAAGGCTCTTGCTAGTGACCAGAAGGTCCTGGTTCGAAACTCATTTCATCGTTAATTTACAAAAAAAAAAAAGGATGTGATTACACAAATCGATTTTCCCGCCCAATTGGGTATTCAATGATAATTGACAAGGTGATTGAGCTGATATTATCTTGACATTTGAGGACTCGAGTTTGTGTCAAAACAATATTTTGATAGAATACTGTAGGGATTAATTCTGGTTTTATATCATGTTAGTTCTCTTCCTTCAAAGATTGTTATTAAGACATATTTGAATTGTGGAGAACATTGAACTTTCCTATAAAGAAAAAGAAAGAAACAAAAACAAACATATATTATAGCAACTTTTCATGCCATTACTTCGCCATTGTATGAGAAAGAACATCTTAAAATCTTCATTCAAGATTTGTAGTCCCTTTATTACTCATGCCGATTTGTTATAAACACCTAAAAGGTATCCAAATAGTAGGAGTGAGAATACTATTTCATCTCTTTATTTATAAGTGTAATATTAAAGAAAATCTAATTTAGAGGTAGAATAGTACTTTCACTCTGAAAAAAACACTACTTTAGGGAGTGTGTATAGTGTTTCCCTTACTTATGTCACCTTATCAATTATGTCAGTACTTTCAAAACCATCATCCTCGGACATATGCTATAAAATTAAGGGTTAATGACATAAGACATCACTTACTTTTAATTAATATCACCAGTTATTACTTACTTTTTAAAGTGTGCTAGTTGATTACTCAATTTTTAAAAAGTGTTATTTGATCTGTCGATCACTTTTCCGATTGATCAATGACCGATCAACGCATGTGTTGCCCATGTGCCACCTGCTAAAGTAATATAAGAAGCTGATTTTAGGAAATTATGCACTTAAGTTCCAAAAAAAGTTGAGTGAATAATTATGTTTTTATGTTTTTTGAATAGTTACTAGCATACTACCTTGTTTGGATCTGAAATATCCATTATTTTTGCTTTTTAGGGTTTGATTTGATATTTAATCTTCTAAAATATGGTTAAATTGGAGATTTCAAAATTGTTTAGGGGTCAAATAGCTAATTATCGAAAACTGGGCTTAATTTCAAGGGAAAAAGACTTAAACACCCTTATTAAAGTGACACATGGGCAACATATGTGTTGACCGATAATTGACCAGTAGAAAAAGTGACCCATGGACCAAATGAGACACGTTTTAAAAAGTGAGTGATCAATTAGAACCATTTAAAGAATAAGTGATCAATTGATGATATTGCTTAAAAATAAGTGGTGTTCTCGACCATTAACCCTAAAAATAAATTATAATGCAAGATCATGATTGTTCTTAACATTCGTCAAGGTAAACTCAAAATTAGAAGAGAAGGTAAGATGCACCTTTCCCTATTCACAGTAGATTACAACTTCTCACTTCTGGAATTCATT
This sequence comes from Echium plantagineum, assembly GCA_003412495.2. Classification (NCBI taxonomy): domain Eukaryota; kingdom Viridiplantae; phylum Streptophyta; class Magnoliopsida; order Boraginales; family Boraginaceae; genus Echium; species Echium plantagineum. Next base: position 14,306,654 of record CM016567.1, on the reverse strand, counting down.
TGACACACACTAGACACTACGATGATATATAATAATGATATCCGATTATAATTGTGTCAATTTAGTAAAAAGGGTCATTTAATGATTTTATGTCGTTCGAACATCAAAAATTAATTTCACTTTTTTCTACTAATAACAAATGTGTCATGTCAATTATCAAATGACTGGCTAGTTAAAAGAAAATCTTTTATCTAGTAAAAGTTATTTTTTTAGTTGTGTTGGTTCGATAATACGTTATAGTTCAGTTTTTATTAATTTATTAATTTTCTAATTGCGATTTTTCTTTTCTTTTTTTATAGTTTATGGTGAATGACACAAGCTTAGACGATAAGTCATCTAAATAGATATTCAAATTTTAAAAATGCAATATATTCATAGTGAATGAGGGATGTCTATATTATCAACAATGCCCTACAACATTTAAGGTGAAGACTAATTGTGATTATTTTAGAGAGCTAATTAAAATATAATTAATTACTAAATAAACTAAAGATTATTTTAGTTTATGTTAATTTTAATTGATTATACAATCATAAAGAACAAACTAAGCCCATAGATAGTCAAAATCAATAGAAAAAAAATAGTATTTAATGTTCGACCGGCCTTAAATATGAGCAACATTTCTATTCGAGGATTGTAGTTTTTTATTTTTTCAAATTGCTTATTAAATTGTTATCTTTTAAACAGAGGGATTAAACTTTGCTATTTATTTCAAGATGCCCCTCAATTTCACTTTTAAAAATGATAACTCTGCAACTAAACATTCAATAAAGGAGGTTAAGATTGATGGTGGTACAGTGGTACTATGAATTGAGCAAGAAGAAATGGTAATGGTTGCAAATTAACCCAAAATGTGTTCATCAAATTCTGCCTTTGCTTTTTATGTTAAATGAGTTTTATCTATTTTTGATATAAAAATATCTTTCAATGGTAAATTAAAAAATAGTACTACCTCCATCGTTACATTTTGACTTTACGTGATCAACAAAATACGATTTAAAACATAAATATCTCTTATTCTACATACGAAAAAATTATATAAAGTTGATATTTCAAAAATATATATTGAGAAGAATCTAACAAGATCTCATATAATTATATTACTCCATTTCTTATCGTTTAATGAAAATTCATGATTAAATTTTTCAGAATTTAACCACGAAAAATCAAAATATAATTATACAGAAATAGACATATAGTACATCATAAAAATTAGTTAAATAACTAGATTGATGAATGGATCGGAGATGTTGTTCATTAAGTCCTCTCATAAAGTAACGTAAGTGGCAAAAAAGTTGTTAGAAGTTACCAAATGGAATCTGAAATCCAACATGTTCACTAGTTCAGTGGTTATGTAACTATCATGTAAGTACCTGAAGCTGAAGCTCACTAAACATATATATAAATGGAGAAGAAAATTGAAGAAGATTCAAAGAGACCTTTGTTGAAGAAATCCAAAACCATTTCTCTTCATGATTCCTCACGCTCCGCCGATCTCTTCCCCTCCATCCGCCGCCTCTCCTCCTCCTCCGCCGCAAGTACAACCACATCAGCGGGAGGTACAACTACCACAGCAGCCGGAGGTAAAACCACATTAACAGGATACACAACCACTACAGTAGCCATGGGTACAACCACCTCAGCGGCCTCCGGAGGTTCCAAGGATTTAAGCTTCTCCTCCTCCTTCGATCGGGACTATGTATATCCATCCTTTCTCGGGCCCTACGCTGCCCGAAGTAGAGTCAACGTCAGGACTTCGACGAGACCGAGTAATCAAAATCACAAAACTGAAAGTCAACCTCCGCTTCGAACCACATCTTCGCCGTTGACTTCAAGCAGCTTCGTTGACTCATCGAGGAGGACTAGTGGTGGTGTTAAGGCGGCACCGAAGGCTAAGCTGAAAGCTAACAGAGAGTTGAATAGTTTATTAGCGGCTCAAGTCTCCGCGGCTGCTACGGCTTCGTTGGCGGCTTCAACTCAGAGTTCGTTGACCTCTAATTCGACTCGAAACTCTTCAAGCTTTCGAAGATTCAGGAGCTTTGATTTGGTAAAAATCTAATAACTATTCAGTAATATATGAACGATTGATCCGGTTAACTCTACTTGTAAATCATATATATGTGCTCGAAATCTACATGTTTATCTGTTGCAGATTATTGAGAAATGAGTTGGTTAATAATTTTTGGTGGTCTTTGATTTTATTCATGTATAACCATTCGCATTGTTAAGGTCTTCAGTTTATTCATGTATAAACAGTTGATTTTAGTATGAATCGTATTTAAAGCTAGTATAAAGTTGACGGAAAAATAGAGTACATAATTATTTTTTCTATTTAAGTTAATTCTATTTTCTTATGCGATGCAAATGAACTTCTGAGTAACTATTACTTTTTTTTGTTGCAGATGAAACTCATATGTTTCGTTTCTGTATCGTATGCAATTTATATGAGAACAGAAGTAACTAAGCTTGAGGTACGTAATCTTCTAAAATTCCTATCATGTATTAGATTTGAATTTATTTTATTTTAACAAGGAATATCAGGGTATTGGGATTGTCCTATGTAGCTGTGATTGATGCGTCTTTGATAGCAATTTTGATGTGCAATTAAGGGTTTCATAGGATGGAAGATAATGGCGTTTTATTAGTTCTTATTATCATTTCGAATGTATTGCAGGAAATGAACAGTAAAATATTAGGAACACATGTACATAGATATGCCAGTGGGAATGATGCCCCTGAAGTAATGAAGCTCGAAAACTCAAGTTTGTTTTTATATGTCACTGGTGCCGATAAGAGACAAGTTGCTCTGTGTACAGTGATTTTCACTCTTGCTACACCATTTTTGTTATATAGATATCTAGATTACCTTCCCAGGGTAAGGCATCTTTCCACGAGGTCAAGAGATACTAAGGAGGAAGTCCCTTTGAAAAAGAGAATAGCTTATGTGGTAGATGTGTGTTTCTCTGTATATCCTTACGCAAAGTTGCTTGCACTACTATATGCTACTCTATTTCTTATTGCATTTGGAGGTCTGGCACTGTATGCTGTCAGTGATGGCACCTTTGCTGAAGCTCTTTGGCAGTCGTGGACCTTTGTCGCTGATTCTGGAAATCATGCTGACACTGTCGGTACAGGGCCTAGAATAGTTTCAGTTTCTATAAGCTCAGGCGGCATGCTTATATTTGCCATGATGCTGGGGCTTGTTTCAGATGCGATTTCAGAAAAAGTGGATTCTTTGAGAAAAGGCAAAAGCGAGGTTATAGAAAGTAACCATATACTTATTCTTGGTTGGAGTGATAAACTGGTAATCTAAAAGTTATTTCCTTTCTCTTTGTGGACATGTATCTAGTTCCATCATATACGAGTCATTATTTCCACTGAAATTGCTTAATATTTCATCATTCACTGCAGGGTTCACTTTTAAAGCAGCTAGCAATTGCGAATAAAAGCATTGGTGGGGGTGTTGTTGTTGTACTTGCAGAAAGAGACAAAGAAGAGATGGAGATGGATATTGCAAAGCTGGAGTTCGACTTTATGGGAACATCAGTTATTTGTAGAAGTGGAAGTCCCCTCATACTGGCGGACTTGAAAAAGGTAATTTAGTGCAAATTTCATATCTATGCTCAGTGTGATATCATCATTGATATATATATCATTCATGTTTCTAGGTCTCAGTCTCAAAAGCACGAGCAATTATCGTCTTAGCATCAGATGAGAATGCAGATCAGGTTTGTTTTGCCTATATATTCTTAAAACATATCTTTTAGAGAACTCCATTTTTGCAATTGCCATGGTATTCAAATCTTTCAAAATATCCCACCAGAGTGATGCACGAGCTTTAAGGGTTGTTCTCAGCCTCACAGGTGTGAAAGAGGGGTTGAGAGGTCATGTTGTTGTTGAGATGTGTGATCTTGACAACGAACCATTGGTGAAGCTTGTTGGTGGTGAACTTGTTGAGACTGTTGTCGCACATGATGTTATTGGACGATTGATGATACAATGTGCTCTCCAGCCTGGCCTTGCTCAGGTCAGCTAATTTTTTACGCTCTTCTGTAACTAGTTACAATGTAGTCTCTCATATTTCTGTTTTAGTTTTTCCTCTGAGACTTGATTCTTATGCAGATATGGGAAGATATATTAGGCTTTGAGAATGCAGAATTCTATATTAAAAGATGGCCTCAGTTGGATGGGCTGAGTTTTGGAGATGTGCTTATATCATTTCCTGACGCAATTCCTTGTGGCGTCAAGGTTGCTGCAGATGATGGGAAAATAATCATAAACCCGGATGATAGTTACATAATGGGAGAAGGTGATGAAGTCCTTGTTATAGCTGAAGACGATGATACTTATTCCCCAGGTTCCTTACATGAGGTATTTTTTATTTTCTTGCTTCTAGTAGTACCAGATGGTTCACATTAAGGCATCGTAACATTTTAGATTCTGTTATGTGCCCTTCTCCCCCTAGCAAGTGCAGGGGAGTTCACTGAACCAAATCTATTGGGGCCCATAATTAATTTTGTTGACAATCGTTAAGGATATTCCTTGCAGGTGCATAGAGGCCTTTTCCCTAGGACTAAAGATCCTCCCAAGTATCCAGAAAGGATATTGTTTTGCGGCTGGCGACGAGATATTGATGATATGATAATGGTATTCCATCCATTTATGACTTCTTCTAGCCTAGTACTTTAGAGTCTTATGTATGGAAACTTCAATTGCTAGGAAGACAGGACATGATTTTGTTGGTATGATTACTTGAAGAGCGGAGAGTCCTTCTCTTGATAAAACCTTTATTACTCGGACATGGTAATATGGAAGTTATACCGATAAACTTTTTTCCGCGGCAGAATGTTAATGTATCTAAACTACATCATAATGTGTAGATTGTATTCTATGGCTTTTGATTGGGTTGTATTGTAAGGTGATACGGACCTGTTGCTTTCATGCTGTCTTTTAGGTGTTAGAGGCGCTCTTAGCTCCAGGTTCGGAGTTATGGATGTTTAACGAGGTTCCCGAGAAAGACAGAGAACAGAAGTTAACTGATGGTGGTCTTGACATAACAGGATTACAGAATATAACACTAATCCATCGTGAAGGAAATGCAGTAATCAGACGGCACCTGGAAAATCTCCCCCTAGAGAAATTTGATTCTGTAAGTTCGTCTATGCATAATGTCGGCCATCTCCCCTCTTCTTCTCTTGGCAGTAGATAGACCACTTCATTAACTTAATAAAAGCACAGCCTAACCACAAAACCATTCTCAGAACAATCTAAACAGTGTTGTTAATTTGCTATTCAATGCATAGATCATCTACCTCTTATCATATATATATAGTAAGCTTCTATGAGATGATTTCAATTTCATTTATGTACTCTGCGGAATTATGGATCACCCTCTACTAAAAGTTCCAGTATGTTTTCTGAAATGGTTGAGGAGGATTTTGTCATTTTTACCCCAATTAGACTGCGAATTACTATGCAAAAGTCATGAAAAAATTCTACGCACATAAAGTCCGTTCACACTGCCAAACATATATCCGGGAAGAAAATTGTTTGAAAGTCTTGCACTTGCAGCAGCTGTATACTAACTCTAAAGACAGATATTAATTCTTGCAGATGAATCTGTAGAAGACTCGGTCGTGCATTCCGATTCACGGTCTCTTGCTACCCTCCTTCTCATCAGGGATATTCAGGTCATTGCTCATTTCTGTCAATATTTCATGTTTGTTGATGCAAAAATACTTGATAATCCATGTCCTCCTACATCTTTCGTCTTTTCATTCATTTCTCAGAGTTATTCTATGGTTGGTGGGTAACCCAAATGTTTTGCTCATTTTGGCCGAAAAACTCTAGTTTTCTCTCATTGCTTGGTGTCATTCTTTTAGGCTTTTCAAATGATGCATTTCTTCGAGATCTATAATGATAGTGATAATCATTTTTATTTCATTAATATACAGTCCAAGCGTCTACCCTCTAAGGATACGAAGTCCATTCCTCTGCGGCTTTCTGAGTTCTCACAGAGCTCATGGATTCAAGATATGCAGCAGGCTTCAAACAAATCAATTATCATAAGCGAGATATTGGATTCCAGGACTAGAAATCTCGTGTCAGTGTCCAGAATCAGTGATTACGTGCTATCAAATGAGCTAGTGAGCATGGCCCTTGCCATGGTAGCAGAAGACAAACAAATTAATCGCGTGCTTGAAGAACTCTTTGCGGAAGAGGTACTTTTATAATGAAAAACAACTTTTTTCTTATACGAAGAGTTCAAATAAAACCTCGAGCCTTTTTTCTTATACGAAGAGTTCAAATAAAACCTCGAGCCTTTGGTTTTTTCCAACCGAATTTGTTCACAAGCCTGTAAAAGTTCATCTCCAAATTCATTTGCAGGGGAATGAGATGTGTATCAAGTCTGCAGAGTTTTATCTATATGATCAGGAGGAACTCTGCTTTTATGACATTGTGATTCGAGGTCGTCAAAGGCGTGAGATCGTAATTGGGTATCGCCTCGCAACAGCAGAGCGAGCAATTATCAATCCGGAGGGCAAATCAGAACTCCGTAAGTGGTCCCATGATGACATTTTTGTGGTCATTTCCATAAGTGAGTGAAAAGCATCTAGATAACAAAGAATAACCAACATTCCCCAAGGCGGATATAACTATATAAGATCATATGGATGATAAGCCAAAAATATCTAGAAAATTACTCGATCAATACAAGCTTCAGGATAATGAAGAGTTCAAGACCGTATCAAATCTGGGCAACAGTCTATAAAATGGTACTGGTAATCGAAGACGAGAAACTGATAAAGTTTCTTAATAGATATCAGCAACAGAATTTTCATTTGGAGTTTCGACAAGAAAGATATCACAATCTCTGCCACGATTCGCTTCAGCTTATTAACCAAGATGAGGTGGAATCTTAAGACTCTTAGTTACCTCATCATTCTTTGTAGCATGCAATGCAAGAGTTGTCGTTTCTGTTGTATATCCCAAGAAGTAATACAGTATTGTTACTGCTTCTCTTTTCCATTTTGTTCATGTTGTGGTTCATTGTTGTAATATATTGAACCAATAATAAGCCAGGAATTTCGGGACAGATATATAACTAGAAGAGCTACAAAATAAGAAACCAGAGTAGTAAATAGTGGCAGCGATCCACCATTGAACAAGCGCTCAGTCGATATTTCTACTGGACCTTCCAGGAAGTCACATCAGCGGCATACATACAGACTACCGTTACGATCTCCTTATCATAGTCGCATGTATTCACCAACCCGGACACTCAACCTGACCAGGAGGGCTGCTTAACACCAAGGAAAATCACGAACTCAAAATCTTGGTGGAAGAATGATGGACCAAGTCATATGCTCATCATCGGGGACAACCCAAAATCTTGATGGAAAATTGTCAAACCTTTGTGATGTCTCATAAGCAGATACACTTATCTTCAGGAGATTTGCTCTAGTTATACACGAATTTCATTTGTCGCCTTTATCTTCCTCAGTCAATAAATGTGTTATTGATTTGATGACTTCAGCATCAACCACATCGGCGGACTGGATAAGTAGAGCAAAAAAAGGGATCAGAAAAACTGAACTATGGTAAAGCATTGGGAACAATATAGACATATGTACCTAACATTACCCTTATGAGTGGGTGAACATTTTGGTTAGTCTACGAAAGATGACACTAATAGCGTACTTCTAGACATTATATCAGATCTTATTTCAAGTACCAGAAGTATCGGCTGGTGTGGCATCCAACTAACGTATGAGGAATCTAACAAAAAATCATGTATATAAGGTATACATACATAGACAAAAGGAAGGGGAAGATATATGGTGCTGTATCCAAGCTTTTGTTCCGTTAATGTCCAACTTCCAAGCTAACCTAACTATGGTGATGCTTGATATATTCATCAATAAGTGAAGCCAGGTCATTCAAAATATGTCTAGGATTTTAGAACAAGTCACTTCATATGATTAAACTTCCATTTAGAATCATTTTCCACGTAAAATGCTATTGCAATATTTTACTAATTTCATGAGCCCTACAAGAATGCATCAAGGGTGTAGGAAGTGGACATTACACATAGAAATAAACAATCTAATAGACTCAGAATTTATATTCTTCAAGCCTCCTGTAAACTACAATTCCCCATTCACTTTTTTGTTCTTACGCACTTCAGATATCCCATGAACCAATTTAGAATACACACCTGAGGCTTGCTAATTAGCTCCTTGAAAATAAAACGCAGGGTCGACCTGAGTTCTTTGAAAAGTACTGCAGTTTGTGCTGGTGCCTTGATTTTCAGCCAACCATCTATAACTATTAGACCAGTCTGCGTGCCAAAAGATCAATGGATGAGTGACCACTTTGAAACATAAACGAACTATAAAAAAGAAATAAGAATATTTAATGGGTTAATGAATTCATTCAAAGTAAATAAAGAATGTTGAAGATGGACAAGATCCCTAAAGAAAAAAACGCTTAAAAGACTCTTGGGACTTTGTGCAACAAATTTTACTCACTCTTAGCATTCAAACAAGTAATAGAGTAACAATAATCATTTGGACATATATTGTGGTACAAAGGATCAATTTATCTAAGTTCTTAATTGTTGAAAGCAGATCTCAATACATTCAACCATCAAAAAACTGTCTGCACATGTCCACCGTTGACTGGTAGGTCATTAAGTAACTGTTTTACTGCATTTGAGCAAAACATATCAAGAATTTAGAACACAACAGCCATAAATATTACCTGATGCTGCACGTTTATGGAGCCACCAAACAGCAATATAGAGTAGGGTGAGATAATGGTAGTGTCACGCAAATATACCTTCTTCGTCTCAACCTGGGAATAAGATGAGGCATGCATGCTCTCAGTTGAAATAGAAACTACGAGACATCAGACTTCTAAAAAGTAATGCAGATTGTAGCTGGAGAGGAACAGAAAAGGTTCCTAATACCAATTAAAACCCCTTGCAGGCCTACAATTGACCAACACTGTGATGTCTCTAATATGAAATTTATACCCGAACCTTGCACTTAAAATTGACAAATTCTAGCATAAAAAAGAGAAACCAGATACAGATTAACATGAGTGACTTCTACAGTCTACCACGGGATGGAACCTCCACCCAATTACCAAAGCTCTGCATTCTCAGTTTTCGTATTTCAGAGTCTTCCATTACACTGGTGTAGTAGACAAACTCTAGCACCCTACCATAACACAGAGTGCCTCTATGGGGATCTTCATAACTTTTAGAATATGCATTAAACCCTCAGTAACTCACTAAGTGCAAATGGAAAACTAGTCAAATCATCATTCTTTTATTGATTGGTTATTAATCAGAAAGGATTATGTGTAACATTGTAGGGGGCGTGTGCGATTACCATCTTAGGGGACTCTAGCATACTTTCGAATTACAGGGTGTTTTGGAGCAAATGTCAACAGATTGTAGACGAACTGGATGCTATTTACTATGCCATCATGGTGTTGGACAGATTCTAACAGAACTTTATATTCACTTCTTTACAGCGAGAAAGAAAAGAAAAGCACTCACTGCATGATAGGAACTCCAACAGCAATTTTGGTCAGTGAAAATTAGAATATTGACTAGCGAAGAAGATATTCCACTACTTAAGTTCAGAGGACAACCTTCTCAAGGAAGACGAGATATGGATACTGAAACGTCTCTAGATGTTTATTAATGGAGGAAGGGTGTATGTGAACTTCTCTCTTCCCATCATACCAAACAGTGCGACCCTCTGATCTGCTGCCTGCTCCTTGTTTAAGTGTCGATATAGCTGTATCAGTGATCCCTTCTTCAGAGGCAGCTACATTAGGGTGCAAACCTGCACATAGAATTGCCTGCATGTAGAGCTTTGCAATTAATGGGAGGATAATAGAATGTGCACTATGGTTTGATAAAAATTTGAATCATCAAATGACACCTCATACACAGCTAGGTTAGTGTGTTTCACACCATAAAAATGAACGTGCACAAAACGACAATTGCATAACTAGCCGCATTTCTTCAGCTCTTCGAAGCCCCAAATAGTATTAGACGATTTGACAAAGTAAAGAACTTTTACAGGCTTACCTTTACAACTGCAGGATGATTTGAGTTCACGTTGAACTCTTGTAATGTATCTGAAATCCAGGTGTCTATGTTTTCCTTTTCTTTTCCGTAAATCTGGTACATAGCATTCCAATTAAATGATAGAAGAGCAGTGCTTTTTTTTTTTACGGCGAAATATATCATGAAATAATTAGGATTGTGATGTAAAAGATCATCCATGAAGAAGATTGCATGAAAATAATACTACAAAGTAAATATGCATATAATTTCTATTTGAATAACTTAATAAAATAAGAACACTACTACATTGACATAAAAATAATAATATTCCACTTATTTATATACACCTAAACACAGTTATTCTGCAATAAAAATTTATCTCGCTCCTGTACTAAATAGAGTAAAACCATGATCAGACAATTAGAGAATATTACCTTAAATTTCTTTGGGATGTTAATGAATCCAATGTCAGCAAGTAGTGTTCCCAGCTGTATTCTCATGTCTCTGCAGATTAGCAGAGTGTGCATGAATAAAAGGAAAGAGGACAAGGCACATATCCACAATTTACTCCCACCAGAAATTGTTGGAACTTAGAAGTAGCTAGAACAGAAAAATATAAACATGCCTTATAATGTACATCACGGAACTGCTTAGAAAATATGAACTGCAAAACCTTTGAGCAGCTTGCCGTCCATTCTGCAAGAGTAGATGATAATCTTTGAAACAACAACAAAGCCACAGCATAGAAATTGACTAAGACCTTCCTAATTCATAAACTAACCATTTGTTTGGCCCCAAAAAAGTTGTGAAGTATTTGGTTATTAGAGACTCTAGATACAATTACAAATTTGAAAGTATTACTATGAACAGATGAAGCACTGCATGAGCAGTTCATAGCATCAGCTGTAAAAGTAACCCATAAAATTTATAACACTCATGGTTCCATGAACGTAGGAGAATCCATTTTCTCTATGGTCTGGATTCTAGAGATAAATCAATCAATAAAGATTCCCGGCACCATACTCTTTTTATCTCTCGTGAAGTTACGAAGATCTACATTATGTAAGATATAATCTATGGTATTCCACCCAAAAAAAATGTCAACAATGTATTGTGTAAATGACGTATTTCAACTGACCTCACGAAGAATCTTCTCCCATTTCTTATACGCAACCATCATTAGTAGGTGATCAGATTGCCGGTTATCAATACCAGAATCATTTACATCACCCAGCTTATCACCCAGAAGAGTTAATTTTGCTCTTTCGACATTTTGGTTCTGGAACATGAGTAAGTGTTACTGAAAGGTAAAACAGGAATATTAAATAGTCCATCCAGAAAAAAATGACTTACAGACCTCATCTTTAGGAGAGAGAAAAGGAGACTTATAGCTAAGGAATGCAGAGATGGTAAGAATAGGTGACAGGCAGCCAAATATTGCACCATAAAGCATCATCTGCAATTTGAAATAACATATAAATTCCGTTAGTACAACGCATAGCTCTTCATAACTACATTGGAGCTACGGAATATTAATACCTTCAAATTAGAAGGCATGAAACATGGAAATTCTATCTGGTTGTCAATTTGCACAGAATAATTTTGTACAAAAGACAAAAAGAAAACAAGTTCAACTCATAGCTTTTCTTTTGGATCTGTGTTGTTGGCTGTTGTATCATAAATGGAGATGAAAAGTAAACTGTATGCTTTACGAGTTTTAGAAATTGTTTTTGGTGTTTCTTAAAGAACACTATGGGTTCCTTGGCACAAGATAAGCTTGTGTGGTAACATGTGATGGTACCACATGACGCGGTATCGTTTGTATCTCAGATGCACAAACATAAATAACAACTCAAGACTATCTAAAAAAAGCAAAAAGATAATTGACTGCTTCACTGCCAACATAGTAAAGCAGCAACATTAGGGGAAGATGTATGTTCTTAAACTGGTTCGAATATGAATCTAATACTTCAAGTTGGCGCAACATATTTACAACTAAAATAGCAAAAGAACGTGTGGTAATACTAAAGTAATATAAAGTAGGTCATGATTCAACTAACTAGTAAAGGATGTAACTTATGAGCACCTTCCCAATCAATATATCAACTGGGAGTTTTGCTAAATGATACCCAAGTGGTGTTAACTCCTCAAGTCCTTCAACGGCTCCAACCTGAACAATAGGTTCTTTATGAAGAAACAACAACAAAATGAAATAAAAAGTAAAAGAGATGCTTGAGTTGAAACTTGTGTCAACTCAAGCTGATAAATGAGAGAACCAAGGAAGAAGAAACAGAAGGTAGCACGTAGTACCTCATATAATAAAGAAACTGCAGATTTAATAGCCTCTTCTTTTGGGGGGTCAAGAGCCTTAAAAAGTTGGACAAGCACAGAGAATTGAGCTACATGAAGTTAAACAATGGTTTACAAATTTAACAGATGTAAGCTCCAGTTTGGCCTTATGCCAACAAGATTTACCATGGACAAAAATGGCTTAATTCCACCGAGAGAAAGCAATTTAATCTGTAAACACAACTCAACCAGTGGCATCCGCAGCATCTCGGGTATCTAGAGATGAAAGCAATTAAATTAATCAAAGAAAGATCACAAATATTGTTTAATAAATGTTAGCATCTAATAACTTCGAAAAAAAATCATAAAGTCCTAAACATAAGCTCCGCGTCTATGCGAAGGCACAAGAATCTCAAATCTGTCTGAGAGAAATGAGGGGAAGAGAGAAAAGACTGCATACCTGATATGGCCGCATGAGGTTTTCATATCTCTGATGTGTATATAAACAAAAACATATTCCTGGTTTTACACGCCCTGCTCTTCCTCGGCGTTGTCTTGCATTTGCTTGAGAGATCCAATCTTCAACCATACTAGATAATTTCTGATAGCAAGAGGCATTTCACACATAAATATATTGCAAGTGTGTTAACTGAACGCCTATGATGTGAGGATTTCAATCAGGTTATTATTACAGTACAAAATAATACTAAATCTTCCATCAAACGAGTGTTTTAATTTTATGTCCTCGAGCAGACAGTAAAAATATTGCATCCCAATAATTTTAGAGTATAAAACAGAAACAAAGAGTTCATAGCAGTTGCTTCATACTTGTGGGTCAAATACCTCGGGTTTTAGTTCTAGACAGCCATTTCAAAATGATTCTAAAAGTGTAATCTGTACAAATCAAATTTTGCATATTGATATTTGCAGACAAAAATTGGCATGTTTTGCATAAAGAAGGGCTGCCAGGAGGATGAAAACGAGTGCACAGAAGTCATAGAAAAGAGGGGAAAAGGAAGAAAAAGATAACATCTACATTCTAAATGTCAGAAAAGAATAAATAGAGGGATCACATCTTGATAAATACCCTTTCTTTTAAGTAGTAGAATAAGGTCAATGATGTGAAGAGAAACACACACCTTCTTTGGATTGTAACGATTCTCCTTATGCTTTCCACAGTCCACCACATATACAACATCATCTATTGTTATGCTCGTTTCTGCAATATTTGTGGCGACTATAACCTGGAACATAGTATACGAAATAACTTTAAAACGAAGAAATCAGTATAGTCAAATTAGCAAAATAAAATTATTTAAAGAACAAGGATTAAATCTTACAAAAAAATTTATCCAGATAAAGATGAGAGGGAGTTAATCAAAATTATCATTAAATCTTACTAAACAAGAACTTGCAACAAATTATCATTAAAAAGACAGTTAATCAAAATCTTCAAATGATAAGTACTCCCTCCAATTCAAATTAATTGCCATTTTTGACTTTAGACGTAAACCTATTTTTTATTTTCTTATACAAGAGACAACAACAATAACGTGCCCAATGCCTTTAAAGAGGCCCCATTTGACCTAAGATGCAGTACAAACGCTACCTACTAATTCACAATAGATACTGAGGAGCCATCTTCGTTTATTCCATCATAATCGAAGAGCTAGAGATTATGAAAAACTACAAGAGGCTGATACTTTAATTTTTCCAATGATTATATTTATTCAAAATCAACATGCCCCAATGTCTTGAAGAGGCTCCTGCATGTCTCCCCCATGCAGGGTAAGGGCGGAGTACATCAAGTCATTCATGTTAAGAAAAATATGGCACGTCAATACACCAAAAAAAACATGCATGCCACCTAGGATATCCACTAGGTATGGCTCCTCATGAATATATGGAAAGATATCGCAAACATATTTTCAAATGGGAAATGAAAGTGGCTTGTCAATTAAGGAAAGGCCCAAGATCACAGTTTTACCTTACGAATGTTGTTGGGGGGCTTTAAGAACACTTTTCTCTGATCTTCAGATGCAATAGATGAATGAAGAGGGATAAGCCATTCTGAAGATTGCCCGCTAAATCGTTTGGAAGGAGCTAGTTTGTCGAGTAACAAATGAATCTCTGCAACACCCTTATAAAACACATACAGGAACCATAAGCTTTCAGTCACAATGCTACGACATCTACAGAAGTTACCTTCATCCGCAATAAAAACATGGGAGGACATAAGAGTTGCAGCTCTATGGAGAAAACATGGGAGGACAGAAGGGTTGCAGGTTTGTGGAGCTATATGCACAGGGTTCTTACAGGTAAAAAGATCAATATGGCTCCCTCTGGGTAAGTTTCATCAATGTGGCAAACCAGATCTTCAAGGAGATCATAATCAATAACATCCTCATTTAGTCTTCTCTGTAAAGTAAGTATTAAGAATATTATGGTAATACTCATAACAATATCATATGCTAAAAATTGAGAAAGATCAACTCAGAAGTGCTTACCAAATTCTGACGGGTTTGTTCACTGTAATCCTGATAATTAGTTGCATCATAATGAGGGTTAATATTTTCCTTAGCTAGCAATGTTTCATCGCCCCAGCCAGATAACACAAGGTTCTTCTTACCTCTATGGTTGCCAACAGGAGTATTCTGCAACACCCAGAAGCTGGACATTTGAGATTCAATACTGTGCAAACAAATATGCCTCGAAAAATTCAAGATAAAATAGCAATTTGAGAATGCGCTAACCCATTGTGCCCTCAATATTTCATATGCAAAAGTCCAGACCATATTACCGCATAAAATAATGATAGAACATTGAAAGGTAACCTAGATGATACCTTGTCTTGAACCTGTGCTCCATAGTGAAGAGAGGCCGGGGAATCAGAAGGAAGGCGGTAACCAAGTTTTTCGTAGATATCCTCAATATAATAAGATGACACAGGATGTGTACGACCTTGAGCAGTAATTACAGGACAGTGACCAAAGTACTTTGAAAACCGGTATGAATCAACTGTTGCAGACCTAAAGATTGAAAAATAGAGGCTTCAGTTATAAGAAAATCCCACACTTTAAGTACCAATTTGAGGTCGAACCTACATGAGAATAACTTTCAGTTTTGGCAAGCTATGAGCAGACTGCTTCTCAATCAGATTCTTCAAGATGATGAGCAGAAAATCACCCTATTAAGACAAAACACGTCAAAATTCACATCCTGCAACAAAGAGGATTGAAAATAAAGGCAGAACTTCTCTACATGGTTTTTTCCTGCACGTGGCTATAATTGTGCAACAAATGATCTTGTTATGCAACAACTGGATTAGGTAGGGTTCCTTTTCCAACACCAGTATATGCCATCAGCCATATCACAGAACTCAAATTAAAGTTCAAGCAAAATGGTTTAAGATGTAAAACAAACGCATATTGGAGTTTTTATTTATTGGGATATTGAAATTGATAGGCATACACATAGCAAAAATAGGCCGTCATTCTAAAGCCATAATATTTGAGGTAGTCACATGAGAGAGTAAGATATAGGGATACTTCACCAGGTATTATAAGACAAAATCAATATGCATCAATCAAATATAAATATTATAAATTTTTTATATACACCTTTATCTTGATGCCCTCTTCTTGTGTATTCAAATGCAAGAAAAACGCCGCTTGACACAAATTTAGTTGGACAAAATCAATATGCATCAATCAAATATAAATATTATAAATTTTGTATATACACCTTTATCTTGATGCCCTCTTCTTGTGTATTCAAATGCAAGAAAAACGCCACTTGACACAAATTTAGTTGGACAAAATCAATATGCATTAATCAAATATAAATATTATAAATTTATTTACACCTTTATCTTGATGCCCTCTTCTTGTGTATTCAAATGCAAGAAAAACGCCACTTGACACAAATTTAGTTGGAACCAAATGTATAATTTAGTATTAAGTAGGAGAATGACCATGAGTGACACGAATACAGAAGGAAAATGTGCGTACACATTACACATAGCAGCAATCACAAAACAGTTTAATAATATATTTGTTACTATCTCAATCCCTTTTCAATAGGGACATTTCATTTGTCACAAAGATTTAAGAAAATTTAAATTCAAATCACAAACTAAAATTCCCTTCCATAGTTTTTAACTAAATGGGAATCTATTTAGGTATTTCCAAAAAAGGAAAGTGTCCCTAAATATTTAAGGATGGAGGGAGCACCATTTAAAGCTGATAAAACCTCGAATTGATATTAATTGAAAATGAGTTTCAAACACCAACCAACAAAACTAGCCTTTCCCCACAGTATATATAAAATGCCCAGATGGTGTAGTAACAATGATATCAGAAACTTACCAGAAGAGACCTTTCATGCACTTCGTCAACTATGATGTGACTTATCCCATGCAAGTTCGTGTTACCCTGTAATCAGCAAGACTTTTATTAATTCATCAGAAGCTTCTATTATTCTGCCATATACGTATACCAGTAAGATACTGATTGCTGTTATATATAACCCTAAGATTCTTTTGAGTTGTGATAGTGCATTGTTCTAAAGATGAGAGTACTTTATGCAACCTAATAGTGGATAAATAATACACATACCAGAATCATCCTGAGAAGAATACCGGTTGTACAGAAAAGAAGCTTCGTTCTCTCATTCCTATATTAGCAACATTAAGGTAAGACTCCAACTAAAAACAAGGTAGGTGCTATTGACAGGTCTATAAAAGCAATACCCTATCAGGTAGACTTCATATGAGCAGTTTAGATGCGAGGATTAAATGCTACAATAATAACTCTGGTTAACCTCTATGCATACTAATTTTGGTTTCTCAATGAGCCTGGGGCAACATAACAAACCCCTCAAAGATCTATAGACATCATTATGTGGGAGATGGTAAAATACACGAAGTGGACCATAGGTCAGGCAACATCCACTGCCCACCCTATTTCTTAACAACTGTATATTAATCCTTAATTATGATTAAAAGTTACATTGCCCACCCAGAATTTGAGTTTGTTTATAAATCAATTTTTCGCCCTCCCTAGAAGATTCCAGTTCCGCCCCTGGTATGTATGTGTATAGTATATATATGTATATAATGTATATACATATATATAATGTATATATATATATATATATATAGAGAGAGAGAGAGAGAGAGAGAGAGTCTGCAAATAGGCCCTCTGATAAATTAAAACTTAATCACCGTGCACTATCTAGCCGAACATGATAACCAACAATTGAATCTTCAGAACCGGGTGAAGATTCACAACGCTCATCCGCAACTCTTTCAGCAACAGAAATAGCCTGCAGAATGTTGTTATTGTCGTTACTATACCAATAATGATAGAAAGTAGAAGCTCATTTTCTACCTAGACTTACAAGCTTATGTTAACAGTTCTGAATCATCGAGAAATAGTGATGAGAGTAAGTGAGTTACACATTTTTGGGTATGGAAATAAAAACTTCGTAGTAGAATAATTTTCAGGATTTGATACACTAGGCTCTATTTGATCTGTTGAAACTTTAAACTATCATAAAATACGATACTCAAAGATGTGAGAAGAATATCAAGTATACAACTGAAATTATTTTAACCTTTTGTTACCATATAGGACAGATTTCCAATTTACATAGCCAACTTCATTCACAAGAAGTTTTGCTAGAGAATCATTTGCAACATCTATCTGCTTTTCAAAGGAAAATGCTTGTGGCAACATCTGACTCATGGAGATGAATGTAAGATGTGGTGTTCATATATTGTGCCTTCTACCATTCTATTACTTGCAACTTCGCTAATGTTTTGCATGTTGCATGGTTTTGCCACGTGAATTAAACACAGCTGTGCATGTGAATACAATTACAATGCATAGAAATTTTTTCTCTACATGAAATGCAGGATATTATTTGCATTATCAAGTAACGTCAAAGGAAGGTGGACGATAAAAATGTGAACTGGTAAATACTCACTGCAATTCTTCTTGGTTGGGTGCATATAATATTACAGTATCCGCCACGACCCACTTCAATCATGTCATCCAATATAAATTGTGGGACCTGCAAAAAGTATAAATAGAGGTTAATCTATATAAGTGCTAAAGGCAGAGCCTTTAAGATCTATGAATGGCAATAAGGGAAAGAAAAAGGAAAGTTGAACCTCCAACGGACACAGACATTAACGAAGAAATATAAAATTGCAAAAGAAAGATATAGCATATTCTGTGGAACTTCGTACCTGAGTGGTTTTACCACAACCCGTTTCTCCACAGACAACTAGTACATTACTCTTCTCCAGAGATTGTAAAATGGCACCTTTCAACTCAGCAATAGGAAGTGCTGCTCTAGATTCCAACATGTCCTAGTTTTAAAGTTAATTGTCGTTCATCAGATAACCACTACAAAACTGTGCGGATGAAAACTAGGTGGATGAACTACGCAAGCAGACAGTACCTCTAATATTGAATTACTGACAGAAAATCAATTTGAAGTTAATTGACTCGCATCTACATACCAATTGGCGAAAAAAAATGATAACTGTGCAAATCATTTTAAAGAGCACATCACTAACCATGTATTTTTTAATTTTCTTGCGGCTCTCTTGTTCCTTCTTCAGATAGGAGCTCTCTGACTCTTTGTGATGGTTCTTTCCTGCAATTCAAAAAGAAGTGTACAGAAGTAAAGGTTTTTAAAGGTTTTATAGGCTGGAAATGCAGACACAATGGTTTCTGCATGATGGTAGAGGTAGCTGACTCAAATACAGCCAGGTTCATCACAATATCCCAATGAGATAATTTATCCAACCATGTATTGTTTCATCTTTTGGATACCTAGAATATCACCACTAACAGTGAGGACTCTCACTCTGTGAGATTTTGGGGGCTCAACATGAACCACTTATGACGTAAGATAATCGGAAGCTCGTAAACTTACTTTCAGATGTCAGATCATTGCTTTTAACTTCTGTCCAATCAGGTGTCTGGACCTTCTTCTCTAAGGAATTCTCACCCATTCTTGCAGATACATGGGACACAGTACTGTCAACTTTCAGCAAAGAGTCAACAAAATCGGCTCTTCGATCCCCCTGATTGTACTGTTCGCCTGCGGATAATTCCCCTGTCAAATCTCAAACATGCTTAGTATCATATGTCAAGAACACGCCCTCTCTAATTTACTTGTGTGAAATTGGGGGAAAATAAACTCGTGAAGAGTGATGAATGATTCGACAGGTCACCTTCTTTCCAATGCAAAACAAGGGAACCATATGGCTCTGTGATTGGAATATGAACTGGGAGATCTTGAAACAGTTGGTAAAGAGCATATGCTGCAACTTTATTCTGTGCATCCTGTAATACATAAGGAAAAATTACAGTAGACCCAATATCAGAAGGACTCAATATTTCCTAATACAAAATAAGTGACAAGCTTCTTCACTTCTTGGAAAACCTTACGGAAAGGAAAGCAAAATTGAACTACAATTACTTCCCTAAGTGGTATCATTAGCAGGAAAATTGTCGAAAAATTACTTGATCTTTCTACTTTAGAGTCATGTGGAGCCTATGGGAGTAGGCCATGAAGTCAAGACTATTTGAATAGCTATAACTTGGCGTAAAACCATCAAGTGAAATAGGTTGGCGCATGAATTTACAGAAATAAGACTAAAAATGAAGGGCATTCGAAAACATAAGAATTCTATGCGTCAGATATAATATAAATTCAAATAACAGATTGTCAGCATTGGGACTCAGCATGCATCAATGAACTGAAAGAAAGACTATGTTGAATCTAGTGAAGCTAAGTAATTCCACTAACATGAACAAATCTGAAAACCTCCTTAAAACATCAGCATTTTCAAATGTTCGAAACAGTGTTCGAAATCCTGGATTGAGATTGTACCTCAGCAGAATCAGAAGCCTCTGCTGTATTTGGAAGCTGAAGAGTTATCAAACCACCAGCTTTTCTGTTCTTACCCCTCCCACTAGCTGTTCGGAGCACACTAACAGTGTAACCTGGAGTACGACCTTTATTATCAATTTTAGTGTACTTTGGTGCCTCCCATCCTGATCTTTGACAAAGTTGATGAAGAAAAGCCTTCGGGCTCTTTTTTGGATCCCCCTGCACTTATTTGTTGGTCTGAGATGTCAATCGAGATAAATAAACTTGTAAACTTAAACAGAAATGGAAGGGTGTGCTTTTATGTGTTATATTATGTCTGGCAAACTACCTAACATATTGAATCATGGTGCATGCACTTATATTTCATTATAAATCCTCGGAATATGGGGCCTAACAGAATATCAGTAAGTGTCCAAATACAATAAACTACCTTCTTCCAAACCCCTTCCAGTTTTTCTAAATTTTTTCCACTTGATAATTCTTTCAGTTTCTCTTTTTTCTGCAATTCTAATAGATCTGGAGGTGATATGTCAGATGCATCATCTTCGAGGAAGAACCCCCCAAGTTCTACATCCTGGTCCTCTTCCTCGGACAAAGTTTCATCGTGTTTGGGGCAAGTTAATGGATTTTCATTTGCTGAGAACTCAGGTCCACCAGAGGCACCCAATGCCTTTTGATCGCCTTCAATGTCTGATTCTATGAGTTCTGTATTGCATACTGCACTACTGCTAGCATCCAAATTGTTGCAAGACACAGTATTGGAGGTTCCATCGTCTGATAAAATATCAGAGGACATTTGATTTCCAGATTCCAGGATATCATCAGATAATCCTGTACAGTGAAAGACATCAAAGACAACTTATAGCATTTGGTGTAACATGACAAATAAAGAGAAATGAAATTCAACTGAATAAGGATAACATAGAGAAAACTAATAAAATGCTCCTCATCACCTAAAGCTGCTATCTCCTGCTTAAGTTTGCGAATAGTCAGGCCTGCTTTTTCTTGTCCTTTCTTGTCTCCTCTTGCTTTGGATCTGATTGCTTCCAACCTTGCAGCATGATATTCTTGTGCAATAGAATCATAATCAGACCTTGGTTTCCCAACCTAACAACAGAAGAAAAATAGGAGGGACAAGAAAAAATGTAAGTAGCAAGACCAAGAATTGAAATTTATAGCTCAGCCTTAGCCCACTTAGGCGGGAGCATCTTCAGAGGCATTGAGGCATGTTTTTGTTGTTGTATAGCTCAGCCTACTCAATTAGCACAGAAATATAAATACAACAATAGCATGCCCCAATGACCCGCCCAAGCATGGTGGGGTGGGGTCGGGAAGGAAGGCTGTTTCTGAACTGACCCAAGAATGAACTGTGACCACTATCTATTACTTCTCAATAGATAAGAAGCATATGTCGTGTACTGAGCCATTTTGATTTATTCCAGCTAGAGAATATAAAACCTTTGACTCCATATGTAAAATGACATGGAAAGTCAATAAGGATAGCAATAAATCATCTAAAATATTTCATAGATGTGGCTTGCTTCTGACTAGATACCTACTCCCATTGTAAAGTGCTGGTGTTATATTTCTCCTTGTTTTTTGAAAAATAATTTGCTACAGAAACAAAAATATGGAATAACATGTACTTTCTGTTTTTCCTGATGAGAATAGATATATCAGTCTGCTGTAAGTAAGAGCCTTGATCATTTTCCATCATCAAAGGCCAGCCAAATATCTTAAAGGATCAATGTGAACGGTACCAAACGCCAATAGTACCTTCTCATCTTCACCAAGCAGGTGGTCTTCCCAAGAGTCAGATTCATCCTGTTCATAAAAAGATGTCATAATGGTACATTAATGTTATGCCAACCACTAACCCTAATATCTGTCAAAAGTCATAGTAGATTATTCAAAATAAATAAAAAATAAAAAAGAGGTGGATGTGCATGGAAGTAGTTATCAATCCACCATCTTATGATGAACAAACATACCTCTTCCTGTTGTTCCATATATTGTCGAATCCAATCTGCTTGAGATTGCTGAACTGAATCCAGAATTTCCTCATTTCTAGGCCGCTCTTTAGACTTGATTGACACTTTGACCGGTTTGTCTTCAACTTCAGCTGACAATGATTCAGTCGAAGGGGCCCAATCATCTCGTGCTGTAGATATAACACTAACTGAACCTGATAGATAAATTTGTATTAACAAGTTATATTGATAACATGAAATCAGAGTGTTATTGTAAAAAATATTCCCAGTTAATACCTCCAATTTTTTTTTAACCAATCGACATCATACAAGTAAGGAAATCCTACACTATCGGGGAGGGGAATCTATACTACAACGGGGCAGAGGCATCCGTCAATATTTGGACCCTCACTAGGTCTTGAACCCATGACCTCCATTGAGGAGGCATGGGTCGATAACCACTAGGCCAAGCTAGGTGGTTCCAGTTAATACCTCCAGTTGTGTGAATTGAAGAACCAGTTGAGAACTTCAGTGGCAGCTCATTCCCAGGCACATTCAAGCATAGCCAGTCTAAAGCAGACTCGAACGATGCACCCTCCTTTACAACACAAACAAACGAAGCATATCCAATCAACTACTTATTAGAAACTGAACACTTCAAACATCAGCCCGTTAAGACGAGGCAAGAGCAAAAAGACGCAGTGCAAGTGAGTGAACAGTGCATCAACTACTTCACTTTTTCTATCAGCAATCTATATTCAGCAGATGAGGCAACAAAATACGCTAAACTCGACATATTTTATTAAGATTATTAGCATGTATGTGTATAACTAGCCTAAATGAGAACAATTATCAAAGTTAAATATAAAATTCGTAGTTTTACTACCTCCATCCAGAAAAACTTTAGCTTTAGTTAAAACGCATAACTCTGCTTTCAATCAAACTTATCACATTAATAGTTAACTACAATTATTTATAAGAAACTAGCATTATATACTTCTCATCAACTATTACACAACATATATAAAAATATTTGAGTTCAATCAAAAGTCAAAACTGGACAATCTTATTGGGACCTAGGAAGCAATATTTTCAAACTTTGTAAATTCAAATCAGTATTAAAGCCATGTTAATTTCAACAATGTTTCGATTAAGACCCCAAACTTCGTTAATTTGACAAATGACAATTAAACTGGACGACAATCTTTTTGGGACATATGAAGTATTTCAATCTGTTTAAACTTAAATAAAAAACAAAAAAACATGTACAATTTTTCAACAATGTTTCAATTAAGACCACAAACTTTGTTTATTTTGATGAATGAAAATCAAACTGGACAATCTTTTTGGGACACATGAAGCATTACTTATTTACTTTCAACCTGTTTTAATCCAAATCAACAATTAAAACATGTACAATGTCAACAATGTTTCAATAAAGACCACAAACTTTATTAATTTTGACAAATGAAAATCAAACTACACAATCTTTTTGGGACATATGAAGCATTACTTCCAACCTGTTTAAACTCAAATCAACAATAAAAACATGTACATTTTCAACTTTGTTAATTTTGAAAACTAAACATCAAACTGGAATATGAAGCATAGTTTTGAACTTGCTTAAACTGAAACCAACAATAAAAACAGGTTCCATTTTCCTAACCTTGAGTGAAGAGAGAGCGAGTTCAATATGATCATCACTAAAGCCCTCACAAGAGAGCTTCTCATACAAGTTCCTTAGTTTCTTTGCCTTTTGCGATTTCGTTAGATAGTCATCGGTCGTGGATGCGGCCGGAGCTGGCGTTCCGCGGCCGGAGTTAAGCAATAGCCGCCGCAATTTTTCCTCGTTCTCCGCCGAGATTTGCAGCTTCGGACCACTCGACGACGTAGTTTTGGGTTTTATTGAAGCTGATGAACCCTTCTTCGGTTGTTTCTTTTTTGGCGCCATTTTGTGAAGACGGAAAGGTGGCGCGTGAAAGGGAAGCGTAGTAGTGAAAAACTGAATATGATTCTTATAGTCTTCTACTCGGAAATTTGATTGAAATATTTTTGTCGACTTGGTTAATTACCATGTTATTTTCATTACTGGATTGTTGTTTCGTCCAAGTCCAATTAAATTATCAATCAAACTTATATCGAGTATGGTTCTTTAATCGAGTATCTAATAAATAACAAGTTCTCTATCTACAAGCAATCATATCGAATTTTACGGTTTAGCATATACATGCCCTCGGGGCAAGCTCTAGTCCTTGATCAGGTAAGACATATCCGCGATTTACCTCCTCCATGTACTCCAAGACAGGGGTGCGTTTGGGCCTTTATTGCGACGGTTTCAGGTTTTTAAGGTTTAGCATATACATGAATTTTCTCGAGACGAGTCATGTCCTTATTGTAATACAATAATTTATACTCAAGTGCGACTCCATTCTCAATCAAGTTGCATACAAAATCATTTATACAATAATTGGAAGGTTTTCATAATTATATCTCAAAACCTCGGTTTGGAATGTCTGCCCCTCCCCATCCCCACCCCGCCACCCCCACTCCCTCAGATTTTGTTCGTGCCTCTCAAATCAGGGATGGAAAGATTTATGTGTATTAGACATATACAATATAGTTTGATTAGAATTACCAAAAAAACTTGTAGAATAGTTAGTCAACAGATATAGTCTCAAATAGCTGGTTGAGAATTCAATTCTCTTTTGTCTTTCTTTCTTCCTTGTTTTTTTACGAATTTTCAGTTTAAATTTTCTCAAATGTACCCTCTGAATTCTAATATGTTAAAATTTGCGTCCTTATCTTTCATCTTGATTTCGTCCTTGTCTTAAATGTTAATGTCTATATCACCTATCAATCAATGACATCCATTGTAGTATTCATTTATGAGTTAATCGGATTGCCTATCGACAAACGAATCTAAACATTTTACTAATTCCTTCATCGTTAATGTAAAAACTAATTTTCCAAAATAAAAATCCACTTTTTATCTAGATAAGTAATATAACATGGAAAGAAAACTATATATGTGAGCTATATATAATGTTTCTTAAAGTTTTTACAAAGATAAATCGAGCTTAGATAAAGAGATCGAGAGAATAGCTTTTAATAGTTCTACCTCCAATAATCATATGTGATAATGCCATTCAACTCTTAGCAATTTTTAGTACTTTTAAACCCAATATAACTACTATAATTGGTGGTACAATTTGTAACATCTTAGTGCTTTTCCTTTGTAAACTTGGAAAGCGGGCGGGGCATCTCCTCCAATCATGTCAGCCGAGTGGTGGTAAAGAGAAGTTAGTATAAAGCTTTGGATGGAAATCGTCTGAAATATTAAACGCCAAATAAAGCCTACAATTCTTAGAACTCAAGAAACTTAACTTTTTTTAATGGTGTTTAAGGTAAGACCATTACAAAGATACAATTCTAGCCATTGTTGGCAATAATTAAACACCTCATCACATCTTACAACAATTCAACATATGAATATACGGTAATAAACTACAGAGGGATACAACAGGCTCTCTTTTCCTAAAGGCAACTTGGAGCTCCATCAGTAGGCCAAAAAAGAAGATGGGGGCTGATTGAAATTGAATACAATGAATTCCGACATTTGGGTATCGAGCACATTCCATCTTGCGCTCCTACCCCCTGGAACGTTCTCATGTTAATATATTTTAGAAATGATTATAGCCCAAGTTCCACAAGCAATTGACGCCATCTTGGAGTCTCTTCATCAAATATGTAGGTGAGAGGTGACACGAGGACACCACTTCCTCCAATCTGTTTGAAACAACTCATCATTTATCAGTTCATGCCATGATGGAAAGTGAAGGGTGTCTGAATGGAGTAAACAAGAGAGCAAATAACACTAAATAACAAAAACTGCAACCAGAATTCCTATAACCGATAACAGATGGCTGCCTTTTATCCGCAACATAAAATGAGAGAAGGTTGAACAGAGAAAGAAAGCAAGTATAAGTGCCTAACAAAGCAGCGAATGGAGCTCCTTTCTTTTGGCTTAAAGTAAGTGTTTTAATTGTTCGGATACATAATAATTTATTCGATATCTGAACTTATCTTAATAATTATGTAATGGGCTCTTATTATTTTTCTTTTTGTAGCACGATTCATCATATGGATACAAATCATACAATTTTATAATGTCACTTTGAACATCTTATTCAAGTAATATTAACAAGAATCCAAGGGGAATGACTTAATAGAAAGTGATAATGCTGTAGAGTTGAGATATTTCCCCAGTAGACGTGTGTGTAAGAGCATCTTATT
The DNA here is from genome assembly GCA_003412495.2 of Echium plantagineum. Lineage (NCBI taxonomy): Eukaryota > Viridiplantae > Streptophyta > Magnoliopsida > Boraginales > Boraginaceae > Echium > Echium plantagineum. The sequence goes on along the minus strand of CM016567.1, from coordinate 14,280,104 downwards.
CAACTATCAAAACATTGGAAATATACCATAGGAGTAAAATTTCTCACCGCACGAAGTTGGCGAACAGACTTGTACAAAGCTTTCTTTGGAACACATATAACTATAGCATAATAATCAGCGGAAACTTTCCCATCACGTTTGCAGAAGACTGGGCTTATCGTAGGCCCCTGCATGTAAACACAAGAAATCTTACAATCCCTAATGAGAAAAGAATGAATCATCATTCCACGACTGGCATTGAAGCTACTGCATATTGCATTTAGCTTAAACCAGTATCAGTTTTTATATGGAAAATTAGTTCACCTGCAACCCATATAGAGAAGTTTGACTAAGTATCCGCTCAGCAACATCCTCTGCGCTACTCCCTCTCATGTTCGCAGTTACCTGCAACAAAGAAGTGTGAGATAATAGTGCAAGCATAACTAGAGGAGCAGTCAAAACGAAAGTTTCCCCACCGTGAACTGACCAGCAGCCCTCAAATGTGCTTCCAACCTTTCAATCATTTCATGTGTAATATCAAGAACCCCTTTTCTCTTTATCAGTGACTTCCTGCTAGCAACAAACACAGCCTGACGAGGAAAAAAATTGTTAAGACTAGAAAGAGAATATGTGATTGTCACTATACAAGACCAAAATGGACTTTGGATATTGCTGTCACCTGACTTTGCAAGACCACTCCACCATCAATTTCTTTCAAATTGTTCTCTCTCAAGGTAGTTCCACTACTGACGAGGTCAACAATGGCATCAGCTATCCCCATCTATAACATAAGGGTAATAATTGATTATTATCTACAGAAATGAAGATTTTAAGCAATAACATGCTATGACTTGAAAAGCAATGGAAGAAACTTAGTTTAGAAATATCTTAAAGTTAACCACCAAATAATGAATGCCTTGACAGTCTTGTTGATTTACAAGTGTATAACTCCGTGAATTCCGATGGACTAATATGGATTGTTGTAAAGATTTTGTTGAGCAAAAGAATTAGTTTAAATTGACTAGGAACTATTATCTCGCACACATTCAATATTTGCTCCTTGGTTTCTATTATTAGATACATGTAGCTTCAATCTCTCTTGATTAATTTATTTTGATCAAGGGAAAAAGGGCATATTCCTCTGTACTGTTTGCAGTCATGGAAGCTTGTACCGGTAAAGATTCAGACACAGTGAACCCTAAACAAAATTTTTCTATGACGATGGGTGCAAATGTGCAATCATGCCTTGCACCTAAAAGTGGGAATGTAACACCTTGTATAAAAGACCTTCTGAATGGCCTAACAAGTAAAGCATAAATAATGACTCAAAATAAAGAATTTATTCTGACCGCTGGAGCTGCCTCAAGGGCACCATCAGCAGCTGAGAATGTGACATACTTCAGCCCATTCTCTTTTAAGAATTTAGGTCCCAGCTGTAACGAAGAGGGCAAAGAAAAGTTAGATTCATTCCCTTCCAACATTGCAGGACTAACAATAACAAATAGGATACTAGATAAACCATACGTAAGTGAAACCAGTAGCAACTCGTAGAGGCCTCTCAGGTGTCCAATGGGGCATTTCTGCGAGCTCTTTCAAGGAGTTGATATTCTCGAAAATACCATACTTTGGTATCTGAAACGAATTTTCATTCGGATCAAATATTTAGTAGTAAAGCGAAACAGGATAGTGTTTATTTGGCAAATGATGATTGATAACTCACAGCCAATGATAGGCGGCAATCTCCAAAATCGAGTGCATCGTGCACAAGAATAAGATCCTCATTTCCCTGGGAGATCAATTCAATTGTTTAGTATCAAATGTGAGAAAAGACTTATTGCAAGTTATAACATACGAGCATACAAATTAAATCTGTAGGTTCCCACATCAAATCCTAGAAAGAAAACCCTTGCTCAACAACAAATCCATCTAATATATTAGCATCTAATCTCATTGTTCCACTGTCTACCCCACCTCGCCTCCAACCCAAAAAAAACAAAGGGCATGGCTCTAATATATCTATTCATCATTATGTGATAAATAGACTTCATGAATCCTCCGGGGTTTCTCATTTTCAGACCCCCCAGAAAGGCTATATTAACATCAAGCTTAATCACATAATATTTATGAAGTCCAGTGGCCTCACATAGAAAAAGATGGTATCTTTAGCCTGGAAATAGACGAAACAACTTAAAGTTTGCTCGATGATGCAACATTTAAAACAAATGATGTGAAACCCATCAACCAACTCAAACATCCAATTAGGTAGTAACATGAACCAGAATAGGAACTCAAAGTGTAAACATTATGATCTAAACAATTTTTTACATGAAGTGTTGTTCAAAACAATTGGAAGTTGGCATATGTAGATTTAGTTACATCGACCGATAGTGTTACTTGTTGATCGTTGGATAGTTTGGCACAAATGTAATTTGGAAACTTGAATCTGTTTGTTGTCCTATACAGTTTATCTAAACAAACAAAAAAAATCATATATAAATATACCTGCCCATATTCGCTAACTGTGTCAAGACCAACGAAACCAAGATCCAAATCTCCAGATACTAACTTTCGCACAATGTCTTTAGGTCGCTGAAACCAAACTTCCAAGTTTGACAGCTGATCATCACAGACACAACAAAGTCAACCAGGGTAAGGACAACAGGAATGCAAGAAGCTTGACGAGCTTAGACAGAGGCATGTAAACATCAAAAGGAAATGTAAGATAAAGAATACACAAAACTTTATATAAACAACCCTCCAGCATACAAATTATATATTGTTATTAATATAGTGTTGGACAAACTACAAGCAAACAACCATAGGCAAATTCCATATATAACATAGCAATGCAGTAGTCATTGTCTTAAACACTCCCATAGTATTTCAAAACCTACCTAGTATCTTTTAGCTTACCCTTGGAACCAAATCATGCCTAGTTAGCTTGTATTGATTACTATATCAATCTCATCCTAATTCTTCCAAACTAGCACTAACATGCAAAAAGTAGTACCAGAAATTGCATGAGAATATTATGACTAAATACATGAAATTCGAAAAACAATATTCACTTCCTAACATAAACTCAGGCAATAATAGTAATAAAAAAGACAGAAGACGAACCTGAGGAATTTCGGCCACATACTGGCGCGGATTCACTTGCTTCACTGATAATTGGCAATCCTTTGAACACACAAAATAGAATATTTAAACAAGATTGATTTAGGCTCAAAGGTTAAGTATTTTATTTATAATGGTCCATTTGGATTGAGGTAGAACCTCGTTAAATCTAGGTTATATTTTACGGTCACATTGTTTGGGTTTATCTTTTTCGTATTTACCTAGTTTAATCAAAGTTACAAATTCACCTACATTCACAACATTTTCATTAACCCAATTTGTAAATAGAACTTTTAGTTGCATTTCACCTTACTTCACCTCAAGTCCTCGATAAATAAAGAAGTATTCGAACAACATTTCAAAACATTCAACTCGATTCACCTCACTACTCTGGCATAGACAAATTTTAAATTTTTACATTCACCATAATCCAAACTATCCATAAGTAAAGCCTCATATTAAAGTTTTATTCATAACATCATTTGGTGTAATCTTTTATTATATACAGGAGAACTCATTTGTGGTCCAGCCTTTTAAACAAAAACAATAAAACGAAAAACATCAATTAAATTGAATTGAAGTGACGAAAAAAGAAACAAAAGAAGGTACATTGATTGGAATAATTAGTTACCTTAAGAAGGTCAATAGCATCAGTAGCTAGTCTCCCTTTACTAGGCAAGCCGAGTCGAATCTCGGTCCTCGTTTGCTCCACGTTACCGTTAAGGACTGTTACAGGGGACGCGAGTGAGCAACACGAAACGGTAAACAGCTTGACTGATGAAGATGAATATGAGGAAGAGGAGGTTGAGAACGAGGAAGGTGGTGAAAATTGCAGCTTCATTGGTTGTTGAATCGCAGCCGCCATTGTTGGAGATGGAGAAATGATTGAAGGTGATTTGGTTAGAAAGAGATGTGAAGATGGAGTTAAACGCCGCTAAATTGAAGGGACGTTAATTTATGTAATAAATAAACTTATACAATAATTCTCGATCAAGCTTTATTTTATCATAACTTCTTTTTTACATTTTTTAAATTAACATTGAAAAACTATCTCGATTACTTCGATAATTTACTTGGTGAAAGTTTCATATATTTATATATAGATAAATATCAATGATATTAACATAAGTGGACACAAAAAATAAAATATATTATCAATTAATGTTGTGTAACAATGAAAACCTAACAACATGGCGACATCTTCAAAAGTCAGTGGATTATGTTCAAAAGATCCCTAATATTTCTTACTTTTTTCAAAGTTCAATCCAATCTAAAACTTTGAGATATTGATTTTTTTAATTTAGGTATTCGTTACGTAAAATTTTAGGTGTATTCATTGGATTTCAGTGTTTGCATGAACTTGAAGTAATATAATCGTATACAAGCTAAGATAATAATGCGAAAAAATTAAAAATAAGATGAATATACTTATCGTGGATTAGTTTCTCACTATTAAACTCAATAATTTTTACTCCATTCGTGCCTTTATTTAGACGTTATTTTTCTTCAAATAACAAAAAGAGTTTAGAGTCTCGATTTATTAAATTTGGTAAGAAAAGTGAAGGAAAAATATGTTACTAAGATGAATTAAAATTTTCTTTGATGTTGTGAAAATGTACATGATTTTTAAAATATTAGTATTAGCTTCATTAGGAATTATAATACAGGCCGAAAAAAATGAAAAATGTTCAAAATTATATTTTTCCAGCTTCAATAAAATAAGTGGTCTCCCTCATAAAATTTACATAGATCCTCTTTACGTCCTAAATTAATGAACTTCTTATTTTAAAATTGTCTTTTTTCTCCTATCATTTTTTCTCTTTTCCAACGATACAAAAATAAAAATAAAATAATTAAATAAATTCATCATATATAAATAATAATTAAAAATATCTTTCATCTAACATCAATTTTAATATATTGTTTTATACTTTTGAAAAGTTTATTTTATCTTAAATATTTATCAAGATATGTGAAATATTAATTTTTTTAGTTTTGAATGAATAATAGGAACTTGTTAAGGTATATATATGAAAATCGAAAACAAGTAAACGAATAGGCCGCTGAAAATATATTTTAGGAAAAATTATGGCAATGCTTTCAAAAAAGAGATGGATAAAATAATAAAAGGAATAATATTTTTTAAAGACAAAAGACTCGCAACCTTTATTTATTAAGAAATTATCGCACGTTGTTATAACTCTCCAACATTACCAATGGCCATTCGCCGTTTACGTAAGGAGAAGATGCCTTGAGATATTCTCTGTTATGAAAAGGTGACACTGCTATTGCTTTCTACCCTAGTAGCCACTAGAAAGACCTCAAGTCATTTTCAAAGTCTAAATTCAGGACAAGAAAATAATGTCAAACGACTCCGTACCAATCAATGTTTAAGTTTATTAAATTATTTTTCGAAACCGATGATTCAACAGTCTAACATCTACATAAGATTCTAAAAAATAGGTAGTAGTTCAAATTTCGTTAGAGTCCAATCTTTTATCGAATAGCCTAGTAAAAAAGGCTTTCGCTAGTGACAGAAGGTTCTGGATTTGAAACTCACTTCTCGCTAATTTACAAAAAAAAAAAAAAAAACTTAATTTCCGAAAAGAAACATCTACTTCAATCCGTAACATGAAGTAGAAATTTATAGATATCATATCTTAATTAGTAACAATAATAACGACCAAAATAATTAGCATTAGTTCTAATAATACTCCGTATTGAAATATGAGCTTGACCAAAGTGTCAACTAAGGTTACGTCATTATTTTCTCGTTCGTTGAAGAAATCAAGGTTATTTAATGAAGGTGCACCAATATAAATTAAATAAGATCACAAATAGAAAAAAAAATGTGATGAACAACTAATCGATAGGCTTGGGTAATTGTTACTTCTTCATCTAACTTGCCCTCCAATCAATTATAGGACCAATAATAAACGGACGAAATTAACTCGATATTTATTACTCCACCCATCTCTAAATGATTGATACATTTTGACTTTACATGGTCAAATTTTAGAAACTTTAATCAATAATTTTCATTAACCAATAAGAAATAATATAGTCATATGATATCTTGTTAGATTCGTCTCAATATATATTTTTGAGCTATCAACTTTTTATAATTTTTTCATATGTAGAATATAAAATATTTATGTTGAAATAATGTTTTATTGACCATCAAAAAATAAAATAAACCAATTATTTAGGGATGCATAGAGTATTTAATTAACACTGGCGATATTGTCAAATTAACGGAATATATAGACAAAAAATAGTGAATTGTACAAATATTTTAACAACGTTAACCAGAATGCCATGGTCTTGGTTAAAACATAAATTATGTTGAAATGTATTTGATCCAAGTTTAACTTCACTTGGAATATTTGAAATAATAAATAAGTGGAGTACGAAATAAATTGTTTCCAACAAAATTTGAACTCAACACATCCTCTTTGTTCAGATTATTGGGTCGGTCGACGAAGAGGTTACATTTACGAGACCCAACTAATGCAAGATTGACTATCAAAGGTTTTTAACCTAGTAGTATCGAGTTTGAGTGTCTTATCAAGAGGTCTTAGATTCCTACCGTTTTGAAAGGATCCGAGTTAGTTTCGATCAAATCAAATCACTTGTGAATGACAAGATATTTGAACTCGATTATAACAAATACTCCTTCCGTCAATTTTTAGTTGTCATTCTAGCTATTTGCACATAAATTAAGAAAAAATAAAAGTAGATTGAAAATGTAGAAACACAATTGTTTGGTTGCTACTTTCAAGAGAAAAAGTAATCAAAAAGTGAATTGAGAATATAAACGTACAATTTTCAATGTTAGAGCGACAATTATTTTAAGACAAAAAGAAAGTGTCAGAACGTCAACTAAAAATGGGCGGAGAGGATATTGAATTCAAAATCAAACATACACTTATTTAAATAGGCTTTGGGGTGTTGTTGAACCTATAAGGTTTGGGGTCGAGGTTTACATATTAGCAGTTTAGCGCACACACATCAACAAGGGATAATTCGCTGCAACCTAATATAAAATACATGAATTCATTACCATAATTACCTTAAACCCTCAACAAAATTGAGGGGGTCAACTATCGATTAGGATTCGATCATCGATTATACATACGAAATTTTAGTAAAAAGTTTATGCATCTTAGAAATACTTCATAACAATTGACAGGGACCACCTCAGGTGAGCCAAGAACCCCCAAAATAGCATCAGGAAGACAGGAACTGGCTGCCAGGTGCACCGAGCATGCCAACATTGCGACACCGTTGATCGATGTAATAAGTCTCTAAAGAGGAACGGACATAAAACATGTAAAAAGGAAAAGCACCCCAACAGATTGACTGGAAAAGATTGATCCCAGGTGACGAGGAAGCATGAGTTGTCAAGGCAAGAAACTAGTAGTCAAGGAACAGTCAGAAGACAAAAAAAGCTTCAGAATCTATGTACTCATGTTAAGTTGACCAGATACTGGATCACGGCCAGAACTCGCTTCCTTGTGTTTTAAAGAAAGGTTGGCAAGTTGTTGATCAAGGTCTCTGCTGCTAGTACGTCGAAGGCCAGAAGATTGTTGCCGCTGCTGCGGTTGTTGCTGTTGCTGATACAAGGCTCGCAATCTCCCCTTTTCTCTCTCCAGAACTTCATGTTCCACTGCAAACAGCACAATTAAAGGTTTTTCACTTACTAACAATATTCAGTGACAATTCTAAGAATTACAGCTTCAAAGATCATTAAATAAAAGATCATGACGCGAGACTTACAATGCTTAATAAGCTGTTCCTGTGCTAGGTTTTCTAAACGCTGCTTCAGAGCTTTATTTTCCATATTCAGAATAAGAACTCGCTGATTTAGGAATTCAAGCTCAGCAGTGGCATCTGAACCTTCAGACTGTATTGTTTACAAAAGAAGAAATTAGGGATTTTACAATTAATGCCATTCTTTGCAACCAACTACCTATCAGTTAGGTAGTGTTTTGACTTGCCTGGAGAGCTTGTACATTTCTCTCCAGCTCTGCTATATGCTGAAGCTTTCTCACACGCGAACGTTGAGCAAATTGCCTGAAACAAATAAAACAGTATAACTAAACAGCTAAACAATTATGACTTCTGTTTTTTGTACAATGAAATACTGATGCTACCTATCTGAAATTGAACTGTTATTATTTTCAAACAACCATAGATAGCATATGTGAGACCTTTTTTAACCTAGCTAAGGGTAATGGCTTGGAAAAGAGCAGTTTAAACATAAAAAATGCATGTCAAGATTCAAAAAGAAATGCAGACAGAGAAAATGAAATGCAAGAGAGATTTATGTGCAAACAATTATAGCCACATTCTTACTTTCCACGCACCTAAAACATGTAAGTCCCAACAAAAAGACTAGAATAAAATTAACATATGAAACTACTTAACTTTAAAGATATATGAAACTAGTACTAGAAAATAAAAAATTGGTATTTCAAAAGTATATTAACATGCAAAAATATGGAAGTAGTTTATCAAAAAGGTAAAGAGTTGTAACCAAAATGTTAGATAAAAACAAAGAAAACAAGGTCCATCATTAAAACGAAGGGATGATCATAATAAAGAATTAAAGATGGAGCAGACATACTGCTTAGCTCGCTTTGTGTCAGTTTCGGACGCAGAAGGTTTGGCCTGAGAAGGTAGTTTTCTTTCAGAAAAACCTTTGGGTTCATGAGAGCCACTATCAACTGCTTCCCACTTTTCAGAAGCTGCTGATGGAAGTCCTTCAGCTTCTTGAGGCTTAGCAGAAGACTTCGAGCTCTGCATCAAACTGTTCTCCCTAGGAGAAGGCAGGCTACGTGGATGTGCAGCTGCATTAGTAGATGTATCCCAAGCTCTTGTTTGGTTTTTACCTAAAGAATTTGGATCTGAATAATATGAAGCATGATGAGCATCTCTATAATGACCAAGGTCTGGAAACTGCCATGAAGGAGAAATCACATTTCTCAACTTTTTATTCTCATCTGTAGCTAGGAAATCTAAGTTCGCAACAGTTGATGTATCACTATAAGCAAAGGAGTCGCTTGATGAACGCCGATGGCCTCCTTTACGTACAGGAGTGTCTGGCTCATTCAACAATTCATCCAGCCAAGAAGGTTGCTCCTCTAACAAAAAACTTTCAGATGAAGTTCTCTGATGGTGTGAATTCCCTTCTCTGGGCTTTCCAATGGCTTTCTGCCCAACGACAGAATTAGGTCTGTAGTCCAGATAAGATGGTGATATGCTTGGAAATGGACTCTTAGGAGGGAGTAGAGAGGACTTCCCACTGTACATCATGCTTCTGATGCTGGAAGGTCCCTTGGAATTTTCAGTAGACATGAACTCGACTACTTCCTGTTAAATAATACGATAATCACGGACACGTAGATAAATGCAATTTAAGAGATGCATGATATGTGGCAGAGATGTCTAGATGTGAAAAAGAAAGTAAAGAATGAGAATCCAAATGCTATAATCTACTGGTTCCAGTTGTAAGAACCAAAGAAACAAACAAATGGAAAGGCATGCAAGAAAGCAAAGATTTTTCATTACTAAAGTAATCCTAACAATATCCATGATATTAAAAAATTGTATGCCAAAGGTAACAATAGTATGTCACGTAATATCAAACAATAAAATTTTGTTGTGCACAAATTTAACCATATGCATACTAAATAATGAAACAACAAGCATATAAGAGACATAACGAACTATATAATGTTAGTTCACTCGAAAGTACTCATACTGTCTATAGTCCTCACCAACATTCAACAAGTAAAGTAAATAAGCAAATATGCTCAGGTTGAATAAGAAAAATAATAGCACACTAATACCTATGCACTTCACCACCTACTATGCAAATCCAATGGTATATGGTAAATGAGCAAAACAGCCAAAACGAAGAAAAAACGCAATGTCACATATCTGCGTACTAAGTGAATGCTACCGAATTGTTATGTTAAACCTGCAATCTCCTCAAATGTTACATCCACAAATTAAGGCAAATTCTGAAGCATCACCGAATCTCGTCTCAATGTAGAAATCAATAGATACCCTAAGTCTCAATTAAAAATAAATGAACAAGCTACAACAGACACAAGACTGTGTTGCATTCGATCTATTTAAGCTGGACAACTACTTTCTTTTGAGGTTACAATTAATCATCCACATAGCTTACCAAATCCCGAAACATTTCCAACCTCAATTTTTCAGCTAATCTCAGACAAGATATTTACCAAACACTTAACAACTGAAAAGAACAAAATAACAAATTTCAATAACACCATTTCTCACTATATAATATGAATAAATCAATTTCAACTAAACTTCCTCCCATAACAAAAATACTATTTTCAATTAAATCAATACAATATAATTAAGAATTAACCATTAAGATCTCAGTTTCTAAAACCAGCACTTAATCTCCCGAAAACAACATATCTCCGCAATTAATTCGAAAAATGATAAAATAGCTATTATAACTTCAAATTCAGCTAATCACCTTTACTTCTACCTAAATACCATTCCAAATAAAATAAAAATCAAAACATATACCAAATTAAATCCCTTCACAATACGAACTAAATAGAAATGCAGAAAAATAATACACACCTGTAATTGTTGACTTCTAAAACAAGATCTCACGCAATGCTAGCAATACTCGAACAATTTATCTTACCTTTTTTAGTAATTTTTTGCTCTCAATTAATATTAATTGTTTGCTATAATTATCCTAATCAAATAATAATAATAATAATAATAATAATAATAATAATAATAATAATAACTGTTGATAGTATCTTCTTCTTCTTCTTCTCTCAGTCTATGAAGGTCTCAAAGTTGGTGGATTTGACAGCAAAAGGTGAAGATTGCTTTTAATTATTTCTTAATTTTGCATTAAGATCCCTTTCTTCTTGGAATTTTCTTCAAGGACCCCTTATTCTTTTCTTCTATTCCAATTCACTATCCTAAAATATTGTGTCATACCATACTATAATTGTACTATGTAGTAAGGATCACGTGTGTCGTGCCATGTCATAATTCATGTTTCATTGTATTATCGTAGTTTACATTAATGTAATTCACATAATGATAATTTGTTTGTATATCACAAACAATATTAAATGATGATGACGCTAGCAAGAAACGGGTAGGAGGACTTTATTAGTTTCTCGATCAATTCATATGCTTGTCATTTTATTTGATTGGAGTTTGCCCCCTTGGTGGGTGCTCGAAATTAGCCCTAGATTTTGAAGTGTGTGGTCAAAACACTTAAATATGTTATCGATGACTGTTAACCTAGTGGTATCTGTCCGGACTTTCTACTAAGAGGTCTCACGATTAATAACGTTAGAAGCATGTTTCTTTCATAATCGCTATATTCTAGTTTCAATTTTCATCGTTAATTGACAAGAAAAAACACTTAAATATGTTAGAAATATAAATATGAAAGTTAATTTTTATATGTATCTTTTCTATATACCTACACTACACTACACTTTTTAAGTGATCTTTCGATTAATTCAGACTTGAACCGAAGTGGATCCACCATGTTAGTAATAAGAATAATATACATTAATAGCCCTCGTTCGACATATTATTTTAACAATTATTCAAATATAGAATCCCATTATCATTCAGTGGGTATCAAAATCATTAACATACTTCTATAATATTTATTTGTTTTTTTTCTTCTATCTCTTGTATGTTTACAACAAGCCAACCAATTGATCAAGAAGTGGCTACATATATACCAACATCCAACAATAATTGACATTTGTTTTTTATGTGATCAATAATAATTCCCCTTGTTTTTCTACTTGCATTTGCAGGCTCATATTAGTTGTAGTGGATGACATAATTTTTACAGCTCATTGAACCAGAGGACAATGTGGTTGCTACCAAAAAGTCATCCATTTTTTTTTCAATACAAAAATAGTACAATATATATTAATAATTGATAAGTCGAACGAAAAGAGAAACGAAAATGATCGAATCAAGATGAATGATCGTCTCCATTAACTCATATTACCATGTTCGATTTGAATCAAAATTATCATAGTGACGTTAACGCCTTATCATGTATAAAGTACACATTCCACTATTTTACTTGGCATAGAAATTAAAGAATAAGAGCTTTACTTGGCATCAGGGAAAGTGCTACCTTTACTATAGGAAAGCAACTCTTTAACAAGAAGTCACCCTAGAAAGCAAACTGTCACTTTAACAAAGACTTCAACATATATATTTATGAAAGGAGAAGATTAGTGCAGGATTTAATATAGACTTAACAAAAAAATGGACCAAAATGAGTTATGAAAAGTCAAAATAAGGTATTATATACCAAGAAGAAAACCATACACAGGCATTAATGCCATAATACATCAGATGTGATGAGAATTTAAGATCCAAGCAACTTTTTCCATCTTGCATATCCCAGAATAAGAAAAAAGAGTATTACACAAACCGCCGTGAACACTCCCACGACGTGCCAAAATATACCATGCGTGTTGTTCCAAGTGTAAGGGATATTCATCCCGAAAACACCTGCTATTGCAGTTTCCACAGCTATAGCAAACGAAGCGATTGTCAGCGTCAACTGTAATTGGATAAGTTCATTTCGTTGGTTGTCGAGTTGGATGTTCACGTAGTCCTCTGTATCATCTATATACTCGCGCACCTGAAATAAAGATTTCCAGAAAATTTATATCAATCAAGTCTCCATATATAATCTGGAGTAGAAACACACTAAGGTAATTTAATCAAACTAAGTCTTATCCTACGAAGCGATGTCGGCTGTACGGACGTGAAGTTTCCATTCAACTCTATGTCGGGTCATCTCTTCCTTCAAGCCTAGAAACTCTTCTATGATATTCATTCCATTTTATATCAAATTGCCATATCAATATTAAATCCATCCAACACATATTTATGACATTTTTAATATTCAAAAAGTTGACTTAATAAGACATTATTGTCCCAAGTTCTTTGTCTCATCTGGTTAGAATATGAAGGTTTTGGGGTCTCAAAACAAAAAAGACAAGTGGAGTCAATATATAATATTGGAATATACAGTAAAGACTACATGTTACAGACTGTGTCACTGCGATACTAATTACTTATAAGAAATTCTCAAGCACAAATAAACATCGATATGATTCTGCCCCAGTATAGTCGAGCAATTATGACATTATCACAGAAATATGATTACCTTTTTTAACACCAAAATTTGAACTCAAAGTCATAGGAAACAGAAGTCATTGTGCTTACAGATAAAATTTTATTGCGAGTACCATCCAGCTGCATGAAGTAAGCTTCGAGCAACATCTCCAAATCTTCCACATCAAGGTCTGGTGAGTATGTGCTCACATAACTACCACTTCTAGCGGAGCTGAGACGACGAAGGTGATGTGAGGTATGGACAATACTATTTGAAGCAGACAATGGAAGCTCAGATTGTTGATTTTGGATCACCTTTCTGGTTAAGTACAGCTGGTCCATATCTTCATTATCGTCCAAAAGATGTTCAATTTCATCTCTAACCTGTTGTTCAATTTTGTAATGCTAAAATATCAGAAAATAGTGTTGACATGTAAGAAGGATCTGCATCTTCGTCTCTAGTATGTGAACAAGGGAGTAAATGTCTTATTCGATAAGGATAAATTCATTAACTCATGACATGCTGAACATACATAACTGAGGCCAGGCTTTCACTTAACATTCAAAAGAGTAGAACTCTACAATGATTATAAAGAAAGAAATAACTGAAATGGCCCATCATCAAAGGCCTCTATTCTAGGTTAACATAGAAATAGTTGTTTTATTTAAAGCTTGTATATGATTGTGGATGGCTAAGGAGGATTCACAACTGAGCCTACAAGGATCCCCAAAGATCTGCTAAATCGAGAAAGTTATAGAACTTTGTGATACCAGCACAATCATGTCTCAATATAAGCCTCTGTTACTCATGATATCTCACATACCACATGAAATAAGTATAAAAGCATGTCTTTTCTAAAGTAGTAGCAGCCTCTTGTTATTGAGGCTCCAATATGACCACATGAACTTCTAAGAATGCATCATAAACATGAGAGTTTTGTGATGGTAAATAATAGTAAGACCTATTAACTTAGCATGTTCAAAGAAAATGTTTTACAGTATGGCACTTCCATTAGCATCAAGAAAACCAAAAAAGTAGATAGTAGCCATCAAATCTTGTAAAGTTCATTTCCAGTAACTAAATTTAATTATGCAAAGGACTGTATCGCAAAAATATATACTATATTTACCTTTTGAACTCTTGCAAGCAATCGTGTTAGATTACTTTTCAAACTCCGCACTTGCTCGAGATTCTTTGTGCTAACATTCATGGCCAGTTCATCTAAGACCGGGTATGCTTCACGCTCTAGTTCAGCCACATTGGAGTCCAAGTATATACAGACGGCCTCCAATGCAATTTCCAGAACTTGAAACTCAAATGGAAGTTCATCTTGAACAGTATCGACGGCTTCCGGAGTAGGCAACCATGGCCCAGAAGTTGGCAAATGCATCTCAGCATCTTGTCCAACTGCATTGGTAGCTCCAAGATTCAGAGTTGGGCTCTTACGAGAGAGTAGTTGCTTCAACTGCTCGACAAAAGGAAGAACCTCCTGGCTTAATGGTTCAAGTAATAATACCTCTTCAGCTGTAACTATAGCTCTTATAAACTCCAAATTAACAAGCATGGCCTTCTCTCTAGCTGCAGATTCGATAAGTAAATCTCTTTTATTTGGCTAAATATTAATAAGCAATGCAAAGTCAATCACTACAACTCAAAAGTAACCATTTTTAATCTCTTCTACCAGGGAGCAGGAGTGATGTAATAACTCATAGAAGAAGAAGGTTATCAAGTTGAAAACATAGCCTTATTAAGAAAGTTTTTCTTATCTTTTTGAGGCTTCCCATTCAAATTAACCTAAATGCGGAACCAGACTAATCTAACAGTTTTTATGATCTAAGACATAGTAAGACTTGACTAATACACTGGTAACATATTGCTAGTAAACACCATCATCCAAACCATTGGCCCTCTGTGATAAGCGAAAACAATGATATTAGCAATACCATTTGGTCAAGAAATTATGATGGTGAACAATTATATCAATGCTACAATAACATCATGTATCCAGCCATCTGCTCGTAACACATCTAAGGGAAAAGTTAAGCGGATGCTATTAACAGTCTAAAGCAGTTGACAACAGAACTCCTCCAAGGGTAAGCAAAGTGAATGTTCAAAAATCTTATTTCTACCCTGAAATAAGATCGAAAGTATTTAAGATCGAAAGTATTTAAGATCCAAATATACCTGACTATACCTTCATCACAAACTATGTACTAATCTCTGTCTCATCTACGCATGACACCATATTAGGAAACTATATAGATTTGCAACTCCACTTTTTAGAAACTACTATACTAAAAAAATAAGTTTTGCGTTTAATACTTGGTCTGTCATACATTGCCCCATACATCATGTTTGAAAATCCAAGCCGGCATCCTAATATAAAAAAATATCTATTTACAACACTTTGGACTATATCGTGTCTTCTTATTTCATGTCCTATAGAATAAAAAACATTATATTCTCCGGCTATTGATATAATGGAAATTCACAATGGCTCACCACACTACCTATGCAGGCTATAATTCTAATCTATTGTGCAGTAATAGATAGTATTTTCACTTCACTCTTTGATCAATTCGGATAGAGGTTACATACTGTCCGATCCCCCTTTACCCCGCCTAGGCGGGGGCCTCTTCAGAAGCACCGGAGCATGTCGATGTTGGTTTCTTCTTATTTCAGTATGGTTCCTAAACTCTAAAGTAACAGAACTACAGTTTGCAGTTGAGCAACCAATACCAACTTTTCAATACATAGAAACTGATCAGCACAGTCAACACTTGCACCATTCTTCATAAGATCATAAAACTTTAAGCTTACCAAGAATGCTTGAGGAATGAGAGAAAATGGGGCCCAGAATCCTCAAATCTCTAGCAGGAATAGACACCCTTTTGATGATCACACTCTTATCACACTCCATCAACTCAGACTGACCCATCTTATCAAACCTCATCCACAACCTCGACCCCGCTGCTTTCTTCTTCACCGCCTTCAAACCACCACCAACACCACCACCACCAATCGCTACTGAAGAAACCTCCACCACCATAGTCACCGGTTGCTCCGGTGGCATAGGCCCCTTCCTCCGGCGAAACATGATTTCACTCTCCCCATTCCCCTCTCCCACTTTATTACCTCCTCAATACATAAATTGTATACTGATATTACATATATGTAATAAACCAATAATAGAGCAAACCCTTTTAATATATATATCAATATGTATATGTTTTTGTATGTAGATTTGCTTTATTAGCAATGAAGATCAAGAAAGGGGACAGCAAAAATGGGATCTTTGTGAAATTAACTAATTGTTTATGTGAATAATGAAGAAAGTGAAAGTGAATCTTCTTCTTCGTCTTCTTCGTCTTCCTCTTCTTCCATACAATATATTGTGTGGGGGTGGGGTGGGGTGGGGGTGGGGAGGGGTGAGAGGGGTGGTAGTGGCTTTTTGAGAATTTAATGATGTTCCTCTTGTTCTTGTTCTTCTTCTCTGTCTTGTTGAAATTGCAGGTAATAAGATTTTGAGATGGATTCTATTTCTAGTTTGTTTCTTGTAAAAAAATCTAGGAGCATGTACAAGTAATAATTATTTATGTATTAAATTAAGTTTTGTAGAATAACTATTTTAAGGTATTCGGGTTAAATAAAAAGCAGAGGTAATATTTTTTCTTGTAGTTTGTAGGTCTAAATGTTAATATCAATTATCAATTGCAATATTCGAGATAGATGTTTATCAATTAAAATCTTTGGACTAAAAACAATCGTTTACTAATTAACATGTCAAGTTGAATGACAAAAAACTAACTTGACACCTAATTTAGACATAAAATTCTAAATCATACAAATAAAATTCGGGTTTGAATAATTGTTTGCACCACTATAACTATAATTTGTAATGTTATAAGGTGTGTAAGAAAAAGCTTTTTGGATAATTTAAATCTTTTATTATTTTGAGATATCAATTACACTTCTCAAAAGAACAGTAGTAATAAATTTGTTAATTGGTCAAGTCTAAGATGCCTCCCCTAGTTATGGTTGTTGATTGAGATGCTCCGCTTTTGGATGGTTTGGCTTACTTCATTTCCTCTATTGAAACAGACATTCATACCCCATGATGTAATAGCTTTATTAAATAAAAGAATAAAGACACATATATTAGCATCAATGTGATAAATCTCACCTATAAAAGGGACATTCACTTTAAGCATAATATATTACTAAACGTAAGTTTACTATTATGGATCGGTTGAGCAGACTCTATCGTTATTCTCATACCTAAATGTCATTTTAACGATTGGTTGTATTTTATTAATATATGAATGGATTGTTGCGTAATCAGTGATGGGTTTGCCGTTCACAGTGGTTCAGTTGAATCACCAAAAAATCATGTTAGCTCAGTTGATTAGTAGTTAATTTGTTCAATAAAGGGTGATGATTCAAATACTAGCAACTTATTAGAACTTTTAAGGCTCTATTCTATCTTTAACTCTAAATTTTTTACTATTATTCATAAGTTCACATGACTTCGGTATATTTAAATTTGTCCCAAGTGCGTATGAAGTTGGACTCCGCCGTTCTAAAAATTGGTATAATTTAAGATTACAATACCGAGCAACCTATTAGATAAACTTTTGGATCAAATATTCCATGCCAAGCTTTATTGAAGCCTGACTTATCATAGAGTCCAGCCAAACCAACTACATGCAAGAATCATATACCCACTACAAACTGAATGCAAGTAAAGGAGAGGCAAACAGGAAAAGCTTTACAATATCATAAAGATGAGCATGACTAAATACATAAAATGGAATAAAGTGTATCTAATAAAAAGCACTAATTTAAGGGCTTTTCTTAATGCTTGTAGCTTCATCAGTGGAGAGGTTGCATTCAGAGGAGATTCACTTCCTACATCAGGATGCTTTTTCATGGAGTGAATTGCACAAATAGACTCCGATAGTATCACAAAATTGCATTTTAGTCTTTAATAGTGGCATTATTGCAGGTAATCCCCGAAAGTGGACAAAACGTTGCAGATTAGTACCCACGTTAACTTTTAACAGCAATAACCTTTAGAGTCTGCAGATTGTATCATCATGTTCGATTAATACTAAGACGTCCATGCGATTAATTATGAACTATTAATAATCTTCAAAATGAACATTCGAAGTTGCTACGCTTGCAGATTGCAAATTGGAACCCCTATTAAAAAGTCTATAGGCCGAGGCCGAGGCCTGAGGGGGGGGGGGGGGGGGGGTAGGGGTGTATCCTAGTTGGAATACTAATATTGCAAACGATGTATCTAATAGGATGTTCATTCTTCTTTTTGTGACCCTGACAATTTGATGTTGAGGGAAAACATGATTGAGGAGATGTTACAGGAACCTGATGAAGTTGCCTCGAAGAGAAAACGTCGTGTTCTACAACAGGTGTTCCAGGCATTCCAGGTGAGTTAACGAGTTTATTACTAGTTAAGATGATGCACCAAAAGTTCCATTTTTGTTTATATATGATGTATTTTGATTTCAATTGAGAGAGTATACAGTGTCAGCACCGATCAAACAGGTCTGCCAAAGATACTTGGTCTCCCGTGAGTCCCATCATCATCAATGGCAGTGGTTCATCGGAATATTCCAACTCCCCTTCCCCTAAAAACCATAGATCTTGCAAGTCATCTTATTTGGGGGAGATACAGTCTCCATTGTTAACCAACGGATTCCGAAAGCAACTGGACGCACACCATCAATGTATCCAACTATCTATGTATAGGCTATGGAGATAGCATGCCAAGAACAACGACAAATCGACAATACATGATATCTATTTCCATGACTCACACGTCTCCCACCCTCTTAAGATATCTGCAACTTAAACCATACTTCTTTACATAAAGCTCACAAAAAGTCACCCTTACCTTTCAGTCATCACTTCTGAATTCTTTCTATTCGATTTCAGTTTCGTTTATGTTAATATACATACATGGGAGTAAGGAAGGAAATCTTATAGTTACGCATCGACCACCACCACCACCACCCCCTTACTCAGATCTTAAACATAATTAAAAAACAAAATTAATTTATTCTCAAAATTATATGAATAACGAAAAAAAATTCATCATAGAAATGACTATATGAATAATTACTAATATTATATGATAAATCAACCACACTTTTTCATCTTTTATACATTTCATTCTCAACATTTTTGCACTAAGACACAATTTAGGTACACGGTTGCTAATGCTTTAAGCCCTTAACTTATGAAACTCTAAATATTGTTGTAGAGTCTGCCAAACCATCTACGTGCAACAATCGTATACCATTACCCACTACAAACTGAGTCCAAGTAAAGGAGAGGCAAACAGGAAAAGCTTCACAATATCATAAAGATGAGAACGAATGACTAAATACATAAAATGAAATAAAGTGCCTCACAAAAGCACTCATTCAAGCGCTGTTCTTGATGCTTGTAGCTTTACCAGTGGAGAGGTTGCATTCTATTGCCAGCAGCAATGCAAGCCACACAAGCAGAGGCGACGCTAAATTAAGAATCCTAATTCTGCAAGCATGACCCTTAGTTCACTGAAACCAACCCGAGATAGAACATATTGGTTTCACTCGGTAAGAAAACACACCTGGTTAGACGTAAGGCATGATAGTATACAACAAGCCCGCGTATTAGCAGCAATGTCGCATTGATTAATAAATATTAATACAGCTTAACGAATCCAACGAGAAGGGCAAGAAAATAAGCTAAGCTGCTGATAGGGAATTGGGCTTCATGGCACTCTTGATTCGCCTAAATGCTGTTCGCACTCGTTCCTTTAAACTTTCATTTTCGCTTTCAACTTCGCCAGTTTCTTTGTCAAGATACGCCAGGCTCTCGTCGACATTTATAACCAGTTTCCCGTCCTCCCCATATTTGACATCTCCGAAAAGAGAAAGCAGAAGTGCACGAATGATTTTTTCAGTTTCTTCACGCTCTCTTCCTCGTTCAACGAAGGCTCTAACTCAACAACTACTTTCGGTAATTCCCTGCTGGCATTTAGAACCAAAGCCACAATTGAGTCAGAAACCATATCGCTTATAGGATCCGCTGTCCAATGCAAGGAAATATGCTTTTCTGATTCCTGCTTCACAGTTACACGATCATGGACTCGCAGAACAGGTACACCAGACTCCTCATCTGTGATGGCTCTACACTTTCATATATCTGTTTCAACCTGTGTTTAATAATAGCAAAAGCTCCAGAATATGGAATGGTTATCCTTTGGATGACATTGGCTGTTGACAGCTGTGAGAAAACATGAAGATCCTCGGGTGCCATGAATTGATATGTGAAGCCTTTTTTCACAAGTAATCCACTTACAGTTTCACCAGCTTCAGGGGTCTTCTCAGCAAGCTTCCCGATCGCTTTTGCCATTTTCTGGGAGTTGAAGTGCATCTCAACAGACTGGCAGTTCTTTGGTGTCATAATCTTGGTGTTGCCATCAGTAAAAACAGTAGTCAACTTCTGTTTAAGTCTTTCCATCCCATGTGACTCTCCATGAACCAAAATTATATTAGGTGGCATAAGCTCTTGCAAAAATGTACTAGTCTGAGCATAATCTGCATGAGCTGAAAATGAAATATAATGAACCTGCATATTCAGAGCAACTGTTAAGCCGCCCATTTGGGTTATTTCCTTAGGTTCACTTATTATGGTCTTAGCTAATGTTCCTTCCACAATGTACCCAGGTATAACGCAAGCATTTTTCTTGTCAGAACACCATCTATCAAAGAGCTGTCTAGATAGACCACTTTGGAGTCCACCTGGGCTAGCCATAACCACTGATGGTCCTACATCTTCAAAATTCTCATGCTTTTCAACGAAGATATGTGCTTGAAGTCAAAGGGTTAGAAACTGGCAAATTGATTGCGATCCTGTCATTCATGGAATTAATGTATGTCTGATAGACAGCCAGGCACCTTTTGGCTAAGGGAGATGCATAATATATAGGAAACATTATGTAGTTCGGGATGGTTAGACCAGTACTCATCCAAATTAGGAGGAGCTCTTGGGCACGCCCAAGGGCATAAGCTGGAATTAAAACACGGCCTCCTTGAGCAATTGTGGAATGAATCACATCCGTAAAACGCTTTTCTCGGATATGGCGTGGCTGATGCGTTTGAACTCCATAAGTTGATTCGATTATGCAAACATCTGGAGAAAACTGAGGCAGCTCTGCCGCATGGAGATGCCGATCCTCTTCTCGTGAATAATCACCCGTATAAAAGAACCCGAACACCAGCAATGTCAACCACAAACATTGCAGCACCAAGGACATGACCAGCAGTATAACACCAAAAGCGAATTCCGTTTACCTCTAATGTCTGATGGAAATCAATAACCTGAAGAATATGCGCCACATATCCAACTATAACGTTTTCATTGCCAACATGGTATAATAAAAGAACGCTAGAATCCTAATAAAGAAGTTATGTAAACCCAAAAACAGAAAACAAGACAGAATTACTGGCATGGAGGTGCATACAAAAGTGTCTAGCTCGAAGAATGTAATCATTTCTAGAACTGAAATTTCCATGAAGTAAGAGAAAGTAGCTATGGGTACATTCGAAGGAGTGAAAGTAGCTATTGGATTGACAATAAGAACATAGTGTATACAGTAATTAGTATACAAACACGTTGGGATATTTAAACTCATTTGGTTGAAGGATAAAAGAAAAAACTAAAGACATTAACGAATGGTTGAAGTCTTAAAAGAGACAAGAGTGTCATACCTCTATTTTATCCATGGAACGGAGAGAATGTCTTGTTCGTCATACAACATATCTTCAACTGATACCTGCTCACTTTCACGTAATCTGACAAAAGCAACTTGTAAACGGCCTTAGTTGCATGAGTCATGAAAACGCGACCTTTGAACGTAGTCTGAAAGATTAGAACTATTTTTACGCCAAGAAAGCTATCGAAATATTGGAAAGAGAGGTCATAAACTAAAAACGTACCATACCTTTTCAAGGAAATACGGAAGCGAAGCAGCATGATCCAGATGAAAGCTGGAATTTTCAGGAAAGATTAAAACAGAGAAAGATTTGCATAAACCAGTAGAGGAGGTACTATTAAGCCATATATACATTATACCATGAGCTAAAACCGTTGGAGTTCCCAATGAACAAAATGTTTTCCCAATCTATAATCTTATTCGCCTCAAATGTAAGAGTTCTAACTTCTAATCAATTATTTTCGCAACTTAAATAGTACATTATCCAAAAACACATCAATTGTACACCAATGAACAAGTTGTGACAGACACACAAGCATTAACAAAATATGTTCAAGCACAGACAAATTAAGTTGGAAATGGACAAGAACATGACATACTGAGTAATTAGAAGAACATCGATGGTAGAAGGATCAATCTCATCGAAAAAGGCAAGGCAGCCATTCCAGAGTAACCCGGATGAATTCCACAATCGAACTGCCAACAACACATCAACCAGTACAAGTAATCAATATACATTCGGAAACTAAAACCTCGCCAATGTACTCCCTCTATCAAAAAAGATATTGTCCAATTATGAATTTTCATAGTTGCCTCTCTAAACTATGAACTCTTGTAATTTATGTATACATTGAATAATATCTGCAAAAAAAAAATATAAACATAGTATTTTCAACGAAATTTACTCGTGCCAGTTAAACTACAAAATTGGACTATCTTTTCGGACATAGTTATATAACCTAATAAAATCTCAAATTATTCAACATCATACCAAGACAGTCTTTCCTTTGTAAGTCATGTGCACACACGACCTCCTACTTCACTCCCTGCACCTAAGGAGTAACAGTCAGCTTATCCCCTTCTCGAATCATCATCGAATCACGCCTTTTCAACGACGATGCCAGTTGACTACTCGAAGCCATTCTTCACTCTACCACCATAAAAAAACACCAAATCAACTTTAATCAATCTGGTATTTAACAAAACAAATTCAAAACTGGACAATTAATTTGAATTAAACAATTTCAGCTGTGGTCATGGTAAATGAGCAAAGTAGACAAATAACAAGAACAAATATAAATGGACAAGTTGAAACTGGACAATCATTTTGGGACAGAGATGGTTGCCTGGAGATGAGTATCGACTTTGTTTACGCGCCTCTGCTAATCTAATCGGTCTTTGAGTAGGTGAATATGTTGCAAAAATTTACTAACTCGACTTTGTTTACTGTATGTAATTCATCGAGCTGAAACTGTCACAATGCTAGGTGTGATAAATTAGTAGTAGTAAATTTAGTTGGTGGCCCCAGTAAACGCCACCAAAAGTCAATTGTATATAATGAATTTTTCATAAAATCCATCTCTATTAACAGTTAAGATCTAATTTCTTGCAGGCTTGGCAGCTTCGATCCGACCTTCAGTTGTCTTCGAGTCGATACCTTATTAGATTTGATGAAATTACTCGAGCACGCTTAAGTTATGAGATGAGATTCCGAAAAGAGCATGCATTTGATGGTACGAGTACTATCGATCAAATCTATCACACCACTCACTTTTTCGGTACGGTGATTAAGCTGATGCCAGAAAACAACAAACAGGCGGAAAGACGGTTGTTGACATAAATGTGGTCAAGAGGCTCAAGCCATCTTCAAGAGATGAAGGACTATCATGTTCTTTCACCTCAAAATCACAATGAGAGAAAAATGAAGATTACCAGGTGCTGGAGGTAGCTATACTATTCTACAAATCTACAACTTATGTTTTCTGTACTCTCTTTTGAGTAGTATTCTGAATGCTACTTCAATTCTCATTGGGTAGTTATTTCTATAGAGCGAGGATTTTTAAAAAAA
>CM016567.1:14180918-14255875 GCA_003412495.2 Echium plantagineum | reverse complement strand
ACTTGTAGATGCACTTGTAAATTTGGGATGCACTTTACCGCTAGAAGTTACAAATTTGAAATGCATAAGCAGGAAAGCGAATAGTTTTTTTCATTAGGCTATTCGATTAACTTTTATGAAAATACTCTTAAATATAAATTTATCTATATTTATATTATATTTTTTAAATTAAAAAATAATTAGTAATTTATTATCAAAGTTGGACACGTAAAAATAAAAACGACATGTAATTAGAATTATAGGGAATAAACAATTTATGATAACTTCTCTTTTGGCTAAAAAAATAGATAGAAAAAAAATTAAAAACAAAGATATGTAAAAGACAAAAATGCCCTTTTATCTTCTTTAGTGAATCCCTCAAAACCTCACATACATTCTTCAAAGCTCCACCTCCCCCCCCACCCCACCCCCCCCACCATGTTGCTTCAACCCACCATATCAAAGCCACCACTCCACCACCACAACTCAACCCACCATCTTCCTTTACCATACTCATCATCTTCACTCTCATTCCCACACCTTTTTCCAATTATGCCCCCCTAAAGCCCTTTAATGCCCATAAAAATCCAATCTTTATCACATTTTGTTCAGCTTCAGAAGTGAAGAATAATTATGGGTCAGTGGGGTATGGGAAGAGGTCAATGCAGAAATGGAAAGAAGTTTATAGGAAAATATCAAGAATGGAGAACCCTCAATTGGGTCCTTCTAGTGTACTCAATCAATATGAGACTGCAACTAAAAGCCTCACAAAATGGGAGCTTTCTAGGATTGTTAAGGAGCTCAGGAAGTTCAGGAAATTTAAACTTGCTCTTGAGGTATAATATTGTTAGGACTACTTTTCACTTTAATTGACGTTTTCGTTTTAGGATAATCTTGTACTAACTCCCATTTAATTTAATTGATGTTTTTTCGTTTTAGTGTAATCTTGTACTAGCTCCAATTCAACTATATTGGTGTTATAGTTCTTCGGTGGCAAAATTTGACCATCAATTAGTTATGATTTATGGGATATTTGCAAAGACGGAACAATGATATCAATTTATATTTATTATGATAATGAACAGAAAGTACTTGATGAGGAAAGCTTGATTCGGATACACGAAAACGTCAATATAAAATAATTGGAGGGAGTATCATACTTCCTCTTTTTCGAAAGGATTGTATGTTTTGATTTTCGATGTTCAAGTTATCAAATGTTGTAGCCTTAATTTACACACGTAACTTCAATTTGAATCAAGGTTATCATGTTGGTAGTAATGTATGTTGAAATTCTATCTTTTGATAGATTTTCCATCTAATATTTTTTAGATGAGGGAGTAGTATCAATAGTGATAATGATTGCGAAAAAATTGAATCTTTAGGTCTATTAGTTTTAAAGTAGTTTTTTTTCAGGTACTTAATGACTTTACTTTGATTGATAAGTAGAAATATGATAGATGGTTAAAAATAGCTTTGCTCTGTACTAGTAGTAGTTTATTAGTCTTGGCATTTGATATATATAGCTATAAGTTTCAGCATGTTCATTAAATATGAGTGTTTATTGTTTTGCTCTGTTTTAAGCCTCGCTTTAAGTACTCCATCCAGACGATTGAACTTTCGTTATAACTTCGCGTTAATGTATCTTTAGTTCTATACCGTAGCCTGCAATTTCTTAACCCGGGCAAAAGATATATACGAAAGTGCCAGAGGTGCTGTATTGAGTGCGTACATATTATTTTAAATGGATCAAGAAACTGAGTATTAGCCGACTTGCTTTTATACCTAGATTCTACAAATAATCAAATAACATTAGACTGAGGTTTTCAAAGATATACATTAGCGTGCCAATTCTAATGATTAGTAACTTCTGATTCTTTTGGGTATATTTGTTTTTAGCATGTTATCTGTTCATGAGGGAACTAGTCTAACATATCCCTCAGACAGACTTATAAGCTCACGCTCATAATGATATACCTATAAATATTACTAAGATCGGTAACCAGAGAAATAGAAGGCATGTCCATGACTGAGTGAATGATTCCGATAAAGGTTTGAGGGACTTGACTATTTATAGTGCAGAAATCAATAGACAGTTTGAATTTTCAGCTTTATTGCCTTTGATTTCGTGCTGATATATGAGCTTTCAACCTTCAATATACATGCAGGTCTACGAGTGGATGGCCAATAGACCAGAGAGATTTCGACTGTCCACCAGTGATGCCGCCATTCAGTTGGATTTAATTTCCAAAGTGCAGGGAATATCTGCTGAAGAATATTTCCAGAAATGGTCAGATGGCATGAAGGACAATCGAATTTATGGTTCTCTGTTGAACGCCTTTGTGCAGGCCAAAATGAAGGAAAAGCTGAATCTCTAATTGATAAAATGAGAAACTTGGGTTACGCTAAGCATTCACTTCCATTTAATGTGATGATGATCTCTACATGAACCTAAAAGATTATGACAAGGTTGACTCGATTGTTTCCGAGATGATGGAAAAAAAATTCCCTTCGATATATATACTTATAACATATGGATATCTTCCTGTGGCCCGATTATCTTTGGAAAAGATGGAGCAAGCATATGAACAAATGAAGATGGATACATCTATCAACCCAAGCTGGACCACTTTCAGTACAATGGCGACAATGTATATCAAATTAGAACAGCCAGAAAAGGCTGAAGACTGTCTGAAGCAGCTTGAAAGTAAAATCACTGGGGATGATCGGATTCCTATCACTATCTCATCAGTCTCTATGGCAGTCTTGGTAACAAGGATGAGGTTCTACGAGTATGGAACATTTACAAATCACTGTTCCAAAATATACCTAATCTAGGTTACATGCTGTCGTCTCTTCTCTTGTCCGAATGGTGATATTGAAGCTGCTGAAGAAATATACAGAGCTGGCTGTCTGTTATGTCATCATATGACCCTAGGATAGCAAATGTGCTATTGGGTTGGTATGTTAGGAAAGGGTTGGCAGATCAAGCTGAGTCTTTCTTTAACCAAATCATGGAAGTGGGCGGAAAACCTAATTCAATGACATGGGAGATTCTTGCAGAAGGCCACATCAGGGATAGGAAAATTTTGGAGGCTGTGTCTTGTTTAAAGAATGCTGCAGAAACAGAGGGATCAAAGAGCTGGAAGCCAAAACCTGTCAACGTGTCTTTTCTTCTCAATCTTTGTGAGCAAGAAGCTGATACATCAAGTAAGGATGCAGTGATGGAAATTTTGAAAAATATGGGCTGTCTAGAAGATGAACAATATGTCCTATCTCAATGTCAGAGGAACCTCTTACCAGCAATGGATCAACTACGGAAATTAGTAAATCTGATGACAACGAGAATGGGAGCAGAAGTGCTTCTAAGCCAACTACATGAGAGCTTGTGAGAACTTGTTGTCTAGTCTGTTCTTTAAGTCAGTTTTGCGATTCCTCGTCTTGGAGGGTTTGCTATAATCCAGACTTGCCATAACTGAAGAGTTTTACTACCAGAGATAGGTAACAGTAGTATGAGGGAAACATTCAACATAGCGTGATAAGACAATGCTTCAGGGAATTAGTCCGCTTATTTTATCATCTGAATGGTATTACATATCTTCCTTGAGTTTACAGAATTCTGTTATCAGTTGATTTGTAGGTTCTTGAGTATGTGAGCATCTTATATGTGTCATGTACATAGAGAGGCTTTCCTTAAGATCTGATATATCAAAAAATGTACACTCACGACAGGCATCTTCATCATCTGTATTTAAAATTTCTTTTAATTGTTTTTGGTCGAATTTTTTTGCTAGCTTCTTAAAGATGCGTCTTCTTTAGTTGTGCTCTATTGCATAATCACTGTATGAGCTCCTATTGATTTTCTTTTCTCTGGATCTTTGATCATACTCATCCCATATTGAGTACGAAGTGATATAGAGCTTCTCTTTTCCTCTTTCGATGGGGGGCCAGATCCAGCGTGCCAGCCACAAAGAACTGCAGGATAACTCAAATTGTAGCATGCATCCTTTCTTGCATTGTCTGAAACTTCTCTTTTGTATTTTTTGTTGAAGCAGTTTCATTCTCTGGTAGAGTGGTAGATAACTCTTTTAAAACATCCCATAGTACTCGAAGCAGGTTCACAGTTCTCTGGTAGAAGACTATATTATAACATCCCATAGTATCATACTACTGTTATCTACCCGATGATAGGATGAGATGATATACCAAACTAAGCTTTATCCACTAAGTAGGGTCGGCTATATGAATACAACCAATCCGATTAATCTTTTGGTGGGTCATCGATTATGTTAAACCCATAAACTCTAGATCTCTAGCTGGTTGACCCTCCACCCGAAAGTGTGAAACTGAGCTATGAAACATAATGAGGATTTCAAGAAAAACATGCGGCATTTCATCGCCATTAGAAGGTACAAACTACAAAGACACAAAGGTCAAGATGTTGGTTGAGTACACACCTCTTATTAACATGGGAATCATATTTCCACTCTTATTTCTATGACTCACGTTTGATAACAATACCGAACACATGAAATCAACGTATATTTCATGTATTCGGTAAATTGGCATCGTGAAAATAAGCTGTGAAAATGTGCACGCCCTAATAATACACATCAATAGAATGATTAAATGAAAAGGTATGTTGACAAAACAGTACCTAAAGGCTCACTATCATTTTACCTGTCCTTTCCTTTTTACTCTTCATGTGGCTATGTGTACTTGATCAATCAATTTTCAATCTATCTTCATTGAAGACTTGGGGTATAGGATACCATTGGGGCCATCCATGGTGAAGTGACATCACATTTGCAATAAAGTTTGCATACTCGCATCTTTAATGCGACGATTATAATTTATTATATTATCGATTTCAGTTCAGACTGATCGACGTTTTTCATAAAATATCTATATTTTACTATTACGAGTCGAAGAATGTAAGATACAATTTATTTGACCCGTCGGTGATAGCTTTGTTTCGATGATCCAAGTAACATGGATCACATAACCCTATAACATGCATGACATGAGACAGCATGTGTTCCAATGATATGCTAACATGCAAAGATGATATTGGTTTCTTTTGTTGAGAAATAACAATTTAGATTCCTCATAAGCTGATAAAAACAAGGGACCTCCATTAAAACATAAATTTGTACATGAAGAGGCATATTCTATTATCCTTTAGAGGACCACAACCTTTCACTATTTTAGTACTAAATGATCAGTAATGATGGATGTTGAATTTAGATGTATGAGGGCTAAATATGTATCAACAAATGCAATAAAGATAATTTAGACTTTAGATTAATATTTCAAGAATTGCTGTGAAAATAGACACATCTCCTTCCTAATTTTACATCTTCATTTATCAATATTAGTTATTTGTGTACGGTTCCAACATGTACGAATTCGTTTAATGGTATATGATTTGAGGTTAACTTTTATATGAACTCATAATGTTAATTATTTTTGTAAATTACAAAAGTTTTAACACAAACATGATTTTAGAAGGTAAATTGAAAAAGAAAAAGCAAAGCATAACTGAAAAGATGTAAGTTTAAGGGAATAACTTAAAAAGGTAATTGTAGTTTGGGGAAAAAGTGAAAATTATATGATAACATGGGACTTCAGTGGTAACTCCTAATTATGTCTTCCCTAATTATATATGGGATATATAAGTAATTGGGGAGGTTGTCTCGGGCATATCTTAGTGGTAAATAATACCGTGATTGTGGTGGAAACACCTCAACATACATCATGGCTCGAATCAGTGTGGATGTAACACTGTGCCGAAATATTACATAGGTTTCTTTTGGTTTCGTTTCCCATTGGTCTTCTATTCTGCTAAAACATTATCGCGATTGCTTTTGCTTTCCTGTCTCATTGTTCCTTTTTCCTTGCAGACTTGCTATTAGCACACATTCTTTAATTTACAATTCGTCTTATCAAAGATGAGAGAGATCAAGTGATAAGGTTTCTTTGTGGTATATATGTGATCACATTGATGACACTCACATCCACATGGTTTTTGGAAAGTGAATGAACATACATAAAACCATAAGCTTGTATATGAAGCTTAGAGATTCATTATTTGATTATGCATGTAAATCATAGATGCATAACTCAGTTGCACGACATGCTTTACTGTTGTTACACTCTAAGCAAAAGATGCTTCCAACTTGGCAAATTTGTTTGTGTTATCTTGGATTTCCTCCCCCACACCCACTACTTTTGCTACACTATAATATGGTTTTCTAGGTACTAGTATTATGTTACGTGCGTTGCACGTGATAAATTTTTGAATAAATTGTTAACGATATATACTACATATATCAAAATTTATATGAATGTGTAACTTTTCACTTTTAATCGAGTTCAATGTCAGTTCATGTGCAATTTGTAACTTCCTCGAAGAAAACATCAAAAAACGAAAATTATACCATTGCACATGATTGATTTATAGTAATCAACAAACACAAGTGTACAACCATTATAATTTATAAATATTTTACCAAATAATAATGAATTTAAAAAGGACATTTACTTATGCATTAAGTAATATAATATTGATATACTTAAGAGTACTATAGTATTGATATACTTAATTAAAGATATCCATATATGGATAATTGATATACTATATACCAATAAAAATATCTAACAGACTACATGCACTCACGTATACGTAATACGTTAAAGCTTATTATTAAAATTCTTCATATGTAGATAATTCATAGATAACGATTTAATAAAAGAGAATGAAAATTATCTCACATGATAAACACTTCAAATGTTATAGTTTTTCATCACTAATAGATAACTGAGAAATACTATGAAATATTATTACCACTACTGGGTCATCGTTGCAGTAAATATATAAAGTTAAGCAAAAATATCTAAATTTAAAAATATAATAAAAGAATCATTTACATAAGAACCTCTCTTTTAAAAGTGAGTTTGTTACTAACTAAAATAGTTAATACTTTTTCAACTATATCCATCTATTTATAGTATATATAGATGATGATTTTAAATCAAATAATATTATCCATAAAAGATTAAAAAAAATTACATTTTTTGGATTAACTCATATTCGTTACTAAGAATACGCATATGATAGTTCACCATTCTACTTAGTGTATTTTCTACGTAATACTAAATAACTACATTATATTAATATATGTGATGATGCATATGTGCAATATATAAAAATAGTAATTGACTATAATTTCAACGAGCCATACAAAAGTACATACCAAAGATTTTGCAATTCATCTTTGAAAGAAGATTATGAGATTATGAGACACACTAAGACGAAGTTAATAACATGTTTTGGGCCTTAGATAGTATCAGGACTATAAGAACTTCATCTAATCGAGTGTTATTATTTCTTCAAATATCTATTCATAAAGAAATATAAGTCATTCGCTAACGCGTCTCTTAGATAGTTCTCTTGTAAAACAGTTACCTTGATGTTTTATTCGTATAAAAAAGATAGTTAATCAAATCATAAAATCAATATAATTGTTCTTCTTATTTTTTGTTTTAAATTGATCTTCTATAATGAAAAGAACTATGACATTGATATAAAAAGAATGTAAAAAATCAATTTGAAGTCATCAATATGATTTTTAATACTAAAATAATACAAACATTATTACACTAAAATATAAGCGCTTTAATACATTCACATATAGTTGAATCTATAGTTGAAACTAACATTTTAATAATAACTTTAATATAATTGTTTTTTATATATAAATTAGCGATGAGAGTATGAGTGCGATGGTATTACACTTAACTATTACAATAAATATTTAAGTAATATACAATTAAAGTACATATGAGCTAAATTGTCAACAAGGTTTGAAATTATAAATAACCGAAGACCTCCTTTTTCAATAATAATTTAATACAACTTGATGACTACTTTTCCTAAAACAAATAACAAATAAAATATATATTAATCATGAAATTGTAAGGATCAAAATTCAAATAAAATTAGATATGTAATGGTAATAATTTGTTAAACTAATTGTAAGATTTATATGGTTTGATGACTACTTTTGCTAAATGAAACTATGAATCTAACTTTTTTTACAATTTACATAGTTGACATTCATATCTCAGTCATATATTATACAAAATTGAATATATTGCATATAAGTCATATATAAATACATACAAATACATATTTTAGCCTTATTTGAGTATCAATCATATGATTGAAAAATCTTATAAAGAAACAATGAATTAAGTAATTTACAATGAAAAAGTTGTATATATTGATTCTAAAAGAAACTAAAGGGTCATATATAATTTCGCAAATTAACCCAAACATTTATTCCCTCCATCGCTAAATGATAGACCCATCTACTTTTTTACGGTCTCCAAGATACGACGTAAAACATAAATATTTTTAATTTTACAAGTGTAAAAATTATAAGAACTTGATATTTCAAAAATATATATTGAGACGAATCTAACAAGATCTCATATGACTATATTATTTCTTATCGAGTAATAAAATTTTACGGTAAAAACTTTCGAAGTTTGACCCAGAGTCAAATTGGCTCTATTAAAAAGGGATGGTGGGAGTAATTTATATGAACTTATATGAATTTAATTTATATTTTAGTAATAACAATTTTAATTTTTTAATTTGACTTTTGATCCTTATAATTTCATCATGTATACATATATATGTATGTATATATATCGTTTTAATATATAATAAAATAACACTCTTACAAAATTTAAAATAATATTATATGTAGATTGAGCTTACGATAACATTAAAGAAATATTTTCATAATATTCTTATTGAGTATTATATATCAATAGAAGACATTATTATTTTATGCATAAATAAATTTATATAGAAAGAATATAAAAGTCATCAGTTAATTTTACATATCTCATCCAAGTTTAATAATTAAATAATATTATATGAATGTATTTTTTGTTTTATATATAGATATATTAACCTTAATTATTTTAGTTAGTAACAAACTCACTTTTAAAAGAGAGGTTCTTATGTAAATGATTTCTTTATTATATTTTTACATTTAGATATTTTTGCTTAACTTTATATATTTACTGCAACGATGACCCAGTAGTGGTAATAATATTTCATAAGTGTTTATCATGTGAGATAATTTTCATTCTCTTTTATTAAATCGTTATCTATGAATTATCTACATATGTAGAATTTTAATAATAAGCTTTAACGTATACATGAGTGCATGTAGTCTGTGAGATATTTTTATTGGTATATAGTATATCAATTATCCATATATGGATATCTTTAATTAAGTATATCAATACTATAGTACTCTTAAGTATATCAATATTATATTACTTTATGCATAAGTAAATGTCCTTTTTAAATTCATTATTATTTGGTAAAATATTTATAAATTATAATGGTTGTACTTGTACACTTGTGTTTGTTGATTACTATAAATCAATCATGTGCAATGGTATAATTTTCCTTTTTTGATGTTTTCTTCGACGAAGTTACAAATTGCACATGAACTGACATTGAACTCGATTAATGTGAAAAGTTACACATCCATATAAATTTTGATATATGTAGTATATATCGTTAACAATTTATTCAAAAATTTATTCATAAAAGTAAGTAAAGAACTATAATATAAAGGAAATCTTACATTGAGAAGTCTCAACAACAAACCAATATTCCTGATGATTGTTCAATTGTACATTGTATGTCCAAACCTGTAGATGAAAGATAAAAACGATGTTAGTTGATAAACAATAAAGAATTTGTGCAAATATGATTTTTTTTCTTAATCATCGATGTTAATAAAAATGAAAAAGTGAACTGCTCGAACAAAAAAAAAGAATTTACTTTAGATGAAAGACAAGAAAAAATGATAATAGATTGAAGGATATAAAAGAATGTTAAAAGTAAGGTAATTCAAGATATAGTGTTAAAACACATTTATTGAGTGTCATTATTTCTCAAAAACATTATTTATTCTCATTATTTTTTTAAATTAGATTTTTAATTGACATTATTACCAACTATATAGTGTAGTTTTAAAAGTTAAATGTTATCTTTAGTAATTGTTGTATCTTTTGAAGATCTTTCTACTAATTTTAACTTCTAACTTTTGTTATAGTCGAATTTGAACTCTTATAAATATTTAATAATTTTTGCAACTTCTGTGTCTTGGGTATTGCCTTTTGATCTCATAATATGCATATTGTCATTTTTCATCTCTCAATACCAATTAATATTTTGTAATTAAATCATGTAAAAGAAATAGTTCTCCATATTATCATCTTTAGAGCTAAATATTATTTTGATAAATATGAATATTTTTACCTGTTTTTTAGACTCTCGTGGAATATTAAAAACTATTTGTGCATTTAGGTTATGTCATTAATAAATTTAATGGAGAGCCTTATACTCTTGATGATGTGATTCTTATTGGCTCTTGAAATTCTCTATCTTGTTATTATCACAAGGATTGTTGAAAATATAGTATTTGAATGTGCTATAAAGTTCAAATTGTATTAGTTTAATTTGATTAAATATGCTTAGTTTTATTTTGATATAATTATTATTGGAGAAAGTTGAAGGGGCTCATCAAAGTGGTGATCCTAAAATTACACTAAATAATACATTTAATTACATTTATTGTGTAGGAAATGATAACACTAATATCGGTAGTGATTCACCTTCTCTGAATTATTTGCATTCGAATGAAATAATGTAGTTGTGGCCAATAATTAATGGATACAATTGGTTGAGATGAATTTTTCATTTTTCAAATAATCATTAATATTACTTCATAATGTAACCATCCATTCAGCTTCTCATTAAAAGATACATATAATTGAAAAATTAAATTAATAGTAATATATGAATGGAAAAGGGTAAAATAGTCTTGACAAAATGTGGAAGAAACACCTAAGGGTGTTGGCTCTTTTATAAGTATTATAGATTATAGATACGCTATAGTACAAAAGTTATGATCGTATTAAGTTTTTCTTCGTTAAAATTTTTCTAAAGAACTATCATGTGAAGATCGAATTTAAGCTAAGTTGGGATTAAATGTGTAACTTATGCATTAAGAAAAATCTTAATATAAAAAGTCTATAACAAAATCGTAACCGATCCATACGTAGACTATATATATGATTATATTCTTAAAAATTTGATTCTCTAATTTCCATAGACAATGCTAGCTATATATAATTGTGATCCCAGATCTATGGACATTAACATATTTTTATTAGCATAACATGCAAATCAGTGCCGCAATTTTTGGTATCTATATCAAGATTGAGAAGAGAAGGGGTGGGGTTGAGGTGCAATTTGCAAATGATACATATAAATATTACTATTATATCACGTGAAACATATTTAGCAATTTATTTACTTCGTGTATTCTATGACACGAATGTGTGGACTATTAATGTAATGGTTTTACATTTGTGATACATATAGATACGTAACATCAACAATTTTCGAGTCGAACAAAAAAACATGGCCAAAAATGTCAAATCTAGTGATTGATAAAAACTAGTGTATTTATTTAGAGGTAATTAACTAAAAAAATTCTTTATTTACATGGGAGACATATACCTTACTACCAGAAGGCAATGTGAGTATAGTTGCATGTTGCCAAAACACTGCACGTTAGAAAATTGAAGTGTATTAGTGATGAGATTCACATATTTGCTGTAAAGTGTTGTCTCATTAAGTATAATGTTTATATCTCTTTTATAAACTTGCATTGGTGAACTCTCTTTTCACTTTAATTTTAAATCATATTTCATGTGACTAAATGGATTGCCACCGATGGCTACCTGTAATTTACCTTTTTTACTCTTTTGAAATTTTAGAGAAAAAATTTGAAAATAATCGAGTTCATATTAACATGGGATCTTACACTCGAATGGTTAGGTACGAGACTTTTCAGGAGCATTGAGATATGATGTAATCGTGGTTATTAGGAGTTAAACTTAATTAATGTTAATACAACTCATTGAAATCATTTAATTTCTGCTTGCATCTTATCTATACGATATATAATTTATACTATGCATACAGCATAATGTTTACTGTGTAAGATCCAAAAAAGCCACATAATATTTTCCCAATTTTTTCATTTATTAATTTGTGTTAGTTGATGGTTACCTATAATCTCGTGCAAAAATGTCCTTAATGACAAATTTTTCTTATATACTCCCTCCGTCCCTAAAAGATCGTCACATTTTGACTTTTGTGGTCAATTACAAGAAAATTTGATCATGAATTCTCATTAAACGATAAGAAATAATATAGTGTTGTGGGACCTCGTTAGATTCGTCTCAATATATATTTTTGAAATATCAACTTATTATAATTTTTTCACATGTAAAATAAATGATATTTATGTTTTAAATCGTGCCTTATTAACCATCAAAAGTCAAATGTGACAATCATTTAGGGGCGGAGGGAATATCATTTAAGAAGTAATTTTTTATTTATTAATTGTTGGTTTCATTTAAAACATTGGTAGGTAAAATCTAGTTTGTCAACAATTTTGAATATGTGAATTTTTGATTTTTTATTATGTGTTGTTAAGGCACATATTAAATTGTTAACAAGTAAAGATGAAAACAAAATAAAACACCTAACACCATATAAAAAAACATATTCAAAAAAAAAACTGCATATCAAATTTCAAATACAAATCTTTGATCGAGATCGAGTAACACTTGCAAGGTGGGACACTAAAGGCATCATTGAAATTCATAGAACTATTCCATCAATTCAAATTACCCACCAAAAATAACCAACCAATCATCCATCAAGATTCTATCAAATACTCCAAAAGCAAAAAGGAGCCTCTCTCTATATATAACACCAAGAAACAGAGCATATCAAGCAACAAAAAATGTCAGAACTAGACAACCCAAATGTGATGTCCAATTTGATCAATTTCCTCTCTTCTCTTCTTGAAAAAATGGCTGAAACAAATGACATAAACAGTAGGTTAAAACCCCAGAAAATCTCAGTGTTTCATGGTCTTTCAAGGCCAAATATCTCAATCCAAAACTATCTTGAAAGGATATTGAAATATGCAAATTGTAGTCCATCTTGTTTCATTGTTGCATATGTCTATCTTGATCGCTTCACTCAACGCCAACCGGCTTTGCCTATCAACTCTTTCAATGTTCATCGTTTGCTCATCACTAGTGTCATGATTGCTGCCAAATTCATGGATGACTTGTAAGTCCATTCTTTTCCTATTTAGGACGTAATATCTCGGGATTAGTCTGGTGGTCACTGAATATTACTTTCAATAACGCAGTCTCGAAATGTTGGGACTGATGTTGATAATGTAGATTGTCATGTTTTGTGAGGTTCAAGCACATTGTGAAAATAACATTTTTTTTTTACTAAAAAAACAAATGAATGGAATTAATTTGCATTACCCCATGTAATTTTTTATATATAAATGTATTGTGTATATTACATTTATTGAGTGCATGTGAGTGAAATTAAAGGAGTGCTAGTTAAGATACATGGTGGAGATCATAATCAATATAGATATATATATCTTTTGATTAGAAAAGAATAGTCTAAAAAATGAAGCAAGAATTTCATTAAAATTGCATCTATAAAGTTAGCTACCTCATGTGCTCCTCAATTTTGCCATCTTTACCAAAAAGAATAGCATATTTGACTATTGCACTAGTAATAAAGTTCAATATGCATAGAGGATTTGGAAACCACATTTGAAAAACAAAAGGTTATGTACTCATAGTGGACTTCTTTTTCCACATAAACATCATCAATTTTGAGACATTATGGTTTCAATTAGTTTGGAGCGAATAATAACTCAATTATCACTTACGTGTCTTAAATTTTTTATTCCGTTCACATCTGTTCAGTATAAAATAAACATAATGTCCTTACTCGCTAAAAGTATACTGACTATTTTCTTATCGTTTTTCGTGTTCAAATTTCAGGTACTATAACAATGCTTACTATGCAAAAGTAGGAGGGATTAGCACAATTGAGATGAATTTTCTTGAAGTGGATTTCCTATTTGGATTGGGGTTCCATCTAAATGTTACCCCCACAACTTTTTATTCATATTATTCCTACCTTCAAAAGGAGATATTGCAACAACCTTCAATAAATTTAGCAGAATCCTCATTGTATATGGCAACATCATCAAAGCTCCTATTGTATAACAATGAAGATGAAACGTCTCATCAACAACAACAACAACAACTAGCTGTTTAGGTCATTTGGATCTTTCACAATGTGGTCATATATTGGTTAGAGTGTAGGTAGATAGTGTCTTTTCCTTTTCTTTCTTTGTCTATTATCTCTATGAGGAACCCAATTCTAAAAGATCTATGCAATGAAAAATCCTTAAAATTAAGCTCTAGAATATAATATATATATATATATATACATAAATTTTTTTTAGATACAATGCATATGAAAATGATAACACAATTCCACATAAATCCGTATCGGTGAAGTGGTTAACAAGAAATTTCTCGTTCCCTTATTAGATGAGGTGCATCCCACAATTTACCTCCTTTATGAACTCATGAAAGGGGTGCTTGGAGCTATTAGGATGACGGTTTCACACTCATTACAATTTTACATAAAAATGTTAAGAATTTATGGGTTAATTTTCTTGTTGGCTATATATATAGTCAATTGAATCTAGGATAAAATCTTGTGAACTATTAATAATGAAAACATTCATGAGATATGCTATTACTTTTTAATTGATATTTAGAAATTATATCATATAATTTATACAAAGTAAACTTGACTTGTTCTTGCAAGGTCATTAAGATTCGTAGTTTCTTTAATTTTCATCATGTGGTTCACTACTAAAGCTTACAAATTGGGATGGTAGGGGAGGAAAATCATGGAAATGACATAATGATTAATGAGAAGTCAACTACATCAAACATCAAATTAACTATCATAATTGCAATCATAATATAGAGTAACTTTTTTTTAATGAATATGAGCTTTATTAGTTAGCTATATAAATAATGTTATTCGCACAACAGATGCAGATTTAGGTGTTTTAGAGTGGGTATTCGAAACTAACATGTTCCAAACACCTAAATACATTGAAATATAAATTTAATGTTAGTTTCTCTATTAATATTAATTCTTTCTTTATACATATATAATCGCTTTTAGTGACTGTTCGGTCGAACAGGCTTTTACCAATACAAGTTAGCTACTGCAGAACAATAACTAAAGTTCTGAGTAACATATTAGTAGGACACCACATAATGCTGCAAATGTCTTGTATTTATCTTTTCATACAAAACTGATGAACTCCATTATGTTGGTGTGTAAAAATAAGGATGCATTAGCTGGTTTGTTCATCTCTTGTGATCAAGACAAACTTTGATCTATTTGACAGTTGTATTGACTCTTAATAAGAAAGGGACATATACATGTGGAACAATACAAGATACAACTATTCATCCATGTGCCAACTTGCTTTGTCCCCTTTGCTACTTCATCCATTTTGTAGCCATCAAATGTGCTATGTTTATGTAATACAATGTATAATTACTTGATAAACACAAATCTAGTTACTTCCAATTTATTAGATGATTATGTTGAAATATAAGTGATCGGTGATAAACTTTTAAAACATAAGTGATCGATCAAGGACATAGTTTAAATGTAAGTGATCATCTATGTATATTTTGTCTATAGTTTGTTTGTTGTAATTACTTACATTATTAACAAGCAATTGCTTGGAGAGTATATATATAGTACCAATGAAGTAAACCTTAAGAGTAAATTGCATAAATGGTCTCATAAATTGGGTTAAAGTTGTCATTTAATCCTCGGAGGTTCAAAAGTTGTAAATTGGTCCTCGAAATTGGACAAAAGTTACACTTTAGTCTAAAAACTGTCATAACCGTTAACATTTAACGAAACATTTAGTGAAAGCTAATTGCACAATGCATTAAGCTTTACACCTCCGTCAATTTTTAGACTAAATCGCAACTTTTGTTCAATTTCGATGACTAATTTACAATTATGAACTTTGGAGAACCAAATGACAACTTTGATCCAATTTCGAGGACCTCTCATTTCTTTAAAACTGTATTACATTAATTAAATGGAATAATATATGAATTGCCCCTTGAAAGACTTGGAAAATAAACGGATACAAATGGAATTGAGTAATATTAACATAGTCCACACTCCACAGAGTTATATTAAGCCCAACTTTGGAGAAGACCAAGCTCTTGAATTCCTTTACTGGACTTATTGTTCGCTCGAATTGGTTATGTGGACAGACACAATGAAGCTTGTACCAGAATTGACTAATTGAGGGACCATAAAAACATTAAACTTATTTAGATAGTTTTTTATTGACGAGGTCCATTACTATATTTTGTGCGAGTAACTTATAAATGTTAACAAACGCAAACAAAAAAAAATCAATATTGAGTAGGGGTCGTCTTTCTTGATCCCTTCAAAAATCCGTCATATGACTTCCTAGAAATCACCAAACAATCAAGCATTCATCACAATGTTTTTGATTTGATGCTCTTATCAAGCCATCTTTTAACATACTTGAAAGATTTCGCCTAGTATATCAAATTATATGGAGTAATAATATAAAACATTATCGACTTGAATAATGATATGGTGGGGAGTTTTATACTAGAAATCGGGGAAAGGACTACTATCGAATGATATCATGAGTATTCTTATGAGTTACAACGATAAATAAAAAAAATTGAATACATTCACCCACAATGGGTGACTTATTTTCATTATTAATTATCTGATTATACATAAATGTATTGTCTTGTTTATAAACATATCTAACCGTAAAGCATAGGAATTTATTTGCAGTAAAAGCTAGTAAAGTACTAGCTCAAAATATTCCAACTCTATACAAAACTGACAATCGACTTGTGTCACTTAACAAACCCGAAAACATGGTGGGACGAAAAATTAAAATAGATAAAACCGACTGAATCGCACCGATTATTACCATTCCTGCTCAAAACATAAGGTTCGCATATCCGAAGTTTTGTAGTCGGGAAGCAATTACCGACGATGATGAAGGTGTCATAATATGATGATGAGGTGGAGGTTTGTGCTCATAAACATCATAATTTGTGGTCTCATTCATATTTGTAGTAATAGGAAAAAAGGAAGAGCAATGGTTTCTTGCATCCATCATAACCTCGTTAGCTTGTTCAATAGCATTAGTTTTCAAGCCCTCCATGGAATCTTTCAAGTTTTCAAGCTCTTCCAAACCAAGCTTATCTATGGGAGATTCCCACCAAAATTGGTTTTGGTTAGCTTTTCTCATGAGGTCAAGTGTTGTCCCCTCTCTTTGGGCATTTTCAAGCTCATCAAGAAGATGAGTGAGTTGTAGGTTGAGCTCACTAAGGCTTGCACTATGATGAGCTTGGATAAGCTGGAGGGTGTTCGAGTTTGGGGGTGGATTTCGAGTTAAGTATCTTTTTATGATCGACTCCACGTTAGGGTGACCGAAAGAGAATACCTTACCGGCTGGTGAGAACACGATTACAGCTATCTCTACACCACATAGAGTGCATAGTTCACTCGCTTTCTTGAACAATCCTGAACGTCGCTTGGAGAATGTTACTTGAAGGTGATTCTTGATTTCGATTTTTGCAATTTTGATCTTTTGACGTCCCAAGCTAGGTTTCTTTGCCATTGAGATATTGACAATATTATGTATTTCTTCTATTTGTTTGTTATAAACAAAGATGATAGTAGGTGTTCTTAGTGAAGAATTGCACATGATTTATAGGAGTAGACAAGCTACTTTGCTTTAAAAGGATACTAATTGGAGCAATTAATACATCGTTGGAGTTTTTTTTCATGAATTATATGTATTATTGATTTGGGAGTTAGAAAATATAAGTCCCAAATGAGAATCAACACAATTTATCTTCATTTGGTGTATGTTACCTATATAGTAATTTGCATGCTATAAAGTCAACTATTAATACAATCATATGTAGTATGTTTTTTTTTGTAGTATGTTTCTTTTTTAGAAGTCAAATATTGCTTTCTTTTCTTGAAAGTCAACTCTTTGTCGTTGACATGATTACTATGATAAAATCATTGTAGAATTTTCTCATATCAAATGCACAATTCATTCACATTATCATAAATATATAATTAGTTATAAAAATCATTAATATAATAATAATGGCTAGCATTTTTGCGAATCCAATAATACTATATTTACATGATAAAATAGCAAAACTAATAAGATTTGGCTTTGAATTGTTGTCTTGTTGTGTGCCTATGCATCACATTTTTCTTGTGTGTTATTAAGATATCGGTTACTCGATTAAACTTAAATGAAAAGCAAAATATATTATTTTATGGTAATATAATGAAATTATTAACGTAGTGTAATAACAATAAAAAAGGGGATGTAACTAGACACGAAAGGATTGAGAACAAACGGTCAAACATAATGCCTAAAATTCATGCATTTCTTTAATTTCTCCCACATCGATAATCTGTAGTAGCTAGCAAATGTTGAGTTGTATAAAATACTAGTTCGTGTTCTGTTAAACTCATACCTTTCTCGGCCTTTTGGCTAAGATCAAGTGTAGTATCTGTTCTTATCAGTTTAATATCTGATATGTGGGTCATAGATCCACACGATATTAACTCAATTTTTTAAGGGAGGAAGTCCATTAAGGTAGCTTGCTACTTGGATTTTCAAGTGTCGTCTTGACGTTGCACTATTGTCTCGACCTGGCACGCCCCATCAAATCAAGTTCAATTTCTATTGCATTTCAATAAGCTAGTAAACAATGAGTAATTTATCTCTG
Source organism: Echium plantagineum (assembly GCA_003412495.2). Lineage (NCBI taxonomy): Eukaryota > Viridiplantae > Streptophyta > Magnoliopsida > Boraginales > Boraginaceae > Echium > Echium plantagineum. The sequence continues at coordinate 14,237,029 of CM016567.1, read as the reverse complement.
CAAATTTATCTTTGTCTTGTAGAGATTTTGCCTTATTGTTTCAATGGACAGGTTTTCATAGTAAATATTTTTGTTGTGGGAGGGAAAATCGCGAGCAGAAAAACAATCGAAAAAAGTACGTTTTTCAATGCCTCCTTTCGCGATTATAAAGTCCTTAGGATTCGAATCCCCGTTGTTTGAGGCAGAACTCGTCTTGTTCATTCGACGGATGAGATATTTATCCTTCGGTTGGGACTCTGTAATTGGGGTCTACCATTCTCAGGACGAATAGATTTCCTTTGTCACCTCTTGAGACCCTGTTGAGTGATAACAATGAAGATAATATCCAGTCTTCATATGGTGAAAGATTAAGTTCTTTCAGGCGATGATCCTGTCCCTTAGTTACTAAGGTAGACGTATCATCAGATTTATCGAAGTCTAGTTAGCGATCAAACATTGATCGATATGTTGACTTATGTCTAGTTTGCAGGCTGAAAGATATGTTGGTTGCATAAAACTAGAGCAATAAGCTCATCTGATAACATTTGCACATGACCTCGCAAATATAATAAGCGATTAGAATGTGTGGGCAAATTTCTCACCTGAGATCTTCATCCAAGTAAGTGATTTCCAATTCACCACGAGCAGTATCAGGCGCTTTAACAGGTATCTGCATATAGTCGAGAAGAAACAAGTTAATTGGTGTGAACGGAGTAAGCATATTTCTCCCTTTGCTGTTGTCATAAGTACGAAAGAAGCTTTCATTAGAATATGTTCGGGTAGTTCTGTATCACTAATGCACTATGCAGCTGCAGCCGCTTCTTGGCAGTTCTCGACAATGAAATTTCCTACTTGAATAGTTTTCATGAAGACGAATACTTACCAATCCACCAATTTTGAAATAATCGAATTTCACTGCCACCTTTTTTGCGTTTATAGGAGTTAAATCTGCTGTCACCTGCAGAAGTAAATCTCAAAATGTTAATGCACCCGTGACAAGTGAACACTCTCGACTCCTTCAAGTCTCACATGCTTCCGAGATGATAGCATGAGATGTATTTACAATAGAATCACAAATACGAATATAAAGTTTATGAATCAAGGTTCGACTCTAACATGCCAGGACTAGGCAACCTAATCAACCAAGATTGTGTCAGGATTTTGGTAAACTCATGGTGATATCACCCACGGTATCACAGCAGAACAGAGATTATACCATAAAGTTGTATTTCTGAGCACGAACTATATTTCTGTAACCGTTTAGGAAATATAAGCCCCGGAACAAAAGAATTTCAAAATGAATTGGATCATTACTTGATTAAAGAAAGGAAATGATTCCATATTCTGAGCTCGAAGAGTGTCCACATTGATACCTTGGTAGTTCTTTCTTGATCTCAATAATTTCGGCCTCTGTTCACAACATTAACGTGTGAGTATTCCTCCATATGCACTTGCAAAGGGAAACAACAACAATCAACCCCCCGCCCGTCCCTCTTACCTTTGTCTGCAATATTGATTGTGAAGTGGTGTATAGGAGCTCCCATTTGCCATCCAGTAAATTCGACTTCAGAGGCTGCTTTGTAGGACTAAGCGCTTCAAGTTTCCGCGCTATCTAATCAAGCAAATAATAATAACAGTAAGCCTTCATTACGAACAAATCTTGAACTACTCCAATACTAAGGGGATCAAAGCACTACAGACATTTAAAGGTTAGTGTCGGAGGACATCACTTACCTTTTCTCAATATCACCAGTTGACCACTTAAATTTTATGGTGCGTTTGGATTGGGGTGAATCTAGGTGAGGGTAAACATTTAAAATTAACCTAGGTTAGGGGAATGTAGGGGAATGCAGGTGAATGTAGGTGAGGGTAAACATTTAAAATTAACCTAGGTTAGGGGAATGTAGGGGAATGCAGGTGAATGTAGGTGAAATTATTATAATTCCTGTTTGGATACAATTACCTTTCATTAGGTAAAACAAAATAATTAATAACTTGAAAAACAACATTAAAAAATTATTAACTATTAAACTGACATTTATATCTTTCTCTTTATTTCTACACATAATACCTTGTTTTTGTTTGCAAATTAAATGTTATTAAATAAAAACATTAGCAAAACATAAATACGTTCTATAATAATAAAAAAATATAAGAAACGTATCAATAAGCTTTAGCAAAATAAACATACACATGTTTAATAAAAGATAAACATAAACAACAAATATCATTTACTTAATGATTAGTACACAAGGAATGCTCGTATATGTTGATTTACAACATTACAAAGGTGATTTAATAATTAGATGATTAATTGAAAAAATTATTAACACTGATTATTGCACTAGGAGAAAAAAAGCTAGACGTAGCAACAAACAAATATAGTACACACGGATTGAAATTGAAAAGCAAAAAAATATGATCTTTTTATTATTCAAGCGAGAAAGAAAGAGCAACCAAGAAAAAACTGTGTACTATATTTGTTTTTTGCTACGTCTAGTTTTTTCTCGCTTGAATAACTGTTAGATATGCCTCTAAGAAATAAATGAAGCGCCAAATTATATGATGAGAGAAGTTATTTTTTTTAGAGGCAAATAATATTTGGCGGAGAGTAATATTATTGACGGGTAGTTTAGTCTCATCTATTAATAATAAAAAAAATTAATTCGTTAACTTAGCATTACCCACCGATTTGGGGGTGAACGATTTGAGGGTGAATGGAGGAGAATGCGTTAACCTAGATTCACCTACATTAACTTTAAGAAAAACAAAAAACTGGTTCCAAACGGGGTGAATGATATATTTCACCTAGATTCACCTAGGTTCACCCCAATCCAAACGAGTCCTAGTTGATCACTCACCAGCCATTTTTTCAGGCTGATCAACGCTTGTGATGATCATTAGTAAGGGTTTTTTTCCCTTTTGATGTCAAAATTGAGGGTTGATTTTGGATTTATTTCTAATTTTCAGTTTTTTTTACTTAATTTTGACATGAAAAGACAAAAATGCCCTTATTAGTAGTCATCACATACTTTGACCAGCCGGAAAATGACCGATAAACTAACTAAAACAAATTTTAAAGTATGAGTGATCAAGTGAGACATTTTAAAAGGTAAGTACAACTATCAACGTATGAAACCATTACCAATTTCATTCATCATTGTCAGATGCCATAAGTATATTAGAGCTAGAAAAAAAACAAGCAAAGCGATACATAATAATGAGTTAATAAACCTGATCAATGTTTTGTTGGTCTTCTGGAGTTGCATCAGCACCACGGTCAAGTGGAGCAATGGCCTCAAGAAGCTCTTGTTTGATGGGCTCTGGATCTTTGGGCTTGTTCAAGTTCAAGAAAGCAGGAAAAAAAGAAACATGAGTTTTCCATTTATGGACATGGGATAATGATGTTAGTGTTGATGTTGTGGAAACTTGAATGAGAGTTTGACTTTGTTTAATTGTTGAAAATGAAGCTGTAATGGTCAACTGTCTGAAATCATCTACTGTTTTGGTGGAGTATGTTGATGGAGCAAACACAGAGGATAAGGCCATGGCAATGGAGGTGGGGTGTGGGGTGGGAGTTATGGAAGTGTGGTTGTGGGTTCTCTTAGGTGGCATTTGGTAGGTGATTTTGCAAATATATATAGCTTTTGGTTCAACAACACAATCCCTTTAAAATTTGATATGTGTCCTAATATTAAGCCACTCAAAATTGTTTAAAATTTGACTTGAGAATATTTTTAGTTAATTTTTTTCTTCCATCCCTTTATCCAAGGTTATTTGGTTAAAAGATTGAAAAAATAGCCAACATTATAAATGTAACAGAGAGTGTCATACAAAAGTGTTACAGGTGATCCAAACTTGATTATTTGTGTTTTTAGAAAATTCCTAAATTAAGTTTTTTTGTGAATTATTATGAGTATGTTGGTTGAAATTGAGACTCACTAATCAAATGAGAGAAAAGAAAAAATCATTTAGTCAAGTTATGGAACATTTAAACTCTATATTATTTCAATAGTTCCTTTTCAATTAATGTTCATTTCACTTTATTTCCTAAACCATTTTATAGCCAAAATTTAAGGCTTATTTGCATTTGGGCCTCTCAGTTATCGCTATCTTTTCAATCATCCCTTCATACTAATATCTTTTCAAACAATCCTTCATGTTATTTATTACTCCCTCCATCCCTAAATGATGGAGACATTTGCTTTTTCACGGTCTCCAATACACAATTTAAAATGTAAATATTTTTAATTTTATATGTGAAAAAATTATAAGAACTTGATATTTTAAAAATATATATCGAGACGAATCTAACAAGATCCAATTTGACTATATTATTTGTTATCGACTAATGAGAATTTACGGTCAAAATATCCAAAATTTGACTCAAAAAGTCAAAATGTCTCCATCATTTAGGGATGGAGGGAGTAACTCAATTCCAAGGGACATTTTCGATAAAACACATTAATTACCATCTTCAACCTTACCCTTACCCTATCCCCACCCCTATACAGACCCCACCTCATACCTTCTACACAAACCGCCCTTACATTCCCGCCACCCCCCACCACATACACAAACCCCACCCCTACCCATTACACATACCACCCCCCCCCCCCCGTACACCTATAAAAATCACATGTGTCCAACGACGTTTTGAGTTCAACCGAGTGATTTTGTAAAAGAGGTGAGGGCTAATTTCAATGGGGGCACGGAATGAGAATTGCTTGCAGATCGTTTCTAGGGGTTAATGATTATGGGGGCTATTATCAGTGGGTGCGGGTTGCATATTGGGCAAGGGGTGGTGGTTGGGGATCGGGGCTAGGGTCTGGGGGTTGTCGTCGTTGGATGGGGGTTGTAGATTGGGGCTGGGGGTAAGGTGCAGGCAAAAGGGTGGTTGGGTGAGGGTAGGTAAGGTTGAAGATGGTCTTTTATGTATTGTACCCAAAAGCCTTTAAGAATAAGGCAATAATAATATGATGAGATTGTTTGACCATTATAACCTATCACTGTTTCAAAGTATAGGGGCAATATTAAATTATTTTACATAATCAAAATTAAACCCCACCCCTTCTTCTCCAATACGCCCCACCCCGACCCCCATCCATCAACAAGTAAACCAGTCCTTTTCTAAATGACTGCACCATCAACAGTTATTTGCTCCTTCTCTTACGTTCATTTAAGTTGTTATGTTCTGGAAAAATAGTTCAATGCTAACTATTATTTTTCCCTATATCTTCTTAATGCTCACCAACAAATTGGAGGTCGCCATGTGAGGGTAAATATTCCAGAGGTTCCCAAAGGCGGTGACAAAGATTGGATCTTTGGAGGTATACCGATCAACTGATGCGAGAAATTAAAAAAAATCCAATCCCCTTCTCGAGTTTATTGTGTTCAAAGAATGAATTTTTTCAATAACTGAATAAACCATTTTGCGGCTTAGCTTTGATGGAATTTGTGAAGAGTGCAGAAGATGTTGTCAATTGTTATGCTTCAAAATTGTTATGATATATGCAATTTCTGAAAATAATAATAATTGCAACAATGTTTTTCGATTAAATTTATTGTGAATAAAGCAGTGATTTTTCCAACTCTCGAAGCCAATTTATTCCTCCTTCTCCTCCTCCTTCTTCTTCTTCTTTCAATCACCTTCTGTAAATCAACTAGAGTATCAAACAATCAATCACAAATGAAAAATATCAGATTCAAAAAGACCCATCTCAAAAAGCCACCTAAAACGTTATTTTTAAAAAACCCACAAAAGACGAAGGGAATTTCAGTTCAAAGGGTTGGGGGAAAGGGAGGGGAGGATTATTTTTGAAGACGAAGGGGGTCTTCTTTCTGGTAAAAGGAGATCATGGGGTGGCGGTGGTGGTGGTGGTGGGGCGTATTGGAGAAGAAGGGGTTGGTTTAATTTTGATTATCTAAAATAATTTAATATTGCTCTCTATACTTTGTAACAACGAGGGTATAATGGTCATTTATCTTTTAAAATTAAAAAAGGGTTCGAGGGCATCTCAGAAACAATCAGAACTATAGGAGGCAATCTGAAACAAACTTTATAGTATAAGAAGCAAACAGTCAATTAGCCAAAATAATAGTATTAGGAGGCTAATTGAAAAAATAATACTACATACGTCCCTAAATGATTGGTATATTTTGACTTTTGTTGTCAACTTTAAAAACTCTGATCAACAATTCTCATTAAATGATAAGAAATAATATAGTCATGTGGGATTTTGTTAGATTCGTCTCAATATATATTTTTGAAATATCAACTCTTTATAATTTTTTCGCATGTAAAATAGAAAATATTTACGTTTTAAATTGTATTTTGTTGACTATGAAAGTCAAAATGTATCAATCGTTTAAGATCGAGGTAGTACATATTTGAAGGAGCCGGTGGAAAAAAAGTATAGTTAATGAATAGTTATCAAACAAGGCCAAGTTGGCCGCTCAAATCCAAATCTGCCTCGGAGTGCCAAACTCCAAATTCGAACGGTCTAAATATTCAAAACAATTCAAAACCAAAGCGGCTTCTCAAAATGTTTTTCGTACCAAAACTCAAAAACTACAACTTTCTTGAAAACGACATTTATACACTGTTATACTTCACAATTCACATGACACTTTAGAAAACGGAAATTGTTTTTCCTGCTGAGTTTATTTCTTTTGAATTTTGATCGATTTCGGAAACTAAATCAGTGCGTAAAAATTGAGATTTTGTGAAAAATAATTAAAATCAAATTAAATTGATATATAATATGTACACTTTAACTAATTGAGTACCACAATTTGTTAAATAAGTTGGTACAAGTTATCTAAAACGGAAAAATAAGTTTAGATATTGATATTAATGATTTTTTTTTATATAGTGGTACGTATTGCCTAAAATGTACCAAAATAAGAAAAAAATATAATTTAAATGGATATTAATATATATTTTTTTATGATTAATGAACGAAAAGTTTACTGAACCGTAACTTTCCATCTGGGTTAAAACCATGTCACATGCTTAACTCTTTATTTTTAAATAAACTTTTAAAAGAAACTAACGTACATATCACAAACGAACTAAGTCAAAAGTTGCCACAAGCTAACTATAACAGAAGTCGTTCGCAAAATGTAACATACGATCTATTCTTGAAAAAAAGCAACCAACGTTATACTACAAACGAACTGTATCAAAAGTTGCCACAAACGAACTATAACAAAAGTTGCGCGCAAATTGTAACAGACTATCTATGCTCAAAAAAATCAGCCAATGTACATATCATAAACGAACTATATTAAAAGTTGCCACAAATGAACTATAATAAAAATTGCGCGCAAATTGTAACAGATTATCTATGCTCAAAAAAATCAGCCAACGTACATATCATAAACGAACTATATTAAAAGTTGCCACAAATGAACTATAATAAAAATTACGCGCAAAATATAACGAACGATCTATTCCGGACAAAATCCCTCCAAGACTCTCCTGATCAGTGTTTCGCTTTTGAATTTTGAACACTTGTTTAGTATTTTATCTTCCCTTCTTATATAGACGCTCCTGTTTTCTTCTCATTTTCTACTTCTCCTTATCTGCTTGTCTTCAACAAAGCTTAATCACAGGAGATTTTTATGTAAGCTTCTTTTATTTTACAACTAAACCTTGTTTTTTCATTTATGCCATTGTTATAAATAACAACTTTTATGCAGAAACATATGTTTTTTGTTTGTTTTTATAATAATTTCACTGATTTAATATGATGGTATTTCATGAACAGCTAGAAAAAGTCAAATCTTAGTATAAACAAAACAAGTTTTAACGAATTTATGCATAAAGTTGTATTTTTAATGTGTTTTGGACGCATCTGAGATTAATTTGATATGATGGTATTTCATGAATTCCTAGAAACAGTAAAGTTATTGAAAGATGTATTAATGTTGACTTGATTCTTAGTTTAATTTGCTTTTTGTTCATGTATTGTTATAGTTAAACGAATTTATGCACAAACTTGTGTTTTTTGGATGAATTAAAGATTAATTTCATAAGATGGTGTTTATGAATTCCCAGAAAAGTCAAATTGTAGTAAGATTCACCATTCTAATTTGTTTCTTTGGTGATATATAGCCGACCCCAGTTTCGTAGAATACGACTTGGTTTGGTTTGGTTTACTGATTTTGTAGACATGCCTTCCATGAATTATTTTCAGAATAGATGTATTAGGCTATAAATTTGAGATCTTTTGTTATCGTCTAAACTGAAATCGAAACTTTAATATTTTCAATGTCGTTTGATTTTATCATTGATGTTAGCCATTGTTGAATCTGCATCTTGATTTGTTCAAATGTTCCTCTTATAGATAATGGAAACGTTGCCAGAGGCCATTGTTCAGCACATCTTATCAAACATCAGCAATGCCAAAGATGTGGCTTCTTGTAACTGTGTCTCCAAAAGTTGGAATGATTCAATGCCATATCTCAAGGCCCTTTACTTCCCGAGAAGCCTGTTCGATAATCTGCCTGACCGGTGTACTCCAGACGAGATAATTTCTCATATGGTTTCGTCAGTTGCTAGATTAGAGCACCTAGTTGTGTACTGCCCTTTCACTGCTGCTGGCCTAGCTTATTGGTTACTGCAGTCAGGAGTGTCTCTTCGTGTTCTTGAGCTCAGATTGGATAACATTCTTGAACGCCCACCTAGTGCAGAGAGCCCCTCGAAGGTTGATTGTATCAAGGCGGCTTACAATTTGGAATCTTTACGGCTGTGGGGTGTGTTGATGGTGAACGCCCCTAAATGGGATACCTTTGATAGGCTTACGAATCTTGAAATAGTCGGTGCAAGAATGGAGGATCCTGCTCTTTCTGGTGCTCTTCAAGCTTGTCCTAATTTGATTAGCTTATCACTTCTTGGTTGTGAAGGATTGAAATATGTAACCATTGAGTTGCCTTATTTGAAACAATGCAAGCTTGATTTTTATGGAACGGGTAATTGCTCGCTTTCTGTTTCTGCTCCCAACCTTGAACAGCTTGAAGTGCAAGGTTGCAGCTGGATTAGAGTCCTCTATACACAGTTCCTAAACAATCTATGCATTGCCAATAATTCAGGTATTTCAAATGTCAACGCTAATCTATATAATTTTTCGAATAGGTATTCAATTCACCATTTTGAATGAATTCTACAATGGCAACATGATGGATTATTTTTGTTTGATAATTCTGAAGGGAGGGTTTACATGGTAGATTTCGGAAAGCTAGAAGCACTTGAGACTTTGTCCATGAAAGGTGTCCAATGGAGTTGGGATGCAATAAGTAAAATGCTCCAAATGGCAACTGAGGTGAAGCATTTATTCATGAAGGTGGAGTTCACTGGAGATTTTGAGGCTCTTCTGCCTTTCCCGGAGATTGATTTAGTCGATTTCTTCAACAGCCATCCGAAGCTACAGATATTCGACATTCATGGTGCATTGTTTGCAGCTCTATGCCAAAAGAACAGCCTTAAGAATGTGAGATATTTTATAAGACCATCAACATCTCTCTCCCTTGCACCTCCTAAAATCCTAATTCATTAACACAAAATGTCATTTTCTCAGGTGGATTCGAAATTTGTGATTCGATGCTTGGAGAAAGTTGTGATTTCGGTTAGATCACCTCTGAATGCTGAACAAAAGATGAACACCTTAGAGTCTTTGATAAAGTACGCGACGAAGTTGAGAAAGATGTCGATAAGAATTCTTCAAATGAAGAGTAGCCATAGTAGTGCAGATGATTTTTTTGAAGATATCTGGAAATTCAAATGCATCAATCGCGGCGTTGTCTCCATCGAGTAATCAGGGAGCACACTGTAACCAATTTTCTGATTTAGCTATTCTCATTTTACCATCTTCCTAGTCCTCCCAACACAATAATCAGGGAGGTAACCATTTTTTGTGATGTACCTTATCTTAGTCTATTTTATCTTCTGGTTGAGAGGCTACTGAATAACTCAAAGCTCAAGGGGAGGAATTTGCCAATGTAATCTCAAAGATACATAACATGTACTATGTTTCTTGTATTCTTCATCCAACTTAACTGAAATTCATTAAGTTATACTTTATACAATTTTTTGTTTTCTTCATCTTGTGTTTTTATATCTAGAGTTTTATACCTTTTTTCTTACCCGACTACCGGTATACCGAACTTCTACTAAAAGGTCTCGGGTTCAGTTCTTACTGGAGGGAATAATATTATTTTATATTTTTGTTTGAAACGAGTAATACTTTTTGTTAATTTAAATAAAGGACCTTTTTAGTTTTTTCTTCAGAGTTACGTCGTTGAAATGGTTTCGAATTATCAATTAGAGACTCGAATACAATGTAATTAATCAACTAAATTTTCAATATTGATGAAGATTATATTTCCAAAGTATTTTGTAACGAGTCATTCATTTTAATAAATGATCTCTTTGCTATAAGTGTAAGTATTATGTCGATTCTATATGCTTTCACTTCAATAATAAAATCTCATTTATGATGCTCGAACTAAATATCCGGAATCATCCTGAAAAAATATGCTCCAGAACACGAGTTCGCGTTATTGTTTCAGAGATGAATAGAATAATTATTGATAAATGTAAGTGTTTTATTGTTTAAAAGGTGAGCAAAATTATTGGTGAACAATTAAATGATCATATTATCAGGATTGAGTGAGTGTATCATATATATACACAACTCAGGAGAAAAGCAAAAGGCATAAACCTGAAAAGGAAAATAAGAGTTGAAAATTATACTACTGAGGATGAAACTTTCTGTGAAGATGACTTGAAACTATATTTTGTTTGGGATCGAAGGGAGTTGTGCACCTCTTGTACGCCCAAACACTTCGACCCTACAGTTTGTGAATGAAAATTCTATTTCTCGGTTTACAGCGGGGAGTATCATACTCGATAAGCTTAACCAAATAGGCAAAAGATGATTAAAAAAAATAGTGAGGTTGCAAAAAAAGACCATCACGGCTCCATTGGGAAAACTTTCTCAAGGAAACTTAGAAATCGTTGAGAGTAAAGCTCAGGCTTGATCACAGATATTGTCATCGGATCAAACTGCAGCGATTTATACCTCTGTTCGAGCTTCTTTTTCATATTGTACTCTTGCAAGATATCAATAATACCCATATAGAGTACAACATCATAAACTTCAAACAGCTCAACATCTGCTGAATCCGTCTCATCTTGCATCAGTTTGTGAATGGCCTGAGCCGGCATGTTCACACCTACCTGGATGCGTAACCTGAAGAAAATTCGAAGCAGTCATGGTAAATTTTGCAGCATCTGTGTTGGTGTGAAAAATGATATCTGTAGAGACATTTGAACTAGAGAGGCATTTCCCAGAATTTCATTTTTGGATTATGCGACAAGCTCGATATATCCTTTCAACAAGCAACATGAAAAATCTTTCATTACTGTACGAGAGATAGGAAAGGAAGGTAACAGCTACCTTCCAGTACCCGGCAGTAAGAGATCCACTTCTTTGTCACCAACGGAGTATGCTTTTAGGGTATTTCCTCTTATATGAGTACCCGGTGCAGTGTTGACAGAGCTAGGTTCATGGGTAACTAAGAGTAAACCTCGAGGAGGAATTGAGCACTCCCCTTCAGATATTGGACCTAATTGTAGCAGATGTTTGCTCAGTAAAGATAGTATTAGAGCCACACTTCAGAACAAGCATAACCGCCCATTTAAGAGCACACAGAGAACTTAAGGTAAATCAAACACCAGAATGATAATACAGAAGAAGCCTAGTTTATGCCATCCTCAGATGGAAAGTGCAGTCTGGCAAACGAAAAATCATATAGTATGGAGTACTTGCAAGATCAATAAAGATAACAGATGGACTTGTGTCTACAGAACAACAAATATTGGTTCTTGTCCTCATCACTATACTCAAATCAGTTTGCTGATATGAGACAACTTTATAAAGCACAGACATGTATGTGTTAAATCTGAGAGGATGAACGGCATTCATAAAACATTAAGTCACATTAAAAGGGGATATTTATTTACCGTCAGCAGCAACTGGACTCTCGACCTTGTGCACTGAATCAGGAGGTTCTAGTGGGACCTTCAGATGCTCAGGAGCTCTAAAATGCAAGCCCAATAAAAGGCTATAGTCAATTATTCCCTGATTCTTTAAGAAGTCACAGTCTAGCGATATTTGTCTGCAAACACAGAGAGCATATGGTGCTGCTGATTATCAGGACGAAAACATGCTATCAACAGAAACGACGACAACATGCCCCAATGCTTCTAAAGAGGTTATCGATAAAAAAATGTCACAACAATGCATGTATTCTAACTGTGTGGCTCTAATTTCAAATGACACTGATGACATTCTTTTGAGGCAAGAAAGACTTAATGCTCCAAACTGAAAAGGATGAGAAGCAGAAAAAAGAAAGAAAATTACTTAAATAGTGACTGACGCAATAACTTGTCCATATGGAACTCATATGTTAAATCCAAATCTTTCAAAGTTGTGCCCTCATCAATCTTATCTTTGTTAGTGAATCTTCCATGAGTGGAACCTTTAAGATCATAACGACGATGTATCCGTAACTCTGTACAGAACATATTCCCCATGACTATAAAACGTACCTGGAAAATAGTTGGTAGGATAAGCCCCTTGATGGCCAGTCAAACTAGTAAAAGGAAGGATAAATACACCTACGACGTAGATTGAAACCCAACCTTTTTCCCATGTCTCAGTGCAATTCGATGAAGTCCAAAAAATTTTGTTATGAGGGTATTCTCGTGATGTTGTACATGTTCATAGTAATGAGGAAGCATCTTGAGTAGAACCTGAAAGCAATAAGAAAAAGGGGGGGAAATTTAGCCACAACCGCTACTTTTTTATTTATAGAAGTCTGTCCAACAAACATTCAGATTTCCCAAGTAAAACAGATACCAAGAAACTGTCAGCCGTCAAATTAGATAGAATACAGATTGTTTAAGTAATTTTCAAACAATCAGATTGTTTAAGAAAAAGGGGGGGAAAGATTTGCAAACAAACACAAAAGCTGTTCACATCTCATTGACGAAGTTGTCTATAACTCTCACCAATCAGATTGTTTCAATCATACCTTCACCTCAGACTTCTTCAAAGTCTTTATAACAAATCTGTCATCGCGTGAAAGGTAGAATATGCTTCCACTTTTCCCCGGGGAAGAGAGTTCTCTTAGACCATCATCACCACATATGGACATCATATACTCTGCAGGATTCAGCTTGAACATCTCCCTCAAGTTCCTTCAAAAGATCATGACATGCTAATTAAAAATTGATCCTAAATACCCACCAATAAATCACAAATCAATCCAACCTATCTCTACACATATCAATGTAATCCTCATCAGTTTTTATTTTTTTATATAATCGCTAGAATAGCCACACTTTATGTACCTACAAGGATCCTACAATCTGTGTCTATTTCATGTGTAAATTAATATGATTCTACTGTCTAGATCAAAAATTGAGGGAGGGAAGGGGAGTGTTGACTGGTTCCTAAGGTCAGCAACCTAAACACAAGATTCCAATGTTGCACCAAATGCAATAGGAAATGAAGGTACCTGAAGACCATAGGGCAATAGTCTTTCCAATAGAAGTCGATAGAGCGATGTGGCGGTGTTAACTGGGAACCCTTTCGAGGAAAATACATTTTTATTCGAGCCCTTTGTTCAAAATCTGATGGTCTCACTTCTCTCGTGGGAACAGGCGTTATCTTTCCAACAGTATACCTACCACCAAGAGAAAAAAAATGTTATATAAGAACCCAACCACAATATTATCAATCAAATTATGCCAGAAATGAAAACTCCAATTATTACCTAATACCTAGTTGCAAGTTAAGCATCAAAAAGTAGCTCCTGTGGTCTTCGAAAATGTCTAACCACGACTTCTTATTTACTTCATTCCCATGAAATTTACTATGCTTTTTCTTCGACTTGGAAATTTTCCTAATCCGTTCCTTGATTAGAACCCCTTGCATGTATTCCCTTTCACAAGCGATGGTGCCATTATCCACCTCACCTGGAGCCTCATCATAGAACTGAGAAGTCACACATGACGTATCAGAAGAAATAAGCTCTACAGTCGAATCATCAAGACTACATTGGTCATCAAATGATGATCTTCGCGATATGCTACCTGAACTTCTCACAAACCGATTAGAAATCTTCTCAGAAAGACTACGGATGGCACTTGGTTTCACAGACTCCTCCGAACCAATGGAAGAACTATGTGACAATAGCCTCTTCCTCCTGTCTTCAAGTCTCAGAGAACTATATCTCCTTGAAGATAACTTTCCATGTCCTGCTGGATAGAATGTTCCGCATCCATCCTTTAATCCCTTGGTCCAATTACCAAAATAATGACTCCCGTCGGAAAACCTATAACAGCCAGAACCATGTCTAAAACCTTCCAACCAAGAACCATCAAATAGATCACCGTTGGACCACTTCATAACCCCCCTACCACACATTTTCCCGTGTTTCCAATGTCCAATGTACATGTTGCCATTACCCCACTTATACCGCCCACTGCCTTCACGAACACCCTCTCTCCAACAACCATCATAGACGTCGGAATTTTGATATTGCTTCCTTCCAATTCCATGCTGAGTGTTCATCTTCCAGGCACCTCTATAAACAGATCCATCAGAGCTTGAGTAATTCCCAAATCCATGGAGGTAGCCCCCGGAAAAATCACCTTCATATATAGCTCCCGATGTCCAAAACATCTTTCCTTTACCTGTCATTTTTCCTTCTTCCCATTCACCATCATAAATTGTTCCATCCATCCAACTGTATTTTCCCTTCCCATTCGGAACCACTCCCTTCAAATTACCAACATAGGCATCTCCATTCGGAAAAACTTTTTCACAGAAACTAAAAAAAACACAGAAGAAAAGTGAATTACCTTATTAACAACTAAAGTGAAATATCAGCAACCGAAAACTAATCGAAAATACCTTTCACTACTCTCCATTTCCACAAGTGACGATCAAATCAGATATAATCAAAGCCTCTCCACTCTCTTTGGCTCATGACAATCTAACCATCAACCACTTCTCTGCTACACAGCTACACTCCTCCAAAATATTATATCTAAAACAAAAACTCCTTAGCATCACAACATTAATGAAAAACCCCGCAAAGTTACATCACACTTTTTACACTAACGCTAGTAATTACAATTAACAAAAAAACGACGCACGCTATTAAAAAACCAATCATTGTTCAATCAAAACAAAGTTAGATTCAAAAAAGAAGAAACACGCAATACAAAACACAAGCAAAACTGAAAGCAATTTCAGCAACTCTACACAATGCAAATATCCAAAAATGAATTAAATAATAATCGATCTAACTCATCTTACTAAATTTAAATCATAATAAAAATCATATTAACTTCAAGTTGAGTCAATCGAATAGCCTAACCGAAAAACTCTATTGTTAATTTACAAAACTTCAAGTTGAGTGAACTCATCTCATGGCTAATTTACAAAAAAAAAAATCAAGTTCATATGAAAGTGAAGAACAAACTCACCAGCAAGCAATAATTGCACCTCGAAATTAATAACCCTAAATCAAAACTGGAGCGAAGCATATAAAAAATAATCGATCATTCGAAACTCAGCTGAGTAAATGAGATTATGAATATATGAAAACGAAGAGATTAGTTTATATGTAGTTTTTAAGTCTAATTTCTATAATGATTCTGTGTATAATAGGAATAATAAAGAGTGGAGTCTGTTGGTTTTTGATGAGCAAATGATGGAAAACAAACTCGAGTGTTTGTTTTTGTAGTGTTTTGTTTGTTTGAGGAAGATGACACGTTTCCGTCATGCAACTTGTGAGACCAACTCCCTTCAGTGGGACCTCTTAGCTTCAGCTTACAAAATTACTAGTAGTAATTACTCCCTCCGTCCCTAAAAGATTATCACATTTTGTCTTTTAGTCGTTAAAAATTACAAAATTTGATCATAAATTCTCATCAAACGATAAGAAATAATATAGTCTTGTGGGATCTTGTTAGATTCGTCTTAATATATATTTTTGAAATATCAAATTTTTATAATTTTTTGGTATGTAAAATAAGAGATATTTACGTTTCAATTTTTATTTTGTTGACCATGAAAAGTCAAAATATGACAATCATTTAGGGAGGGATGGAGTATAAATTAGTAAGCTCATAAATTCATTTATAAATGAATCAATTGTTCTGGCATGAAGTCGAGTTAATTTCGTTCACGGTTCAATTAAATGGGGTCAAGTTGTATTTTTGTTTTAGAAAGTGGAGTGTCATAGTGATAGTCCTTGATAGTGTACATATGATCCATAAATTGTCTCTAAGTTTAACGTGTACGTTAAAGCTTGACTTTTTTTTTATGAGGTTAAATGTAAACATTTTTGGGTAATGTGTAATAATAGATGAAGATCATAAGTTTGTGCAACTCAAGCACCTCACTCAAGATAAAATTAGTAGATTACTTAAATGTTGCAAAAGTTATATTTTGATCCGAAAAAGTTCAAAAGTTCTAACTTTTAACGCGTCGTTAACTTAGGACTATTTGGGAACCACATTTGCACTATAGACTGTACTACCAGTTACTGAAAAGAAATTGTAACTATCTCGCATGAAATCCCAACAAACTTTGAATTTAAACAAGTATTTTATATTGTATAAGTATACGACACACAAAATCATCCAAGGTTATTGGCCTAGTGGTAGCGGATTCGAGCCTCTTTCCAAAAGGTCTCGGGTTGGTCAAGAAGACGAAGTTGTTTATTTGGAGCTTAGACTCTCATTTACTAGTTTAAAAATATAATGTAGTTGATATCACATGATTATTTGTAACTTCTATCGTTTGAATGAAAAAGAATATGACACACAAAATCATTTACTATTGCACTATTAGCATGTTATTTTGTGTATAGGAATCACAAATGATAGTTGAGAAAAATCGTGATCACCTCAATGGCATGCGATGAAAATGTGATTTTAACTAATTGTCGTCAATGTAATAATTTGTCATGTTTATTATCTTTTAACCGTCCAATTATGTTGGTCGGATTAATTTTACTTTTTGAAAAATATTGAGGACTTATTTGACGGAATATTGCACAATAGTATACCTATATGGAATCCATAGGTAGAAAGAAATTTTCAATGTAATACAAATCTTTGAATATTTTGCATATCATATAAGAGAATTTGATTCTGATCTCCTAAATCCTAACCATGTGAACATGAAAGGGAGTCACCGGCAAATAATTCGACTTATATTTAATATCTACTTAATTACTAGCGGTTGCGAATAATAGAAAATATGCACTATTTTTGACTAGTTAAATAATGTCTCTGGTCTATTTAACTATTTATTTTTTCAAATAATCCTTGATATTATTATCTTTTGAAATGGCTGTTTTTGTCGATTTTTCTATCAAATTTTATTATTCTAAAGACATTTCGATAGAACACTTTCAAGATTAAATATTCTTCTTCAATCTTTAAAAGGAGTGTTTAGTTTGAACTTTGATTATTCAATTTTAGCTTTTAAATCTAAATATTTTTTATATATTTGTCAATCAAAAATCAAAAGTGAATAATCTTTTTGTGATGGAGGGGAGACATGGTGAAGGCAAGAAAGTGCCACTTTAACTCATCTCACTTTAGACGTTGTTCACTCTGTACTCAAGGAATTGTTTCTGAAATGATTCTTTTGCTTACAACCCTTCAAATAAAGAAATGTCAGATTCCCAAAAGGAGAAAGTTGAAAAGGAAAACACAGAAAGTTATATTTGTATTATTTAGATATATTGTTGCATAAAAAGCTACACTAGTGCATATTGAATTTGATAAGTGTAAATGGGAAACTTACTTATTTGGACCGGGTCGATAGGTGATTAAGATGGCTCATGGCGTAAGTTGGTGACGACCTCCATTGCACATGGGACGAGTGCCACCTTAAGGTTGGTCAAAATTGGTTGAGCCTCCGTCATAATTTGTAGCAGCAGGGTCTTGCGTCAGTTAAACCGGTTTATATAATCTTTAATTTTTCAAGCTAATACTTTTCGTAGGAGAGGTGCTTATCGCCACCAGCAATATAACCATATATCGTAGGCTCACCACATTACACATATTCTATGGTTAGTAACTTTACTCTTTTAGTCATAAGTTCATAACCGTGATCATTTTTATCAATTAATTTAACTTATTTAATTTATTTCCGTTTTAGAAATGATAATAACTCACAACTAGAAATATACTATTATAAATAGCAAAATACATTTTAGGAGTGCCACGAGGTCTCATGTTTCGAATCATTTAGCATTATGTTTCTTCTTTAGCTTCTTTCATTATTGTCTTGTCCGTGAAGTGCTACTAATTTAGTCAAGGATAATTAAATAAAATCACAAAGTTTTACTCCTTCAAAACAAAAACAAAAGTATTGAAAATTCTTAAATTTGGGAGACCTTTTGCAGGAAAGATTTTGGAACTCTAATTAGAGCATGAAGTAAATTGGTTTTCAATATTATGTGTGTAGATTAACGATGATACATAATAAATTTATTTTACATTCAATCTTTGATTGATATATTTAAAATAATTGTCATACCAATTTTTTTAATAAGTGCTTTAAATCTCGTTTCTTAAAGATTGATCCCAATAACTACTTTAAATAAAGATTTTCTTGTTTGTTCAAGTTTATATATTATATATTGCTTATATTTGCTATCAATTTTTTAAAAGTTTAATTTTTAATTTTATAGTTTTCATTACAACGATTCCAGAAAATAGGCTTTATTTTCAAATTTTCTGTTGTTTTAAGAGACACTAATTTCGTATTGATAAGGCCAATTCCACATCAATAAACTAAAATTATTATTAATTGATTTTAGAGTGAAATTTACAACAAACTACCACTTACAACGTTTTAAAAACATTCTAATGACAACGATATAATATGGATTTACTCCCTATGAAATTTTTTAGTTGTATTTTATCAAAATTTTCTTTTTTTGATAGATAAAACATGAAATTAATTCAAAACAATTTGTCTATTGCCTTCGCGGCAATTACATGAAGTAGCACATGAAACAAAATTAAAAGTACTAATAACAATGTCTTTCAAATTTAAGAAACAACCAATATTAGTTGGTAATCAAAATATCTCATAATTCTTCGTGTGATCTTCATGAAGCATGGTTACCCAGGCCTCATTGCTCTTGAACTTGTGATAATTTCTGTACCATACTTGGAAGAAAAGACCATCAGTAATGATATAAATTTAGATCTTTGGCGAGGAGGAGGGCATCCATATAATCATTAATATCATTGTCAGAGATTAAAAGTGGAGATTCTTCAATAGTAGTTCGAACACCGTTGATGAAAATGAAAGTTTGTCAAAATTTTACATACATATCAAATTGTACTTTTATAAATTTAATAAATTTTTTATCTATTTTTTCTACTTAAATTATTAAAGAACCAATAATATTATTTCAATCAATTGTCATTTCATATTTTCAATAAAAAAATTGATTGCATTTTCCTTTTTATAATATCTATATGAAAATGGCTAAAATGACAATAAAAAAATAAAAAGACAAACATTTACAATGGACTACTATTCCTTATCAATTTCATGTCATTCATGACCAAACACTGAAACACAACACATTTTATGAAACAACTTTGTTTATCATCATAACCATAATCCTCCCCTCATCATAAACATTGTAGAAATGTGATAGTAACGTAAAACTAGGGGGGGAGTATACCACTACAAAAACTAGCAAATACATATATGAAGACCAGAAAAAAGTAAGGTTTGACAAGGAAGTTTTGGAACTGGACTGCCGATGCCACATCTGATGCACGAATTCGCCCTTTCAACGTAAGTGTTTGGGCGTGGACCAGGAAGGTAAACACTCTTCCTTCATTACATGTATCCATCTTCCAAATACATCCGTTTAGTTCAGATGCAAGCATTTGATGTGAGGTTTCACTTCCTCAAAGACTTGGTGAAGAACAAGGAGATTGAGTTGATACATTGTGGAAGTTTAGAACAAGTAGCAGACATCATAACTAAAGCTTTAAAGGTTGATATTTTCCAGAGGTTAAGAGCAGCTTTGAGAATACACAAACTGTCACAGATAAATTTTAACATGTAACTAATGTCAAATTTAAGGGAAAGATTGTAAGGAGCAGAGATCATGCATATGATGCGTGATCAGGCATGCAACTGGCATGTGAGAGCTGAGTATCATGAGCAACGACTAGTTTATGTTTAGGTTGTTATTTCATTATTAGCGGTGGCGAAATGAGTTACTAAAACTTTGTAATTCCTAGCGATAGTGATAACAAACACATCAAACTGTGTATCAAATATAAAAAAATCTTATTAATAATAATTTTAGCACCAAAAAGATATACATCAATCTAAAAAGTCAACATAAAATGGAAGACAACTCTCCAAAGAATTGTAATATAATTCAATCCTCTACGTGGAACAATCTTTGGAAACTTAGAGTCCCCCAGAAAATAAAATACTTCCTCTGGAAAATTCTTCTCAATAGACTCCCCACTAAAAACCTTATCAAAACTAGAGCTAAAAAACAAGTATCTACTACTTGTATTCTTTGTAATAATTTCGATGAAACTACCGATCATTTATTTCTACAATGTCAATTTGCATCAACATTATGGACTAAAAGCAATCAAAATCATCTTATTGTTAAGAATGATTTCATTAAAACAATTACATCTATGATTAACAAAAACAAAAAAACAAATCAGCACATTAGTCATTATGAACTCCTTAATTTTTGTTGTATTCTTTGGTCGATCTGGCTAACCAAAAACCAAGTGATTTTCAATGAGAAAGTTCCAACTATCTCGAACACATTGGCTATGCACGCATCAATTCTCTCTGCAACATGAGCGGTTCCAATCAGATAACTAGTCAATCCATTATCTTTGACCGCTGCAACACTATCTATATGAATTCTTGCCTAAGGACTTGCAAGAAAAGAGATACTAAAATTTGTCTTGGAATAACGAACGACCCAACTCCCTGTTGGATTGTCTCTTTAATTTTAAAAAGAAATGATCGCTAAAGAGGAATCCTTAATCTTTGATTTGGCTTTCTTCGGTGAAATAATATTCACGATCTTTTATATTATGGAGCTTTTTAAGCAACATAATATTTTTATTATTACTGATTGTTTCACTTCTCAGATTTGGACTAAGCACTTCAAGGACATTAGCAACAATGAAGAGTGAAGAAAACAAAGAGACAAAGTTTTGAAAGACAATTGCAATATTTTATGGTATCCAACCACTAGTGTGGGTTGTTTTGGAAACAATGATTGTGTCAATATATTAGATACAAAAATTGATATATGTATGTTTCAATTTCACCTATTAATAAACAATGATTGGGTTATTACTTTGCTACTAGTTTACCTTTATATATAATGTATAAGTTTCGTCATAATATAAGCTGGAATCAATATATTATATATAAGCTGGAATTGAGATACAATAATAAAATCCAAAAAGTACAATAAGATAATACTTCATAAATCAAAATCAATAGGTGCCATATATTAGATACAAAGCATTCAAAATAACATCACTACAATTTCGACAATAGACGAATATAAACATAATTAATACCTATTGAATTAACGGATGATGAACAATCCAAAAAAAAGTTTAAAAAATATATTTATGTTACAACCTATTGAATTAACGGATGATGAACAATCCAAAGAAAACAACAATATAAATATTCAAGAACACCAACATTGACTATATTGAAGAAAAGATTTAAAAATTACAATCTATAATCCTACTTCTAAATTATAGCTAACTATTTTATTGCGTGAGTTGAAATAAACTAATCGTGCAGGGCAATGGATATCCTGGAAATCCTACAAGCGTGGTTGAATTTTTCTTTGACATCCATACATTGTTGCATGTAATCTTGGCTATTTGACTGGTTTGATTACCAACATTATCAATCGTTACTCGGAACCTGATGTTGAGTGCCTCATCCGCCCTATCGGAATTGTCGGAAAAAACAGGCGGTAAAGATGGATACATAGTTTTGGTTGTCTGATCATTGAGTGTCACCTCTAGAGTCTTGGACTCATCGTTAACTTCCTGGTACAAGGGCTCCGACAATAATGTTGCCGACCAAAGTAATCGATCACCGGGGGTATATACTAAAACTGTTCCTCCTCGATAAGTGACGTTGAAATCGAATAGGTTGGTGATGCTCAACTTCAGCCAACATGAAGATGTTACATCATCGATCTCCGGAAAATATCGAAAGTTCATATTATACACCTCTACTCTATCCAGATTTATATTAAAATCTTCTCTTGTAGGGATCATGCTCTTGGCCAACATCACGAAGCCTCCAATTATAGCGCATGCAATTAGGACAAAGGCCAAAAAACCAAAACAACATTTACGTATGATGTCCGACTTCCCCATGTTCCTAATAGCCAACGGTTAGATACACCACTAATTCTTTTTCGATCGAATTATTGGAACAAGAAAGAAAGAGAGCTGTAATAAATTTGCTTGTGAAATAAATTGTATGATGAAAGACGATAGTAAAAATCGGAGTCTTTATATATACTTAAGCTTTTGATTTGTCCTTAGTCCTTATTCAATACGGAGTACAATAACAAACTCCGACTCTGGTTGGGAGGTTTACTTATGTTGCAAGGACTAAGGAGTACAAATTGGATTAGGACACCAACTCTTAATTTTTTTTTTTAATAGTCAACTAGTAAGCTGAGGGCCAAACGTTCGTATAGTTAACGCCCGGGACTAACTGATTACGGAGGGTGGAATATAATTATAATGAAAAATAAGTACAATAGATTACATTAAGTAGATGTATGTAATATACAGAATAAATTGAATTCGTATTGATCTAACAAAAGTCATATTGCATCACAAAGATGCCGATATTATATATTTTTTTAAACTAAGGAGCTTTGTTTCATTAAACAAGAGAATACAAACATCAGATACATTGCACTTACATTAAGCCTTATCAAATATATGCATGTTTATACCCCAATTTTGACAGAGTTCAAAATTGGTCTCAGTTACCTTTACCCTTCTTCAATGACTTACTTTCATAGACACATTTCTACATACTTTTCCTATAATCTGGTCATACGATTGAAACTGATGGTGAAATGTCCTATAATTTCGCTCCAACCATATGTATGTGGTACACTAAGCTACACAACGCAAGCCTACCAATCAAGCTTCTCAGGCTCTTACTCTGAAACTCATTGTAACACCATATCCCTTTATGTGCCCAATTCTCGGCTGCTCTATACTCTATAGACTTTCATTCGCTGCAAATATATTCCTCCAGATACACGCCTTATACTTGCACTTAAAATACAGATGATTAGTTGACTCCTCCTCACCACAAAAGCTATATATATTGATATCTATGAACCTCCAATGCTTGAATCTGTCCCTCGTACATAGTTGACCACTGTATAATAACAACCAACAAATAAAGCTATGTCCAAGAATTGCCTTGGCATGCCAAACCACATGAACCCATCTCTTCTGCTCTTCATGCCTTCTCAATTGCTAGATAACACACTTCCTTTCTGGACATCAAGTCCTTCAGGCCTCCTTAATTTGTATGGTTGTTCAGTCGTTGGCTCGTAGTCAACCTTGGGCATTTGCTTCCATCTATTATGAACAAACCAACCGTACTTGTAGTCCCCAACAATAGGAGTACCGAGAGCTTCATCACAATGCACACGCAGCTGTAACAAGAAGAATAAGTTGCAGCAAACATCTCTTCTATGATAATTCATGCACAAAAAACAAAACAAGGCATTCATGCACAAGATTCCAAAGAGAATATCTAGCATTTAATGATGATTTTCTTATCCTCTTTTATATTTAGACTTATTGCATTAAAAACTGAACCTTTTACAGCCATAACATAGAAAAAGAATAAATCCCAAGTCATGAACAATTCATGCAATAAAGGACAGGATACGCAAATTGGTTATAATCTATGGACTTGGAAACGTATATTGCATTAAAATGAAATTACCTGATGCTTTCGGCTGGTCAGAGGACACAATTCAATCCATGAGCAGCCATTGATCATAGGACCAAGGGCACGGTATTCTGTCACAGCCTCTTGAGATGCTTCTAATCCAGAATTGTCTGCTAAAATTAGTCTCTCAGTTTTACCATCGTCCAGCATAACCTATGAGTCAGATATTAGCATTCTTTAACAACTAATATTAGGTCATGGACAGCTATAAATAAGACAGAATGTGGGAAAAAGGAGACAACCAAACCTTAGTAAGTGGTGCAGATATCAGGCCTTCCCTTTCCTTTGGAATACCTATTACCAACGCCCATTATCTTTGATACATCGAGTCACAAGCACTTGTCCATGCCTAAGATGGCCAATGATACTTTGGGTGAGCAAACATACGTATATCACTAAAGAGGCAAACTCTGGTTTGTTCCCTTGGCAATTTCGGTGTTCCAGATCCATCGTTTCCTGTTAATATTGTATCCATTGGGTCTCTAGGCTCGTTCCTGTTTAGTTCAGCCCATAGCTTAGGTCAATTGTAATTATTATAAATTGTACATTCTTAATTAGCTACTGTGCAGACAAGAAAACATTGTTCACAATATATGATAGTATTTCAGAGCCAATAATCTCGACTCTCTTTTCTTCTCCACTCAGATTTGCTTGCTTCCTACCTTTCGAACAACACCATGAACAAGAATACTACTTTTTACATTATATGGGTACTTTTCCAAATTCAATATGAACAACACAAGGATGTTGAGACATATTCAGCTTCACTATTAAATAAAGCTACAATACTCTGTTTTTTGTTGCTCCATGAGACTAGTGCAGAACCTACGAAGTGACATCATCCACTTGTGCTTTTCTACCGAGTCTACATCCTCCATAATAAGCATCTGAGAAGCCAATTATTTTAGTTGAGCTCCCTTTATAATACCATAACCCTGACTTATGAGTTCCGTTGATATAACTCATTTTTTTCTTAACAGTTGTGATGTGTGATTTCATGGTCTTTAAGTGAAATCTTGTACAAACCCCTTGTGAGAACATAATGTCTGGTTGCTGGCTGTTGGGTAGAGGAGACTTCCTATCATTTTCCTATAGAGTTTTTCACTTACTCCGCCTTTCTTTCTTCATCTTCGTCGAAGGCACATCCCGTTCCCATAGGTGTACGGAGTAATATCTTTTGAGTTATCCATGTTGAATTTTCTCAAGACTTCCTTGGTGTATTTCGTTTGAGATATGAAGATTCCTTTCTCCTTCTTGATTTGTAACCCAAAAAGAATGAGACTTCTCCCATCATACTCATCTCAAACTTAGAGGTCATATGACAGATGAGAATTATGTATACAAATATTTGTATGACAATAATGTCACTGCTCAAGTTCTTGGTGAAGAGACTCATGCTAACATTTCCTCTTTGATATTTGTTTTCATCTATATAGTTGCTCAGCTTGTCATACCTTGGTCTTGGTGCTTGCTTCAAATACATAACGAGCTTTCTTGGTGAAGAGACTGATGCTAACATTTCCTCTTTATGTTTATTCACATTTTTTTAAACATATATAAGTATTACTCCCTCCATCCCTAAATGATGGAGTCATTTGTTTTTTTACTGTCTACGAGACACGATTTAAAACGTAAATATTTTTAATTTTACATGTGTAAAAATTATAAGAACTTGTTATTTTAAAAATATATATCGAGACGAATCTAACAAGATCCAATTTGACTATATTATTTGTTAGTGGCTAACGACCATTTACGGTAAAAATATCCAAAATTTGACTCAAAAAGTCAAAATGCCTCTATCATTTAGGGATGGAGGGAGTACTTATTTTGATTTTTTAATTTTTATTACAACTTTTTTCTTCGATATTTTTCGAAAAGTTACTTAATTTTATAATTTCGAAACCATGCTCGAAAAACAAACCGTGAACCATGTTTAAGAGTGCAAATATATTTAAATAGATATATCAAGAAACGAGTGTGAATTCATATCTAATCAATAAAACACTTTAATTTTTGGTCAATAAATATCAAATTTGACAATTTTTTCTATCATAAAAATGCATATTTTTCATACATTTATTAACATTTTAATGATATACAAAAATAAATATTCGTCGGTACTACGTAGCATATATCGGGTCGGTTCGGATATGGTCGAGAGAACCAAAATGATGAAGCCCAAACAACAAAAGCATTATCCCGCCACAATGTTACCGCCCTTGATTTCAAGTTTTTCATTCCTTAATACTCTTCCTCAAAATTTGAAATCAATTTAATATTGAAATATAAAACTTTATTTTTCAGTTTCTGCTAATTTTTCTTCAATTTTATATACATATATTTCATCTCAAAGCATAGTATACTCGATAATTATCCATAAGGTACGTTAAACTCCTAAATTATATTCAATTTGTTCTATTTTTTACTTTTTGAACAATGTTCATACTGCTTTAGTGCATTTACACCTGTTAAATATTTCTGTAACATTTTTTGTTTCATTTTCCTAAGTTTTGATTGAATTCAATTGTGCTTTGATATTATGCAGATTATTAACTTTAATTAAATAGTTATTATTATTTAATTAGATAATTAAGTAGTACTGTAGTAGCTTTGAACAGTTTTGTGTGTATAACAGTTTCATATTTATAGCTCGGGAAATACAGCGATTTACGAACATTAGGAGTATTCGTGAGAAAAATATAGTAGGGTAATCTTGTTAGTGAAATTAGAAGTGCTTTTATTTGGAGTTTGCTGGTGAAGTTGTGTACGGGTCGGGAATGCTCAAGCGAAGCAGATAAGTTAGTATTATTAGAGAATAAAATTGAAGAGAAGTGGTATCCATATAACTGACAACATCACAATACTCGGTACTTACTTTGATTTGGTTTATAGACGAAAATTTATAGTCATGTAGTTAATTGAGCTTTTCTAATCGTCCTTTATGCTTAATGTGTAGCTCCTCGTTTACATTTTGATATTGGCATATAATTTTGGTTATTGGACTGGCGACATGATCTACTTTCTCTAGCTAGCTGTGTCATTTTGTTCGTCTGGTAATTAGATAATCATTAATTACAAATTTTATCAATTTCAGTAGAGGACAGTGGATGAGTGTTGATCTCCATAGGTTGTGTGTAACAATTTTGTAACGTACAAGCGATATCTGGCCTTGGTAAATTCAGAACAAGTGAATTTGACTAGGTGAGTATGTTGCAACTATTTGCTTACTTGTATATAGTCTGCGTATCCAAATTCATCGAGCTGAAACTGCTGCAATGACAGGTTGACTTCTTGTTACATGAGCGGTCTGTTTGGTGTATATGTCAGCTTACGAGAACACACATGAGGCAAGATAGATTAGTAATAGAATTTGTTGTCTGCCTTCCCTTTATGTAGATTTGATTGTTATGTTCACTTTGGTTTTATGCAGTGAAATCAATTCGGTTGGTAGCCACAGTGCTGATAAGCCACCAAAAGCCAATTGGGGGCAACATGTAAATAAACATAATAATTTTTCAAGTCAGGAGAAGTTTTTGAGTTCAAATATTCTGTATTCCTTGTCCTCCCAGAAACCTCAAGCAGAAGCGATGATAGCTACTAGGTATGCACATTTAACAACTCAATATGTAAACTTGAAAAATTCACGAACAAAGGTTTGTACAGATGAGAAGCTTTAATTGTATACGTAGTCCTCCGATATTCTTCCAGAAACAATCATTTCTTATGTTCATTAGTTTATAATCTTGCAATATCTCCATGTATCAGCAATTCTGTTGCTTTTCTTTCTCACAAAATGTTATATGGAGGCTATGTTACTTGTTCTTATGTATAATACCATGTTCGTTCTTCCTAACTTACCAGATCAATAGTTTGTCAAGTTCAGAACATAGGAGCCGCCACTGCACAAGTTGAAAAGGTAAGAGAACTTCTTGGAAACAAGTCACGGACACCTTCAGCTTACTTTTAGTTCGTGATTGCTTTAGTATCCTTGTCATTTTCTATTACTCATGTACTCATGTTAAACTTGATTTTGGATCTCCATCAGATGTGCCGAGTATCACCTTCACTCTGTTTGTTTCTTATGTGAGAATTGAGATGCAATAATTCAAACTGGTTTTCAGCACGTCATCCCCTCGTAACTAATTTTTCATCAAAAACCAGAGTTTCCGATAGTGTGTAGTAAAACCCAAGGCTCTTTCTGCCATTTACAGAACAAGTGATCAAGCTTTTAACAGTGTTAGGATCTATGTTTTTGCAGGCTTGGCAGCTTCTTTCTAACCTCCAGTTGTCTTCCAAGAATTACTTCAAGCCTGGGAAAACTTTGCCTCTAGGTGAAAACATTGGCAGTGCCCCCTCTTTAAATGCTGGGAGGTCTTCTCAACTGCGATCCTCAAACTCAACGAACCGGTCCCAAAGACCCATGCACGCATATCATAACTTGGATGAGAAAAATGAGAAGGTGGAAGGATCAAGGGAACAGCCAGGTTTTTCTCCAATGATGTTGGACCATGATTTAACTGAAGCCAGAAAAACAACAAACAGGCAGAAAGAGGGTTCTTTGTCCGTAGCTAGTAATTTCAACCCACGAACCATCACCAGACCTTCCAACGATCAATCAATGGATGCCCATAAAGTGAATGGATTTGCCGCTTTCTATCAATGTGTTGAAGATGATGATATCCTTGAGGTAATTTTTTTTTCCAATTTGAGATAAATTATGTGATTCTCTTTACATATCAAGATATCATTGCTGGACTAATATCTTAACTTATAGTTTTGCTTGATTCCAGTAAACAGAATGTGCATCTCTGGAACTGTGTTTGTATGCGACTTTATAAACTACCTTAAAAGGTCCAAAGCTCATGAGTTTGGGATTAGTTGACTGTGATCGATAGAAGAATTTTTGTCTTACTTTGATGAATACCTGATGTTGAGATGAAGTGATGAACTTCTAGGCCCTTGAACCAAATTGTGAATTTATGTGTTAACTGCTGAAATTTAGTCATTTAGTTTGTTTCTAAGCTTTCATGTTCCCTAGAATAAATATACAATCTGACTCATTGATTGTTTGGCCACGACCAAAAATTGTGATTCAGAATATTGATGTGGAAAAGATTGTCTTGGAATATCAACAATCTATCTCTACACCTGATCCATCAGTTACAAGCCTCGCATCAACTTCTCCAGCTGTACGTAACTGCTCAAATATGCCATCAGAGTTGTCTGTGTTCTGCAGTCATGGCACTCAGGTATAATCTAATTTTTTCCCATAACTAAAAGTACCATTGAGATCTGGCAAGGTAATATTATGCTTAATCCTGTTGTTATATTAGCTTGGACTGTGTCAAGAGGCTTCAAGCCATCTTCAAGAGATGAAGGACAAGTTGATAGCGATATCAAATGATCTTCTTGATAATATTGGTGAGCTGTCAATGGACCAGATGGAGCAACTTCGAAATCAAAGGTATAGTTGCATTATGATGTTCTTTCTATGTGAAATGTTGATTCACCTTAAAATGGAAGTAAGAGTAAGCTCAAGACTGTCTTATCACTTCAAAATAACAATGAGAGAGTGAAGATTACCAGGTGCTGGAGGGTAGCTATATTATTTTGTGAATCTGCAAGTTATGTTTTCTATACTCTCTTTTGAGTAGTACACTGAAAATCTACTTGATTTCTCATTAATAATAATCCTGTACCCACATGGTAGGGTTGCTTACTCTTATTATCTCCACATTTTTATCACTGAACATTCTCTTTCTATTATTATCAGTTTATCACCCAGGACGTCGTGTGTGTTAGATTTTTATTACCTTTTTTTCTTCCGCATTTACGTTTTATGGGATTGTCTAGCTTCTGTTCTCTATTCGACATTCCTATTGCAGTTTCAGTTATCCTATCCCTCTGTTTTTTAGTTTTTCGTTTCTTACTCATGATCTCTCACACTTATTTTGGCATTACAGCACAATAGAAATACTGCTGATGCTTCATCCATAAATCCCTGCCACATCACTTTGTTTCAGTCTGTGATGCACAATAAGAATAACGAAAAGGAGAAAGGGATTGTTAATGCTTTTCTGTTTGTATTTTGGTAGGATTGTGCTGAATAAGCAAATACAGGAACTGCAAAAGTACGTTCAAACAATTTCATTTAATGATGAAAGGGGTGTGTCTAATTTTTCTGCATCCTCAACAACTCCTGGAATTTTCCAACATACAACCCCGTCAACCATTCCATTCAGAGTCGATCCAACAAGGCTTGACTCTCAGTTTAATTCCTGCATTGATCAAACTGGATTTGATAGATGGAACTCTACATCCACTGCTTTCTCTTCAACAGAATTATTCCCAACAGGTCCCCCAGAGAGGGAACCATTCATCCCAAAGCATATAGATGTAAATTACATTGATGGTTCGGGAGACAAAAAGTGGAGTAGTCGCCACTTTCCTTGGACAAAAGATCTAGAGGTATATATCTTAAAAATGACCAATGCCATACGTCTGCTTATGTAACTGCTTGCTGAATGCTTAATTTTTCCTACCATAGGATAATAACAAAAAGTTTTTTGGAAATCACTCATTCCGGCCAAACCAAAGAGAAATTATAAATGCAACCATGAGTGGACATGATGTTTTCGTCTTAATGCCCACTGGAGGGGGAAAAAGCTTGACATATCAGGTTGGTAATCTTTGTAATTTATTTTCATTGTCCTGCGAGGGTGTTTATAAATGGAACAATTGGTTCCATGTGTTGAGATCTTGTAGCCTAAAAGATTTACATACTGCATTGTTTGCCTAATAAACTTGTTTGTCCATTGCTTTCAGCTCCCTGCTCTTGTTAACCCTGGGATAACTTTGGTCATTTCGCCTCTTGTATCGCTGATCCAAGATCAAATCATGCATTTACTACAAGTAACTTTTTGCTAACCTTTTTGATAATTTTATGACCAAACTTTTTTTGTGCATATCATTTTAGCAGTATTTTTTCTTCTAATTTTAATTCCCTAAAATGTGATGTTATTGCAGGCAAATATACCAGCTGCTTACCTCAGTGCTAGTATGGAGTGGATTGAGCAGCAGGAAATATTTCGAGAGATCATTTCAGATAATAGTAAATACAAGCTATTGTATGTCACCCCTGAGAAGGTGGCTAGGTGAGTAAATATTATTTGAGATTCTTATGTTAAATCGCCTGTATACAATACCTTATGTCTGCTTCAGTGACCAAGTACCTTGCTCATAACAATCTGCGATGTCTTATTGAGACACTTGGCTTTGAAATAATTATTGAGTTATTATAGTCAAATTTTAAGCATATTGCATACAATACCTTATGTCTGCTAATGTTCTTTTGATTGCAGAAGCGATGTCTTATTGAGACACTTGGAGGGTCTGCATGCTCGTCAGTGTCTCTCTAGAATCGTTATCGATGAAGCTCATTGTGTGAGCCAGTGGGGCCATGACTTTAGACCAGATTATCAGGTTATATATTTGTTGTTGTTATATCCTCAAAATTTTTATTTAATTGTCTAGGTTGATGTCTAAGTAGTCTGGTTATTTCTCCAGGCACTTGGTATCTTGAAACAGAAGTTCCCAACTGTACCAGTTCTAGCATTGACAGCTACTGCCACAATTAGTGTCAAAGAAGATGTTGTGCAAGCTCTTGGTCTTGCCAATTGCGTCATATTTTGTCAGAGCTTTAACCGCCCAAACTTAAGGTAGTTTTTTCATACATCAACTTTTATGTTGCTAAGAAATGGAGAAACCTTACATTGTTAATATTGCAGATACTCAGTAATGCCCAAGACAAAAAAGTGCGTGGAGGACATTGATTGCTTTATAAAACAAAATCACTTTGATGAATGTGGGATAATCTACTGCCTATCAAGAATGGACTGTGAAAAGGTTGCAGAGAAGCTGCAGGTTTGTCTCATTTCTGTGGTTTACTTTGTTGAGGAGCAGTGAAGTTATTTTGGACTTATGGTCAATTTAATATCCTGATAGTTGCACTAACCATTGAATTCATGATAAGAATCACTTGAAATAACTACTAGTTTATATGGACAGTAATAGCTCTAATTAATGCTGCTCTTAACATATTTTATAATTCCGAATGCGGTGTTTCCTGTTTAGGAGTGTGGACATAAGACCGCATTTTACCATGGAAGTATGGATCCTGCTCAACGTACCTATGTTCAGAAGCAATGGAGCAAGGATGAAGTCAACATAATATGTGCAACGGTAGCATTTGGGATGGGTAAATGTTCCATTGCGTATTTCATTGTGCCTCCTAGCCTAGCGGCTTAATACTAACATGAACAATTTCAGGTATCAACAAGCCAGATGTCCGGTTTGTCATTCATCATTCACTACCAAAATCAATTGAAGGCTACCATCAAGTAATCTTCGAGACTATATGCTTTATACCTCCTTTTGCCCTTAGGTTTACTAATTTCTGCAGACGATATTAACTAACCTTTTAAAATTGTAGGAGTGTGGTCGTGCTGGTAGGGATGGTCAACCTTCATCTTGTGTATTATACTATAGCTACAGTGACTACGTTAGTACAAATAACAACCATATCTTCCACACATATCTTACTTTTTTTCTTTAAATAGAAATATAAAAACTCATGTTCTATTAACTACAGATTCGTGTCAAGCATATGATCAGTCAAGGAGCTGTTGAGCAAAGCTCGCTGACAAGTCGATATAACGGAGCAAATTCTGCGGCTTCTGGAAGGATTCTTGAGACAAACACTGATAGTCTTCTTCGAATGGTATTTGAAAAGAATCTTCAATGCTTCCACAATAGTCAGGATGTACCTTGTGTCTCGCTAAGACAAAATAATTTGCTTGATTTCTTCTTAGGTCAGCTACTGCGAGAATGACGTTGACTGTCGGCGTCTGCAACAGCTGATCCATTTCGGTGAGAAATTTGACTCTTTAAAATGTGAAAAAACTTGTGATAACTGTTCCAAGACCTGGAGTTGCGTTGAGAAGGATGTGACTGTGATTGCAAAGCAGCTGGTCAGTTAAACTTCTTACATCATTTTTCCTTATTTCTTAAGATTTTGTAATATTTTCTGGTCTTATAGTAACATTGTGGTTGCCCCATGAAACTCAGGTAGAACTGGTTAAGCTGACGAAACAGCAGTTCTCATCAGCTCACATCCTGGAAGTCTACAGAGGTTCCTTGAACCAATTTGTATGTCTTACATGGCCATTCAACTTGCATGTCTTCTTTTATTATCTTAGTCCTAATGGACTCATTCTCTCTGCAAATATTATCAGGTTAAGAAATACAGGCATGAGTTCTTGAACCTCCATGGAGCTGGAAAACATTTAGCTAAGGGTGAATCATCTAGGGTACTCCGTTATCTTGTTACTGAAGACATCCTTTGTGAGGATGTGAAGAAAAGTGATACTTATGGTTCTACGTCGTCAGTGTTAAAGGTAAAAACATGTCGTCTCTTGCCAAAGGAAGAGGGTCGATAATGATGCTCATTCAACTATTATATTCTTGTATTTGATCCTCATCTAAATTGGAATATCAAGTACTGCAGTTTTCATTTAGTTGTTTTGCTCAGGTGAACCAACCCAAGGCCCTTGAACTCTTTTCTGGCAATCGGACTGTAAAGTTGAGGCATGTTTGCTGCTTCATCGTTGTTCTTTCTTTTCTTATATGTTTTTTCAGTACCCTCATATATTCCTTATCCTAATTCTTTGTAAGATGAATCCCTGTCTCATTCTCGTGTGTTCCTGTCACTGCTTCTAGCACTTAGACTTGAAAGAAAGCTAAAGCTACCTTGAATCGATCAATGAATCTCTTTTTAAATGCAACTCCAGTTTTAGTTATCAATAATCAATTCAGAAATGCTTTTGAGGTACTGCCAGTATGATCTTTTAGTTGTTGGTTATCCAAATTATACTTGATCTTGAGTCCTCTGTTGGATATGTAGAAAAATCATGTAACACACTGTAATTGATGGCATCATCTTTTCAATTACTTAGTCGATTACGTATGTAAAATACGATGTGCTTGCCATCTTAGCTTCACTCATCTTAGCTTGCTCTAGCACTTTGGTTCCTTGTTGGCTTCTCCCTCATCAGCTGTATCTATAATTTGTTTGGAAAGATCTTTCAACGTACCTGCTTTCTTTCTAATTTGATGTTACGCACAGAGGAGATTCCTTCAAAGTTAGATACGTTATATAAGGAGTACAATTACATCTTTCTGAGCTCCAGGGAAGTGTCTGGTAATGTTAATAAATTGAGATAGTGTTGTGTTCCTTCAGGTTTCCCTCGTCTGCCATAGCATCCAAACAACTCAAGATTGGGGCTACTCCAGCAAAAGGTTCATCAACATCAGGAAAACAAAATACTCCAGTCCTTTCTTCCATACAACTTGAATCTGCTTCCAACTCTGTAAGTTTTAATTCATGTGGAGTCTGCCTGATTTTAATTGAGTAACTCATTTGTTTGCATTTTATATATCCCTCAAGTCACTGTCGGCCAAGCTGTATGGAGAATTACGGTTGCTTCGGACAAATCTTGTTACAAGTGCTGGAGATGGGACCTGTGCTTACCACATATTTGGGTCAGTTCCTATGCCTTATGAATTGCTATTCTTTCAGTTTAATGAAAATCTCACTCCACTTGTCGGTAATGACACCCCAATTGAAAGGTGACCCAGAATAACAAAGAGATGGGAGTGTCGTTATTAATTGGAGTGTACAAGCTATTACCCTTATACTACTGAATCATCGATCTTTTGTTTCGAGGGGAGAAGTAGAGCATGTTCCAAATTGTTACTTGCATTGTCTTTCGGCTGACAATTTTTAACTTTGCTTGATGCAGAAATGGTGTATTGCAACAGATCAGCATAAATGTACCTCGAACTGAAGAGGAGCTTCTCGAGATAAATGGCGTTGGCAAGTAAGTAAATTTACTTCAGGCCAAGAATGAATTAGCAATTGCACTGCTGTGACCTGATGTACATGTTTGCAATCTCAGGATTAAATTAGCAAAATACGGAAATCAAATCCTAGATACTATAGAACGAACCATCCGTGAATATGGAAAGACAGGAAAAACGAGCAGTAGCAGTAATGATAGTTCCGATTCAGCAAAGAGGAGGAGAGATGCAGCAGTTGCTGCAAAGGGAGATACGAGAGATGATGAAAACGATGAAAGATTTAATCAAAGGACTGCACGGACGAAGACAAGGACAGTAAAAAAGAAGAAGAAGAACAACGATACTGCTGATAATCATGAATGCAGAGACCATGGTCATTTTGACGAACTTATTGACGATGAGCTCCTTCTTGAACTGTATTCTCAAGCTGAACTCGACGGATCTATTTCGAAGATGGATACATGTAATGAAGGAAGAGTGCTTCCTTCCTGGTCCACGCCCAAAAACTTACGTTGAAAGGGCGAATTCGCGCATCAGATGTGGCATTGGCAATGCAGTTCCAAAACTTCCTTGTCAAGCCTTGCTCTTTTCTGGTCCTGATATATGTATCTGCTAGTTTTTGTAGTGGTATATTTATGATGATGAACGAAAAGTTATCATAAAGTGTGTTATGTGTATGGTGATGATCGCCTTTCATGAATAACATGAAATTGATAAGGAGTATTAGTCTATTGTAAATGTTACTCTCTTGTCATTTTAACCATTTTCACATAGATATTAAGAAAAAGAGAAAATAGTCAAAAAAAAAAATTGAAAATATGGAATGACAATTCATTGAAATAATATTATTGGTTCTTTAATAATATAAGTAAAAACAATAGTAAAAAATTCATTAAAATGTAAAAGTACAATCTGACATGCATCTCAATTACTTTAAAAACAAAATAAAAAATTAGACAAACGACAACCAATTAATATCCACACGGAGTAGTATCGGCATTATATTGTTGTCATTAGAATGTTTTTAAAATGTGGCTTATTTGCTTTTTGCCGCCTATACTATCACTTTGGTTTCAATTTGCCCCCTATACTACTAATCGTTTCAATATGCCCCTGAGACCTCCTGATGGGCGTTTTCTTCATTAAATCAGATAAAATGACTATTTCACCCTTATAATTATTCGAAATTATAGGGGGCAACACTAAAATATTTTAGATAAGTAATATTAGACCCCCACCCCTTCTTCTCCACCCCACCCTCACCCATTCTTCTTCTTCAAAATCAAAATTGTGCATCTCTAACAATTAACTCCATCATTAAAAATCCAATCTTTATTTGCTTTAACATTTCATCTCCACTTCCTCTCCAAACAAAATTGTGCCTTCTTGACCACCTATCGACCCTGTCCAAATAAGTATGGTTTTATTTGCACTTATCAAGTTCAAATAATATACACTATTGTAGCTTTTTGTGCAAAAATCCATCTAAATGATACAAATACAGTTCGATGGATGGAACTAGGCCTGTGAGCAAACGTTTTGGTTCGAAATTATTCGACGCATTCGACTCGAAAAGATTCGGCTCGAAGTATGTTCGAAGGCATGATACTGATACCTGAACCTTGATTTTTAGGTATTTCCAAAATCGAGACGAACGGTTCGATTTAGTTCGGCTCGATCACCACCCTCCCCCGTCATTAAATAAGAGGGCTGAACCATTGTGGACTAATATATGTATTCCTTTCAACCCACATATATTCCCACATATAAACCCTAATCACTATATATGTATTTAATGATAAAATCTTTATCAACCCACATATATTTCCTTATATGTACAGTGTACTCCTCTCATTCTTTCATCTTTACTCTCCAGATCACCCTCCCCCTCCCCTTCGGCCCTCCCTCATCTCTTCTCTTCTCAAAAGCCGTTACCCCACCCCGCTCCCCCTCATGAGGCATGCCTAGCCTTGTGATCAAACGGCTCTGTTCGAAATAGTCCGACGTATTCGACTCGAAAAGATTCGGCTCGAAGTATGTTCGAAGGCATGATACTGATACATGAACCTTGATTTTTAGGTATTTCCAAAATCGAACGGTTCGGTTCGAAAAGGTTCGAAGGCATGATACCGAACTCGAACCTTGCAAATATTCGACTCGATTCGGCTCGATTACAGGCCTAGATGGAACAATGTATGGTGAGTGGGAAGAAGAAAAAATGACGGGTAAAGGAAAGATGTTTTGGACATCGGGAGCTATATATGAAGGTGATTTTTCCGGGGGCTACCTCCATGGATTTGGAAATTACACAAGCTCTGATGGATCTGTTTATAGAGGTGCGTGGAAGATGAACACTCAACATGGGATTGGAAGGAAGCAATATCAAAAATGCGACGTCTATGATGGTTGTTGGAGAGAGAGTGTTCGTGAAGGCAGTGGGCGGTATAAGTGAGGTAATGGCAACATGTACATTGAAAACTGGAAACATGGGAAAATGTGTGGTAGGGGGGTTATGAAGTGGTCCAATGGTGATCTATTTGATGGTTCTTGGTTGGATGGTTTTAGACATGGTTCTGGCTGTTATAGGTTTTCCGATAGGAGTAATTATTTTGGTAATTGGACCAAGGGACTAAAGGGTGGATGCGAAACATTCTATCTAGCAGGACATGGAAAGTTATCTTCCAGAAGATATAGTTCTCTGAAGACAGGAGGAAAAGGCTATTATCACATAGTTCTTCCATTGATTCGGAGGAATCTGTGAAACCAAGTGGCATCCGTAGTCTTTTAGAGAAGATTTCTAATCGGTCTTCATTTATATTCAAAATTTAGTTTATTAACTTAATTTGTATTTGGGTCTCTAATTGATAATCCCAAACCATTTCAAAAAAGGTCCTTTATTTTTCTAAATTAACTATTAAGTATTACACTTTTCGAGTTAATCGGATAGCCTGGTGGAAAAGGTTCTTGCTAGTGACCAGAAGGTCCTGGGTCTTTTCAAACATAAGTATGAAATAGTATTATTCCCTCCCATAAAAATTGAATCCGAGACTTTTTAATAGAAATTCGAATCAAATACCTAGAAATTCGGGTCAAATACCTAACCTTTTAAAATCATTAACTAACCTTTTATTAAGCTACCAAAATCATTAACTAACCTTTTATTAACCTTTTTAAATTGAAGAAGAGAATAATAGAATGTCTCAGAATTTTTGGGGATCCACTATACACACCCAAATAGTGGTTTACTATTGCTTTAAATGACAATTTTGTCCTCCCATTTAACTTCCTCATCTACTACACTTCCAAATAGAGGGGGCAAAATTGTCATTTCATGCTACAGTATTCCAGTGTGTATAACAGAGCAGGAGTTTTTGTCTTTTTATATAGATGGAGGATATTTTGGTAATCTTCTAACGCGTATTTTTAAACGAACCGGATTTTACCAATCCCCTCCAAACAACCGATTCGATTTGAAGAGGCGCGTAAACCAAGTTCAAGTTAGGGTTTATCACATTGAACCCCACAACAGTCGATACTCATCTCCAGGTAACGATCTCTTTCCCAAAATGATTGTCCAGTTTCAATTTGTCCATTTAATTTCCCTCTATTTATTTCTCTACACTATTATTTTTGTTCATTTGCTCATAACCACAGCTATTATTGTTCACATCCCAAATCAATTGTCCAGTTCTGAAGTTAAATAGCACCTCTAGTTGTCCACATTTTCCTGACGTAAT
Source organism: Echium plantagineum (assembly GCA_003412495.2). NCBI lineage: Eukaryota > Viridiplantae > Streptophyta > Magnoliopsida > Boraginales > Boraginaceae > Echium > Echium plantagineum. The sequence continues at coordinate 14,198,250 of CM016567.1, read as the reverse complement.
TGATCTTTTTGATAATTTTCCCGATTGTTTATAGTTGATTTGGTGTTTTTTGTGTTGGTAGAGTGAAGAATGGCTTCGATTAGTCAACCAGCATCGTCTTTAAAAAGGCGTGATTCGATGACGATTCGAGAAGGGGATGAGCTGACTATTACTCCTCTAGGGGCAGGGAGCGAAGTAGGGAGGTCGTGTGTGCACATGACGTACAAAGGGAAGACTGTCTTGGTATGGTGTTGCATAATCGAGATTTTGTTACATATATAACTATGTTCCGAAAAGATTGTCCAGTTTGTTTTTTGACAGTTGAAATTAACAAATTTTGTTGTTTTAATTGGCACGAGTAAATTTCATTTGAATCAAAATTATCATGTTAATTGTAAATTTCGTTTAAAATACTATGTTTTGATATTTTTTTGCATACATAAAAATAGACGAATTCATAGTTTAGAAAGTCAAATATGAAAATTCGAAACTGGTCAATATATTTTTGAAGGTGGGAGCACATTTTCAAGGTTTTAGTTTCCGAATGTATATTGCTGACTTTTACTTGTTGATGCGTTGTTCGCAGTTCGATTGTGGAATTCACCCGGCTTACTCTGGAATCGCTGCTTTGCCTTATTTCGATGAGATTGATCCTTCTACTATCGATGTTCTTCTAATTACCCAGTATGTTATGTTCTTATCCGTATTCCAAGTTAATTTGTCTGTGCTTGAACATATTTGGTCAATGCTTGTATGTCTGTCACAACCTTATTTATTGGTGTATTGATGTGTTCTTGGATTTTGTACTATTGAAGTTGGAAAAGTGATTGATAGAAAGTTAGAAACTCCTACATTTGAGCAGTATAAGATCATAGATTGGTAAAACATATTGTTCATTGGGAAGTCCAATGATGTTAGCTCATATTGTTCATGTTGGTCTTAGATTAGTGTATCTATCGCTTAATAGTACTTCCTCTACTGGTATAGGCCTACATTTCTCTGTTTTAATTTCTCGTCTTGCCTGAAAATTCCAGCTTTCATCTGGATCATGCTGCTTCACTTCCATATTTCCTTGAGAAGGTATGTTTTAGTTGATGAGCTCTTTTTCAATGTTGATGAACTTCTTGTCGTTAAAATAGTTTTCATCTTTCAGACCACGTTCAAAGGTCGGGTTTTCATGACTCATGCAACTAAGGCCGTTTACAAGTTGCTTTTGTCAGATTATGTGAAAGTGAGTAAGGTATCAGTTGAAGATATGTTGTATGATGAACAAGACATTCTCCGTTCCATGGATAAAATAGAGGTATGACGCTCTCGTCTCTTCCAAGACTTCAACCATTCGTTAATGTCTTTAGTTTTTATTTTTATTTTTATCCTTTCAAACTAAATGAGTTTAAATATCCCAACGTGTTTATATACTATTTACTGTATGCACCTATAAATCTATCCGCCACTGTCTTGTGATTATTTTTAACCCAATAGCTACTACCACTCCCCTTCGAAATGTACCTATAGCTACGTTCTCTTCATGGAAATTTCAATTCTAGAATTGATTACATTCTTTGAGCTAAATGCTTTTGTATGCATCTCCAGGCTGGTAATTCTGTCTTATTTTCTGTTTCTAGGTTTACATAACTTCTTTATTAGGATTCTGCGTTCTTTTATTGTACCATGTTGGTAGTGCAATTGTTATAGTTGGATGTGTGGGCATATTCTTCAGGTTATTGATTTCCATCAGACATTAGAGGTAAACGGAATTCGCTTTTGGTGTTATACTGCTGGTCATGTCCTTGGTGCTGCAATGTTTATGGTTGACATTGCTGGTGTTCGGGTACTTTATACCGGTGATTATTCACGAGAAGAGGATCGGCATCTCCGCGCGGCTGAGCTACCTCAGTTCTCTCCAGATGTTTGCATAATAGAATCAACTTACGGAGTTCAAATGCATCAGCCACGCCATATCCGAGAAAAGCGTTTTACCGACGTAATTCATTCCACAATTGCTCAAGGGGGTCGCGTTTTAATTCCAGCTTTTGCCCTTGGGCGTGCCCAAGAGCTCCTCCTAATTTTGGATGAGTACTGGTCTAACCATCCCGAACTACATAACGTACCCATATATTATGCTTCTCCCCTAGCTAAAAGGTGCCTGGCTGTCTATCAGACCTACATTAATTCCATGAATGACAGGATCCGTAATCAATTTGCCAATTCTAACCCTTTTGACTTCAAGCACATATCTCCGTTAAAAAGCATTGAGAATTTTGAGGATGTAGGACCATCGGTCGTTATGGCTAGCCCAGGTGGACTCCAAAGTGGTCTATCTAGACAGCTCTTTGATAGATGGTGTTCTGACAAGAAGAATGCTTGTGTTATACCCGGGTACGTCGTGGAAGGAACACTAGCTAAGACCATAATAAGTGAACCGAAGGAAATAACCCAAATGGGCGGCTTAACAGTTGCTCTGAATATGCAGGTTCATTATATTTCATTTTCAGCTCATGCAGATTATGCTCAGACTAGTACATTCTTGCAAGAGCTTATGCCACCTAACATAATTTTGGTTCATGGAGAGTCACATGAGATGGAAAGACTTAGACAGAAGTTAACTACTGTTTTTACTGATGGCAACACCAAGATTATGACACCAAAGAACTGCCAGTCTGTTGAGATGCACTTCAACTCCCAGAAAATGGCCAAAGCAATTGGGAAGCTTGCTGAGAAGACCCCTGAAGCTGGTGAAACTGTAAGTGGATTACTTGTGAAGAAAGGCTTCACATATCAATTCATGGCACCCGAGGATCTTCATGTTTTCTCACAGCTGTCAACAGCAAATGTCATCCAAAGGATAACCATTCCATATTCTGGAGCTTTTGCTATTATTAAACACAGGTTGAAACAGATATATGAAAGTGTAGAGTCATCAACAGATGAGGAGTCTGGTGTACCTGTTTTGCGAGTCCACGACCGTGTAACTGTGAAGCAGGAATCAGAAAAGCATATTTCCTTGCATTGGACAGCGGATCCTATAAGCGATATGGTTTCTGACTCTATTGTGGCTTTGGTTCTAAATGCCAGCAGGGAATTACCGAAAGTTGTAGTTGAGTTGGAGCCTTCGTTGAATGAAGAAGAGAGTGTAAAGAAAACTGAAAAAATCATGCGTGCACTTCTTGTTTCTCTTTTTGGGGATGTCAAATATGGGGAGGATGGGAAACTGGTTATAAATGTCGATGGGAACCTGGCATATCTTGACAAAGAAACTGGCGAAGTTGAAAGCGAAAATGAAGGTTTAAAGGAACGAGTGCGAACAGCTTTTAGGCGAATCAAGAGTGCCATGAAGCCAATTCCCCTATCGGCAGCTTAGCTTAATTGCTGCTCTTCTCGTTGGATTACTCTCGGCTGTATTATTATTTATCAATCAATGCTTATTACTATGGAAAACCGACACTGCTGCTAATGTGCGACCTTGTAGTATCATGCCTTTTGTCTAACCAGGTGGTGTTTTCTTGCTGATTGAAACCAACATGCTCTATTATGGGTTGGTTTCAGTGAACAAAGGGTTATACCTGCAGAATTAGGATTCTTTATTTATTCTTACTGGGCATGACTGATTGAAAGAATGTGATGTGCCGCGGATTGTATTGATGAAGCAGCAGCAGTGTTTCTATTGTGCTTGAATGACAAAATAAGAGATCAAGAGTAACAAAGCGAAACTAAAAATAAAGGGATAGGAAAACTGAAACCGTAATAAGAATATCGAATAGAGAACAGAGGCTAGACAATTACTTAAAAGGTAAATGAGGAAGAAACAAATGTATACTATAAATCTTAGACATTAGAAGTTCTGGGTGATTATAATAGAATGGGAGTGTTCTATGATGAAAATGTGCAGATCAGAAGATTAAGCATCCCTAGTCCGAGTCAATTCTTGTGTGTTAATACCAATTTAGTTAACACACAAATAAAACTCATTTTGAGACTTGAGAAACCTCGACGATTGACATGTACTCTCATTTTCTTTAAATAGAATGAATAATATTTCGAGCAAAAAAAGAAAAAACAGATCATTACTAACGAGGAGGGTGAGTCTATTTTGACTGTTCTTATTTTCACGGCTCTCGTTTAGTGCATATACGCGTTCCGTGTTTTTTTTTTAAAATCCCCCGCTCTTTGGAAATAACTACCCAATGAGAATTGAAGTAGCATTCAGAATACTACTCAAAAGAGAGTACAGAAAACATAAGTTGTAGATTTGTAGAATAGTATAGCTACCCTCCAGCACCTGGTAATTTTCATTTTCTCTCATTGTGATTTTGAGGTGAAAGAACATGATAGTCCTTCATCTCTTGAAGATGGCTTGAAGCCTCTTGACACAGTTATGTCAACAACCGTCTTTCCGCCTGTTTGTTGTTTTCTGGCATCAGCTTAATCACCGTACCGAACTAAAGTGAGTGGTGTGATAGATTTGATCGATAGTACTCGTACCATCAAAATGCATGCTCTTTTCGGAATCTCATCTCATAATGACTTAAGCGTGCTCGAGTAATTTCATCAAATCTAATAAGGTATCGACTCGAAGACAACTGAAGGTCGGATCGAAGCTGCCAAGCCTGCAAGAAATTAGATCTTAATACTGTTAATAGAAATGGATTTTATGAAAAATTCATTATATACAATTGACTTTTGGTGGCGTTTACTGGGGCCACCAACTAAATTTACTACTACTAATTTATCACACCTAGCATTGTGACAGTTTCAGCTCGATGAATTACATACAAGTAAACAAAGTCGAGTTAGTAAATTTTTGCAACATATTCACCTACTCAAAGAACCGATTAGATTAGCAGAGGCGCGTAAACAAAGTCGATACTCATCTCCAGGCAACCATCTCTGTCCCAAAATGATTGTCCAGTTTCAGTTTGTCCATTTAATATTTGTTCTTGTTATTTGTCTACTTTGCTCATTTACCATGACCACAGCTGAAATTGTTTACATCTCAAATTAATTGTCCAGTTTTGAATTTGTTTGTTAAATACCAGATTGATTAAAGTTGATTTGGTGTTTTTTATGGTGGTAGAGTGAAGAATGGCTTCGAGTAGTCAACTGGCATCGTCGTTGAAAAGGCGTGATTCGATGACGATTCGAGAAGGGGACAAGCTGACTGTTACTCCTTTAGGTGCAGGGAGTGAAGTAGGGAGGTCGTGTGTGCACATGACTTACAAAGGAAAGACTGTCTTGGTATGATGTTGAATAATTTGAGAATTTATTAGGTTATCATAACTATGTCCAGAAAAGATAGTCCAAGTTTTGTAGTTCTAACTGGCACGAGTAAATTTCGTTGAAAATACTATGTTTATATTTTTTTTTTGCAGATATTATTCAATGTATACATAAATTACAAGAGTTCATAGTTTAGAAAGGCAACTATGAAAATTCATAATTGGACAATATCTTTTTTGATAGAGGGAGTACATTGGCGAGGTTTTAGTTTCGAATGTATATTGATTACTTGTACTGGTTGATGTGTTGTTGGCAGTTCGATTGTGGAATTCATCCGGGTTACTCTGGAATGGCTGCCTTGCCTTTTTTCGATGAGATTGATCCTTCTACCATCGATGTTCTTCTAATTACTCAGTATGTCATGTTCTTGTCCATATTCCAACTTAATTTGTCTGTGCTTGAACATATTTTGTTAATGCTTGTGTGTCTGTCACAAGCTTGTTCATTGGTGTACAATTGATGTGTTTTTGGATAATGTACTATTTAAGTTGCGAAAATAATTGATTAGAAGTTAGAACTCTTACATTTGAGGCGAATAAGATTATAGATTGGGAAAACATTTTGTTCATTGGGAACTCCAACGGTTTTAGCTCATGGTATAATGTATATATGGCTTAATAGTACCTCCTCTACTGGTTTATGCAAATCTTTCTCTGTTTTAATCTTTCCTGAAAATTCCAGCTTTCATCTGGATCATGCTGCTTCGCTTCCGTATTTCCTTGAAAAGGTATGGTACGTTTTTAGTTTATGACCTCTCTTTCCAATATTTCGATAGCTTTCTTGGCGTAAAAATAGTTCTAATCTTTCAGACTACGTTCAAAGGTCGCGTTTTCATGACTCATGCAACTAAGGCCGTTTACAAGTTGCTTTTGTCAGATTACGTGAAAGTGAGCAAGGTATCAGTTGAAGATATGTTGTATGACGAACAAGACATTCTCCGTTCCATGGATAAAATAGAGGTATGACACTCTTGTCTCTTTTAAGACTTCAACCATTCGTTAATGTCTTTAGTTTTTTCTTTTATCCTTCAAACCAAATGAGTTTAAATATCCCAACGTGTTTGTATACTAATTACTGTATACACTATGTTCTTATTGTCAATCCAATAGCTACTTTCACTCCTTCGAAATGTACCCATAGCTACTTTCTCTTACTTCATGGAAATTTCAGTTCTAGAAATGATTACATTCTTCGAGCTAGACACTTTTGTATGCACCTCCATGCCAGTAATTCTGTCTTGTTTTCTGTTTTTGGGTTTACATAACTTCTTTATTAGGATTCTAGCGTTCTTTTATTATACCATGTTGGCAATGAAAACGTTATAGTTGGATATGTGGCGCATATTCTTCAGGTTATTGATTTCCATCAGACATTAGAGGTAAACGGAATTCGCTTTTGGTGTTATACTGCTGGTCATGTCCTTGGTGCTGCAATGTTTGTGGTTGACATTGCTGGTGTTCGGGTTCTTTATACGGGTGATTATTCACGAGAAGAGGATCGGCATCTCCATGCGGCAGAGCTGCCTCAGTTTTCTCCAGATGTTTGCATAATCGAATCAACTTATGGAGTTCAAACGCATCAGCCACGCCATATCCGAGAAAAGCGTTTTACGGATGTGATTCATTCCACAATTGCTCAAGGAGGCCGTGTTTTAATTCCAGCTTATGCCCTTGGGCGTGCCCAAGAGCTCCTCCTAATTTTGGATGAGTACTGGTCTAACCATCCCGAACTACATAATGTTCCTATATATTATGCATCTCCCTTAGCCAAAAGGTGCCTGGCTGTCTATCAGACCTACATTAATTCCATGAATGACAGGATCCGCAATCAATTTGCCAGTTCTAACCCTTTTGACTTCAAGCACATATCTTCGTTGAAAAGCATTGAGAATTTTGAAGATGTAGGACCATCAGTGGTTATGGCTAGCCCAGGTGGACTCCAAAGTGGTCTATCTAGACAGCTCTTTGATAGATGGTGTTCTGACAAGAAAAATGCTTGCGTTATACCTGGGTACATTGTGGAAGGAACATTAGCTAAGACCATAATAAGTGAACCTAAGGAAATAACCCAAATGGGCGGCTTAACAGTTGCTCTGAATATGCAGGTTCATTATATTTCATTTTCAGCTCATGCAGATTATGCTCAGACTAGTACATTTTTGCAAGAGCTTATGCCACCTAATATAATTTTGGTTCATGGAGAGTCACATGGGATGGAAAGACTTAAACAGAAGTTGACTACTGTTTTTACTGATGGCAACACCAAGATTATGACACCAAAGAACTGCCAGTCTGTTGAGATGCACTTCAACTCCCAGAAAATGGCAAAAGCGATCGGGAAGCTTGCTGAGAAGACCCCTGAAGCTGGTGAAACTGTAAGTGGATTACTTGTGAAAAAAGGCTTCACATATCAATTCATGGCACCCGAGGATCTTCATGTTTTCTCACAGCTGTCAACAGCCAATGTCATCCAAAGGATAACCATTCCATATTCTGGAGCTTTTGCTATTATTAAACACAGGTTGAAACAGATATATGAAAGTGTAGAGCCATCAACAGATGAGGAGTCTGGTGTACCTGTTCTGCGAGTCCATGATCGTGTAACTGTGAAGCAGGAATCAGAAAAGCATATTTCCTTGCATTGGACAGCGGATCCTATAAGCGATATGGTTTCTGACTCAATTGTGGCTTTGGTTCTAAATGCCAGCAGGGAATTACCGAAAGTAGTTGTTGAGTTAGAGCCTTCGTTGAACGAGGAAGAGAGCGTGAAGAAAACTGAAAAAATCATTCGTGCACTTCTGCTTTCTCTTTTCGGAGATGTCAAATATGGGGAGGACGGGAAACTGGTTATAAATGTCGACGAGAGCCTGGCGTATCTTGACAAAGAAACTGGCGAAGTTGAAAGCGAAAATGAAAGTTTAAAGGAACGAGTGCGAACAGCATTTAGGCGAATCAAGAGTGCCATGAAGCCAATTCCCCTATCAGCAGCTTAGCTTATTTTCTTGCCCTTCTCGTTGGATTCGTTAAGCTGTATTAATATTTATTAATCAATGCGACATTGCTGCTAATACGCGGGCTTGTTGTATACTATCATGCCTTACGTCTAACCAGGTGTGTTTTCTTACCGAGTGAAACCAATATGTTCTATCTCGGGTTGGTTTCAGTGAACTAAGGGTCATGCTTGCAGAATTAGGATTCTTAATTTAGCGTCGCCTCTGCTTGTGTGGCTTGCATTGCTGCTGGCAATAGAATGCAACCTCTCCACTGGTAAAGCTACAAGCATCAAGAACAGCGCTTGAATGAGTGCTTTTGTGAGGCACTTTATTTCATTTTATGTATTTAGTCATTCGTTCTCATCTTTATGATATTGTGAAGCTTTTCCTGTTTGCCTCTCCTTTACTTGGACTCAGTTTGTAGTGGGTAATGGTATACGATTGTTGCACGTAGATGGTTTGGCAGACTCTACAACAATATTTAGAGTTTCATAAGTTAAGGGCTTAAAGCATTAGCAACCGTGTACCTAAATTGTGTCTTAGTGCAAAAATGTTGAGAATGAAATGTATAAAAGATGAAAAAGTGTGGTTGATTTATCATATAATATTAGTAATTATTCATATAGTCATTTCTATGATGAATTTTTTTTCGTTATTCATATAATTTTGAGAATAAATTAATTTTGTTTTTTAATTATGTTTAAGATCTGAGTAAGGGGGGTGGTGGTGGTGGTGGTCGATGCGTAACTATAAGATTTCCTTCCTTACTCCCATGTATGTATATTAACATAAACGAAACTGAAATCGAATAGAAAGAATTCAGAAGTGATGACTGAAAGGTAAGGGTGACTTTTTGTGAGCTTTATGTAAAGAAGTATGGTTTAAGTTGCAGATATCTTAAGAGGGTGGGAGACGTGTGAGTCATGGAAATAGATATCATGTATTGTCGATTTGTCGTTGTTCTTGGCATGCTATCTCCATAGCCTATACATAGATAGTTGGATACATTGATGGTGTGCGTCCAGTTGCTTTCGGAATCCGTTGGTTAACAATGGAGACTGTATCTCCCCCAAATAAGATGACTTGCAAGATCTATGGTTTTTAGGGGAAGGGGAGTTGGAATATTCCGATGAACCACTGCCATTGATGATGATGGGACTCACGGGAGACCAAGTATCTTTGGCAGACCTGTTTGATCGGTGCTGACACTGTATACTCTCTCAATTGAAATCAAAATACATCATATATAAACAAAAATGGAACTTTTGGTGCATCATCTTAACTAGTAATAAACTCGTTAACTCACCTGGAATGCCTGGAACACCTGTTGTAGAACACGACGTTTTCTCTTCGAGGCAACTTCATCAGGTTCCTGTAACATCTCCTCAATCATGTTTTCCCTCAACATCAAATTGTCAGGGTCACAAAAAGAAGAATGAACATCCTATTAGATACATCGTTTGCAATATTAGTATTCCAACTAGGATACACCCCTACCCCCCCCCCCCCCCCCCCTCAGGCCTCGGCCTCGGCCTATAGACTTTTTAATAGGGGTTCCAATTTGCAATCTGCAAGCGTAGCAACTTCGAATGTTCATTTTGAAGATTATTAATAGTTCATAATTAATCGCATGGACGTCTTAGTATTAATCGAACATGATGATACAATCTGCAGACTCTAAAGGTTATTGCTGTTAAAAGTTAACGTGGGTACTAATCTGCAACGTTTTGTCCACTTTCGGGGATTAACCTGCAATAATGCCACTATTAAAGACTAAAATGCAATTTTGTGATACTATCGGAGTCTATTTGTGCAATTCACTCCATGAAAAAGCATCCTGATGTAGGAAGTGAATCTCCTCTGAATGCAACCTCTCCACTGATGAAGCTACAAGCATTAAGAAAAGCCCTTAAATTAGTGCTTTTTATTAGATACACTTTATTCCATTTTATGTATTTAGTCATGCTCATCTTTATGATATTGTAAAGCTTTTCCTGTTTGCCTCTCCTTTACTTGCATTCAGTTTGTAGTGGGTATATGATTCTTGCATGTAGTTGGTTTGGCTGGACTCTATGATAAGTCAGGCTTCAATAAAGCTTGGCATGGAATATTTGATCCAAAAGTTTATCTAATAGGTTGCTCGGTATTGTAATCTTAAATTATACCAATTTTTAGAACGGCGGAGTCCAACTTCATACGCACTTGGGACAAATTTAAATATACCGAAGTCATGTGAACTTATGAATAATAGTAAAAAATTTAGAGTTAAAGATAGAATAGAGCCTTAAAAGTTCTAATAAGTTGCTAGTATTTGAATCATCACCCTTTATTTGAACAAATTAACTACTAATCAACTGAGCTAACATGATTTTTGGTGATTCAACTGAACCACTGTGAACGGCAAACCCATCACTGATTACGCAACAATCCATTCATATATTAATAAAATACAACCAATCGTTAAAATGACATTTAGGTATGAGAATAACGATAGAGTCTGCTCAACCGATCCATAATAGTAAACTTACGTTTAGTAATATATTATGCTTAAAGTGAATGTCCCTTTTATAGGTGAGATTTATCACATTGATGCTAATATATGTGTCTTTATTCTTTTATTTAATAAAGCTATTACATCATGGGGTATGAATGTCTGTTTCAATAGAGGAAATGAAGTAAGCCAAACCATCCAAAAGCGGAGCATCTCAATCAACAACCATAACTAGGGGAGGCATCTTAGACTTGACCAATTAACAAATTTATTACTACTGTTCTTTTGAGAAGTGTAATTGATATCTCAAAATAATAAAAGATTTAAATTATCCAAAAAGCTTTTTCTTACACACCTTATAACATTACAAATTATAGTTATAGTGGTGCAAACAATTATTCAAACCCGAATTTTATTTGTATGATTTAGAATTTTATGTCTAAATTAGGTGTCAAGTTAGTTTTTTGTCATTCAACTTGACATGTTAATTAGTAAACGATTGTTTTTAGTCCAAAGATTTTAATTGATAAACATCTATCTCGAATATTGCAATTGATAATTGATATTAACATTTAGACCTACAAACTACAAGAAAAAATATTACCTCTGCTTTTTATTTAACCCGAATACCTTAAAATAGTTATTCTACAAAACTTAATTTAATACATAAATAATTATTACTTGTACATGCTCCTAGATTTTTTTACAAGAAACAAACTAGAAATAGAATCCATCTCAAAATCTTATTACCTGCAATTTCAACAAGACAGAGAAGAAGAACAAGAACAAGAGGAACATCATTAAATTCTCAAAAAGCCACTACCACCCCTCTCACCCCTCCCCACCCCCACCCCACCCCACCCCCACACAATATATTGTATGGAAGAAGAGGAAGACGAAGAAGACGAAGAAGAAGATTCACTTTCACTTTCTTCATTATTCACATAAACAATTAGTTAATTTCACAAAGATCCCATTTTTGCTGTCCCCTTTCTTGATCTTCATTGCTAATAAAGCAAATCTACATACAAAAACATATACATATTGATATATATATTAAAAGGGTTTGCTCTATTATTGGTTTATTACATATATGTAATATCAGTATACAATTTATGTATTGAGGAGGTAATAAAGTGGGAGAGGGGAATGGGGAGAGTGAAATCATTGTTTCGCCGGAGGAAGGGGCCTATGCCACCGGAGCAACCGGTGACTATGGTGGTGGAGGTTTCTTCAGTAGCGATTGGTGGTGGTGGTGTTGGTGGTGGTTTGAAGGCGGTGAAGAAGAAAGCAGCGGGGTCGAGGTTGTGGATGAGGTTTGATAAGATGGGTCAGTCTGAGTTGATGGAGTGTGATAAGAGTGTGATCATCAAAAGGGTGTCTATTCCTGCTAGAGATTTGAGGATTCTGGGCCCCATTTTCTCTCATTCCTCAAGCATTCTTGGTAAGCTTAAAGTTTTATGATCTTATGAAGAATGGTGCAAGTGTTGACTGTGCTGATCAGTTTCTATGTATTGAAAAGTTGGTATTGGTTGCTCAACTGCAAACTGTAGTTCTGTTACTTTAGAGTTTAGGAACCATACTGAAATAAGAAGAAACCAACATCGACATGCTCCGGTGCTTCTGAAGAGGCCCCCGCCTAGGCGGGGTAAAGGGGGATCGGACAGTATGTAACCTCTATCCGAATTGATCAAAGAGTGAAGTGAAAATACTATCTATTACTGCACAATAGATTAGAATTATAGCCTGCATAGGTAGTGTGGTGAGCCATTGTGAATTTCCATTATATCAATAGCCGGAGAATATAATGTTTTTTATTCTATAGGACATGAAATAAGAAGACACGATATAGTCCAAAGTGTTGTAAATAGATATTTTTTTATATTAGGATGCCGGCTTGGATTTTCAAACATGATGTATGGGGCAATGTATGACAGACCAAGTATTAAACGCAAAACTTATTTTTTTAGTATAGTAGTTTCTAAAAAGTGGAGTTGCAAATCTATATAGTTTCCTAATATGGTGTCATGCGTAGATGAGACAGAGATTAGTACATAGTTTGTGATGAAGGTATAGTCAGGTATATTTGGATCTTAAATACTTTCGATCTTAAATACTTTCGATCTTATTTCAGGGTAGAAATAAGATTTTTGAACATTCACTTTGCTTACCCTTGGAGGAGTTCTGTTGTCAACTGCTTTAGACTGTTAATAGCATCCGCTTAACTTTTCCCTTAGATGTGTTACGAGCAGATGGCTGGATACATGATGTTATTGTAGCATTGATATAATTGTTCACCATCATAATTTCTTGACCAAATGGTATTGCTAATATCATTGTTTTCGCTTATCACAGAGGGCCAATGGTTTGGATGATGGTGTTTACTAGCAATATGTTACCAGTGTATTAGTCAAGTCTTACTATGTCTTAGATCATAAAAACTGTTAGATTAGTCTGGTTCCGCATTTAGGTTAATTTGAATGGGAAGCCTCAAAAAGATAAGAAAAACTTTCTTAATAAGGCTATGTTTTCAACTTGATAACCTTCTTCTTCTATGAGTTATTACATCACTCCTGCTCCCTGGTAGAAGAGATTAAAAATGGTTACTTTTGAGTTGTAGTGATTGACTTTGCATTGCTTATTAATATTTAGCCAAATAAAAGAGATTTACTTATCGAATCTGCAGCTAGAGAGAAGGCCATGCTTGTTAATTTGGAGTTTATAAGAGCTATAGTTACAGCTGAAGAGGTATTATTACTTGAACCATTAAGCCAGGAGGTTCTTCCTTTTGTCGAGCAGTTGAAGCAACTACTCTCTCGTAAGAGCCCAACTCTGAATCTTGGAGCTACCAATGCAGTTGGACAAGATGCTGAGATGCATTTGCCAACTTCTGGGCCATGGTTGCCTACTCCGGAAGCCGTCGATACTGTTCAAGATGAACTTCCATTTGAGTTTCAAGTTCTGGAAATTGCATTGGAGGCCGTCTGTATATACTTGGACTCCAATGTGGCTGAACTAGAGCGTGAAGCATACCCGGTCTTAGATGAACTGGCCATGAATGTTAGCACAAAGAATCTCGAGCAAGTGCGGAGTTTGAAAAGTAATCTAACACGATTGCTTGCAAGAGTTCAAAAGGTAAATATAGTATATATTTTTGCGATACAGTCCTTTGCATAATTAAATTTAGTTACTGGAAATGAACTTTACAAGATTTGATGGCTACTATCTACTTTTTTGGTTTTCTTGATGCTAATGGAAGTGCCATACTGTAAAACATTTTCTTTGAACATGCTAAGTTAATAGGTCTTACTATTATTTACCATCACAAAACTCTCATGTTTATGATGCATTCTTAGAAGTTCATGTGGTCATATTGGAGCCTCAATAACAAGAGGCTGCTACTACTTTAGAAAAGACATGCTTTTATACTTATTTCATGTGGTATGTGAGATATCATGAGTAACAGAGGCTTATATTGAGACATGATTGTGCTGGTATCACAAAGTTCTATAACTTTCTCGATTTAGCAGATCTTTGGGGATCCTTGTAGGCTCAGTTGTGAATCCTCCTTAGCCATCCACAATCATATACAAGCTTTAAATAAAACAACTATTTCTATGTTAACCTAGAATAGAGGCCTTTGATGATGGGCCATTTCAGTTATTTCTTTCTTTATAATCATTGTAGAGTTCTACTCTTTTGAATGTTAAGTGAAAGCCTGGCCTCAGTTATGTATGTTCAGCATGTCATGAGTTAATGAATTTATCCTTATCGAATAAGACATTTACTCCCTTGTTCACATACTAGAGACGAAGATGCAGATCCTTCTTACATGTCAACACTATTTTCTGATATTTTAGCATTACAAAATTGAACAACAGGTTAGAGATGAAATTGAACATCTTTTGGACGATAATGAAGATATGGACCAGCTGTACTTAACCAGAAAGGTGATCCAAAATCAACAATCTGAGCTTCCATTGTCTGCTTCAAATAGTATTGTCCATACCTCACATCACCTTCGTCGTCTCAGCTCCGCTAGAAGTGGTAGTTATGTGAGCACATACTCACCAGACCTTGATGTGGAAGATTTGGAGATGTTGCTCGAAGCTTACTTCATGCAGCTGGATGGTACTCGCAATAAAATTTTATCTGTAAGCACAATGACTTCTGTTTCCTATGACTTTGAGTTCAAATTTTGGTGTTAAAAAAGGTAATCATATTTCTGTGATAATGTCATAATTGCTCGACTATACTGGGGCAGAATCATATCGATGTTTATTTGTGCTTGAGAATTTCTTATAAGTAATTAGTATCGCAGTGACACAGTCTGTAACATGTAGTCTTTACTGTATATTCCAATATTATATATTGACTCCACTTGTCTTTTTTGTTTTGAGACCCCAAAACCTTCATATTCTAACCAGATGAGACAAAGAACTTGGGACAATAATGTCTTATTAAGTCAACTTTTTGAATATTAAAAATGTCATAAATATGTGTTGGATGGATTTAATATTGATATGGCAATTTGATATAAAATGGAATGAATATCATAGAAGAGTTTCTAGGCTTGAAGGAAGAGATGACCCGACATAGAGTTGAATGGAAACTTCACGTCCGTACAGCCGACATCGCTTCGTAGGATAAGACTTAGTTTGATTAAATTACCTTAGTGTGTTTCTACTCCAGATTATATATGGAGACTTGATTGATATAAATTTTCTGGAAATCTTTATTTCAGGTGCGCGAGTATATAGATGATACAGAGGACTACGTGAACATCCAACTCGACAACCAACGAAATGAACTTATCCAATTACAGTTGACGCTGACAATCGCTTCGTTTGCTATAGCTGTGGAAACTGCAATAGCAGGTGTTTTCGGGATGAATATCCCTTACACTTGGAACAACACGCATGGTATATTTTGGCACGTCGTGGGAGTGTTCACGGCGGTTTGTGTAATACTCTTTTTTCTTATTCTGGGATATGCAAGATGGAAAAAGTTGCTTGGATCTTAAATTCTCATCACATCTGATGTATTATGGCATTAATGCCTGTGTATGGTTTTCTTCTTGGTATATAATACCTTATTTTGACTTTTCATAACTCATTTTGGTCCATTTTTTTGTTAAGTCTATATTAAATCCTGCACTAATCTTCTCCTTTCATAAATATATATGTTGAAGTCTTTGTTAAAGTGACAGTTTGCTTTCTAGGGTGACTTCTTGTTAAAGAGTTGCTTTCCTATAGTAAAGGTAGCACTTTCCCTGATGCCAAGTAAAGCTCTTATTCTTTAATTTCTATGCCAAGTAAAATAGTGGAATGTGTACTTTATACATGATAAGGCGTTAACGTCACTATGATAATTTTGATTCAAATCGAACATGGTAATATGAGTTAATGGAGACGATCATTCATCTTGATTCGATCATTTTCGTTTCTCTTTTCGTTCGACTTATCAATTATTAATATATATTGTACTATTTTTGTATTGAAAAAAAAATGGATGACTTTTTGGTAGCAACCACATTGTCCTCTGGTTCAATGAGCTGTAAAAATTATGTCATCCACTACAACTAATATGAGCCTGCAAATGCAAGTAGAAAAACAAGGGGAATTATTATTGATCACATAAAAAACAAATGTCAATTATTGTTGGATGTTGGTATATATGTAGCCACTTCTTGATCAATTGGTTGGCTTGTTGTAAACATACAAGAGATAGAAGAAAAAAAACAAATAAATATTATAGAAGTATGTTAATGATTTTGATACCCACTGAATGATAATGGGATTCTATATTTGAATAATTGTTAAAATAATATGTCGAACGAGGGCTATTAATGTATATTATTCTTATTACTAACATGGTGGATCCACTTCGGTTCAAGTCTGAATTAATCGAAAGATCACTTAAAAAGTGTAGTGTAGTGTAGGTATATAGAAAAGATACATATAAAAATTAACTTTCATATTTATATTTCTAACATATTAAGTGTTTTTTCTTGTCAATTAACGATGAAAATTGAAACTAGAATATAGCGATTATGAAAGAAACATGCTTCTAACGTTATTAATCGTGAGACCTCTTAGTAGAAAGTCCGGACAGATACCACTAGGTTAACAGTCATCGATAACATATTTAAGTGTTTTGACCACACACTTCAAAATCTAGGGCTAATTTCGAGCACCCACCAAGGGGGCAAACTCCAATCAAATAAAATGACAAGCATATGAATTGATCGAGAAACTAATAAAGTCCTCCTACCCGTTTCTTGCTAGCGTCATCATCATTTAATATTGTTTGTGATATACAAACAAATTATCATATGTGAATTACATTAATGTAAACTACGATAATACAATGAAACATGAATTGTGACATGGCACGACACACGTGATCCTTACTACATAGTACAATTATAGTATGGTATGACACAATATTTTAGGATAGTGAATTGGAATAGAAGAAAAGAATAAGGGTCTTTGAAGAAAATTCCAAGAAGAAAGGGATCTTAATGCAAAATTAAGAAATAATTAAAAGCAATCTTCACCTTTTGCTGTCAAATCCACCAACTTTGAGACCTT
>CM016567.1:14058885-14180818 GCA_003412495.2 Echium plantagineum | reverse complement strand
TAGGAGAGAGAAAAGGAGACTTATAGCTAAGGAATGCAGAGATGGTAAGAATAGGTGACAGGCAGCCAAATATTGCACCATAAAGCATCATCTGCAATTTGAAATAACATATAAAATTCCGTTAGTACAACGCATAGCTCTTCATAACTACATTGGAGCTACGGAATATTAATACCTTCAAATTAGAAGGCATGAAACATGGAAATTCTATCTGGTTGTCAATTTGCACAGAATAATTTTGTACAAAAGACAAAAAGAAAACAAGTTCAACTCATAGCTTTTCTTTTGGATCTGTGTTGTTGGCTGTTGTATCATAAATGGAGATGAAAAGTAAACTGTATGCTTTACGAGTTTTAGAAATTGTTTTTGGTGTTTCTTAAAGAACACTATGGGTTCCTTGGCACAAGATAAGCTTGTGTGGTAACATGTGATGGTACCACATGACGCGGTATCGTTTGTATCTCAGATGCACAAACATAAATAACAACTCAAGACTATCTAAAAAAAGCAAAAAGATAATTGACTGCTTCACTGCCAACATAGTAAAGCAGCAACATTAGGGGAAGATGTATGTTCTTAAACTGGTTCGAATATGAATCTAATACTTCAAGTTGGCGCAACATATTTACAACTAAAATAGCAAGAGAACATGTGGTAATACTAAAGTAATATAAAGTAGGTCATGATTCAACTAACTAGTAAGGATGTAACTTATGAGCACCTTCCCAATCAATATATCAACTGGGAGTTTTGCTAAATGATACCCAAGTGGTGTTAACCTCCTCAAGTCTTCAACGGCTCCAACCTGAACAATAGGTTCTTTATGAAGAAACAACAACAAAATGAAATAAAAAGTAAAAGAGATGCTTGAGTTGAAACTTGTGTCAACTCAAGCTGATAAATGAGAGAACCAAGGAAGAAGAAACAGAAGGTAGCACGTAGTACCTCATATAATAAAGAAACTGCAGATTTAATAGCCTCTTCTTTTGGGGGGTCAAGAGCCTTAAAAAGTTGGACAAGCACAGAGAATTGAGCTACATGAAGTTGAACAATGGTTTACAAATTTAACAGATGTAAGCTCCAGTTTGGCCTTATGCCAACAAGATTTACCATGGACAAAAATGGCTTAATTCCACCGAGAGAAAGCAATTTAATCTGTAAACACAACTCAACCAGTGGCATCCGCAGCATCTCGGGTATCTAGAGATGAAAGCAATTAATTAATCAAAGAAAGATCACAAATATTGTTTAATAAATGTTAGCATCTAATAACTTCGAAAAAAATTCATAAAGTCCTAAACATAAGCTCCGCGTCTATGCGAAGGCACAAGAATCTCAAATCTGTCTGAGAGAAGTGAGGGGAAGAGAGAAAAGACTGCATACCTGATATGGCCGCATGAGGTTTTCATATCTCTGATGTGTATATAAACAAAAACATATTCCTGGTTTTACACGCCCTGCTCTTCTCGGCGTTGTCTTGCATTTGCTTGAGAGATCCAATCTTCAACCATACTAGATAATTTCTGATAGCAAGAGGCATTTCACACATAAATATATTGCAAGTGTGTTAACTGAACGCCTATGATGTGAGGATTTCAATCAGGTTATTATTACAGTACAAAATAATACTAAATCTTCCATCAAACGAGTGTTTTAATTTTATGTCCTCGAGCAGACAGCTAAAATATTGCATCCCAATAATTTTAGAGTATAAAACAGAAACAAAGAGTTCATAGCAGTTGCTTCATACTTGTGGGTCAAATACCTCGGGTTTTAGTTCTAGACAGCCATTTCAAAATGATTCTAAAAGTGTAATCTGTACAAATCAAATTTTGCATATTGATATTTGCAGACAAAAATTGGCATGTCTTGCATAAAGAAGGGCTGCCAGGAGGATGAAAACGAGTGCACAGAAGTCATAGAAAAGAGGGGAAAAGGAAGAAAAAAATAACATCTACATTCTAAATGTCAGAAAAGAATAAATAGAGGGATCACATCTTGATAAATACCCTTTCTTTTAAGTAGTAGAATAAGGTCAATGATGTGAAGAGAAACACACACCTTCTTTGGATTGTAACGATTCTCCTTATGCTTTCCACAGTCCACCACATATACAACATCATCTATTGTTATGCTCGTTTCTGCAATATTTGTGGCGACTATAACCTGGAACATAGTATACGAAATAACTTTAAAACGAAGAAATCAGTATAGTCAAATTAGCAAAATAAAATTATTTAAAGAACAAGGATTAAATCTTACAAAAAAATTTATCCAGATAAAGATGAGAGGGAGTTAATCAAAATTATCATTAAATCTTACTAAACAAGAACTTGCAACAAATTATCATTAAAAAGACAGTTAATCAAAATCTTCAAATGTCAAGTACTCCCTCCAATTCAAATTAATTGCCATTTTTTACTTTAGACGTAAACCTATTTTTTATTTTCTTATACAAGAGACAACAACAATAACGTGCCCAATGCCTTTAAAGAGGCCCCATTTGACCTAAGATGCAGTACAAACGCTACCTACTAATTCACAATAGATACTGAGGAGCCATCTTCGTTTATTCCATCATAATCGAAGAGCTAGAGATTATGAAAAACTACAAGAGACTGATACTTTAATTTTTCCAATGATTATATTTATTCAAAATCAACATGCCCCAATGTCTTGAAGAGGCTCCTGCATGTCTCCCCCATGCAGGGTAAGGGCGGAGTACATCAAGTCATTCATGTTAAGAAAAATATGGCACGTCAATACACCAAAAAAAACATGCATGCCACCTAGGATATCCACTAGGTATGGCTCCTCATGAATATATGGAAAGATATCGAAAACATATTTTCAAATGGGAAATGAAAGTGGCTTGTCAATTAAGGAAAGGCCCAAGATCACAGTTTTACCTTACGAATGTTGTCGGGGGGCTTTAAGAACACTTTTCTCTGATCTTCAGATGCAATAGATGAATGAAGAGGGATAAGCCATTCTGAAGATTGCCCGCTAAATCGTTTGGAAGGAGCTAGTTTGTCGAGTAACAAATGAATCTCTGCAACACCCTTATAAAACACATACAGGAACCATAAGCTTTCAGTCACAATGCTACGACATCTACAGAAGTTACCTTCATCCGCAATAAAACATGGGAGGACATAAGAGTTGCAGCTCTATGGAGAAAACATGGGAGGACAGAAGGGTTGCAGGTTTGTGGAGCTATATGCACAGGGTGCTTACAGGTAAAAAGATCAATATGGCTCCCTCTGGGTAAGTTTCATCAATGTGGCAAACCAGATCTTCAAGGAGATCATAATCAATAACATCCTCATTTAGTCTTCTCTGTAAAATAAGTATTAAGAATATTATGGTAATACTCATAACAATATCATATGCTAAAAATTGAGAAAGATCAACTCAGAAGTGCTTACCAAATTCTGACGGGTTTGTTCACTGTAATCCTGATAATTAGTTGCATCATAATGAGGGTTAATATTTTCCTTAGCTAGCAATGTTTCATCGCCCCAGCCAGATAACACAAGGTTCTTCTTACCTCTATGGTTGCCAACAGGAGTATTCTGCAACACCCAGAAGCTGGACATTTGAGATTCAATACTGTGCAAACAAATATGCCTCGAAAAATTCAAGATAAAATAGAAATTTGAGAATGCGCTAACCCATTGTGCCCTCAATATTTCATATGCAAAAGTCCAGACCATATTACCGCATAAAATAATGATAGAACATTGAAAGGTAACCTAGATGATACCTTGTCTTGAGCCTGTGCTCCATAGTGAAGAGAGGCCGGGGAATCAGAAGGAAGGCGGTAACCAAGTTTTTCGTAGATATCCTCAATATAATAAGATGACACAGGATGTGTACGACCTTGAGCAGTAATTACAGGACAGTGACCAAAGTACTTTGAAAACCGGTATGAATCAACTGTTGCAGACCTAAAGATTGAAAAATAGAGGCTTCAGTTATAAGAAAATCCCACACTTTAAGTACCAATTTGAGGTCGAACCTACATGAGAATAACTTTCAGTTTTGGCAAGCTATGAGCAGACTGCTTCTCAATCAGATTCTTCAAGATGATGAGCAGAAAATCACCCTATTAAGACAAAACACGTCAAAATTCACATCCTGCAACAAAGAGGATTGAAAATAAAGGCAGAACTTCTCTACATGGTTTTTTCCTGCACGTGGCTATAATTGTGCAACAAATGATCTTGTTATGCAACAACTGGATTAGGTAGGGTTCCTTTTCCAACACCAGTATATGCCATCAGCCATATCACAGAACTCAAATTAAAGTTCAAGCAAAATGGTTTAAGATGTAAAACAAAGGCATATTGGAGTTTTTATTTATGGGATATTGAAATTGATAGGCATACACATAGCAAAAATAGGCCGTCATTCTAAAGCCATAATATTTGAGGTAGTCACATGAGAGAGTAAGATATAGGGATACTTCACCAGGTATTATAAGACAAAATCAATATGCATCAATCAAATATAAATATTATAAATTTTTTATATACACCTTTATCTTGATGCCCTCTTCTTGTGTATTCAAATGCAAGAAAAACGCCGCTTGACACAAATTTAGTTGGACAAAATCAATATGCATCAATCAAATATAAATATTATAAATTTTTTATATACACCTTTATCTTGATGCCCTCTTCTTGTGTATTCAAATGCAAGAAAAACGCCACTTGACACAAATTTAGTTGGACAAAATCAATATGCATTAATCAAATATAAATATTATAAATTTTTTATATACACCTTTATCTTGATGCCCTCTTCTTGTGTATTCAAATGCAAGAAAAACGCCACTTGACACAAATTTAGTTGGAACCAAATGTATAATTTAGTATTAAGTAGGAGAATGACCATGAGTGACACGAATATAGAAGGAAAATGTGCGTACACATTACACATAGCAGCAATCACAAAACAGTTTAATAATATATTTGTTACTATCTCAATCCCTTTTCAATAGGGACATTTCATTTGTCACAAAGATTTAAGAAAATTTAAATTCAAATCACAAACTAAAATTCCCTTCCATAGTTTTTAACTAAATGGGAATCTATTTAGGTATTTCCAAAAAAGGAAAGTGTCCCTAAATATTTAAGGATGGAGGGAGCACCATTTAAAGCAGATAAAACCTCGAATTGATATTAATTGAAAATGAGTTTCAAACACCAACCAACAAAACTAGCCTTTCCCCACAGTATATATAAAATGCCCAGATGGTGTAGTAACAATGATATCAGAAACTTACCAGAAGAGACCTTTCATGCACTTCGTCAACTATGATGTGACTTATCCCATGCAAGTTCGTGTTACCCTGTAATCAGCAAGACTTTTATTAATTCATCAGAAGCTTCTATTATTCTGCCATATACGTATACCAGTAAGATAATGATTGCTGTTATATATAACCCTAAGATTCTTTTGAGTTGTGATAGTGCATTGTTCTAAAGATGAGAGTATTTTATGCAACCTAATAGTGGATAAATAATATACATACCAGAATCATCCTGAGAAGAATACCGGTTGTACAGAAAAGAAGCTTCGTTCTCTCATTCCTATATTAGCAACATTAAGGTAAGACTCCAACTAAAAACAAGGTAGGTGCTATTGACAGGTCTATAAAAGCAATACCCTATCAGGTAGACTTCATATGAGCAGTTTAGATGCGAGGATTAAATGCTACAATAATAACTCTGGTTAACCTCTATGCATACTAATTTTGGTTTCTCAATGAGCCTGGGGCAACATAACAAACCCCTCAAAGATCTATAGACATCATTATGTGGGAGATGGTAAAATACACGGAGTGGACCATAGGTCAGGCAACATCCACTGCCCACCCTAATTCTTAACAACTGTATATTAATCCTTAATTATGATTAAAAAAGTTACATTGCCCACCCAGAATTTGAGTTTGTTTATAAATCAATTTTTCGCCCTCCCTAGAAGATTCCAGTTCCGCCCCTGGTATGTATGTGTATAGTATATATATGTATATAATGTATATACATATATATATATATAATGTATATATATATATATAATGTATATATATATATATATATATATATATATATATATATATAGAGAGAGAGAGAGAGAGAGAGTCTGCAAACAGGCCCTCCGATAAATTAAAACTTAATCACCGTGCACTATCTAGCCGAACATGATAACCAACAATTGAATCTTCAGAACCGGGTGAAGATTCACAACGCTCATCCGCAACTCTTTCAGCAACAGAAATAGCCTGCAGAATGTTGTTATTGTCGTTACTATACCAATAATGATAGAAAGTAGAAGCTCATTTTCTACCTAGACTTACAAGCTTATGTTAACAGTTCTGAATCATCGAGAAATAGTGATGAGAGTAAGTGAGTTACACATTTTGGGTATGGAAATAAAAACTTCGTAGTAGAATAATTTTCAGGATTCGATACACTAGGCTCTATTTGATCTGTTGAAACTTTAAACTATCATAAAATACGATACTCAAAGATGTGAGAAGAATAACAAGTATACAACTGAAATTATTTTAACCTTTTGTTACCATATAGGACAGATTTCCAATTTACATAGCCAACTTCATTCACAAGAAGTTTTGCTAGAGAATCATTTGCAACATCTATCTGCTTTTCAAAGGAAAATGCTTGTGGCAACATCTGACTCATGGAGATGAATGTAAGATGTGGTGTTCATATATTGTGCCTTCTACCATTCTATTACTTGCAACTTCGCTAATGTTTTGCATGTTGCATGGTTTTGCCACGTGGAATTAAACACAGCTGTGCATGTGAATACAATTACAATGCATAGAAATTTTTTCTCTACATGAAATGCAGGATATTATTTGCATTATCAAGTAACGTCAAAGGAAGGTGGACGATGAAAATGTGAACTGGTAAATACTCACTGCAATTCTTCTTGGTTGGGTGCATATAATATTACAGTATCCGCCACGACCCACTTCAATCATGTCATCCAATATAAATTGTGGGACCTGCAGAAAGTATAAATAGAGGTTAATCTATCTAAGTGCTAAAGGCAGAGCCTTTAAGATCTATGAATGGCAATAAGGGAAAGAAAAAGGAAAGTTGAACCTCCAACGGACACAGACATTAACGAAGAAATATAAAATTGCAAAAGAAAGATATAGCATATTCTGTGGAACTTCGTACCTGAGTGGTTTTACCACAACCCGTTTCTCCACAGACAACTAGTACATTACTCTTCTCCAGAGATTGTAAAATGGCACCTTTCAACTCAGCAATAGGAAGTGCTGCTCTAGATTCCAACATGTCCTAGTTTTAAAGTTAATTGTCGTTCATCAGATAACCACTACAAAACTGTGCGGATGAAAACTAGGTGGATGAACTACACAAGCAGACAGTACCTCTAATATTGAATTACTGACAGAAAATCAATTTGAAGTTAATTGACTCGCATCTACGTACCAATTGGCGAAAAAAAATGATAACTGTGCAAATCATTTTAAAGAGCACATCACTAACCATGTATTTTTTAATTTTCTTGCGGCTCTCTTGTTCCTTCTTCAGATAGGAGCTCTCTGACTCTTTGTGATGGTTCTTTCCTGCAATTCAAGAAAGAAGTGTACAGAAGTAAAGGTTTTAAAGGTTTTATAGGCTGGAAATGCAGACACAATGGTTTCTGCATGATGGTAGAGGTAGCTGACTCAAATACAGCCAGGTTCATCACAATGTCCCAATGAGATAATTTATCCAACCATGTATTGTTTCATCTTTTGGATACCTAGATATCACCACTAACAGTGAGGACTCTCACTCTGCGAGATTTTGGGGGCTCAACATGAACCACTTATGACGTAAGATAATCGAAAGCTCGTAAACTTACTTTCAGATGTCAGATCATTGCTTTTAACTTCTGTCCAATCAGGTGTCTGAACCTTCTTCTCTAAGGAATTCTCACCCATTCTTGCAGATACATGGGACACAGTACTGTCAACTTTCAGCAAAGAGTCAACAAAATCGGCTCTTCGATCCCCCTGATTGTACTGTTCGCCTGCGGATAATTCCCCTGTCAAATCTCAAACATGCTTAGTATCATATGTCAAGAACACGCCCTCTCTAATTTACTTGTGTGAAATTGGGGGAAAATAAACTCGTGAAGAGTGATGAATGATTCGACAGGTCACCTTCTTTCCAATGCAAAACAAGGGAACCATATGGCTCTGTGATTGGAATATGAACTGGGAGATCTTGAAACAGGTGGTAAAGAGCATATGCTGCAACTTTATTCTGTGCATCCTGTAATACATAAGGAAAAATTACAGTAGACCCAATATCAGAAGGACTCAATATTTCCTAATACAAAATAAGTGACAAGCTTCTTCACTTCTTGGAAAACCTTATGGAAAGGAAAGCAAAATTGAACTACAATTACTTCCCTAAGTGGTATCATTAGCAGGAAAATTGTCGAAAAATTGCTTGATCTTTCTACTTTAGAGTCATGTGGAGCCTATGGGAGTAGGCCATGAAGTCAAGACTATTTGAATAGCTATAACTTGGCGTAAAACCATCAAGTGAAATAGGTTGGCGCATGAATTTACAGAAATAAGACTAAAAATGAAGGGCATTCGAAAACATAAGAATTCTATGCGTCAGATATAATATAAATTCAAATAACAGATTGTCAGCATTGAGACTCAGCATGCATCAATGAACTGAAAGAAAGACTATGTTGAATCTAGTGAAGCTAAGTAATTCCACTAACATGAACAAATCTGAAAACCTCCTTAAAACATCAGCATATTCAAATGCTCGAAACAGTGTTCGAAATCCTGGATTGAGATTGTACCTCAGCAGAATCAGAAGCCTCTGCTGTATTTGGAAGCTGAAGAGTTATCAAACCACCAGCTTTTCTGTTCTTACCCCTCCCACTAGCTGTTCGGAGCACACTAACAGTGTAACCTGGAGTACGACCTTTATTATCAATTTTAGTGTACTTTGGTGCCTCCCATCCTGATCTTTGACAAAGTTGATGAAGAAAAGCCTTTGGGCTCTTTTTTGGATCCCCCTGCACTTATTTGTTGGTCTGAGATGTCAATCGAGATAAATAAACTTGTAAACTTAAACAGAAATGGAAGGGTGTGCTTTTATGTGTTATATTATGTCTGGCAAACTACCTAACATATTGAATCATGGTGCATGCACTTATATTTCATTATAAATCCTCGGAATATGGGGCCTAACAGAATATCAGTAAGTGTCCAAATACAATAAACTACCTTCTTCCAAACCCCTTCCAGTTTTTCTAAATTTTTTCCACTTGATAATTCTTTCAGTTTCTCTTTTTTCTGCAATTCTAATAGATCTGGAGGTGATATGTCAGATGCATCATCTTCGAGGAAGAACCCCCCAAGTTCTACATCCTGGTCCTCTTCCTCGGACAAAGTTTCATCGTGTTTGGGGCAAGTTAATGGATTTTCATTTGCTGAGAACTCAGGTCCACCAGAGGCACCCAATGTGAACTCAGGTAAATTAGTGGCACCCAATGCCTTTTGATCGCCTTCAATGTCTGATTCTATGAGTTCTGTATTGCATACTGCACTACTGCTAGCATCCAAATTGTTGCAAGACACAGTATTGGAGGTTCCATCGTCTGATAAAATATCAGAGGACATTTGATTTCCAGATTCCAGGATATCATCAGATAATCCTGTACAGTGAAAGACATCAAAGACAACTTATAGCATTTGGTGTAACATGACAAATAAAGAGAAATGAAATTCAACTGAATAAGGATAACATAGAGAAAACTAATAAAATGCTCCTCATCACCTAAAGCTGCTATCTCCCGCTTAAGTTTGCGAATAGTCAGGCCTGCTTTTTCTTGTCCTTTCTTGTCTCCTCTTGCTTTGGATCTGATTGCTTCCAACCTTGCAGCATGATATTCTTGTGCAATAGAATCATAATCAGACCTTGGTTTCCCAACCTAACAACAGAAGAAAAATAGGAGGGACAAGAAAAAATGTAAGTAGCAAGACCAAGAATTGAAATTTATAGCTCAGCCTTAGCCCACTTAGGCGGGAGCATCTCCAGAGGCATTGAGGCATGTTTTTGTTGTTGTATAGCTCAGCCTACTCAATTAGCACAGAAATATAAATACAACAATAGCATGCCCCAATGACCCGCCCAAGCATGGTGGGGTGGGGTCGGGAAGGAAGGCTGTTTCTGGACTGACCCAAGAATGAACTGTGACCACTATCTATTACTTCTCAATAGATAAGAAGCATATGTCGTGTACTGAGCCATTTTGATTTATTCCAGCTAGAGAATATAAAACCTTTGACTCCATATGTAAAATGACATGGAAAGTCAATAAGGATAGCAATAAATCATCTAAAATATTTCATAGATGTGGCTTGCTTCTGACTAGATACCTACTCCCATTGTAAAGTGGTGGTGTTATATTTCTCCTTGTTTTTTGAAAAATAATTTGCTACAGAAACAAAAATATGGAATAACATGTACTTTTTGTTTTTCCTGATGAGAATAGATATATCAGTCTGCTGTAAGTAAGAGCCTTGATCATTTTCCATCATCAAAGGCCAGCCAAATATCTTAAAGGATCAATGTGAACGGTACCAAACGCCAATAGTACCTTCTCATCTTCACCAAGCAGGTGGTCTTCCCAAGAGTCAGATTCATCCTGTTCATAAAAAGATGTCGTAATGGTACATTAATGTTATGCCAACCACTAACCCTAATATCTGTCAAAAGTCATAGTAGATTATTCAAAATAAATAAAAAATAAAAAAGAGGTGGATGTGCATGGAAGTAGTTATCAATCCACCATCTTATGATGAACAAACATACCTCTTCCTGTTGTTCCATATATTGTCGAATCCAATCTGCTTGAGATTGCTGAACTGAATCCAGAATTTCCTCATTTCTAGGCCGCTCTTTAGACTTGATTGACACTTTGACCGGTTTGTCTTCAACTTCAGCTGACAATGATTCAGTCGAAGGGGCCCAATCATCTCGTGCTGTAGATATAACACTAACTGAACCTGATAGATAAATTTGTATTAACAAGTTATATTGATAACACGAAATCAGAGTGTTATTGTAAAAAATATTCCCAGTTAATACCTCCAATTTTTTTTTAACCAATCGACATCATACAAGTAAGGAAATCCTACACTATCGGGGAGGGGAATCTATACTACAACGGGGCAGAGGCATCCGTAAATATTTGGACCCTCACTAGGTCTTGAACCCATGACCTCCATTGAGGAGGCATGGGTCGATAACCACTAGGCCAAGCTAGGTGGTTCCGGTTAATACCTCCAGTTGTGTGAATTGAAGAACCAGTTGAGAACTTCAGTGGCAGCTCATTCCCAGGCACATTCAAGCATAGCCAGTCTAAAGCAGACTCGAACGATGCACCCTCCTTTACAACACAAACAAACGAAGCATATGCAATCAACTACTTATTAGAAACTGAACACTTCAAACATCAGCCCGTTAAGACGAGGCAAGAGCAAAAAGACGCAGTGCAAGTGAGTGAACAGTGCATCAACTACTTCACTTTTTCTATCAGCAATCTATATTCAGCAGATGAGGCAACAAAATACGCTAAACTCGACATATTTTATTAAGATTATTAGCATGTATGTGTATAACTAGCCTAAATGAGAACAATTATCAAAGTTAAATATAAAATTCGTAGTTTTACTACCTCCATCCAGAAAAACTTTAGCTTTAGTTAAAACGCATAACTTTGCTTTCAATCAAACTTATCACATTAATAGTTAACTACAATTATTTATAAAAAACTAGCATTATATACTTCTCATCAGCTATTACACAACATATATAAAAATATTTGAGTTCAATCAAAAGTCAAAACTGGACAATCTTATTGGGACCTAGGAAGCAATATTTTCAAACTTTGTAAATTCAAATCAGTATTAAAGCCATGTTAATTTCAACAATGTTTCGATTAAGACCCCAAACTTCGTTAATTTGACAAATGACAATTAAACTGGACGACAATCTTTTTGGGACATATGAAGTATTTCAATCTGTTTAAACTTAAATAAAAAACAAAAAAACATGTACAATTTTTCAACAATGTTTCAATTAAGACCACAAACTTTGTTTATTTTGATGAATGAAAATCAAACTGGACAATCTTTTTGGGACACATGAAGCATTACTTATTTACTTTCAACCTGTTTTAATCCAAATCAACAATTAAAACATGTACAATGTCAACAATGTTTCAATAAAGACCACAAACTTTATTAACTTTGACAAATGAAAATCAAACTAAACAATCTTTTTGGGACATATGAAGCATTACTTCCAACCTGTTTAAACTCAAATCAACAATAAAAACATGTACATTTTCAACTTTGTTAATTTTGAAAACTAAACATCAAACTGGAATATGAAGCATAGTTTTGAACTTGCTTAAACTGAAACCAACAATAAAAACAGGTTCCATTTTCCTAACCTTGAGTGAAGAGAGAGCGAGTTCAATTTGATCATCACTAAAGCCCTCACAAGAGAGCTTCTCATACAAGTTCCTTAGTTTCTTTGCCTTTTGCGATTTCGTTAGATAGTCATCGGTCGTGGATGCGGCCGGAGCTGGCGTTCCGCGGCCGGAGTTGAGCAATAGCCGCCGCAATTTTTCCTCGTTCTCCGCCGAGATTTGCAGCTTCGGACCACTCGACGACGTAGTTTTGGGTTTTATTGAAGCTGATGAACCCTTCTTCGGTTGTTTCTTTTTTGGCGCCATTTTGTGAAGACAGAAAGGTGGCGCGTGAAAGGGAAGCGTAGTAGTGAAAAACTGAATATGATTCTTATGAGTTTTTTCTTGCAGACGGGTTAGTAAAACCTAACTTCATATCTGGACCGTTGGATCAAGATTAAATAGGTAGTTATGTTTTATGCTATTTTTATGGGTGCTTTGATGGACAATTTTTCCTTTTGATTAGTAAAACCTAACTCTATATATAGTTAGGTTCTAAGTATTTCTCACTTCTACTCGAAAATTTAATTGAAATATTTTTGTCGACTTGGTTAATTACCATGTTATTTTCATTACTGCGTTGTTGTTTCGTCCAAGTCCAATTAAATTATCAATCAAACTTGTATCGAGTATGGTCCTTTAATCGAGTATCTAATAAATAACAAGTTCTCTATCTACAAGCAATCATATCGAATTTTACGGTTTAGCATATACATGCCCTCGGGGCAAGCTCTAGTCCTTGATCAGGTAAGGCATATCCGCGATTTACCTCCTCCATGTACTCCAAGACAGGGGTGCGTTTGGGCTATTGCGACAGTTTCAGGTTTTTAAGGTTTAGCATATACATGAATTTTCTCGAGAACGAGTCATGTCCTTATTGTAATACAATAATTTATACTCAAGTGCGACTCCATTCTCAATCAAGTTGCATACAAAATCATTTATACAATAATTGGAAGGTTTTCATAATTATATCTCAAAAACCTCGGTTTGGAATGTCTGCCCCTCCCCATCCCCACCCCGCCACCCCCACTCCCTCAGATTTTGTTCGTGCCTCGCAAAGCAGGGATGGAAAGATTTATGTGTATTAGACATATACAATATAGTTTGATTAGAATTACCAAAAAAACTTGTAGAATAGTTAGTCAACAGATATAGTCTCAAATAGCTGGTTGAGAATTCAATTCTCTTTTGTCTTTCTTTCTTCGTTGTTTTTTACGAATTTTCAGTTTAAATTTTTCCAAATGTACCCTCTGAATTCTAATATGTTAAAATTTGCGTCCTTATCTTTCATCTTGATTTCGTCCTTGTCTTAAATGTTAATGTCTATATCACCTATCAATCAATGACATCCATTGTAGTATTCATTTATGAGTTAATCGGATTGCCTATCGACAAACGAATCTAAACATTTTACTAATTCCTTCATCGTTAATGTAAAAACTAATTTTCCAAAATAAAAATCCACTTTTTATCTAGATAAGTAAAATAACATGGAAAGAAAACTATATATGTGAGCTATATATAATGTTTCTTAAAGTTTTTACAAAGATAAATCGAGCTTAGATAAAGAGATTGAGAGAATAGCTTTTAATAATTCTACCTCCAATAATCATATGTGATAATGCGATTCAACTCTTAGCAATTTTTAGTACTTTTAAACCCAAAATAACTACTATAATTGGTGGTACAATTTGTAACATCTTAGTGCTTTTCCTTTGTAAACTTGGAAAGCGGGCGGGGCATCTCCTCCAATCATGTCAGCCGAGTGGTGGTAAAGAGAAGTTAGTATAAAGCTTTGGATGGAAAGCGTCTGAAATATTAAACGCCAAATAAAGCCTACAATTCTTAGAACTCAAGAAACTTAACTTTTTTTAATGGTGTTTAAGGTAAGACCATTACAAAGATACAATTCTAGCCATTGTTGGCAATAATTAAACACCTCATCACATCTTACAACAATTCAACATATGAATATAGGTAATAAACTACAGAGGGATACAACAGGCTCTCTTTTCCTAAAGGCAACTTGGAGCTCCATCAGTAGGCCAAAAAAGAAGATGGGGGCTGATTGAAATTGAATACAATGAATTCCGACATTTGGGTATCGAGCACATTCCATCTTGCGCTCCTACCCCCTGGAACGTTTTCATGTTAATATATTTTAGAAATGATTATAGCCCGAGTTCCACAAGCAATTGACGCCATCTTGGAGTCTCTTCATCAAATATGTAGGTGAGAGGTGACACGAGGACACCACTTCCTCCAATCTGTTTGAAACAACTCATCATTTATCAGTTCATGCCATGATGGAAAGTGAAGGGTGTCTGAATGGAGTAAACAAGAGAGCAAATAACACTAGATAACAAAAACTGCAACCAAAATTCCTATAACAAATGGCTGCCTTTTATCCACAACATAAAATGAGAGAAGGTTGAACAGAGAAAGAAAGCAAGTGCCTAACAAAGCAGCGAATGGAGCTCCTTTCTTTTGGCTTAAAGTAAGTGTTTTAATTGTTCGGATACATAATAATTTATCCGATATCTGAACTTATCTTAATAATTATGTAATGGGCTCTTACTATTTTTCTTTTTGTAGTACGATTCATCATATGGATACAAATCATACAATTTTATAATGTCACTTTGAACATCTTATTCAAGTAATATTAACAAGAATCCAAAGGGAATGACTTAAAACAAAGTGATAATGGTAGACGTGTGTGTAAGAGCATCTTATTCAACTATCAAAACATTGGAAATATACCATAGGAGTAAAATTTCTCACCGCACGAAGTTGGCGAACAGACTTGTACAAAGCTTTCTTTGGAACACATATAACTATAGCATAATAATCAGCGGAAACTTTCCCATCACGTTTGCAGAAGACTGGGCTTATCGTAGGTCCCTGCATGTAAACACAAGAAATCTTATAATCCCTAATGAGAAAAGAATGAATCATCATTCCACGACTGACATTGAAGCTACTGCATATTGCATTTAGCTTAAACCAGTATCAGTTTTCATATGGAAAATTAGTTCACCTGCAACCCATATAGAGAAGTTTGACTAAGTATCCGCTCAGCAACATCCTCTGCGCTACTCCCTCTCATGTTCGCAGTTACCTGCAACAAAGAAGTGTGAGATAATAGTGCAAGCATAACTAGAGGAGCAGTCAAAACGAAAGTTTCCCCACCGTGAACTGACCAGCAGCCCTCAAATGTGCTTCCAACCTTTCAATCATTTCATGTGTAATATCAAGAACCCCTTTTCTCTTTATCAGTGACTTCCTGCTAGCAACAAACACAGCCTGACGAGGAAAAAAATTGTTAAGACTAGAAAGAGAATATGTGATTGTCACTATACAAGACCAAAATGGACTTTGGATATTGCTGTCACCTGACTTTGCAAGACCACTCCACCATCAATTTCTTTCAAATTGTTCTCTCTCAAGGTAGTTCCACTACTGACGAGGTCAACAATGGCATCAGCTATCCCCATCTATAACATAAGGGTAATAATTGGTTATTATCTACAGAAATGAAGATTTTAAGCAATAACATGCTATCACTTGAAAAGCAATGGAAGAAACTTAGTTTAGAAATATCTTAAAGTTAACTACCAAATAATGAATGCCTTGAAAATCTTATTGATTTACAAGTGTATAACTCCGTGAATTCCAATGGACTAATATGCATTGTTGTAAAGATTTTTTTGAGCAAAAAAGAATTAGTTTAAATTGTCGAGGAACTATTATCTCGCACACATTCAATATTTGCTCCTTGGTTCTATTATTAGATACATGTAGCTTCAATCTCTCTTGATTAATTTATTTTGATCAAGGGAAAAAGGGCATATTCCTCTGTACTGTTCGCAATCATGGAAGCTTGTACGGGTAAAGATTCAGACACAGTGAACCCTAAACAAAAATTTTCTATAACGATGGGTGCAAATGTGCAATCATGCTTTGCACCTAAAAGTGGGAATGTAACACCTTGTATAAAAGACCTTCTGAAAGGCCTATCAAGTAAAGCATAAATAATGACTCAAAATAAAGAATTTATTCTGACCGCTGGAGCTGCCTCAAGGGCACCATCAGCAGCTGAGAACGTGACATACTTCAGCCCATTCTCTTTTAAGAATTTAGGTCCCAGCTGTAACGAAGGGGGCAAAGAAAAGTTAGATTCATTCCCTTCCAACATTGCAGGACTAACAATAACAAATAGGATACTAGATAAACCATACGTAAGTGAAACCAGTAGCAACTCGTAGAGGCCTCTCAGGTGTCCAATGGGGCATTTCTGCGAGCTCTTTCAAGGAGTTGATATTCTCGAAAATACCGTACTTTGGTATCTGAAACAAATTTTCATTCGGATCAAATATTTAGTAGTAGAGTGAAACAGGATAGTGTTTATTTGGCAAATGATGATTGATAACTCACAGCCAATGATAGGCGGCAATCTCCAAAATCGAGTGCATCGTGCACAAGAATAAGATCCTCATTTCCCTGGGATATCAATTCAATTGTTTAGTATCAACTGTGAGAAAAGACTTATTGCAAGTTATAACATACGAGCATAAAAATTAAATCTGTAGTTTCCCACATCAAATCCTAGAAAGAAAACCCTTGCTCAACAACAAATCCATCTAATATATTAGCATCTAATCTCATTGTTCCACTGTCTACCCCACCTCGCCTCCAACCCAAAAAAAACAAAGGGCATGGCTCTATTCCAGGATATATCTATTCATCATTATGTGATAAATAGACTTCATGAATCCTCCGGGGTTTCTCATTTTCAGACCCCACAGAAAGGCTATATTAACATCAAGCTTAATCACATAATATTTATGAAGTCCAGTGGCCTCACATAGAAAAAGATGGTATCTTTAGCCTGCAAATAGACGAAACAACTTAAAGTTTGCTCGATGATGCAACATTTAAAACAAATGATGTGAAACCCATCAACCAACACAAACATCCAATTAGGTGGTAACATGAACCAGAATAGGAACTCAAAGTGTAAACATTATGATCTAAACAATTTTTTACATGAAGTGTTGTTCAAAACAATTGGAAGTTGGCATATGTAGATTTAGTTACATCGACCGATAGAGTGTTACTTGTTGATCGTTGGATAGTTTGGCACAAATGTAATTTGGAAACTTGAATCTGTTTGTTGTCCTATACAGTTTATCTAAACAAAAAAAAATCATATATAAATATACCTGCCCATATTCGCTAACTGTGTCAAGACCAACGAAACCAAGATCCAAATCTCCAGATACTAACTTTCGCACAATGTCTTTAGGTCGCTGAAACCAAACTTCCAAGTTTGACAGCTGATCATCACAGAAACAACAAAGTCAACCAGGGTAAGGACAACAGGAATGCCAAGAAGCTTGACGAGCTTAGACAGAGGCATGTAAACATCAAAAGGAAATGTAAGATAAAGAATACACAAAACTTTATATAAACAACCCTCCAGCATACAAATTTTATATTGTTATTAATATAGTGTTGGACAAACCACTAGCAAACAACCATAGGCAAATTCCATATATAACATAGCAATGCAGTAGTCATCGTCTTAAACACTCCCATAGTATTTCAAAACCTACCTAGTATCTTTTAGCTTACCCTTGGAACCAAATCATGCCTAGTTAGCTTGCATTGATTACTATATCAATCTCATCCTAATTCTTCCAAACTAGCACTAACATGCAAAAAGTAGTACCAGAAATTGCATGAGAATATTATGACTAAATACATGAAATTCGAAAAACAATATTCACTTCATAACATAAACTCAGGCAATAATAGTAATAAAAAAGACAAAAGACGGACCTGAGGAATTTCGGCCACATACTGGCGCGGATTCACTTGCTTCACTGATAATTGGCAATCCTTTGAACACACAAAATAGAATATTTAAACAAGATTGATTTAGGCTCAAAGGTTAAGTATTTTTTTTTATAATGGTCCATTTGGATTGAGGTAGAACCTCGTTAAATCTAGGTTAAATTTTACGCTCACATTGTTCGGGTTTATCTTTTTCGTATTTACCTAGTTTAATCAAAGTTACACAATTCACCTACATTCACAACATTTTCATTAACCCAATTTGTAAATAGAATTTTAGTTGCATTTCACCTTACTTCACCTCAAGTCTTTGATAAATAAAGAAGTATTCGAACAACATTTCAAAACATTCAACTCGATTCACCTCACTACTCTGGCATAGACAAATTTTAAATTTTTACATTCACCATAATCCAAACTATCCATAAGTAAAGCCTCATATTAAAGTTTTATTCATAACATCATTTGGTGTAATCTTTTATTATATACAGGAGAACTCATTTATGGTCCAGCCTTTTAAACAAAAACAATAAAACGAAAAACATCAATTAAATTGAATTGAAGTAACGAAAAAAGAAACAAAAGAAGGTACATTGGTTGGAATAATTAGTTACCTTAAGAAGGTCAATAGCATCAGTAGCTAGTCTCCCTTTACTAGGCAAGCCGAGTCGAATCTCGGTCCTCGTTTG
This sequence comes from Echium plantagineum, assembly GCA_003412495.2. Lineage (NCBI taxonomy): Eukaryota > Viridiplantae > Streptophyta > Magnoliopsida > Boraginales > Boraginaceae > Echium > Echium plantagineum. The sequence goes on along the minus strand of CM016567.1, from coordinate 14,161,709 downwards.
CTCCACGTTACCGTTAAGGACTGTTACAGGGGACGCGAGTGAGCAACACGAAACGGTAAACAGCTTGACTGATGAAGATGAATATGAGGAAGAAGAGGTTGAGAATGAGGAAGGTGGTGAAAATTGCAGCTTCATTGGTTGTTGAATCGCAGCCGCCATTGTTGGAGATGGAGAAATGATTGAAGGTGATTTGGTTAGAAAGAGATGTAAAGATGGAGTTAAACGCCGATAAATTGAAGGGACGTTAATTTATGTAATAAAATAAACTTATACAATAATTCTCAATCAAGCTTTATTTTATCATAACCTTTTTTTCTTCTTCTTTTTTTAAATTGGCGTTGGAAAACTATCTCAATTACTTCGATAATTTAGTTAGTGAAAGTTTCATGTAGTTATATATAGATAAATATCAATGATATTAACATAAGTGGATACAAAAAATAAAATGTGTTTATCAATTAATGTTTTTAACAATGAAAACCTAACAACATGACGACATCTTCAAAAGTCAGTGAATTATGTTCAAGAGATCCCTAATATTTCTTACTTTTTTCAAAGTTCAATCTAATCTAAAACTTTGAGATATTGATTTTCTTAATTTAGGTATTCGTTATGTAGAATTTTAGGTGTATTCATTGGATTTTAGTGTTTGCATGAACTTGAAATAATATAATCGTATACAAGCTAAGATAATAATGCGAAAAACTTAAATATAAGATGAATATACTTATCGTGGGTTAGTTTCTCACTATTAAACTCAATAATTTTTACTCCATTCGTGCCTTTATTTAGACGTTATTTTTCTTCAAATAACAAAAAGAATTTAGAGTCTCGTTTTATTAAATTTGGTAAGAAAAGTGAAGGAAAAATATGTTACTAAGATGAATTAAAATTTTCTTTGATGTTGTGAAAATGTACATGATTTTTAGAATATTAGTATTAGCTTCACTAGAAATTATAATACAGGCCGAAAAAAAGAAAAATGTTCAAAATTATATTTTTCCAGCTCCAATAAAATAAGTGGTCTCCCTCATAAAATTTACATAGATCCTCTTTACGTCCTAAATTAATGAACTTCTTATTTTAAAATTGTCTTTTTTTCTCCTATCATTTTTTCTCTTTTCCAACGATATAAAAATAAAAATAAAATAATTAAATATATTCATCATATATAAATAATAATTAAAAATATCTTTCATTTAACATCGATTACTTTTAAAAAGTTTATTTTATCTTAAATATTTATCAAGATATGTGAAATATTAATTTTTTAGTTTTGAATAAATAATAGAAAGTTGTTAAGGTATATATATTGTTTTATACTTTTAAAAAGTTTATTTTATCTTAAATATTTATCAAGATATGTGAAATATTAATTTTTTAGTTTTGAATAAATAATAGAAAGTTGTTAAGGTATATATATGAAAACCGAAAACGACTAAACGAATAGGCCGCTGAAAATATATTTTAGGAAAAATTATGGCAATACTTTCGAAAAAAGACGGATAAAATAATAAAAAGAATAATATTTTTTAAAGACAAAAGACTCGCAACCTTTATTTATTAAGAAATTATCGCACGTTGTTATAACTCTCGAACATTACCAATGGCCATTGTCCGTTTACACAAGCAGAAGATGCCGTGAGATATTCTTTGGTATGAAAAGGTGACACTGCTATTGCTTTCTACCCTAGTAGCCACTAGAAAGACCTCAAGTCATTTTCAAAGTCTAAATTAAGGACTAGAAAATAATGTCAAACGAGTCCGTACCAATCAATGTTTAAGTTGATTAAATTATTTTTCGAAACTGATGATTTAACAGTCTTGTGACATCTACACAAAACACGATTTCAAACATAAATATCTCATATTTTATATATGAAAAAATTATAAAAAGAGTTGATAGTTCAAAAATATATATTGAGACGAATCTAACAATGATTATATTATTTCTTACTCCCTCCGTCCCTAAATGATTGTCACATTTTGACTTTTCATGGTCAACAAAGCAAGAATTGAAACGTAAATATCTCTTATTCTACATACAAAAAAGTTATAAAATTTGATATTTCAAAAATATATATTGAGACGAATCTAACAAGATCCCACAAGACTATATTATTTATTATTGTTTGATGAGAATTTATGATCAAATTTTATAATGTTTGATCACCAAAAGTCAAAATGTGACAATCTTTTAGGGACGGAGGGAGTATTAGTTAATGAAAATTATTGATCAAAATTTTTAAAATTTGACAATGTAAAATTAAAATGTATCAATATTTTAGGGACGGATGGAGTAGATATCATAGTGTAAGTACTAAGTCAATAATAACAATCAAAATAATTAGCATTAGTTCTAATAATAATTAATACTCCGTACTGAAATATGAGCTTGACCAAAGTGTCAACTAATTTCTTTGAAAAGACATGGAAACCAAGGTTACGTCATTATTTTTTTCGTTCGTTGAAGAAATCAAGGTTATTTAATGAAGGTGCACCAATATAAATTAAATAAGATCACAAATAGAAAAAAAAATGTGATGAACAACTAATCGATAGGCTTGGGTAATTGTTACTTCTTCGTCTAACTTAATATTGTTGCCCTCCAATCAATTATAGGATCAATAATAAATGGACGAAATTAACTCGATATTTATTACTCCACCCATCTTTAAATGATTGATACATTTTGACTTTACATGGTCAAATTTTAGAAACTTTAATCAATAATTTTCATTAACCAATAAGAAATAATATAGTCATATGATATCTTGTTAGATTCGTCTCAATATATATTTTTGAGCTATCAACTTTTTATAATTTTTTCATATGTAGAATATAAAATATTTATGTTGACCATCAAAAATTGAAATGAACCAATTATTTAGGGATACATAGAGTATTTAATTAACACTGGCGATATTGTCAAATTAACGGAATATATAGACAAAAGATAGTGAATTGTGCAAATATTTTAACAACGTTAACCAGAATGCCATGGTCTTGGTTAAAACATAAATTATGTTGAAATGTATTTGATCCAAGTTTAACTTCACTTGGAATATTTGAAATAATAAATAAGTGGAGTACGAAATAAATTGTTTCCAACAAAATTTGAACTCAACACATCCTCTTTGTTCAGGTTATTGGGTCATCGACGAAGAGGTTATATTTACGAGACCCAACTAATGCAAGATTGACTATCAAAGGTTTTTAACCTAGTAGTATCGAGTTTGAGTGTCTTATCAAGAGGTCTTAGATTCCTACCGTTTTGAAAGGATCCGAGTTAGATTCGATCAAATCAAATCACTTGTCAATGACAAGATATTTGAACTCGATTATAACAAATACTCCTTCCGTCCATTTTTAGTTGTCATTCTAGCTATTTGCACATAAATTAAGAAAAAATAAAAGTAGTCAAAAAGTAGATTGAAAATGTAGAAACACAATTGTTTGGTTGCTACTTTCAAGAGAAAAAGTAGTCAAAAAGTGAATTGAGAATATAAACGTACAATTTGCAATGTTAGAGCGACAACTATTTTAAGACAAAAAGAAAGTGTCAGAACGTCAACTAAAAATGGGCGGAGAGGGTATTGAATTCAAAATCAAACAAACACTTATTTAAATAGGCTTTGGGGTGTTGTTGAACCTATAAGGTTAGGGGTCGAGGTTTACATATTAGCAGTTTAGCGCACACACATCAACAAGGGATAATTCGCTGCAACCTAATATAAAATACATGAATTCATTACCATAATTACCTTAAACCCTCAACAAAATTGAGGGGGTCAACTATCGATTAGGATTCGATCATCGATTATACATACGAAATTTTAGTAAAAAGTTTATGCATCTTAGAAATACTTCATAACAATTGACAGGGACCACCTCAGGTGAGCCAAGAACCCCCAAAATAGCATCAGGAAGACAGGAACTGGCTGCCAGGTGCACCGAGCATGCCAACATTGCGACACCGTTGATCGATGTAATAAGTCTCTAAAGAGGAACGGACATAAAACATGTAAAAAGGAAAAGCACCCCAACAGATTGACTGGAAAAGATTGATCCCAGGTGACGAGGAAGCATGAGTTGTCAAGGCAAGAAACTAGTAGTGAAGGAACAGTCAGAAGACAAAAAAAGCTTCAGAATCTATGTACTCATGTTAAGTTGACCAGATACTGGATCACGGCCAGAACTCGCTTCCTTGTGTTTTAAAGAAAGGTTGGCAAGTTGTTGATCAAGGTCTCTGCTGCTAGTACGTCGAAGGCCAGAAGATTGTTGCCGCTGCTGCGGTTGTTGCTGTTGCTGATACAAGGCTCGCAATCTCCCCTTTTCTCTCTCCAGAACTTCATGTTCCACTGCAAACAGCACAATTAAAGGTTTTTCTCTTACTAACAATATTCAGTGACAATTCTAAGAATTACAGCTTCAAAGATCATTAAATAAAAGATCATGACGCAAGACTTACAATGCTTAATAAGCTGTTCCTGTGCTAGGTTTTCTAAACGCTGCTTCAGAGCTTTATTTTCCATATTCAGAATAAGAACTCGCTGATTTAGGAATTCAAGCTCAGCAGTGGCATCTGAACCTTCAGACTGTATTGTTTACAAAAGAAGAAATTAGGGATTTTACAATTAATGCCATTCTTTGCAACCAACTACCTATCAGTTAGGTAGTGTTTTGACTTGCCTGGAGAGCTTGTACATTTCTCTCCAGCTCTGCTATATGCTGAAGCTTTCTCACACGCGAACGTTGAGCAAATTGCCTGAAACAAATAAAACAGTATAACTAAACAGCTAAACAATTATGACTTCTGTTTTTTGTACAATGAAATACTGATGCTACCTATCTGAAATTGAACTGTTATTATTTTCAAACAACCATAGATAGCATATGTGAGACCTTTTTTAACCTAGCTAAGGGTAATGGCTTGGAAAAGAGCAGTTTAAACATAAAAAATGCATGTCAAGATTCAAAAAGAAATGCAGACAGAGAAAATCAAATGCAAGAGAGATTTATGTGCAAACAATTATAGCCACATTCTTACTTTCCACGCACCTAAAACATGTAAGTCCCAACAAAAAGACTAGATTAAAATTAACATATGAAACTACTTAACTTTAAAGATATATGAAACTAGTACTAGAAAATAAAAAATTGGTATTTCAAAAGTATATTAACATGCAAAAATATGGAAGTAGTTTATCAAAAAGGTAAAGAGTTGTAACCAAAATGTTAGATAAAAACAAAGAAAACAAGGTCCATCATTAAAACGAAGGGATGATCATAATAAAGAATTAAAGATGGAGCAGACATACTGCTTAGCTCGCTTTGTGTCAGTTTCGGACGCAGAAGGTTTGGCCTGAGAAGGTAGTTTTCTTTCAGAAAAACCTTTGGGTTCATGAGAGCCACTATCAACTGCTTCCCACTTTTCAGAAGCTGCTGATGGAAGTCCTTCAGCTTCTTGAGGCTTAGCAGAAGACTTCGAGCTCTGCATCAAACTGTTCTCCCTAGGAGAAGGCAGGCTACGTGGATGTGCAGCTGCATTAGTAGATGTATCCCAAGCTCTTGTTTGGTTTTTACCTAAAGAATTTGGATCTGAATAATATGAAGCATGATGAGCATCTCTATAATGACCAAGGTCTGGAAACTGCCATGAAGGAGAAATCACATTTCTCAACTTTTTATTCTCATCTGTAGCTAGGAAATCTAAGTTCGCAACAGTTGATGTATCACTATAAGCAAAGGAGTCGCTTGATGAACGCCGATGGCCTCCTTTACGTACAGGAGTGTCTGGCTCATTCAACAATTCATCCAGCCAAGAAGGTTGCTCCTCTAACAAAAAACTTTCAGATGAAGTTCTCTGATGGTGTGAATTCCCTTCTCTGGGCTTTCCAATGGTTTTCTGCCCAACGACAGAATTAGGTCTGTAGTCCAGATAAGATGGTGATATGCTTGGAAATGGACTCTTAGGAGGGAGTAGAGAGGACTTCCCACTGTACATCATGCTTCTGATGCTGGAAGGTCCCTTGGAATTTTCAGTAGACATGAACTCGACTACTTCCTGTTATATAATACGATAATCACGGACACGTAGATAAATGCAATTTAAGAGATGCATGATATGTGGCAGAGATGTCTAGATGTGAAAAAGAAAGTAAAGAATGAGAATCCAAATGCTATAATCTACTGGTTCCAGTTGTAAGAACCAAAGAAACAAACAAATGGAAAGGCATGCAAGAAAGCAAAGATTTTTCATTACTAAAGTAATCCTCACAATATCCATGATATTAAAAAATTGTATGCCAAAGGTAACAATAGTATGTCACGTAATATCAAACAATAAAATTTTGTTGTGCACAAATTTAACCATATGCATACTAAATAATGAAACAACAAGCATATAAGAGACATAACGAACTATATAATGTTAGTTCACTCGAAAGTACTCATACTGTCTATAGTCCTCACCAACATTCAACAAGTAAAGTAAATAAGCAAATATGCTCAGGTTGAATAAGAAAAATAATAGCACACTAATACCTATGCACTTCACCACCTATTATGCAAATCAAATGGTATATGGTAAATGAGCAAAACAGCCAAAACGAAGAAAAAACGCAATGTCACATATCTGCGTACTAAGTGAATGCTACCGAATTGTTATGTTAAACCTGCAATCTCCTCAAATGTTACATCCACAAATTAAGGCAAATTCTGAAGCATCACCGAATCTCGTCTCAATGTAGAAATCAATAGATACCCTAAGTCTCAATTAAAAATAAATGAACAAGCTACAACAGACACAAGACTGTGTTGCATTCGACCTATTTAAGCTGGACAACTACTTTCTTTTGAGGTTCCAATTAATCATCCACATAGCTTACCAAATCCCGAAACATTTCCAACCTCAATTTTTCAGCTAATCTCAGACAAGATATTTACCAAACACTTAACAACTGAAAAGAACAAAATAACAAATTTCAATAACACCATTTCTCACTATATAATATGAATAAATCAATTTCAACTAAACTTCCTCCCATAAAAAAAAATACTATTTTCAGTTAAATCAATACAATATAATTAAGAATTAACCATTAAGATCTCAGTTTCTAAAACCAGCACTTAATCTCCCGAAAACAACATATCTCCGCAATTAATTCGAAAAATGATAAAATGGCTATTATAACTTCAAATTCAGCTAATCACCTTTACTTCTACCTAAATACCATTCCAAATAAAATAAAAATCAAAACATATACCAAATTAAATCCCTTCACAATACGAACTAAATAGAAATGCAGAAAAATAATACACACCTGTAATTTTTGACTTCTAAAACAAGATCTCACGCAATGCTAGCAATACTCGAACAATTTATCTTACCTTTTTTAGTAATTTTTTGCTCTCAATTAATATTAATTGTTTGCTATAATTATCCTAATCAAATAATAATAATAATAATAATAATAATAATAACTGTTGATAGTATCTTCTTCTTCTTCTTCTCTCAGTCTATGAAGGTCTCAAAGTTGGTGGATTTGACAGCAAAAGGTGAAGATTGCTTTTAATTATTTCTTAATTTTGCATTAAGATCCCTTTCTTCTTGGAATTTTCTTCAAAGACCCCTTATTCTTTTCTTCTATTCCAATTCACTATCCTAAAATATTGTGTCATACCATACTATAATTGTACTATGTAGTAAGGATCACGTGTGTCGTGCCATGTCACAATTCATGTTTCATTGTATTATCGTAGTTTACATTAATGTAATTCACATAATGATAATTTGTTTGTATATCACAAACAATATTAAATGAATGATGACGCTAGCAAGAAACGGGTAGGAGGACTTTATTAGTTTCTCGATCAATTCATATGCTTGTCATTTTATTTGATTGGAGTTTGCACCCGTGGTGGGTGCTCGAAATTAGCCCTAGATTTTGAAGTGTGTGGTCAAAACACTTAAATATGTTATCGATGACTGTTAACCTAGTGGTATATGTCCGGACTTTCTACTAGGAGGTCTCACGATTAATAACGTTAGAAGCATGTTTCTTTCATAATCGCTATATTCTAGTTGCAATTTTCATCGTTAATTGACAGGAAGAAACACTTAAATATGTTAGAAAAATAACCATCAAAATTAATTTCTATATGTATCTTTTCTATATACCTACACTTTTTAAGTGATCGTGCGATTAATCCGACTTGAACCGAAGTGGATCCACCATGTTAGTAATAAGAATAATATACATTAATAGCTCTCGTTCGGCATATTATTTTAATATCCATTCAAATATAGAATCTCATTATCATTTAGTGGGTATCAAAATCATTAACATACTTCTATAATATTTATTTGTTTTTTTTTCTTCTTTCTCTTGTATGTTTAGTTGTTTACAACAAGCCAACCAACTGATCAAGAAGTGGCTACATATATACCAACATCCAACAATAATTGACATTTGTTTTTTATGTGATCAATAATAATTCCCCTTGTTTTTCTACTTGCATTTGCAGGCTCATATTAGTTGTAGTGGATGACATAATTTTTACAGCTCATTGAACCAGAGGACAATGTGGTTGCTACCAAAAAGTCATCCATTTTTTTTTCAATACAAAAATAGTACAATATATATTAATAATTGATAAGTCGAACGAAAAGAGAAACGAAAATGATCGAATCAAGATGAATGATCGTCTCCATTAACTCATATTACCATGTTCGATTTGAATCAAAATTATCATAGTGACGTTAACGCCTTATCATGTATAAAGTACACATTCCACTATTTTACTTGGCATAGAAATTAAAGAATAAGAGCTTTACTTGGCATCAGGGAAAGTGCTACCTTTACTATAGGAAAGCAACTCTTTAACAAGAAGTCACCCTAGAAAGCAAACTGTCACTTTAACAAAGACTTCAACATATATATTTATGAAAGGAGAAGATTAGTGCAGGATTTAATATAGACTTAACAAAAAAATGGACCAAAATGAGTTATGAAAAGTCAAAATAAGGTATTATATACCAAGAAGAAAACCATACACAGGCATTAATGCCATAATACATCAGATGTGATGAGAATTTAAGATCCAAGCAACTTTTTCCATCTTGCATATCCCAGAATAAGAAAAAAGAGTATTACACAAACCGCCGTGAACACTCCCACGACGTGCCAAAATATACCATGCGTGTTGTTCCAAGTGTAAGGGATATTCATCCCGAAAACACCTGCTATTGCAGTTTCCACAGCTATAGCAAACGAAGCGATTGTCAGCGTCAACTGTAATTGGATAAGTTCATTTCGTTGGTTGTCGAGTTGGATGTTCACATAGTCCTCTGTATCATCTATATACTCGCGCACCTGAAATAAAGATTTCCAGAAAATTTATATCAATCAAGTCTCCATATATAATCTGGAGTAGAAACACACTAAGGTAATTTAATCAAACTAAGTCTTATCCTACTAAGCGATGTCAGCTGTACGGACGTGAAGTTTCCATTCAACTCTATGTCGGGTCATCTCTTCCTTCAAGCCTAGAAACTCTTCTATGATATTCATTCCATTTTATATCAAATTGCCATATCAATATTAAATCCATCCAACACATATTTATAAACATTTTTAATATTCAAAAACTTGACTTAATAAGACATTATTGTCAAAAGTTCTTTGTCTCATCTGGTTAGAATATGAAGGTTTTGGGGTCTCAAAACAAAAAAGACAAGTGGAGTCAATATATAATATTGGAATATACAGTAAAGACTACATGTTACAGACTGTGTCACTGCGATACTAATTACTTATAAGAAATTCTCAAGCACAAATAAACTTCCATATGATTCTGCCCCAGTATAGTCAAGCAATTATGACATTATCACAGAAATATGATTACCTTTTTTAACACCAAAATTTGAACTCAAAGTCATAGGAAACAGAAGTCATTGTGCTTACAGATAAAATTTTATTGCGAGTACCATCCAGCTGCATGAAGTAAGCTTCGAGCAACATCTCCAAATCTTCCACATCAAGGTCTGGTGAGTATGTGCTCACATAACTACCACTTCTAGCGGAGCTGAGACGACGAAGGTGATGTGAGGTATGGACAATACTATTTGAAGCAGACAATGGAAGCTCAGATTGCTGATTTTGGATCACCTTTCTGGTTAAGTACAGCTGGTCCATATCTTCATTATCGTCCAAAAGATGTTCAATTTCATCTCTAACCTGTTGTTCAATTTTGTAATGCTAAAATATCAGAAAATAGTGTTGACATGTAAGAAGGATCTGCATCTTCGTCTCTAGTATGTGAACAAGGGAGTAAATGTCTTATTCGATAAGGATAAATTCATTAACACATGACATGCTGAACATACATAACTGAGGCCAGGCTTTCACTTAACATTCAAAAGAGTAGAACTCTACAATGATTATAAAGAAAGAAATAACTGACATGGCCCATCAACAAAGGCCTCTATTCTAGGTTAACATAGAAATAGTTGTTTTAAGGATTCACAACTGAGCCTACAAGGATCCCCAAAGATCTGCTAAATCGAGAAAGTTATAGAACTTTGTGATACCAGCACAATCATGTCTGAATATAAGCCTCTGTTACTCATGATATCTCACATACCACATGAAATAAGTATAAAAGCATGTCTTTTCTAAAGTAGTAGCAGCCTCTTGTTATTGAGGCTCCAATATGACCACATGAACTTCTAAGAATGCATCATAAACATGAGAGTTTTGTGAAGGTAAATAATAGTAAGACCTATTAACTTAGCATGTTCAAAGAAAATGTTTTACAGTATGGCACTTCCATTAGCATCAAGAAAACCAAAAAAGTAGATAGTAGCCATCAAATCTTGTAAAGTTCATTTCCAGTAACTAAATTTAATTATGCAAAGAACTGTATCGCAAATATATATACTATATTTACCTTTTGAACTCTTGCAAGCAATCGTGTTAGATTACTTTTCAAACTGCGCACTTGCTCGAGATTCTTTGTGCTAACATTCATGGCCAGTTCATCTAAGACCGGGTATGCTTCACGCTCTAGTTCAGCCACATTGGAGTCCAAGTATATACAGACGGCCTCCAATGCAATTTCCAGAACTTGAAACTCAAATGGAAGTTCATCTTGAACAGTATCGACGGCTTCCGGAGTAGGCAACCATGGCCCAGAACTTGGCAAATGCATCTCAGCATCTTGTCCAGCTGCATTGGTAGCTCCAAGATTCAGAGTTGGGCTCTTACGAGAGAGTAGTTGCTTCAACTGCTCGACAAAAGGAAGAACCTCCTGGCTTAATGGTTCAAGTAATAATACCTCTTCAGCTGTAACTATAGCTCTTATAAACTCCAAATTAACAAGCATGGCCTTCTCTCTAGCTGCAGATTCGATAAGTAAATCTCTTTTATTTGGCTAAATATTAATGAGCAATGCAAAGTCTATCACTACAACTCAAAAGTAACCATTTTTAATCTCTTCTACCAGGGAGCAGGAGTGATGTAATAACTCATAGAAGAAGGTTATCAAGTTGAAAACATAGCCTTATGAAGAAAGTTTTTCTTATCTTTTTGAGGCTTCCCATTCAAATTAACCTGAATGCGAAACCAGACTAATCTAACAGTTTTTATGATCTAAGACATAGTAGACTTGACTAATACACTGGTAACATATTGCTAGTAACCACCATCATCCAAACCATTGGCCCTCCGTGATAAGCGAAAACAATGATATTAGCAATACCATTTGGTCAAGACATTATGCCGGTGAACAATGATATCAATGCTACAATAACATCATGTATGCAGCCATCTGCTCGTAACACATCTAAGGGAAAAGTTAAGCGGATGCGATTAACCGTCTAAAGCAGTTGACAACAGAACTCCTCCAAGGGTAAGCAAAGTGAATGTTCAAAAATCTTAATTCTACCCTGAAATAAGATCGATAGTATTTAAGATCCAAATATACCTGACTTGCTTTTCTTCCAAACTATACCTTCATCACAAACTATGTACCAATCTCTGTCTCAACTACACATGACACCATATTAGGAAACTATACAGATTTGCAACTCCACTTTTTAGAAACTACTATACTAAAAAATAAGCTTTTCGTTTAATACTTGGTATGTCATACATTGCCCCATACATCATGTTGGAAAATCCAAGCCGGCATCCTAATATAAAAAAATATCTATTTACAACACTTTGGACTATATCGTGTCTTCTTATTTCATGTCCTATAGAATAAAAAACATTATATTCTCCGGCTATTGATATAATGGAAATTCACAATGGCTCACCACACTACCTATGCAGGCTATAATTCTAATCTATTGTGCAGTAATAGATAGTATTTTCACTTCACTCTTTGATCAATTCGGATAGAGGTTACATACTGTCCGATCCCCCTTTACCCCGCCTAGGCGGGGGCCTCTTCAGAAGCACCGGAGCATGTCGATGTTGGTTTCTTCTTATTTCAGTATGGTTCCTAAACTCTAAAGTAACAGAACTACAGTTTGCAGTTGAGCAACCAATACCAACTTTTCAATACATAGAAACTGATCAGCACAGTCAACACTTGCACCATTCTTCATAAGATCATAAAACTTTAAGCTTACCAAGAATGCTTGAGGAATGAGAGAAAATGGGGCCCAGAATCCTCAAATCTCTAGCAGGAATAGACACCCTTTTGATGATCACACTCTTATCACACTCCATCAACTCAGACTGACCCATCTTATCAAACCTCATCCACAACCTCGACCCCGCTGCTTTCTTCTTCACCGCCTTCAAACCACCACCAACACCACCACCACCAATCGCTACTGAAGAAACCTCCACCACCATAGTCACCGGTTGCTCCGGTGGCATAGGCCCCTTCCTCCGGCGAAACAATGATTTCACTCTCCCCATTCCCCTCTCCCACTTTATTACCTCCTCAATACATAAATTGTATACTGATATTACATATATGTAATAAACCAATAATAGAGCAAACCCTTTTAATATATATATATCAATATGTATATGTTTTTGTATGTAGATTTGCTTTATTAGCAATGAAGATCAAGAAAGGGGACAGCAAAAATGGGATCTTTGTGAAATTAACTAATTGTTTATGTGAATAATGAAGAAAGTGAAAGTGAATCTTCTTCTTCGTCTTCTTCCTCTTCCTCTTCTTCCATACAATATATTGTGTGGGGGTGGGGTGGGGTGGGGGTGGGGGTGAGGTGAGAGGGGTGGTAGTGGCTTTTTGAGAATTTAATGATGTTCTTCTTGTTCTTGTTCTTCTTCTATGTCTTGTTGAAATTGCAGGTAATAAGATTTTGAGATGGATTCTATTTCTAGTTTGTTTCTTGTAAAAAAATCTAGGAGCATGTACAAGTAATAATTATTTATGTATTAAATTAAGTTTTGTAGAATAACAATTTTAAGGTATTCGGGTTAAATAAAAAGCAGAGGCAATATTTTTTTTTGTATTTTGTAGGTCTAAATGTTAATATCAATTATCAATTGCAATATTCGAGATAGATGTTTATCAATTAAAATCTTTGGACTACAAACAATCGTTTACTAATTAACATGTCAAGTTGAATGACAAAAAACTAACTTGACACCTAATTTAGACATAAAATTCTAAATCATACAAATAAAATTCGGGTTTGAATAATTGTTTGCACCACTATAACTATAATTTGTAATGTTATAAGGTGTGTAAGAAAAAGCTTTTCGGATAATTTAAATCTTTTATTATTTTGAGATATCAATTACACTTCTCAAAAGAACAGTACTAATAAATTTGTTAATTGGTCAAGTCTAAGATGCCTCCCCTAGTTATGGTTGTTGATTGAGATGCTCCGCTTTTGGATGGTTTGGCTTACTTCATTTCCTCTATTGAAACAGACATTCATACCCCATGATGTAATAGCTTTATTAAATAAAAGAATAAAGACACATATATTAGCATCAATGTGATAATCACCTATAAAAGGGACATTCACTTTAAGCATAATAAATTACTAAACGTAAGTTTACTATTATCGATCGGTTGAGCAGACTCTATCGTTATTCTCATACCTAAATGTCATTTTAACGTTTGGTTGTATTTTATTATTGGATGAATGGATTGTTGCGTAATCAGTGACGGGTTTACCGTTCACAGTGATTCAGTCGAATCACCAAAAATCATGTTAGCTCAGTTGATTAGTAGTTAATTTGTTCAAATAAAGGGTGATGATTCAAATACTAGCAACTTATTAGAACTTTTAAGGCTCTATTCTATCTTTAATTCTAAATTTTTTACTACTATTCATAAATTCACATGACTTCGGTATATCTAAATTCGTCCCAAGTGCGTATGAAAGTGGACCCGGTCGTTCTAAGAATTGGTATAATTTAAGATTACAATACCGAGCAACCTATTAGATAAACTTTTGGATCAAATATTCCATGCCAAGCTTTATTGAAGCCTGACTTATCATAGTCCATAGAGTCCAGCCAAACCAACTACATGCAAGAATCATATACCCACTACAAACTGAATGCAAGTAAAGGAGAGGCAAACATGAAAAGCTTCACAATATCATAAAGATGAGAACGAATGACTAAATACATAAAATGGAATAAAGTGTATCTAATAAAAAGCACTAATTTAAGGGCTTTTCTTGATGCTTGTAGCTTCATCAGTGGAGAGGTTGCATTCAGAGGAGATTCACTTCCTACATCAGGATGTTTTTTCATGGAGTGAATTGCACAAATATTTTCCGAGAGTGTCACAAAATTGCATTGTAGTCTCTAACAATGGCATCATTGCAAGTTAATCCCCGCAGTGGCCAAAACGTTGCAGATTAGTACCCACGTTAACTTTTAACAGCACGCAATAACTTTTAGAGTCTGCAGATTGTATCATCATGTTCGATTAATACTAAGACGTCCATGCGATTAATTACGAACTATTAATAATCTTCAAAATGAACATTCGAAGTTGCTACTCTTGCAGATTGCAAATTGGAACCCCTATTAAAAAGTCTATCTCTGAGGGGGGGGGGGGGGGGGGGGGGGTAGGGGTGTATCCTAGTTGGAATACTAATATTGCAAACGATGTATCTAATAGGATGTTCATTCTTCTTTTTGTGACCCTGACAATTTGATGTTGAGGGAAAACATGATTGAGGAGATGTTACAGGAACCTGATGAAGTTGCCTCGAAGAGAAAACGTCGTGTTCTACAACAGGTGTTCCAGGCATTCCAGGTGAGTTAACGAGTTTATTACTAGTTAAGATGATGCCAAAAGTTCCATTTTTGTTTATATATGATGTATTGTGATTTCAATTGAGAGAGGATACAGTGTCAGCACCGATCAAACAGGTCTGCCAAAGATACTTGGTCTCCCGTGAGTCCCATCATCATCAATGGCAGTGGTTCATCGGAATATTCCAACTCCCCTTCCCCTAAAAACCATAGATCTTGCAAGTCATCTTATTTGGGGGAGATACAGTCTCCATTGTTAACCAACGGATTCCGAAAGCAACTGGACGCACACCATCAATGTATCCCAACTATCTATGTATAGGCTATGGAGATAGCATGCCAAGAACAACGACAAATCGACAATACATGATATCTATTTCCATGACTCACACGTCTCCCACCCTCTTAAGATATCTGCAACTTAAACCATACTTATTTACATAAAGCTCACAAAAAGTCACCCTTACCTTTCAGTCATCACTTCTGAATTCTTTCTATTCGATTTCAGTTTCGTTTATGTTAAATATACATACATGGGAGTAAGGAAGGAAATCTTATAGTTATGCATCGACCACCACCACCACCTCCCTTACTCAGATCTTAAACATAATTAAAAAACAAAATTAATTTATTCTCAAAATTATATGAATAACGAAAAAAAATTCATCATAGAAATGACTATATGAATAATTACTAATATTATATGATAAATCAACCACACTTTTTCATCTTTTATACATTTCATTCTCAACATTTTTGCACTAAGACACAATTTAGGTACACGGTTGCTAATGCTCTAAGCCCTTAACTTATGAAACTCTAAATATTGTTGTAGAGTCTGCCAAACCATCTACGTGCAACAATCGTATACCATTACCCTACAAACTGAGTCCAAGTAAAGGAGAGGCAAACAGGAAAAGCTTCACAATATCATAAAGATGAGAACGAATGACTAAATACATAAAATGAAATAAAGTGCCTCACAAAAGCACTCATTCAAGCGCTATTCTTGATGCTTGTAGCTTTACCAGTGGAGAGGTTGCATTCTATTGCCAGCAGCAATGCAAGCCACACAAGCAGAGGCGACGCTAAATTAAGAATCCTAATTCTGCAAGCATGACCCTTAGTTCACTGAAACCAACCCGAGATAGAACATATTGGTTTCACTCGGTAAGAAAACACACCTGGTTAGACGTAAGGCATGATAGTATACAACAAGCCCGCGTATTAGCAGCAATGTCGCATTGATTAATAAATATTAATACAGCTTAACGAATCCAACGAGAAGGGCAAGAAAATAAGCTAAGCTGCCGATAGGGGAATTGGCTTCATGGCACTCTTGATTCGCCTAAATGCTGTTCGCACTCGTTCCTTTAAACTTTCATTTTCGCTTTCAACTTCGCCAGTTTCTTTGTCAAGATACGCCAGGCTCTCGTCGACATTTATAACCAGTTTCCCGTCCTCCCCATATTTGACATCTCCGAAAAGAGAAAGCAGAAGTGCACGAATGATTTTTTCAGTTTTCTTCACGCTCTCTTCCTCGTTCAACGAAGGCTCTAACTCAACAACTACTTTCGGTAATTCCCTGCTGGCATTTAGAACCAAAGCCACAATTGAGTCAGAAACCATATCGCTTATAGGATCCGCTGTCCAATGCAAGGAAATATGCTTTTCTGATTCCTGCTTCACAGTTACACGATCATGGACTCGCAGAACAGGTACACCAGACTCCTCATCTGTTGATGGCTCTACACTTTCATATATCTGTTTCAACCTGTGTTTAATAATAGCAAAAGCTCCAGAATATGGAATGGTTATCCTTTGGATGACATTGGTTGTTGACAGCTGTGAGAAAACATGAAGATCCTCGGGTGCCATGAATTGATATGTGAAGCCTTTTTTCACAAGTAATCCACTTACAGTTTCCCCAGCTTCAGGGGTCTTCTCAGCAAGCTTCCCGATCGCTTTTGCCATTTTCTGGGAGTTGAAGTGCATCTCAACAGACTGGCAGTTCTTTGGTGTCATAATCTTGGTGTTGCCATCAGTAAAAACAGTAGTCAACTTCTGTTTAAGTCTTTCCATCCCATGTGACTCTCCATGAACCAAAATTATATTAGGTGGCATAAGCTCTTGCAAAAATGTACTAGTCTGAGCATAATCTGCATGAGCTGAAAATGAAATATAATGAACCTGCATATTCAGAGCAACTGTTAAGCCGCCCATTTGGGTTATTTCCTTCGGTTCACTTATTATGGTCTTAGCTAATGTTCCTTCCACAATGTACCCAGGTATAACGCAAGCATTTTTCTTGTCAGAACACCATCTATCAAAGAGCTGTCTAGATAGACCACTTTGGAGTCCACCTGGGCTAGCCATAACCACTGATGGTCCTACATCTTCAAAATTCTCAATGCTTTTCAACGAAGATATGTGCTTGAAGTCAAAAGGGTTAGAACTGGCAAATTGATTGCGGATCCTGTCATTCATGGAATTAATGTAGGTCTGATAGACAGCCAGGCACCTTTTGGCTAAGGGAGATGCATAATATATAGGAACATTATGTAGTTCGGGATGGTTAGACCAGTACTCATCCAAAATTAGGAGGAGCTCTTGGGCACGCCCAAGGGCATAAGCTGGAATTAAAACACGGCCTCCTTGAGCAATTGTGGAATGAATCACATCCGTAAAACGCTTTTCTCGGATATGGCGTGGCTGATGCGTTTGAACTCCATAAGTTGATTCGATTATGCAAACATCTGGAGAAAACTGAGGCAGCTCTGCCGCATGGAGGTGCCGATCCTCTTCTCGTGAATAATCACCCGTATAAAGAACCCGAACACCAGCAATGTCAACCACAAACATTGCAGCACCAAGGACATGACCAGCAGTATAACACCAAAAGCGAATTCCGTTTACCTCTAATGTCTGATGGAAATCAATAACCTGAAGAATATGCGCCATATATCCAACTATAACGTTTTCATTGCCAACATGGTATAATAAAAGAACGCTAGAATCCTAATAAAGAAGTTATGTAAACCCAAAAACAGAAAACAAGACAGAATTACTGGCATGGAGGTGCATACAAAAGTGTCTAGCTCGAAGAATGTAATCATTTCTAGAACTGAAATTTCCATGAAGTAAGAGAAAGTAGCTATGGGTTCATTTCGAAGGAGTGAAAGTAGCTATTGGATTGACAATAAGAACATAGTGTATACAGTAATTAGTATACAAACACGTTGGGATATTTAAACTCATTTGGTTTGAAGGATAAAAGAAAATACTAAAGACATTAACGAATGGTTGAAGTCTTAAAAGAGACAAGAGTGTCATACCTCTATTTTATCCATGGAACGGAGAATGTCTTGTTCGTCATACAACATATCTTCAACTGATACCTTGCTCACTTTCACGTAATCTGACAAAAGCAACTTGTAAACGGCCTTAGTTGCATGAGTCATGAAAACGCGACCTTTGAACGTGGTCTGAAAGATTAGAACTATTTTTACGCCAAGAAAGCTATCGAAATATTGGAAAGAGAGGTCATAAACTAAAAACGTACCATACCTTTTCAAGGAAATACGGAAGCGAAGCAGCATGATCCAGATGAAAGCTGGAATTTCAGGAAAGATTAAAACAGAGAAAGATTTGCATAAACCAGTAGAGGAGGTACTATTAAGCCATATATACATTATACCATGAGCTAAAACCGTTGGAGTTCCCAATGAACAAAATGTTTTCCCAATCTATAATCTTAGGGCCTATATAATCTTATTCGCCTCAAATGTAAGAGTTCTAACTTCTAATCAATTATTTTTCGCAACTTAAATAGTACATTATCCAAAAACACATCAATTGTACACCAATGAACAAGGTTGTGACAGACACACAAGCATTAACAAAATATGTTCAAGCACAGACAAATTAAGTTGGAATATGGACAAGAACATGACATACTGAGTAATTAGAAGAACATCGATGGTAGAAGGATCAATCTCATCGAAAAAAGGCAAGGCAGCCATTCCAGAGTAACCCGGATGAATTCCACAATCGAACTGCCAACAACACATCAACCAGTACAAGTAATCAATATACATTCGGAAACTAAAACCTCGCCAATGTACTCCCTCTATCAAAAAAGATATTGTCCAATTATGAATTTTCATAGTTGCCTCTCTAAACTATGAACTCTTGTAATTTATGTATACATTGAATAATATCTGCAAAAAAATATCAAAACATAGTATTTTCAACGAAATTTACTATTAACATGACAATTTTTATCCAAATTAAATTTACTCGTGCCAGTTAAAACTACAAAATTTGGACTATCTTTTCGGGACATAGTTATCATAACCTAATAAAATCTCAAATTATTCAACATCATACCAAGACAGTCTTTCCTTTGTAAGTCATGTGCACACACGACCTCCCTACTTCACTCCCTGCACCTAGAGGAGTAACAGTCAGCTTATCCCCTTCTCGAATCATCATCGAATCACGCCTTTTCAACGACGATGCCAGTTGACTACTCGAAGCCATTCTTCACTCTACCACCATAAAAAACACCAAATCAACTTTAATCAATCTGGTATTTAACAAACCAATTCAAAACTGGACAATTAATTTGAGATGTAAACTATTTCAGCTGTGGTCATGGTAAATGAGCAAAGTAGACAAATAACAAGAACAAATATTAAATGGACAAGTTGAAACTGGACAATCATTTTGGGACAGAGATGGTTGCCTGGAGATGAGTATCGACTTTGTTTAAGCGCCTCTGCTAATCTAATCGGTTCTTTGAGTAGGTGAATATGTTGCAAAAATTTACTAACTCGACTTTGTTTACTTGTATGTAATTCATCGAGCTGAAACTGTCACAATGCTAGGTGTGATAAATTAGTAGTAGTAAATTTAGTTGGTGGCCCCAGTATACGCCACCAAAAGTCAATTGTATATAATGAATTTTTCATAAAATCCATCTCTATTAACAGTGTTAAGATCTAATTTCTTGCAGGCTTGGCAGCTTCGATCCGACCTTCAGTTGTCTTCGAGTCGATACCTTATTAGATTTGATGAAATTACTCGAGCACGCTTAAGTTATTATGAGATGAGATTCCGAAAAGAACATGCATTTTTATGGTACGAGTACTATCGATCAAATCTATCACACCACTCACTTTGGTTCGGTACGGTGATTAAGCTGATGCCAGAAAACAACAAACAGGCGGAAAGACGGTTGTTGACATAAATTGGACTGTGTCAAGAGGCTTCAAGCCATCTTCAAGAGATGAAGGACTATCATGTTCTTTCACCTCAAAATCACAATGAGAGAAAATGAAGATTACCAGGTGCTGGAGGGTAGCTATACTATTCTACAAATCTACAACTTATGTTTTCTGTACTCTCTTTTGAGTAGTATTCTGAATGCTACTTCAATTCTCATTGGGTAGTTATTTCTATAGAGCGAGGATTTTTAAAAAAAACACCGAACGCGTATATGCACTGAACGAGAGCCGTGAAAATAAGAACACTCAAAATAGACTCACCCTCCTCGTCAATAATGATCTGTTTTTTCTTTTTTTGCTCGAAATATTATTCATTCTATCTCCAGAAAATGAGAGCACATGTCAATCGTCGAGGTTTCTCAAGTCTCAAAATGAGTTTTATTTGTGTGTTAACTAAATTGATGTTAACACACAAGAATTGACTCGGCATGCTTAATCTTCTGATCTGCACATTTTCATCATAGAACACTCCCATTCTATTATAATCACCCAGAACTTCTAATGTCTAAGATTTATAGTATTACATTTGTTTCTTCCTCATTTACCTTTTAAGTAATTGTCTAGCCTCTGTTCTCTATTCGATATTCTTATTACGGTTTCAGTTTTCCTATCCCTTTATTTTTTAGTTTCGCTTTGTTACTCGTGATCTCTTATTTTGTCATTCAAGCACAATAGAAACACTGCTGCTGCTTCATCAATACAATCCCCGGCGCATCACATTCTTTCAATCAGTCATGCACAGTAAGAATAAATAAAGAATCCTAATTCTGCAAGTATAACCCTTTGTTCACTGAAACCAACCCATAATAGAGCATGTTGGTTTCGATCAGCAAGAAAACACCACCTGGTTAGACAAAAGGCATGATACTACAAGGTCGCACATTAGCAGCAGTGTCGGTTTTCCATAGTAATAAGCATTGATTGATAAATAATAACACAGCCAAGAGTAATCCAACGAGAAGAGCAGCAATTAAGCTAAGCTGCCGATAGGGGAATTGGCTTCATGGCACTCTTGATTCGCCTAAATGCTGTTCGCACTCGTTCCTTTAAACCTTCATTTTCGCTTTCAACTTCGCCAGTTTCTTTGTCAAGATATGCCAGGTTCCCATCGACATTTATAACCAGTTTCCCATCCTCCCCATATTTGACATCCCCAAAAAGAGAAACAAGAAGTGCACGCATGATTTTTTCAGTTTTCTTCACACTCTCTTCTTCGTTCAACGAAGGCTCCAACTCAACTACAACTTTCGGTAATTCCCTGCTGGCATTTAGAACCAAAGCCACAATTGAGTCAGAAACCATATCGCTTATAGGATCCGCTGTCCAATGCAAGGAAATATGCTTTTCTGATTCCTGCTTCACAGTTACACGGTCGTGGACTCGCAGAACAGGTACACCAGACTCCTCATCTGTTGATGGCTCTACACTTTCATATATCTGTTTCAACCTGTGTTTAATAATAGCAAAAGCTCCAGAATATGGAATGGTTATCCTTTGGATGACATTTGCTGTTGACAGCTGTGAGAAAACATGAAGATCCTCGGGTGCCATGAATTGATATGTGAAGCCTTTCTTCACAAGTAATCCACTTACAGTTTCACCAGCTTCAGGGGTCTTCTCAGCAAGCTTCCCAATCGCTTTGGCCATTTTCTGGGAGTTGAAGTGCATCTCAACAGACTGGCAGTTCTTTGGTGTCATAATCTTGGTGTTGCCATCAGTAAAAACAGTAGTTAACTTCTGTCTAAGTCTTTCCATCTCATGTGACTCTCCATGAACCAAAATTATGTTAGGTGGCATAAGCTCTTGCAAGAATGTACTAGTCTGAGCATAATCTGCATGAGCTGAAAATGAAATATAATGAACCTGCATATTCAGAGCAACTGTTAAGCCGCCCATTTGGGTTATTTCCTTCGGTTCACTTATTATGGTCTTAGCTAGTGTTCCTTCCACGACGTACCCGGGTATAACACAAGCATTCTTCTTGTCAGAACACCATCTATCAAAGAGCTGTCTAGATAGACCACTTTGGAGTCCACCTGGGCTAGCCATAACGACCGATGGTCCTACATCCTCAAAATTCTCAATGCTTTTTAACGGAGATATGTGCTTGAAGTCAAAAGGGTTAGAATTGGCAAATTGATTACGGATCCTGTCATTCATGGAATTAATGTAGGTCTGATAGACAGCCAGGCACCTTTTAGCTAGGGGAGAAGCATAATATATGGGTACGTTCTGTAGTTCGGGATGGTTAGACCAGTACTCATCCAAAATTAGGAGGAGCTCTTGGGCACGCCCAAGGGCAAAAGCTGGAATTAAAACGCGACCCCCTTGAGCAATTGTGGAATGAATTACATCGGTGAAACGCTTTTCTCGGATATGGCGTGGCTGATGCATTTGAACTCCGTAAGTTGATTCTATTATGCAAACATCTGGAGAGAACTGAGGTAGCTCAGCCGCGCGGAGATGCCGATCCTCTTCTCGTGAATAATCACCGGTATAAAGTACCCGAACACCAGCAATGTCAACCATAAACATTGCAGCACCAAGGACATGACCAGCAGTATAACACCAAAAGCGAATTCCGTTTACCTCTAACGTCTGATGGAAATCAATAACCTGAAGAATATGCCCACACATCCAACTATAACAATTGCACTACCAACATGGTACAATAAAAGAACGCAGAATTCTAATAAAGAAGTTATGTAAACCTAGAAACAGAAAATAAGACAGAATTACCAGCCTGGAGATGCATACAAAAGCATTTAGCTCAAAGAATGTAATCATTTCTAGAATTGAAATTTCCATGAAGAGACGTAGCTATAGGTACATTTCGAAGGGGAGTGGAAGTAGCTATTGGGTTAAAAATAATCTCAAGACAGTGGCGGATAGATTTATAAGTGCATACAGTAAATAGTATATAAGCACGTTGGGATATTTAAACTCATTTAGTTTGAAAGGATAAAAATAAAAACAAAAACTAAAGACATTAACGAATGGTTGAAGTCTTGGAAGAGACGAGAGCGTCATACCTCTATTTTATCCATGGAACGGAGAATGTCTTGTTCATCATACAACATATCTTCAACTGATACCTTACTCACTTTCACATAATCTGACAAAAGCAACTTGTAAACGGCCTTAGTTGCATGAGTCATGAAAACCCGACCTTTGAACGTGGTCTGAAAGTTGAAAACTATTTTAACGACAAGAAGTTCATCAACATTGAAAAAGAGCTCATCAACTAAAACATACCTTCTCAAGGAAATATGGAAGTGAAGCAGCATGATCCAGATGAAAGCTGGAATTTTCAGGCAAGACGAGAAATTAAAACAGAGAAAGGTAGGCCTATACCAGTAGAGGAAGTACTATTAAGCGATAGATACACTAATCTAAGACCAACATGAACAATATGAGCTAACATCATTGGACTTCCCAATGAACAATATGTTTTACCAATCTATGATCTTATACTGCTCAAATGTAGGAGTTTCTAACTTTCTATCAATCACTTTTCCAACTTCAATAGTACAAAATCCAAGAACACATCAATACACCAATAAATAAGGTTGTGACAGACATACAAGCATTGACCAAATATGTTCAAGCACAGACAGATTAACTTGGAATACGGATAAGAACATAACATACTGGGTAATTAGAAGAACATCGATAGTAGAAGGATCAATCTCATCGAAATAAGGCAAAGCAGCGATTCCAGAGTAAGCCGGGTGAATTCCACAATCGAACTGCGAACAACGCATCAACAAGTATAAAGTCAGCAATATACATTCGGAAACTAAAACCTTGAAAATGTGCTCCCACCTTGAAAAATATATTGACCAGTTTCGAATTTTCATATTTGACTTTCTAAACTATGAATTCGTCTATTTTTTATGTATGCAAAAAAATATCAAAACATAGTATTTTGATCGAAATTTACAATTAACATGATAATTTTGATTCAAATGAAATTTACTCGTGCCAATTAAAACAACAAAATTTGTTAATTTCAACTGTCAAAAAACAAACTGGACAATCTTTTCGGAACATAGTTATATATGTAACAAAATCTCGATTATGCAACACCATACCAAGACAGTCTTCCCTTTGTACGTCATGTGCACACACGACCTCCCTACTTCGCTCCCTGCCCCTAGAGGAGTAATAGTGAGCTCATCCCCTTCTCGAATCGTCATCGAATCACGCCTTTTTAAAGACGATGCTGGTTGACTAATCGAAGCCATTCTTCACTCTACCAACACAAAAAACACCAAATCAACTACTCCCTCCATCCCTAAATGATAGAGGCATTTTGACTTTTTGAGTCAAATTTTGGATATTTTGACCGTAAATGGTCGTTAGCCACTAACAAATAATATAGTCAAATTGGATCTTGTTAGATTCGTCTCGACATATATTTTTAAAATAACAAGTTCTTATAATTTTTACACATGTAAAATTAAAAATATTTACGTTTTAAATCGTGTCTCGTAGACCGTGAAAAAACAAATGACTCCATCATTTAGGGATGGAGGGAGTATAAACAATCGGGAAAATTATCAAAAAGGTCAATTACGTCAGGAAAATGTGGACAACTAGAGGTGCTATTTAACTTCAAAACTGGACAATTGATTTGGGATGTGAACAATAATAGCTGTGGTTATGAGCAAATGAACAAAAATAATAGTGTAGAGAAATAAATAGAGGGAAAATTAAATGGACAAATTGAAACTGGACAATCATTTTGGGAAAGAGATCGTTACCTGGAGATGAGTATCGACTGTTGTGGGGTTCAATGTGATAAACCCTAACTTGAACTTGGTTTACGCGCCTCTTCAAATCGAATCGGTTGTTTGGAGGGGATTGGTAAAATCCGGTTCGTTTAAAAATACGCGTTAGAAGATTACCAAAATATCCTCCATCTATATAAAAAAGACAAGAGCAAATGGCTTCTGACATCACTCACGTTTGAAAAAAAAGCCAGTTAGATCATTCATGTTTTAAAAACGTCAGTTAGATCACTAATGTTTAAAAAGTCACTCATTCGGGTCACTCCATCAGATTTTTGATGGGTATTTCTGTCCAAACACAATCGTAATCTCATAATTAGGGTCAATGTGTTAATAAGAGTTAAATTGGGTGCTTATGAGAGGAAAAAATGTGTTTGGACAGAAATAGCCTTCAAAAATCTAATAGAGTGACCCGAATGTATGACTTTTTAAACATTAGTGATCTAACTGACGTTTTTAAAACATGAGTGAGATCTAACTGGTTTTTTTAAAAAACTTGAGTGATGTCAGAAGCGTAGTACTTTTTTTAAAAAAACACTCTGAGACATTCTATTATTCTCTTCTTCAATTTAAAAGGTTAATAAAAGGTTAGTTAATGATTTTGGTAGCTTAATAAAAGGTTAGGTATTTGACCCGAATTTCTATTAAAAAGTCTCGGATTCAATTTTTATGGGAGGGAATAATACTATTTCATACTTATGTTTGAAAAGCGTAGTACTTTTTTTTTTTTTGTAAATTAGCGATGAGGTCAGAATCGAACCCAGGACCTTCTGGTCACTAGCAAGAACCTTTTCCACTAGGCTATCCGATTAACTCGAAAAGCGTAATACTTAATCGTTAGAAAAATAAAGGACCTTTTTTCTTCAGAGTTATGTTTTTGAAATGGTTTCGGATTATCAATTGGAGACCCAAATACAAATTAAGTTAATAAACTAAATTTTGAATATAAATGAAGACCGACTAGAAATCTTCTCAGAAAGACTACGGATGCCACTTGGTTTCACATATTCCTCCGAACCAATGGAAGAACTATGTGATAATAGTCTTTTCCTCCTGTCTTCAGAGAACTATATCTTCTGGAAGATAACTTTCCATGTCCTGCTAGATAGAATGTTTCGCATCCATCCTTTAGTCCCTTGGTCCAATTACCAACGAAAACCTATAACAGCCAGATACATGTCTAAAACCATCCAACCAAGAACCATCAAATAGATCACCATTGGACCACTTCATAACCCCCCCCCCCCTACCACACATTTTCCCATGTTTCCAGTTTTTAATGTACATGTTGCCATTACCCCACTTATACCGCCCACTGCCTTCACGAACACCCTCTCTCCAACAACCATCATAGACGTCGCAATTTTGATATTGCTTCCTTTCAATCCCATGTTGAGTGTTCATCTTCCACGCACCTCTATAAACAGATCCATCAGAGCTTGTGTAATTTCCAAATCCATGGAGGTAGCCCCCAGAAAAATCACCTTCATATATATATAGCTCCCGATGTCCAAACCATCTTTCCTTTACCCGTCATTTTTTCTTCTTCCCACTCACCATACATTGTTCCATCCATCGAACTGTATTTGTATCATTTAGATGGATTGTTGCACAAAAAGCTACAATAGTGTATATTATTTGAACTTGATAAGTGCAAATGGAAACCATACTTAGTTGGACAGGGTCGATAGGTGGTCAAGAAGGCTCATGGCGTAGGTTGGTGACCTCTGTTGCACGTGGGATGGGTCACGGGTGCCACCTTAAGGTCGGTCAAAATTGGTTGAGCTTCCGTCATAATTTGTAGCAGCAGGCGAACAGCGTCTTGAGTCAGTTCATATGTAGTTAAATTGCTTTATGTAGTCTTCGACTTTTCAGAATTCCATTTTTTCATACGAAGCAAACAACTAATACTTTTCGTAAGAGGGGTCGTCACCAACAATATGACCATATATCATAGGTTCAGCATATTACACATATTTTATGATTAATAATTTTACTCTTTCAGTCATAAGTTCATAATCATAATCAATTTCCCCAATTAACTTGACTTTATTTGATTTATTTCCTTTTAGAGATGTGATAATAAGTTAAAATTAGAAAGATACCATTATAAATAACAAAACATCTTAGGAGTGCCATAAGGTTTCATTTTCGAGTCATTTAGTCGTGTTTCTTGCTTTAACGGCTTTCCATTGGCCGGTCCTTGAAGTGCTACTAAATACTAATTAAATCAAGGATAATTAACTAAAATCTCAAAGTTTTACTCCTTCAAAACAAAAACAAAAGTATGAAAATTCTTAAATTTGGGAAGTCCTTTCGAGAAAATATTTTAGAATTCTAATTAGAGCATGAAATAGGCTGTTTTTTAATATTATGAGTGTAGATTAATGGTACATAATAAACTTATTTTACATTCAATATTTGATTGAATTATTCAAAATAATTGTCTTACCAATTTTCTTTATTAATAAGTGGTTGGAATTTTATTTCGTAAAAATTGATCACAATAACCATTTGAATAAAGATTTTGTTGTTAGTTTAAGTTTGTACATTATATATTGATTATATTTTCTTTCAATTTTGTAAAAATTTTAATTTGCTATAATTTTATTACTGATTCCGAAAAATAGGCTTCGTCGTCAAATTTACAAATTGCCTGTTGTTTTTATAGGAAGTAATTTTGTATGATAATCCCAATTCCACATCAATAACTAAAATTATTATTAATTGATTTTAAAGCGAAATTTACAACAAACTAACACTTACAACATTTTAAGGCTTGGCTTATTTGCTTTTTGCCTCCTATACTATCACTTCGGTTTCAATTTGCCCCCTATACTACTAATCGTTTCAATATGCCCTCTGAGATCTCCTGATGGGCGTTTTTTCATTAAATCAGATAAAATGACTATTTCACCCTTATAATTATTCGAAAGTATAGGGTCAACACTAAAATATTTTAGATAATTAATATTAGACCCCCACCCCACCCCACCCCCACCCATTCTTCTTCTTCAAAATCAAAATTGTGCATCTCTAACAATCAACTCCATCATTAAAAATCCAATCTTTATTTGCTGTAGCATTTCATCTTCACTTCTTCTATAAACAAAACCAATACTTTTTTGTTCCAATCTAGCTATATTAAATTCTTTATTCTTGACCCACATGAAGAGAAAAATAGGGACTTTATTGACTAATTGTATATTAAGCATTACATGCTTTTAGTTGAGGTTTTATTGTTGCAGCATCTATGTTATTTAACAGGAACACTTGTTCAGTGAAGGCATTCATGTGAATGTGGCCATTCTTTTCAACTTTTCAACAAATAATAGTGAGTTGTGGAATTGTTGTAAATTAATAATCTTATCCTTTCTTACAATATTCTTGCAGGATGAAGATCTGGGAGTGCCAGTTGGGAGTTCTTTCTTCCGGACTGAAGATTGGGGTTTGAACCCAATTAAAACTGGAACCACCAGAAATGACACTTACCCAAAGCAGAGCCCATTGTTTGATTCCGTTCCAAGCACTGTATGCAAATCCAGGTCCATTGTTAGAATCTTTTCCAAGCACACCAAACACATTTGCGCAGCCGAATGCATTTTTCGATTCAATTCCAAGCACCCTAAACACATAAGCGAAGTCAATAAAGTTTCTATTTTTCTCATCATGTGGGTCAAGAATAAAGAATTTCATATAGCTAGATTGGAATACAAAAAAAAGTTGGTTTTGTTTGGAGAAGAAGTGGAGATGAAATGCTAAAGCAAATAAAGATTGGATTGTTAATGATGGAGTTGATTGTTAGAGATGCACAATTTTGATTTTGAAGAAGAAGAATGGGTGGGGGTGGGGTGGGGTGGGGTGGAGAAGAAGGGGTGGGGGTCTAATATTACTTATCTAAAATATTTTAGTGTTGCCCCCTATACTTTCGAATAATTATAAGGGTGAAATAGTCATTTTATCTGATTTAATGAAGAAAATGCCCACCAGGAGGTCTCAGGGGGCATATTGAAACGATTAGTAGTATAGGGGGCAAATTGAAACCAAAGTGATAGTATAGGGGGCAAAAAGCAAATAAGCCACATTTTAAAAACATTCTAATGACAACAATATAATGCCGATACTACTCTGTGTGGATATTTTTGGTTGTCGTTTGTCTAATTTTTTATTTTGTTTTTAAAGTAATTGAGATGCATGTCAGATTGTACTTTTACATTTTAATGAATTTTTTACTATTGCTTTTACTTATATTATTAAAGAACCAATAATATTATTTCAATGAATTGTCATTCCATATCTTCAAATTATTTTTTATTTCAATGAATTGTCATTCCATATCTTCAAATTATTTTTTTGACTATTTTCTCTTTTTCTTAATATGTATGTGGAAATGGTTAAAATGATAATTAAAAGACAGAAAGAGAGTAACATTTACAATAGACTAATACTCCTTATCAATTTCATGTTATTCATGAAAGGCGATCATCACCATACACATAACACACTTTATGATAACTTTTCGTTCATCATCATAAATATACCACTACAAAAACTAGCAGATACATATATCAGGACCAGAAAAGAGCAAGATTTGACAAGGAAGTTTTGGAACTGCATTGCCAATGCCACATCTGATGCGCGAATTCGCCCTTTCAACGTAAGTTTTTGGGCGTGGACCAGGAAGGAAGCACTCTTCCTTCATTACATGTATCCATCTTTGCAATAGATCCGTCGAGTTCAGCTTGAGAATACAGTTCAAGAAGGAGCTCATCGTCAATAAGTTCGTCAAAATGACCATGGTCTCTGCATTCATGATTATCAGCAGTATCGTTGTTCTTCTTCTTCTTTTTTACTGTCCTTGTCTTCGTCCGTGCAGTCCTTTGATTAAATCTTTCGTCGTTTTCATCATCTCTCGTATCTCCCTTTGCAGCAACTGCTGCATCTCTCCTCCTCTTTGCTGAATCGGAACTATCATTACTGCTACTGCTCGTTTTTCCTGCCTTTCCATATTCACGGATGGTTCGTTCTATAGTATCTAGGATTTGATTTCCGTATTTTGCTAATTTAATCCTGAGATTGCAAACATGTACATCAGGTCACAGCAGTGCATTTGCTAATTCATTCTTCGGTCTGAAGTAAATCTACTTACTTGCCAACGCCATTTATCTCGAGAAGCTCCTCTTCAGTTCGAGGTACATTTATGCTGATCTGTTGCAATACACCATTTCTGCATCAAGCAAAGTTAAAAATTGTCAGCCGAAAGACAATGCAAGTAACAATTTGGAACATGCTCTACTTCTCCCCTCGAAACAAAAGATCGATGATTCAGTAGTATAAGGGTAATAGCTTGTACACTCCAATTAATAATGACACTCCCATCTCTTTGTTATTCTGGGTCACCTTTCAATTGGGGTGTCATTACCGACAAGTGGAGTGAGATTTTCATTAAACTGAAAGAATAGCAATTCATAAGGCATAGGAACTGACCCAAATATGTGGTAAGCACAGGTCCCATCTCCAGCACTTGTAACAAGATTTGTCCGAAGCAACCGTAATTCTCCATACAGCTTGGCCGACAGTGACTTGAGGGATATATAAAATGCAAACAAATGAGTTACTCAATTAAAATCAGGCAGACTCCAAATGAATTAAAACTTACAGAGTTGGAAGCAGATTCAAGTTGTATGGAAGAAAGGACTGGAGTATTTTGTTTTCCTGATGTTGATGAACCTTTTGCTGGAGTAGCCCCAATCTTGAGTTGTTTGGATGCTATGGCAGACGAGGGAAACCTGAAGGAACACAACACTATCTCAATTTATTAACATTACCAGACACTTCCGTGGAGCTCAGAAAGATGTAATTGTACTCCTTATATAACGTATATAACTTTGAAGGAATCTCCTCTGTGCGTAACTTCAAATTAGAAAGAAAGCAGGTACGTTGAAAGATCTTTCCAAACAAATTATAGATACAGCTGATGAGGGAGAAGCCAACAAGGAACCAAAGTGCTAGAGCAAGCTAAGATGAGTGAAGCTAAGATGGCAAGCACATCGTATTTTACATACGTAATCGACTAGGTAATTGAAAAGATGATGCCATCAATTACAGTGTGTTACATGATTTTTCTACATATCCAACAGAGGACTCAAGATCAAGTATAATTTGGATAACCAACAACTAAAAGATCATACTGGCAGTACCTCAAAAGCATTTCTGAATTGATTATTGATAACTAAAACTGGAGTTGCATTTAAAAAGAGATTCATTGATCGATTCAAGGTAGCTTTAGCTTTCTTTCAAGTCTAAGTGCTAGAAGCAGTGACAGGAACACACGAGAATGAGACAGGGATTCATCTTACAAAGAATTAGGATAAGGAATATATGGGGGTACTGAAAAAACATATAAGAAAAGAAAGAACAACGATGAAGCAGCAAACATGCCTCAACTTTACAGTCCGATTGCCAGAAAAGAGTTCAAGGGCCTTGGGTTGGTTCACCTGAGCAAAACAACTAAATGAAAACTGCAGTACTTGATATTCCAATTTAGATGAGGATCAAATACAGGAATATAATAGTTGAATGAGCATCATTATCGACCCTCTTCCTTTGGCAAGAGACGACATGTTTTTACCTTTAACACTGATGACGTAGCACCATAAGTATCACTTTTCTTCACATCCTCACAAAGGATGTCTTCAGTAACAAGATAACGGAGTACCCTAGATGATTCACCCTTAGCTAAATGTTTTCCAGCTCCATGGAGGTTCAAGAACTCATGCCTGTATTTCTTAACCTGATAATATTTGCAGAGAGAATGAGTCCATTAGGACTAAGATAATAAAAGAAGACATGCAAGTTGAATGGCCATGTAAGACATACAAATTGGTTCAAGGAACCTCTGTAGACTTCCAGGATGTGAGCTGATGAGAACTGCTGTTTCGTCAGCTTCACCAGTTCTACCTGAGTTTCATGGGGCAACCACAATGTTACTATAAGACCAGAAAATATTACAAAATCTTAAGAAATAAGGGAAAATGATGTAAGAAGTTTAACTGACCAGCTGCTTTGCAATTACAGTCACATCCTTCTCAACGCAACTCCAGGTCTTGGAACAGTTATCACAAGTTTTTTCACATTTTAAAGAGTCAAATTTCTCACCGAAATGGATCAGCTGTTGCAGACGCCGACAGTCAACGTCATTCTCGCAGTAGCTGACCTAAGAAGAAATCAAGCGAATTATTTTGTCTTAGCGAGACACAAGGTACATCCTGACTATTGTGGAAGCATTGAAGATTCTTTTCAAATACCATTCGAAGAAGACTATCAGTGTTCGTCTCAAGAATCCTTCCAGAAGCCGCAGAATTTGCTCCGTTATATCGACTTGTCAGCGAGCTTTGCTCAACAGCTCCTTGACTGATCATATGCTTGACACGAATCTGTAGTTAATAGAACATGAGTTTTTATATTTCTATTTAAAGAAAAAAAGTAAGATATGTGTGGAAGATATGGTTGTTATTTGTACTAACGTAGTCACTGTAGCTATAGTATAATACACAAGATGAAGGTTGACCATCCCTACCAGCACGACCACACTCCTACAATTTTAAAAGGTTAGTTAATATCGTCTGCAGAAATTAGTAAACCTAAGGGCAAAAGGAGGTATAAAGCATATAGTCTCGAAGATTACTTGATGGTAGCCTTCAATTGATTTTGGTAGTGAATGATGAATGACAAACCGGACATCTGGCTTGTTGATACCTGAAATTGTTCATGTTAGTATTAAGCCGCTAGGCTAGGAGGCACAATGAAATACGCAATAGAACATTTACCCATCCCAAATGCTACCGTTGCACATATTATGTTGACTTCATCCTTGCTCCATTGCTTCTGAACATAGGTACGTTGAGCAGGATCCATACTTCCATGGTAAAATGCGGTCTTATGTCCACACTCCTAAACAGGAAACACCGCATTCGGAATTATAAAATATGTTAAGAGCAGCATTAATTAGAGCTATTACTGTCCATATAAACTAGTAGTTATTTCAAGTGATTCTTATCATGAATTCAATGGTTAGTGCAACTATCAGGATATTAAAATGACCATAAGTCCAAAATAACTTCACTGCTCCTCAACAAAGTAAACCACAGAAATGAGACAAACCTGCAGCTTCTCTGCAACCTTTTCACAGTCCATTCTTGATAGGCAGTAGATTATCCCACATTCATCAAAGTGATTTTGTTTTATAAAGCTATCAATGTCCTCCACGCACTTTTTTGTCTTGGGCATTACTGAGTATCTGCAATATTAACAATGTAAGGTTTCTCCATTTCTTAGCAACATCAAAGTTGATGTATGAAAAACTACCTTAAGTTTGGGCGGTTAAAGCTCTGACAAAATATGACGCAATTGGCAAGACCAAGAGCTTGCACAACATCTTCTTTGACACTAATTGTGGCAGTAGCTGTCAATGCTAGAACTGGTACAGTTGGGAACTTCTGTTTCAAGATACCAAGTGCCTGGAGACATAACCAGACTACTTAGACATCAACCTAGACAATTAAATAAAAATTTTGAGGATATAACAACAACAAATATATAACCTGATAATCTGGTCTAAAGTCATGGCCCCACTGGCTCACACAATGAGCTTCATCGATAACGATTCTAGAGAGACACTGACGAGCATGCAGACCCTCCAAGTGTCTCAATAAGACATCGCTTCTGCAATCAAAAGAACATTAGCAGACATAAGGTATTGTATGCAATATGCTTAAAATTTGACTATAATAACTCAATAATTATTTCAAAACCAAGTGTCTCAATAAGACATCGCAGATTGTTATGAGCAAGGTACTTGGTCACTGAAGCAGACATAAGGTATTGTATACAGGCGATTTAACATAAGAATCTCAAATAATATTTACTCACCTAGCCACCTTCTCAGGGGTGACATACAATAGCTTGTATTTACTATTATCTGAAATGATCTCTCTAAATATTTCCTGCTGCTCAATCCACTCCATACTAGCACTGAGGTAAGCAGCTGGTATATTTGCCTGTAATAACATCACATTTTAGGGAATTAAAATTAGAAGAAAAAATACTTGCTAAAATGATATGCACAAAAAAAGTTTGGTCATAAAATTATCAAAAAGCTTAGCAAAAAGTTACTTGTAGTAAATGCATTATTTGATCTTGGATCAGCGATACAAGAGGCGAAATGACCAAAGTTATCCCAGGGTTAACAAGAGCAGGGAGCTGAAAGCAATGGACAAACAAGTTTATTAGGCAAACAATGCAGTATGTAAATCTTTTAGGTTACAAGATCTCAACACATGGAACCAATTGTTCCATTTATAAACACCCTCGCAGGACAATGAAAATAAATTACTCCGTACAAAGATTACCAACCTGATATGTCAAGCTTTTCCCCCCTCCAGTGGGCATTAAGACGAAAACATCATGTCCACTCATGGTTGCATTTATAATTTCTCTTTGGTTTGGCCGGAATGAGTGATTTCCAAAAAACTTTTTATTATTATCCTATGGTAGGAAAAATTAAGCATTCAGCAAGCAGTTACATAAGCATGTATGGCATTGGCCATTTTTAAGATATATACCTCTAGATCTTTTGTCCAAGGAAAGTGGCGACTACTCCACTTTTTGTCTCCCGAACCATCAATGTAGTTTACATCTATATGCTTTGGGATGAATGGTTCCCTCTCTGGGGGACCTGTTGGGAATAATTCTGTTGAAGAGAAAGCAGTGGATGTAGAGTTCCATCTATCAAATCCAGTTTGATCAATGCAGGAATTAAACTGAGAGTCAAGCCTTGTTGGATCGACTCTGAATGGAATGGTTGACGGGGTTGTATGTTGGAAAATTCCAGGAGTTGTTGAGGATGCAGAAAAATTAGACACATCCCTTTCATCATTAAATGAAATTGTTTGAACGTACTTTTGCAGTTCCTGTATTTGCTTATTCAGCACAATCCTACCAAAATACAAACAGAAAAGCATTAACAATCCCTTTCTCCTTTTCGTTATTCTTATTGTGCATCACAGACTGAAACAAAGTGATGTGGCAGGGATTTATGGATGAAGCATCAGCAGTATTTCTATTGTGCTGTAATGCCAAAATAAGTGTGAGAGATCATGAGTAAGAAACGAAAAACTAAAAAACAGAGGGATAGGATAACTGAAACTGCAATAGGAATGTCGAATAGAGAACAGAAGCTAGACAATCCCATAAAACGTAAATGCGGAAGAAAAAAAGGTAATAAAAATCTAACACACACGACGTCCTGGGTGATAAACTGATAATAATAGAAAGAGAATGTTCAGTGATAAAAATGTGGAGATAATAAGAGTAAGCAACCCTACCATGTGGGTACAGGATTATTATTAATGAGAAATCAAGTAGATTTTCAGTGTACTACTCAAAAGAGAGTATAGAAAACATAACTTGCAGATTCACAAAATAATATAGCTACCCTCCAGCACCTGGTAATCTTCACTCTCTCATTGTTATTTTGAAGTGATAAGACAGTCTTGAGCTTACTCTTACTTCCATTTTAAGGTGAATCAACATTTTACATAGAAAGAACATCATAATGCAACTATACCTTTGATTTCGAAGTTGCTCCATCTGGTCCATTGACAGCTCACCAATATTATCAAGAAGATCATTTGATATCGCTATCAACTTGTCCTTCATCTCTTGAAGATGGCTTGAAGCCTCTTGACACAGTCCAAGCTATTATAACAACAGGATTAAGCATAATATTACCTTGCCAGATCTCAAAGTCTCAATGGTACTTTCAGTTATGGGAAAAAATTAGATTATACCTGAGTGCCATGACTGCAGATCACAGACAACTCTGATGGCATATTTGAGCAGTTACGTACAGCTGGAGAAGTTGATGCGAGGCTTGTAACTGATGGATCAGGTGTAGAGATAGATTGTTGATATTCCAAGACAATCTTTTCCACATCAATATTCTGAATCACAATTTTTGGTCGTGGCCAAACAATCAATGAGTCAGATTGTATATTTATTCTAGGGAACATGAAAGCTTAGAAACAAACTAAATGATTAAATTTCAGCAGTTAACACATAAATTCACAATTTGGTTCAAGGGCCAAGAAGTTCATCACTTCATCTCAACATCAGGTATTCATCAAAGTAAGACAAAAATTCTTCTATCTATCACAGTCAACTAATCCCAAACTCATGAGCTTTGGACCTTTTAAGGTAGTTTATAAAGTCGCATACAAACACAGTTCCAGAGATGCACATTCTGTTTACTGGAATCAAGCAAAATTATAAGTTAAGATATTAGTCCAGCAATGATATTTTGATATGTAAAGAGAATCACATAATTTATCTCAGATTGGAAAAAAAAATTACCTCAAGGATATCATCATCTTCAACACATTGATAGAAAGCGGCAGATCCATTCACTTTATGGGCATCCATTGATTGATCGTTGGAAGGTCTGGTGATGGTTTGTGGGTTGAAATTACTAGCCACGGACAAAGAACCCTCTTTCTGCCTGTTTGTTGTTTTTCTGGCTTCAGTTGAATCATGGTCCAACATCATTGGAGAAAAACCTGGCTGTTCCCTTGATCCTTCCACCTTCTCATTTTT
The DNA here is from genome assembly GCA_003412495.2 of Echium plantagineum. NCBI lineage: Eukaryota > Viridiplantae > Streptophyta > Magnoliopsida > Boraginales > Boraginaceae > Echium > Echium plantagineum. The sequence goes on along the minus strand of CM016567.1, from coordinate 14,124,704 downwards.
CTCATCCAAGTTATGATATGCGTGCATGGGTCTTTGGGACCGGTTCGTTGAGTTTGAGGATCGCAGTTGAGAAGACCTCCCAGCATTTAAAGAGGGGGCACTGCCAATGTTTTCACCTAGAGGCAAAGTTTTCCCAGGCCTGAAGTAATTCTTGGAAGACAACTGGAGGTTAGAAAGAAGCTGCCAAGCCTGCAAAAACATAGATCCTAACACTGTTAAATGCTTGATCACTTGTTCTGTAAATGGCAGAAAGAGCCTTGGGTTTTACTACACACTATCGGAAACTCTGGTTTTTGATGAAAAATTAGTTACGAGGGGATGACGTGCTGAAAACCAGATTGAATTATTGCATCTCAATTCTCACATAAGAAACAAACAGAGTGAAGGTGATACTCGGCACATCTGATGGAGATCCAAAATCAAGTTTAACATAGTACATGAGTAATAGAAAATGACAAGGATACTAAAGCAATCACGAACTAAAAGTAAGCTGAAGGTGTCCGTGACTTGTTTCCAAGAAGTTCTCTTACCTTTTCAACTTGTGCAGTGGCGGCTCCTATGTTCTGAACTTGACAAACTATTGATCTGGTAAGTTAGGAAGAACGAACATGGCATTATACATAAGAACAAGTAACATAGCCTCCATATAACATTTTGTGAGAAAGAAAAGCAACAGAATTGCTGATACATGGAGATATTGCAAGATTATAAACTAATGTACATAAGAAATGATTGTTTCTGGAAGAATATCGGAGGACTACGTATACAATTAAAGCTTCTCATCTGTACAAACCTTTGTTCGTGAATTTTTTCAAGTTTACATATTGAGTTGTTAAATGTGCATACCTAGTAGCTATCATCGCTTCTGCTTGAGGTTTCTGGGAGGACAAGGAATACAGAATATTTGAACTCAAAAACTTCTCCTGACTTGAAAAATTATTATGTTTATTTACATGTTGCCCCCAATTGGCTTTTGGTGGCTTATCGGCACTGGAGCTACCAACCGAATTGATTTCACTGCATAAAACCAAAATGAACATAACAATCAAATCTACATAAAGGGAAGGCAGACAACAAATTCTAATACTAATCTATCTTGCCTCATGTGTGTTCTCGTAAGCTGACATATACACCAAACAGATCGCTCATGTAACAAGAAGTCCACCTGTCATTGCAGCGGTTTCAGCTCGATGAATTTGGATACGCGGACTATATACAAGTAAGCAAATAGTTGCAACATACTCACCTAGTCAAATTCACTTGTTCTGAATTTACCAAGGCCAGATATTGCTTGTACGTTACAAAATTGTTACACACAACCTATGGAGATCAACACTCATCCACTGTCCTCTACTGAAATTGATAAAATTTGTAATTAATGATTATCTAATTACCAGACGAACAAAATGACACAGCTAGCTAGAGAAAGTAGATCATGTCGCCAGTCCAATAACCAAAATTATATGCCAATATCAAAATGTAAACGAGGAGCTACACATTAAGCATAAAGGACGATTAGAAAAGCTCAATTAACTACATGACTATAAATTTTCGTCTATAAACCAAATCAAAGTAAGTACCGAGTATTGTGATGTTGTCAGTTATATGGATACCACTTCTCTTCAATTTTATTCTCTAATAATACTAACTTATCTGCTTCGCTTGAGCATTCCCGACTCGTACACAACTTCACCAGCAAGCTCCAAATAAAAGCACTTCTAATTTCACTAACAAGATTACCCTACTATATTTTTCTCACGAATACTCCTATTGTTCGTAAATCGCTGTATTTCCCGAGCTATAAATATGAAACTGTTATACACACAAAACTGTTCAAAGCTACTACAGTACTACTTAATTATCTAATTAAATAATAATAACTATTTAATTAAAGTTAAGAATCTGCATAATATCAAAGCACAATTGAATTCAATCAAAACTTAGGAAAATGAAACCAAAAATGTTACAGAAATATTTAACAGGTGTAAATGCACTAAAGCAGTACGAACATTGTTCAAAAAGTAAAAAATAGAACAAATTGAATATAATTTAGGGGTTTAACGTACCTTATGGATAATTATTGAGTATACTATGCTTTGAGATGAAATATATGTATATGAAATTGAAGAAAAATTAGCAGAAAGTGAAAAATAAAGTTTTATATTTCAATATTAAATTGATTTCAAATTTTGAGGAAGAGTATTAAGGAATGAAAAACTTGAAATCAAGGGCGGTAACATTGTGGCGGGATAATGCTTTTGTTGTTTGGGCTTCTCCATTTTGGTTCTCTCGACCATATCCGAACCGACCCGATATATGTTACGTAGTACCGACGAATATTTATTTTTGTATATCATTAAAATGTTAATAAATGTAAGAAAAATATGCATTTTTATGATAAAAAAAATTGTCAAATTTGATATTTATTGACAAAAAATTAATGTGTTTTATTGATTAGATATGAATTCATACTCGTTTCTTGATATATCTATTTAAGTATATTTGCACTCTTAAACATGGTTCACAGTTTGTTTTTCGAGTATGGTTTCGAAATTATAAAATTAAGAAATTTTTCGAAATCGAAGAAAAAAGTTGTAGTAAAAAATTAAAAAATCAAGATAAGTAATACTTATATATGTTTAAAAAAATGTGAATAAACATAAAGAGGAAATGTTAGCATCAGTCTCTTCACCAAGAAAGCTCGTTATGTATTTGAAGCAACCACCAAGACCAAGGTATGACAAGCTGAGCAACTACATAGATGAAAACAAATATTTCCTCCCTACCTAAAAGATTGTCACATTTTGACTTTTGTAAGTCAAACATTACAAAATTTGGTCATGAATTCTCATTAAACGATAAATAATATAGTCTTGTGGAACCTTGTTGGATTCGTCTCAATAAATATTTTTGAAATATTAACTTTTTATAATTTTTTCTCATGTAGAATAATAGATATTTATGTTTTAAATCGTGTTTTGTTGACCACCAAAAGTCAAAAAGTGACAATCTTTTAGGGACGGAGGGAGTATCAAAGAGGAAATGTTAGCATCAGTCTCTTCACCAAGAACTTCAGCAGTGACATTATTGTCATACAAATATTTGTATGCATAATTCTCATCTGTCATATGACCTCTAAGTTTGAGATGAGTATGATGGGAGAACTCTCATTCTTTTTGGGTTACAAATCAAATATTAGAAGGAGAAAGGAATCTTCATATCTCAAACGAAATACACCAAGGAAGTCTTGAGAAAATTCAACATGGATAACTCAAAAGATATTAGTACACCTATGGGAACGGGATGTGCCTTGGACGAAGATGAAGAAAGAAAGGCGGAGTAAGTGAAAAACTCTATAGGAAAATGATAGGAAGTCTCCTCTACCCAACAGCCAGCAACCAGACATTATGTTCTCACAAGGGGTTTGTACAAGATTTCACTTAAAGCCCATGAAATCACACATCACAACTGTTAAGAAAAAAATGAGTTATATCAACGGAACTCATAAGTCAGGGTTATGGTATTATAAAGGGAGCTCAACTAAAATAATTGGCTTCTCAGATGTTTATTATGGAGGATGTAGACTCGGTAGAAAAGCACAAGTGGATGATGTCACTTCGTAGGTTCTGCACTAGTCTCATGGAGCAACAAAAAACAGAGTATTGTAGCTTTATTTAATAGTGAAGCTGAAGATGATCATGCACAAAATCATGCACAGAATACTCCCTCATGCAGCCTTTGTATTTGTCTTCTTTTATAGTAGTTATATTGTTGTTTGAATTTGAATTTCGAATAGGTTAGCAGTTACTTCATAGGATTAGTTATTTCCCATTTCTTAGGAATCAATGTAACTACCTAGGTTCTATATATAGGATGTCAAAAACTGCTCAAAGAAATCATCAGAAATAAAGCCAATTTCGAGCAATACATCTACATTGTAATTGCTATTGAGGAATCTAATGATATAAATACAATGACAGTAGAAGAACTGCAGAGTGCACTAATTACACACTCTCATAAGTTGATTAAAAAGGACAAGGTAGAGGAGGATCAAGTGTTGAAAGTTGAAGGAAGGTCTGCTAGCAGAGGAAGAGGAAGAGGAAGATCAGTTTGTAGAGGAAGAGGCTTTGGCAGAGGAAGGCAGACATTTAATACATTCAACAAAGCCAATATAGAATGCTTTAAATGTCACAAGAAAGGGCACTTCCAGTATGAGTGTGCAAACAGTTCAAAGGAAGCACACTGCACAGTTATGAATGAAGAAGATGATCTTCTATTGATGGCTGTAACTGATCAGAGGAAATTAAACACTGATGAAGCATGGTTTATTGATTCAGGGTGTTCAAATCATATGTGCAACAAGGCAGATATGTTTGAGATACTAGACAAAACCTTCAAGCACTCTGTCAAACTTGGAAATAATAACAGATTGGATGTTGCAGGAAGAGGAGTAGTGAAAATAGTGCTAAACAAAGTTATCTACACTATTGGAGAAGTCTACTTTGTGCCTGAGTTGAAGAACAACCTCTTGAGTGTTGGCCAGTTACAAGAAAAAGGATTAACAGTGCTGTTTAAGGATGGAAAATGTAGCATTCTGCATCCAGGAGGAGGACAAATTGTGGAGGCTAACATGGAAACAAATAGAATGTATGTTGTTACTTCTGACACTGTGATCTCCAAGATTCCTGGAGAGAAGTGTTTACAAACAACTGATGGGAGTTACAAGCTTTGGCATGAGAGGTATGGTCACTTAAGTGCCAAAGGAATACAAACACTGCAGAACAAGAAACTGGTCACAGGCTTACCTCCATTGAAGATTGAGGATGCTATTTGTGATGACTGCCAATCTGGAAAGCAAACAAGAAACACCATGCCTAAGAAATTAATTTGGAGAGCAACCAAGGTACTTGAATTAATTCATTCAGATATATGTGGTCCCATTTCACCAACATCTAGTAGTGGAAAGAAATATTTCATTTCCTTTATAGATGATTACAGTAGAAAAGGATGGGTGTTTTTGCTATCTCATAAGTCAGAAGCATTTCAAAAGTTCAAACAATTCAAAGCATTGGTAGAGAATGAGTGTAATCTTAAGATCAAAAGTATAAGGACTGATAGGGGTGGTGAGTATACATCCACAGAATTTGTAAACTACTGCAAACAGGAAGGAATTAGAAAGCAATTGACAACTGCTTATACACCCCAGCAGAATGGGGTTGCAGAAAGGAGAAATAGAACTATAATGAATATGGTTAGAACTATTTTATCTGCTAAGAAGATGCCTAAGATATTCTGGACAGAAGCAGTGTTATGGACCTTTCATATATTGAATAGATGTCCCACAGTTGCAGTTGACAATTTGACTCCTCAACAGGCTTATAATGGAATCAAACCCTCTGTAAATCACTTCAGAGTGTGGGGAAGCTTAGCACATGTTCATATTCCAGGAATTCAGAGGGATAAACTTGATGAAAGAAGTGTCAAATGCATTTTTCTGGGAATTGCAGAAGGGACAAAGGGATACAAATTCTATGATGTACAAAGTAAGAAGATCATCATTAGCAAAGATGCAGTGTTTGATGAAGGTAAACACTGGGAATGGGGAGAGGAGTATGAGCAACAAATACTAGAGAAACTAGAATGGAGTGATAAGAATGCTGATGTCTCTGAACTGAATGAAGAATCTGATCCAACAAATGACCAAATAAATGATGAAAACTCTGAGAATGATCATTCTGCAAATGATTATGAAGGAGATGATCACACAGAAGATGTAGGAATACAAGGAGATCAAATGAGAGACAATGAAGAGCAAGGGAGAGCACTTACAAGAACAGGAAGAACTAGCAGAACTCCAACTTGGCTAAGTGACTATGTTATAGAGAACACTCTGACTGATGAGGATTGCATAAACTCAACTCAAGAAGTTCAAGAGGACCCTGCAAACTATGAAGAAGCTGTGAAATTTGAGAAATGGAGGAAGGCAATGGATGCTGAGATTGCATCCATTGAAAAGAACAACACCTGGTCTCTCATAAAACTCCCTAATAACTCCAAAAAAGTGGGAGTCAAGTGGTTATTCAAGACAAAGAGGAATGAATCAGGAGAGATTACAAAACATAAAGCCAGATTGGTGGCTAAAGGATACTCACATCAAGAAGGAATAGACTATACTGAGGTGTTTGCTCCTGTTGCCAGGATGGATACTGTGAGACTTATGATAAGCATTGCAGCACAACAACAGTGGAAAATACATCAACTGGATGTAAAATCTGCCTTCTTACATGGAGAGATGAGAAGAAAGGGAGTGAACACTTGGTGCTGAAACTACATAAAGCTCTCTATGGGCTCAAACAAGCCCCTAGAGCATGGTTTAGCAGAATAGAAAGTCACTTCATACAAGAAGGATTCACTAACTGCATTAGTGAACAAACCTTGTTCACAAAAAGAGGAAAGAATGATGGAATAATAATGGTGAGTGTGTATGTAGATGACCTAATATTCACAGGAGATTGTCCAGAGATGATCAAGGAATTCAAGGAGTCCATGCTAAGAGAATTTGACATGTCTGACTTGGGATATATGGCATATTTCTTAGGGATTGAAGTGTTGCAGACAAGACATGGTAATTTCATCTACCAGAGGAGATATGCTGAGGAACTTCTGAAGAAATATGGCATGTATGACTGTAATCCTGTTGTATGTCCCATAGTTCCAGGAACTAAGCTTGATATGAATGATTGTGAATATACTGATGATGTGAGTTACAAGCAGATAGTAGGCAGCTTGATGTACTTAACTCACACCAGGCCTGATTTAACATTCTCTGTGAGTATGCTCAGTAGATATATGGCAAAACCTACAGAGAATCACATGCAATTGGCAAATAGAATACTGAGGTACATCAAAGGAACAATTGAGATGGGAATTCTATACAAGAAAGAAGATGATAAAGGGAAGTTGATGGCCTTTACTGACAGTGATTATGCAGGAGATACAAGAGATAGAAGAAGCACTAGTGGATATGTATTCATGCTGAATTCTGGAGCTGTGTCATGGAGTTCAAAGAAACAACCAATAGTTACTCTATCTACTACTGAGGCAGAGTTTGTAGCAGCAACTATGTGCACATGTCAAGCTTTATGGACTCAGAGGATCATGAAGGAACTGGGGCAGAATGTAGAAGAATGTATGAAGATCATGTGTGACAACAGTTCCACAATCAAACTGTCTAAAAATCCAATCTTACATGGGAGAAGCAAGCACATTGATGTCAGATTTCACTTTCTAAGGGATCTAACTAAGGAGAAAAGGATTGAATTGCAGTTCTGTGGCAGTGCAAATCAGCTGGCTGATATAATGACTAAACCTTTAAGAGCAGAAGTGTTTTTGAAGCTGAGAGCCAAGCTAGGAATGTGCAAGATCACAGAGGTAAACTGAATCAAACAGTTCAGTTTAAGGGAGAGTTTGAAGATGATCATGCACAAAATCATGCACAGAATACTCCCTCATGCAGCCTTTGTATTTGTCTTCTTTTATAGTAGTTATATTGTTGTTTGAATTTGAATTTCGAATAGGCTAGCAGTTACTTCATAGGATTAGTTATTTCCCATTTCTTAGGAATCAATGTAACTACCTAGGTTCTATATATAGGATGTCAAAAACTGCTCAAAGAAATCATCAGAAATAAAGCCAATTTCGAGCATTCCTTACTGTCTTCATACTCATTCTACTTCTTCTTGTTTATACATTGCAAACAAATCAACAGAAGCTGAATATGTCTCAACATCCTTGTGTTGTTCATATTGAAGTTGGAAAAGTACCCATAAAATGTGAAAATAGTATTCTTGTTCATGGTGTTGTTCGAATGGTAGGAAGCAAGCAAATCTGAGTGGAGAAGAAAAGAGAGTCGAGATTATTGGCTCTGAAATACCATATTGTGAACAATGTTTTCTTGTCTGCACAGTAGCTAATTAAGAATGTACAATTTATAATAATTACAATTGACCTAAGCTATGGGCTGAACTAAACAGGAACGAGCCTAGAGACCCAATGGATACAATATTAACAGGAAACGATGGATCTGGAACACGGAAATTGCGAAGGGAACAAACCAGAGTTTGCTTCTTTAGTGATATACGTATGTTTGCTCACCCAAAGTATCATTGGCCATCTTAGGCATGGACAAGTGCTTGTGACTCGATGTATCAAAGATACTGGGCGTTGGTAATAGGTATTCCAAAGGAAAGGGAAGGCCTGATATCTGCACCACTTACTAAGGTTTGGTTGTCTCCTTTTTCCCACATTCTGTCTTATTTATAGCTGTCCATGACCTGATATTAGTTGTTAAAGAATGCTAATATCTGACTCATAGGTTATGCTAGACGATGGTAAAACTGAGAGACTAATTTTAGCAGACAATTCAGGATTAAAAGCATCTCAAGAGGCTGTGACAGAATACCGTGCCCTTGGTCCTATGATCAATGGCTGCTCATGGATTGAATTGTGTCCTCTGACCAGCCGAAAGCATCAGGTAATTTCATTTTAATGCAATATACGTTTCCAAGTCCATAGATTTAACCAATTTGCGTATCCTGTCCTTTATTGCATGAATTGTTCATGACTTGGGATTTATTCTTTTTCTATGTTATGGCTGTTAAAGGTTCAGTTTTTAATGCAATAACTCTAAATATAAAAGAGGATAAGAAAATCATCATTAAATGCTAGATATTCTCTTTGGAATCTTGTGCATGAATGCCTTGTTTTGTTGTCCAGCCTTTTGTGCATGAATTATCATAGAAGAGATGTTTGCTGCAACTTATTCTTCTTGTTACAGCTGCGTGTGCATTGTGATGAAGCTCTCGGTACTCCTATTGTTGGGACTACAAGTACGGTTGGTTTGTTCATAATAGATGGAAGCAAATGCCAAAGGTTGACTACGAGCCAACGACTGAACAACCATACAAATTAAAGGAGGCCTGAAGGACTTGATGTCCAGAAAGGAAGTGTGTTATCTAGCAATTGAGAAGGCATGAAGAGCAGAAGAGATGGGTTCATGTGGTTTGGCATGCCAAGGCAATTCTTGGACATAGCTTTATTTGTTGGTTGTTATTATACAGTGGTCAACTATGTACGAGGGACAGATTCAAGCATTGGAGATTCATAGACATCAATATATATAGCTTTTGTGGTGAGGAGGAGTCAACTAATCATCTGTATTTTAAGTGCAAGTATAAGGCGTGTATCTGGAGGAATATATTTGCAGCGAATGAAAGTCTATAGAGCAGCCGAGAATTGGGCACATAAAGGGATATGGTGTTACAATGAGTTTCAGAGTAAGAGCCTGAGAAGCTTGATTGGTAGGCTTGCGTTGTGTAGCTCACTGTACCACATACATATGGTTGGAGCGAAATTATAGGACATTTCACCATCAGTTTCAATCGTATGACCAGATTATAGGAAAAGTATGTAGAGATGTGTCTATGAAAGTAAGTCATTGAAGAAGGGTAAAGGTAACTGAGACCAATTCTCATGTTTGTATTCTCTTGTTTAATGAAACAAAGCTCCTTAGTTTAAAAAATTATATAATATCGGCATCTTTGTGATGCAATATGACTTTTGTTAGATCAATACGAATTCAATTTATTCTGTATATTACAGACATCTACTTAATGTAATCTATTGTAATTATTTTTCATTATAATTATATTATTTTTACGCTCCGTAATCAGTTAGTCCCGGGCGTTAACTATACGAACGTTTGGCCCTCAGCTTACTAGTTGACTATTAAAAAAAAAAATTAAGAGTTGGTGTCCTAATCCAATTTGTACTCCTTAGTCCTTGCAACATAAGTAAACCTCCCCAGAGTCGGAGTTTGTTATTGTACTCCGTATTGAATAAGGACTAAGGACAAATCAAAAGCTTAAGTATATATAAAGACTCCGATTTTTACTATCGTCTTTCATCATACAGCAATTTATTTCACAAGCAAATTTATTACAGCTCTCTTTCTTTCTTGTTCCAATAATTCGATCGAAAAAGAATTAGTGGTGTATCTAACCGTTGGCTATTAGGAACATGGGGAAGTCGGACATCATACGTACATGTTGTTTTGGTTTTTTGGCCTTTGTCCTAATTGCATGCGCTATAATTGGAGGCTTCGTGATGTTGGCCAAGAGCATGAGCCCTACAAGAGAAGATTTTAATATAAATCTGGATAGAGTAGAGGTGTATAATATGAACTTTCGATATTTTCCGGAGATCGATGATGTAACATCTTCATGTTGGCTGAAGTTGAGCATCACCAACCTATTCGATTTCAACGTCACTTATCGAGGAGGAACAGTTTTAGTATATACCCCCGGTGATCGATTACTTTGGTCGGCAACATTATTGTCGGAGCCCTTGTACCAGGAAGTTAACGATGAGTCCAAGACTCTAGAGGTGACACTCAATGATCAGACAACCAAAACTATGTATCCATCTTTACCGCCTGTTTTTTCCGACAATTCCGATAGGGTGGATGAGGCACTCAACATCAGGTTCCGAGTAACGATTGATAATGTTGGTAATCAAACCAGTCAAATAGCCAAGATTACATGCAACAATGTATGGATGTCAAAGAAAAATTCAACCACGCTTGTAGGATTTCCAGGATATCCATTGCCCTGCACGATTAGTTTATTTCAACTCACGCAATAAAATACTACGTAGTTAGCTATAATTTAGATGTAGGATTATAGATTGTAATTTTTAAATCTTTTCTTCAATATAATCAATATTGGTGTACTTGAATATTTATATTGTTGTTTTTTTTGGATTGTTCATCATCCGTTAATCCAATAGGTTGTAACCTAAATATATTTTTTAACTTTTTCATTTTGCAATCTCTACTCAATTACTTGTGTTGTTGATGGTTTGCTATAGTTCCAAACAACTACACCTAAAAGATCTAAATTTGACTAAGTACTGAATATTGTATTTATGCATAGACCGCTACGTAATCTCTTATTGGGTGATTCGGTTTTTCTTTCAATCCTTTTTTAAACTTCTCTGATTTCGTGTGGTCTATATTTGTATCCCATGTCTATCTCGAGAAATTGGGTGAACTAGCACTTTTGTGAGAAAAATTAACTTGGAGCACCTTTTTACAATTTTTAGCAAAATGGCACAAAAGGGGATGAATTGACAAAAATACCTCCTTATAAACTTAATGTTTTTTTCAGTTTTTTTTTTCGATTTTTTTCCTGGTCTTTTTTTCAATTTCTTTTTGATTTTTTTTTGTAATTTTTTTTTTCAAAATCTTTTCAACTTTTTTTTCGGTTTCTTTTTTTTCAATTTTTTTTCTTTTTCTTTTTCTTTTCGATTTCTTTTTTCGATTTTTCTTTTTCTTTTATTTTTTCGATTTTTCGATTGATTTTTTCGATATTTCTTTTTTCGATTTCTTTTTTTCGATTTTTTCAGTTTTTTTTTCGATTTATTTTTTTCGAAAAAAGAAAAAGAAAAAGAAAAAGAAATCGAAAAGAAAAAGAAAAAAAATTGAAATTGAAAAGAAAAAGAAATCGAAAAAGAAAAAATTGAAAAAAATTGAAATCGAAAAGAAAAAGAAATCGAAAAAGAAAAAATCGAAAAAAGAAATCTAAAAAATCGAAAAAAGAAATATCGAAAAAATCAATCGAAAAATCGAAAAAAGAAATATCAAAAAAATCAATCGAAAAATCGAAAAAAGAAATCGAAAAGAAAAAGAAAAAGAAATATCGAAAAAGGAAATCGAAAAGAAAAAGAAAAATCGAAAAAAGAAGTCGAAAAGAAAAAGAAAAAGAAAAAAAATTGAAAAAAAGAAACCGAAAAAAAAGTTGAAAAGATTTTGAAAAAAAAAATTGCAAAAAAAAACAAAAAAAAAAAATCAAAAAGAAATTGAAAAAAAAAACCCAGGAAAAAACCGAAAAAAAAAACTGAATAAAACATTAAGTTTATAAGGGGGTATTTTGTCAATTCATCCCCCTTTTGTGCCATTTTGCTAAGATTTATAAGAAGGTGCTCTAAGTTAATTTTCTTCTTTCATTGGTGCCATTTAACCCAAATTCTCTGTCTATCTCTCATCGCCATGTCTTTCCATTGGTCCTCCAGTTTTTAAGTTCGTACAACCACCGGAAAACAATGAAAAACTAACTGATCAAAAGAGTAAAGTGAAGTTCAAGATCATGAGCTTAAAGGTGAAAGGACCGATGAACTATTAACCAGAGCTGGTATGTTTGCACTTCTTACATATGCAATATATTTGTGTGTGTTAGTTTTAGTTCAAGTTCAAGATCACTCTTGGTTCACTTCCATCTCTGAAGCTTGAATATATATATAGTTCGTGTGTAAATACATATTTTTGATAGCAAGATGATGATGTTCGATAGACAAGTAGATGAGGCTTGTGTTTTTTGGTAGCATATGAAGCTAACAGTAGTCCTGGAGATTAAATTTTTGTGTGTGTAATAGCTTGATTTAAGCTCATAGGTATTAATTATGTTTATATTCGTCTATTGTCGAAATTATAGTGATGTTATTTTGAATGCTTTGTATCTAATATATGGCACCTATTGATTTTGATTTATGAAGTATTATCTTATTGTATTTTTTGAATTTTATTATTGTATCTCAATTCCAGCTTATATATATATTTATATATGAATTAATCCTTCATATATGAATATATTAAGACTCTTTTTTTGTCTTTTATACATGTTAAGTAGTGTTTTATTAGAAAGAGTTTTTATAAGTCACATATAAAAATATTAAAAGATGTCATCAAGCCTAAAAGGATCCCGGCAATGAGCTACTCTTTTACCATGTGTCTATATATGAACTGGCGCAAGACCCTGCTGCTACAATTTATGACGGAGGCTCAACCATTTTTCACCAACCTTAAGGTGGCACTCGTCCCACATGCAATGGAGGTCACCAACCTACACCATGATCACCTATTGACCCGGTCCAAATAGGTAAGTTTTTCATTTACACTTATCAAGTTCAATATACACTAGTGTAGCTTTTTATGAAACAATATATCTAAATGATACAAATAGAACTTTCTGTGTTTTCCTTTTCAACTTTCTCCTTTTGGGAATCTGACATTTCTTTATTTGAAGGGTTGTAAGCAAAAGAATAATTTCAGAAACAATTCCTTGAGTACAGAGTGAACAACGTCTAAAGTGAGATGAGTTAAAGTGGCACTTTCTTGCCTTCACCATGTCTCCCTCCATCACAAAAAGATTATTCACTTTTGATTTTTGATTGACAAATATATAAAAAATATTTAGATTTAAAAGCTAAAATTAAATAATCAAAATTCAAAGTAAACACTCGTTTTAAAGATTGAAGAAGACTATTTAATTTTGAAAGTGTTCTATCGAAATGTCTTTAGGATAATAAAATTTGATAGAAAAATCGACAAAAACAGCCATTTCAAAAGATAATAATATCAAGGATTATTCAAAAAAATAAATAGTTAAATAGACCAGAGACATTATTTAACTAGTCAAAAGTAGTGCATATATTTTATTATTCGCAACCGCGAGTAATTAACTAGATATTAAATATAAGTCGAATTATATGCCGGTGACTCCCTTTCATGTTCACATGGTTAGGATTTAGGAGATCAGAATCAAATTCTCTTATATGATATGCAAAATATTCAAAGATTTGTATTACATTGAAAATTTCTTTCTACCTATGGATTCCATATAGGTATACTATTGTGCAATATTCCGTCAAATAAGTCCTCAATATTTTTCAAAAAGTAAAATTAATCCGACCAACATAATTGGACGGTTAAAAGATAATAAACATGACAAATTATTACATTGACGACAATTAGTTAAAATCACATTTTCATCGCATGCCATTGAGGTGATCACGATACACAAAATAACATGCTAATAGTGCAATAGTAAATGATTTTGTGTGTCATATTTTTTTTTCGTTCAAACGATAGAAATTACAAATAATCATGTGATATCAACTACATTATATTTTTAAACTAGTAAATGAGAGTCTAAGCTCCAAATAAACAACTTCGTCTTCTTGACGAACCCGAGACCTTTTGGAAAGAGGCTCGAGTCCGGTACCACTAGGCTAATAGCCTTGGATGATTTTGTGTGTCGTATACTTATACAATATAAAAAAACTTGTTTAAATTCAAAGTTTATTGGATTTCATGCGAGATAGTTACAATTTCTTTTCAGTAACTGGTAGTACAGTCTATAGTGCAAATGTGGTTCCCAAATAGCCCTAAGTTAACGACGAGTTAAAAGTTAGAACTTGTGAACTTTTTCGGATCAAAATATAACTTTTGCAACATTTAAGTAATCTACTAATTTTATCTTGAGTGAGGTGCTTGAGTTGCACAAACTTATGATCTTCATCTATTATTACACATTACCCAAAAATGTTACATTTAACCTCATAAAAAAAAAAGTCAAGCTTTAACGCACACGTTAAACTTAGAGATAATTTATGGATCATATGTACACTATCAAGGACTATCACTATGACACTCCACTTTCTAAAACAAAAATACAACTTGACTCCATTTAATTGAACCGTGAACGAAATTAACTCGACTTCATGTCAGAACAATTGATTCATTTATAAATGAATTTATGAGCTTACTAATTTATACTCCCTCCGTCCCTAAATGATTGTCATATTTTGACTTTTCATGGTCAATAAAATAAAAATTGAAACGTAAATATCTCTTATTTTACATGCCAAAAAATTATAAAAATTTGGTATTTCAAAAATATATATTAAGACGAATCTAACAAGATCCCACAAGACTATATTATTTCTTATCGTTTGATGAGAATTTATTATCAAATTTTGTAATTTTTGACGACTAAAAGTCAAAATGTGACAATCTTTTAGGGACGGATGGAGTAATTACTACTAGTAATTACCACTTCAATCTCTCTCTTCTAGCCAGAAATAGCTGGAGAATCTTAAACCAGTCCAACCTCCCCATGACCAAACTTCTTAAATCCAAATACTTCCCTAACTCTAACCCCTACCTTCACCTTCACAAACCCACCTCCTCTTGGACCTGGAAAAGCATTGTTGCTGGTATTTCATGCATTAAAAATTATTCCGCTTGGAAAGTTGGTAATGGCACCTCAATCAATATCTGGGATGACACCTGGATCCCCTCAAAAAACCAAAACAACAACTACCACCCTCCTCTCTCCTCAAACAACACTCTTCCACCCCCCACCCTCCTCTCTCCTGAAACAACACTCTTCCACCCCCCAACTGCCACCTCACACTCGTCTCCAATCTCCTTACTAGCAACAATCTTTGGGATCATGAGCTCATTAACCTCCTCTTTCCTCCTGATATTGCTAATGACATCCTAGCTATCACCCCTTCGCCACGTGAAGACGTTAGAATATGGCCTGATAATACTTTCACGACAAAGAACACATACAACAGACTCAGAGCCTCCCACAATTTCAATATCCACTGCCCTGCCAATCATCAAATTATCCCCTCCAATGTTTGGAGGAAACTGTACAAAACCCCCTTCCCTGAAAAAATTCACACATACTTGTGGAGACTGATGCTTAATAGGCTCCCCATATTGGACCTTCTCAAAAACAAAACCAACAAAATCCTTTCCATTGACTGTCCATTATGCAAGCAATCTCCGGAGAGCATCCAACACCTCTTTTCAGATTGTCAGTTTTCTAAAAGTATTTTCTCTTTTTTCAATATTTTTATTTCCCCCTCTGACCCTTTTGAGCTAACGGTTTCCCGTTGGATTTTACAAAAATGGAACCAAAATAACATTAAGGAACTCATTAATTTCGGAAGCACACTTTGGGTTATCTGGCGTGCTAGAAACGATTGCGTCTTCAACGAAGCAATCCCGGATACCCAGAGATCCATTGCCCTCGCCACCACTCTTAGCAAGGATTGGCTTAAAGGTTTTGCTAGCAAAATCAAATCCTCCAAAACTAGGAGTACTGCAAGTGTGAACGAGACTGGATCTAAAAGGCTATCACCTATCTTCAGCATGGATTGTCAAAGACAATGCAGAAGAAGAGACAACAAAATCCTGATTGGAATCACCTCTGATCCCAATCCGAAATGGACTATTCTCACGTCCATTTATGGCAACCACACTACTATTGTTGGACCAAAACTATTATTGGACATCTCGGACAATAAATTGGACCTCAAAAGTTTCTGCTATGGAATTATCACTTCTTTGATAATTGCTGGAAGCATTAACAACCACAACATCTTTATCGTCTCTGACTGTCTTATTTCTCAGATTTGGTCTAGGTACTTCCATTTCTTGCACCAGGATGATGAAGTGAAGTCTTTGCTTAACATCGATTCAAGAAAATGCTGTAATATCTTTTGAAAACCTACAAGCGCTGGATGTCTTTCCACTCTTAAGAACACTGTTATCAAGGATTTTAATGTTTTAGATAATATTTATCCTCTTAATTCGGTCTGTAATGGCTCTTGTAGCCTAAACATTATTTAATTTCAATATGAATTATTTATCAAAAAAAAAGTAATTTTGTAAGCTGAAGCTAAGAGGTCCCACTGAAGGGAGTTGGTCTCACAAGTTGCATGACGGAAACGTGTCATCTTCCTCAAACAAACAAAACACTACAAAAACAAACACTCGAGTTTGTTTTCCATCATTTGCTCATAAAAAACCAACAGACTCCACTCTTTATTATTCCTATTATACACAGAATCATTATCGAAATTAGACTTAAAAACTACATATAAACTACATATAAACTATCTCATTTACTCAGCTGAGTTTCGAATGATCGATTATTTTTTATATGCTTCGCTCCAGTTTTGGTTTAGGGTTATTAATTTCGAGGTGCGATTATTGCTTGCTGGTGAGTTTGTTCTTTACTTTCATTTATTTGAACTTTGATTTTTTTTTTTTGTAAGTTAGCGATGAGATGAGTTAACTTTGAAGTTTTGTAAATTAACGAGAGAGTTTTCGTTAGGCTATTCGATTAGCTCATCTTGAAGTTAATATACTTTTTATTATGATTTAATTTAGTAAGATGAGTTAGATCGATTATTATTTAATTCATTTTTGGATATTTGCATTGTGTAGAGTTGCTGAAATTGCTTTCAGTTTTGCTTGTGTTTTGTATTGCGTGTTTCTTCTTTTTTGAATCTAACTTTGTTTTGATTGAATAATGATTGGTTTTTTAATAGCGTCCGTAGTTTTTTTGTTAATTGTAATTACTAGCGTTAGATTAAAAAGTGATGTAACTTTGCGGGGGTTTTTTTCACACATTGGGTTAGCGGAGTTTGCATTAATGTTGTGATGCTAAGGAGTTTTTGTTTTAGATATAATATTTTGGAGGAGTGTAGCTGTGTAGCAGAGAAGTGGTTGATGGTAAGATTGTCATGAGCCAAAGAGAGTGGAGAGGCTTTGATTATATCTGATTTGATCGTCACTCGTGGATATGGAGAGTAGTGAAAGGTATTTTCGATTAGTTTTCGGTTGCTGATATTTCACTTTAGTTGTTAATAAGGTAATTCACTTTTCTTTTGTGTTTTTTGTAGTTTCTGTGAAAAAGTTTTTCCGAATGGAGATGCCTATGTTGGTAATTTGAAGGGAGTGGTTCCGAATGGGAAGGGAAAATACAGTTGGATGGATGGAACAATTTATGATGGTGAATGGGAAGAAGGAAAAATGACGGGTAAAGGAAAGATGTTTTGGACATCGGGAGCTATATATGAAGGTGATTTTTCCGGGGGCTACCTCCATGGATTTGGGAATTACTCAAGCTCTGATGGATCTGTTTATAGAGGTGCCTGGAAGATGAACACTCAGCATGGAATTGGAAGGAAGCAATATCAAAATTGCGACGTCTATGATGGTTGTTGGAGAGAGGGTGTTCGTGAAGGCAGTGGGCGGTATAAGTGGGGTAATGGCAACATGTACATTGGACATTGGAAACAAGGGAAAATGTGTGGTAGGGGGGTTATGAAGTGGTCCAACGGTGATCTATTTGATGGTTCTTGGTTGGAAGGTTTTAGACATGGTTCTGGCTGTTATAGGTTTTCCGACGGGAGTCATTATTTTGGTAATTGGACCAAGGGATTGAAGGATGGATGCGGAACATTCTATCCAGCAGGACATGGAAAGTTATCTTCAAGGAGATATAGTTCTCTGAGACTTGAAGACAGGAGGAAGAGGCTATTGTCACATAGTTCTTCCATTGGTTCGGAGGAGTCTGTGAAACCAAGTGCCATTCGTAGTCTTTCTGAGAAGATTTCTAATCGGTTTGTGAGAAGTTCAGGTAGCATATCGCGAAGATCATCATTTGATGACCAATGTAGTCTTGATGATTCGACTATAGAGCTTATTTCTTCTGATACATCATGTGTGACTTCTCAGTTCTATGATGAGGGTCCAGGTGAGGTGGATAATGGCACCATCGCTTGTGAAAGGGAATACATGCAAGGGGTTCTAATTAAGGAACGGATTAGGAAAATTTCCAAGTCGAAGAAAAAGCATAGTAAATTTCATGGGAATGAAGTAAATAAGAAGTCGTGGTTAGACATTTTCGAAGACCACAGGAGCTACTTTTTGATGCTTAACTTGCAACTAGGTATTAGGTAATAATTGGAGTTTTCATTTCTGGCATAATTTGATTGATAAAATTGTGGTTGGGTTCTTATATAACATTTTTTTTTCTCTTGGTGGTAGGTATACTGTTGGAAAGATAACGCCTGTTCCCACAAGAGAAGTGAGACCATCAGATTTTGAACAAAGGGCTCGAATAAAAATGTACTTTCCTCGAAAGGGTTCCCAGTTAACACCGCCACATCGCTCTATCGACTTCTATTGGAAAGACTATTGCCCTATGGTCTTCAGGTACCTTCATTTCCTATTGCATTTGGTGCAACATTGGAATCTTGTGTTCAGGTTGCTGACCTTAGGAACCAGTCAACACTCCCCCTCCCTCCCTCAATTTTTGATCCCTACAGTAGAATCATATTAATTTACAGATGAAATAGACACAGATTGTAGGATCCTTGTAGGTACATAAAGTTTGGCTATTTTAGCGATTATATAAAGAACTAAAAACTGATGAGGATTACATTGATATGTGTAGAGATAGGTCGGATTGATTTGTGATTTATTGGTGGGTATTTAGGATCAATTTTTAATTAGCATGTAATGATCTTTTGAAGGAACTTGAGGGAGATGTTCAAGCTGAATCCTGCAGAGTATATGATGTCTATATGTGGTGATGATGGTCTAAGAGAACTCTCTTCCCCGGGGAAAAGTGGAAGCATATTCTATCTTTCACGCGATGACAGATTTGTTATAAAGACTTTGAAGAAGTCTGAGGTGAAGGTATGATGGAAACAATCTGATTGGTGAGAGTTATAGACAACTTCATCAATGAGATGTGAACAGCTTTTGTGTTTGTTTGCAAATCTTTCCCCCCCTTTTTCTTAAACAATCTGATTGTTTGAAAATTACTTAAACAATCTGTATTCTATCTAATTTGACGGCTGACAGTTTCCTGGTATCTGTTTTACTTGGGAAATCTGAATGTTTGTTGGACAGACTTCTTTAAATAAAAAAGTAGCGGTTGTGGCTAAATTTCCCCCCCTTTTTCTTATTGCTTTCAGGTTCTACTCAAGATGCTTCCTCATTACTATGAACATGTACAACATCACGAGAATACCCTCATAACAAAATTTTTTGGACTTCATCGAATTGCACTGAGGCATGGGAAAAAGGTTGGGTTTCAATCTCCGTCGTAGGTGTATTTATCCTTCCTTTTACTAGTTTGACTGGCCATCAAGGGGCTTATCCTACCAACTATTTTCCAGGTACGTTTTATAGTCATGGGGAATATGTTCTGTACAGAGTTACGGATACATCGTCGTTATGATCTTAAAGGTTCCACTCATGGAAGATTCACTAACAAAGATAAGATTGATGAGGGCACAACTTTGAAAGATTTGGATTTAACATATGAGTTCCATATGGACAAGTTATTGCGTCAGTCACTATTTAAGTAATTTTCTTTCTTTTTTCTGCTTCTCATCCTTTTCAGAGTTTGGAGCATTAAGTCTTTCTTGCCTCAAAAGAATGTCATCAGTGTCATTTGAAATTAGAGCCACACAGTTAGAATGCATGCATTGTTGTGACATTTTATTATCGATAACCTCTTTAGAAGCATTGGGGCATGTTGTCGTCGTTTCTGTTGATAGTATGTTTTCGTCCTGATAATCAGCAGCGCCATATGCTCTGTGTTTGCAGACAAATATCGCTAGACTGTGACTTCTTGAAGAATCAGGGAATAATTGACTATAGCCTTTTATTGGGCTTGCATTTTAGAGCTCCTGAGCATCTGAAGGTCCCACTAGAACCTCCTGATTCAGTGCACAAGGTCGAGAGTCCAGTTGCTGCTGACGGTAAATATCCCCTTTTAATGTGATTCTTAATGTTTTATGAATGCCGCTCATCCTCTCAGATTTAACACATACATGTCTGTGCTTTATAAAGTTGTCTCATATCAGAGAACTGATTTGAGTATAGTGATGAGGACAAGAACCAATATTTGTTGTTCTGTAGACACAAGTCCATCTGTTATCTTTATTGATCTTGCAAGTACTCCATACTATATGAGTTTTCGTTTGCCAGACTGCACTTTTCATCTGAGGATGGCATAAACTAGGCTTCTTCTGTATTATCATTCTGGTGTTTGATTTACCTTAAGTTCTCTGTGTGCTCTTAAATGTGCGGTTATGCTTGTTCCGGGTGGCTCTAATACTATCTTTACTGAGCAAACATCTGCTACAATTAGGTCCAATATCTGAAGGGGAGTGCTCAATTCCTCCTCGGGGTTTACTCTTAGTTACCCATGAACCTAGCTCTGTCAACACTGCACCGGGTACTCATATAAGAGGAAATACCCTAAAAGCATACTCCGTTGGTGACAAAGAAGTGGATCTCTTACTGCCGGGTACTGGAAGGTAGCTGTTACCTTCCTTTCCTATTCCTCGTACAGTAATGAAAGATTTTTCATGTTGCTTGTTGAAAGGATATATCGAGCTTGTCGCATAATCCAAAAATGAAATTCTGGGAGATGCCTCTCTAGTTCAAATGTCTCTACAGATATCATTTTTCACACTAACACAAATGCTGCAAAATTTACCATGACTGCTTCGAATTTTCTTCAGGTTACGCATCCAGGTAGGTGTGAACATGCCGGCTCAGGCCATTCACAAACTGATGCAAGATGAGACGGATTCAGCAGATGTTGAGCTGTTTGAAGTTTATGATGTTGTACTCTATATGGGTATTATTGATATCTTGCAAGAGTACAATATGAAAAAGAAGCTCGAACAGAGGTATAAATCACTGCAGTTTGATCCGATGTCAATATCCGTGATCAAGCCTGAGCTTTACTCTCAACGATTTCTAAGTTTCCTTGAGAAAGTTTTCCCAATGCAGCCGTGATAGTGTTTTTTTGCAACCTCACTATTTTTTTTAATCATCTTTTGCCTATTTGGTTAAGCTTGTCGAGTATGATACTCCCCGCTGTAAACCGAGAAATAGAATTTTCATTCACAAAGTGTAGGGTCGAAGTGTTTGGGCGTATAAGAGATGCACAACTCCCTTCGATCCCAAACAAAATATAGTTTCAAGTCATCTTCACAGAAAGTTTCATCCTCAGTAATATAATTTTCAACTCTTATTTTCCTTTCAGGTTTATGCCTTTTGCTTTTCTCCTGAGTTGTGTATATATATGATAGACTCACTCAATCCTGATAATATGATCATTTAATTGTTCATCAATAATTTTGCTCACCTTTTAAACAATAAAATCACTTAACATTTATCAATAATTATTTTATTCATCTTTGAAACAATAACGCGAACTCGTGTTCTCGAGCATATTTTTTCAGGATGACTCCAGACATTTTATTCGAGCATCATAAATGAGATTTTATTATTGAAGTGAAAGCATATAGAAGCGACATAATACTTACACTTATAGCAAAGAGATCATTTATTAAAGTAGCTGTTGAAATCAATTATTCTAATGAATGACTCGTTACAAAATACTTTGGAAATATAATCTCCATCACTATTGAAAATTTAGTTGATTAATTACATTGTATTCGAGTCTCTAATTGATAATCCGAAACCATTTCAACGACGTAATTCTGAAGAAAAAACTAAAAAGGTCCTTTATTTTTTTGAATTAACGAAAAGTATTACGCGCTTCAAACAAAAATATGAAATAATATTATTCCCTCCAGTAAAAATTGAACTCGAGATCTTTTAGTGGAAGTTCGAGTCACATACCAGTGGTCGGGTAAGAAAGAAGGTATCCTGTTATGCTCTTTTGCAAAACAAAACTCTAGATATAAAAACACATGATGAAGAAAACAAAAAGTAGTATAGAGTATAACTTAATGAATTTTAGTTAAGTTGGATGAAGAATACAAGAAACATAGTACATGTTATGTATCTTTGAGATTACATTGGCAAATTCCTCCCCTTGAGCTTTGAGTTATTCAGTAGCCTCTCAACCAGAAGATAAAATGGACTAAGATAAGGTACATCACAAAAAATGGTTACCTCCCTCATTATTGTGTTGGGAGGACTAGGAAGATGGTAAAATGAGAATAGCTAAATCAGAAAATTGGTTACAGTGTGCTCCCTGATTATTCGATGGAGACAACGCCGCGATTGATGCATTTGAATTTCCAGATATCTTCAAAAAAATCATCTGCACTACTATGGCTACTCTTCATTTGAAGAATTCTTATCGACATCTTTCTCAACTTCGTCGCGTACTTTATCAAGGACTCTAAGGTGTTCATCTTTTGTTCAGCATTCAGAGGTGATCTAACCGAAATCACAACTTTCTCCAAGCATCGAATTACAAATTTCGAATCCACCTGAGAAAATGACATTTTGTGTTAATGAGTTAGGATTTTAGGAGGTGCAAGGGAGAGAGATGTTGATGGTCTTATAAAATATCTCACATTCTTAAGGCTGTTCTTTTGGCATAGAGCTGCAAACAATGCACCATGAATGTCGAACGTCTGTAGCTTCGGATGGCTGTTGAAGAAATCGACTAAATCAATCTCAGGGAAAGGCAGAAGAGCCTCAAAGTCTCCAGTGAACTCCACCTTCATGAATAAATGCTTCACCTCAGTTGCCATTTGGAGCATTTTACTTATTGCATCCCAACTCCATTGGACACCTTTCATGGACAAAGTCTCAAGTGCTTCTAGCTTTCCGAAATCTACCATGTAAACCCTCCCTTCAGAATTATCAAACAAAATCAATCCATCATGTTGCCATTGTAGAATTCATTCAAAATGGTGAATTGAATACCTATTCCAAAAATTATATAGATTAGCGTTGACATTTGAAATACCTGAATTATTGGCAATGCATAGATTGTTTAGGAACTGTGTATAGAGGACTCTAATCCAGCTGCAACCTTGCACTTCAAGTTGTTCAAGGTTGGGAGCAGAAACAGAAAGTGAGCAATTACCCGTTCCATAAAAATCAAGCTTGCATTGTTTCAAATAAGGCAACTCAATGGTTACATATTTCAATCCTTCACAACCAAGAAGTGATAAGCTAATCAAATTAGGACAAGCTTGAAGAGCACCAGAAAGAGCAGGATCCTCCATTCTTGCACCGACTATTTCAAGATTCGTAAGCGTATCAAAGGTATCCCATTTAGGGGCGTTCACCATCAACACACCCCACAGCCGTAAAGATTCCAAATTGTAAGCCGCCTTGATACAATCAACCTTCGAGGGGCTCTCTGCACTAGGTGGGCGTTCAAGAATGTTATCCAATCTGAGCTCAAGAACACGAAGAGACACTCCTGACTGCAGTAACCAATAAGCTAGGCCAGCAGCAGTGAAAGGGCAGTACACAACTAGGTGCTCTAATCTAGCAACTGAAGAGACCATATGAGAAATTATCTCGTCTGGAGTACACCGGTCAGGCAGATTATCGAACAGGCTTCTCGGGAAGTAAAGGGCCTTGAGATATGGCATTAAATCATTCCAACTTTTGGAGACACAGTTACAAGAAGCCACATCTTTGGCATTGCTGATGTTTGATAAGATGTGCTGAACAATGGCCTCTGGCAACGTTTCCATTATCTATAAGAGGAACATTTGAACAAATCAAGATGCAGATTCAACAATGGCTAACATCAATAATAAAATCAAACGACATTGAAAATATTAAAGTTTCGATTTCAGTTTAGACGATAACAAAAGATCTCAAATTTATAGCCTAATACATCTATTCTGATAATAATTCATGTAAGGCATGTCTACAAAATCAGTAAACCAAACCAAACCAAGTCGTATTCTACGAAACTGGGGTTGGCTATATATCACCAAAGAAACAAATTAGAATGGTGAATCTTACTACAATTTGACTTTTCTGGGAATTCATAAAGACCATCTTATGAAATTAATCTTTAATTCATCCAAAAAACACAAGTTTGTGCATAAATTCGTTTAACTATAACAATACATGAACAAAAAGCAAATTAAACTAAGAATCAAGTCAGCATTAATACATCTTTCAATAACTTTACTATTTCTAGGAATTCATGAAATACCATCATATCAAATTAATCTCAGATGCGTCCAAAACACATTAAAAATACAACTTTATGCATAAATTCGTTAAAACTTGTTTTTTTTTATACTAAGATTTGACTTTTTCTAGCTGTTCATGAAATACCATCATATTAAATCAGTGAAATTATTATAAAAACAAACAAAAAACATATGTTTCTGCATAAAAGTTGTTATTTACAACAATGGCATAAATGAAAAAACAAGGTTTAGTTGTAAAATAAAAGAAGCTTACATAAAAATCTCCTGTGATTAAGCTTTGTTGAAGACAAGCAGATAAGGAGAAGTAGAAAATGAGAAGAAAACAGGAGCGTCTATATAAGAAGGGAAGATAAAATACTAAACAAGTGTTCAAAATTCAAAAGCGAAACACTGATCAGGAGAGTCTTGGAGGGATTTTGTCCGGAATAGATTGTTCGTTATATTTTGCGCGTAACTTTTATTATAGTTCATTTGTGGCAATTTTTAATATAGTTCGTTTATGATATGTACGTTGGCTGATTTTTTTGAGCATAGATAGTCTGTTACAATTTGCGCGCAATTTTTATTATAGTTCATTTGTGGCAACTTTTAATATAGTTCGTTTATGATATGTACATTGGCTGATTTTTTTGAGCATAGATAGTCTGTTACAATTTGCGCGCAACTTTTGTTATAGTTCGTTTGTGGCAACTTTTGATACAGTTCGTTTGTAGTATAACGTTGGTTGCTTTTCTTCAAGAATAGATCGTATGTTACATTTTGCGAACGACTTCTGTTATAGTTAGCTTGTGGCAACTTTTGACTTAGTTCGTTTGTGATATGTACGTTAGTTTCTTTTAAAAGTTTATTTAAAAATAAAATGTTAAGCATGTGACATGGTTTTAACACAGATGAAAAGTTACGCTTCAGTAAGCTTTTCGTTCATTAATCATAAAAAATATATATTAATACCCATTTAATTATATTTTTTCTTCTTATTTTGGTACATTTTAGGTAATATGTACCACTATATAAAAAGAAAATCATTGATATCAATAATCTAAACTTATTTTTCCGTTTTAGATAATTTGTACCAACTTATTTAACAAATTGTGGTACTCAATTAGTTAAAGTGTACATATTATATACTCCTATCAATTTAATTTGATTTTAATTATTTTTCACAAAATCTCAATTTTTACGCACTGATTTAGTTTCCGAAATCGATCATAATTCAAAAGAAATAAACTCAGCAGGAAAACAATTTCCGTTTCTAAAGTGTCATGTGAATTGTGAAGTATAACAGTGTATAAATGTCGTTTTCAAGAAAGTTTAGTTTTTGAGTTTTGGTACGAAAAACATTTTGAGAAGCCGCTTTGGTTTTGAATTGTTTTGAATATTTAGACCGTTCGAATTTGGAGTTTGGCACTCCGAGGCAGATTTGGATTTGAGCGGCCAATTTGGCCTTGTTTGATAACTATTCATTAACTATACTTTTTTTCCACCGGGTCCTTCAAATATGTACTACCTCCATCTTAAATGATTGATACATTTTGACTTTCATAGTCAACAAAATAAAATTTAAAACGTAAATATCTCTTATTTTACATGCGAAAAAATTATAAAGAGTTGATATTTCAAAAATATATATTGAGACGAATCTAACAAGATCTCACATGACTATATTATTTTTTATCGTTTAATGAGAATTGTTGATCAAAATTTTTAAAGTTTGACCACAAAAGTCAAAATATACCAATCATTTAGGGACGGAGGTAGTATTATTTTTTCAATTAGCCTCCTAATACTATTATTTTGGCTAATTGACCGTTTGCTTCTTATACTATAAAGTTTGTTTCAGATTGCACTCTATAGTTCTGATTGTTTTTGAGATGCCTTCGAACCCTTTTTCTAATTTTAAAAGATAAATGACCATTATACCCTATCACTATTACAAAGTATAGAGGGCAATATTAAATTATTTTAGATAATCAAAATTAAACCAACCCCTTCTTCTCCAATACGCCCACCCCCACCACCACCCCATGATCTCCTTTTACCAGAA
The DNA here is from genome assembly GCA_003412495.2 of Echium plantagineum. NCBI lineage: Eukaryota > Viridiplantae > Streptophyta > Magnoliopsida > Boraginales > Boraginaceae > Echium > Echium plantagineum. The sequence goes on along the minus strand of CM016567.1, from coordinate 14,097,985 downwards.
AGAAGACCCCCTTCGTCTTCAAAAATAATCCCCCCCCCTTTTCCCCCAGCCCTTTGAACTGAAATTCCCTTCATTTTTTGTGGGTTTTTTAAAATAAAAATAACGTTTTAGGTGGCTTTTTGAGATGGGTCTTTTTAAATATGATATTTTTTCATTTGTGATTGATTGTTTGATACTCTAGTTGATTTACAGAAGGTGATTGAAAGAAGAAGAAGAAGAAGAAGAAAAAGAAGAAGAAGAAGAAAAAGAAGAAGAAAGAGGAGGAGAAGGAGGAATAAATTGGCTTCGAGAGTTGGAAAAATCACAGCTATATTCACAATAAATTTAATCGAAAAACATTGTTGCAATTATTATTATTATCAGAAATTGCATATATCATAACAATTTTGGAGCATAACGATTGACAACATCTTCTGCACTCTTCACAAATTCCATCAAAGCTAAGCCGCAAAATGGTTTATTCAGTTATTGAAAAAATTCATTCTTTGAACATAATAAACCCGAGAAGGGGATTGGATTTTTTTTAATTTCTCGCATCAGTTGATGGGTATACCTCTAAAGATCCAATCTTTGTCACCGCCTTTGGGAACCTCTGGAATATTTACCCTCATAGTGCGACCTCCAATTTGCTGGTGAGCATTAAGAAGATATAGGGAAAAATAATAGTTACCATTGAACTATTTTTCCAGAACATAACAACTTAAATGAACGTAAGAGAAGGAGCAAATAACTGTTGATGGTGCAGTCATTTAGAAAAGGACTGATTTACTTGTTGATGGATGGGGGTCGGGGTGGGGCGTATTGGAGAAGAAGGGGTGGGGTTTAATTTTGATTATGTAAAATAATTTAATATTGCCCCTATACTTTGAAACAGTGATAGGTTATAATGGTCAAACAATCTCATCATATTAGTATTGCCCTATTCTTAAAGGCATTTTGGGTACAACACATAAAAGACCATCTTCAACCTTACCTACCTTCACCCAACCACCCCTTTGCCTGCACCTTACCCCCAGCCCCAATCTACAACCCCCATCCAACGACGACAACCCACAGACCCTAGCCCCGATCCCCAACCACCACCCCTTGCCCAATATGCAACCCGCACCCACTGATAATAGCCCCCATAATCATTAACCCCTAGAAACGATCTGCAAGCAATGCTCATTCCGTGCCCCCATTGAAATTAACCCTCACCTCTTTTACAAAATCACTCGGTTGAACAACTCAAAACGTCGTTGGACACATGTGATTTTTATAGGTGTACGGGGGGGGGGGGGGGGGGGGGGGTATGTGTAATGGGTAAGGGTGGCGGGAATGTAAGGGCGGTTTGTGTAGAAGGTATGAGGTGGGGTCTGTATAGGGGTGGGGGTAGGGTAAGGGTAAGGTTGAAGATGGCAATTAATGTGTTTTATCGAAAATGTCTCTCGGAATTGAGTTAATAAATAACATGAAGGATTGTTTGAAAAGATATTGGTATGAAGGGATGATTGAAAAGATAGTGATAAATGAGAGGCCCAAATGCAAATAAGCCTTAAATTTTGGCTATAAAATGGTTTAGGAAATAAAGTGAAATGAATATTAATTGAAAAGGAACTATTGAAATAATATACAGTTTAAATGTTCCATAACTTGACTAAATGATTTTTTCTTTTCTCTCATTTGATTAGTGAGTCTCAATTTCAACCTAACATACTCATAATAATTCACAAACAAACTTAATTTAGGAATTTTCTAAAAACACAAATAATCGAGTTTGAATCACCTGTAACACTTTTGTATGACACTCTCTGTTACTTATAATATTTTGCTATTTTTTCAATCTTTTAACCAAATAACTTGGGTAAAGGGATGGAAGAAAAAGATTAACTAAAAATATTCTCAAGTCAAATTTTAAACAATTTTGAGTGGCTTAATATTAGGACACATATCAAATTTTAAAGGGATTGTGTTGTTGAACCAAAAGCTATATATATTTGCAAAATCACCTACCAAATGCCACCTAAGAGAACCCACAACCACACTTCCATAACTCCCCCCCCCCCCCCCCCCCCCCCCACCCCCACCCCACACCCCACCTCCATTGCCATGGCCTTATCCTCTGTGTTTGCTCCATCAACATACTCCACCAAAACAGTAGATGATTTCAGACAGTTGACCATCACAGCTTCATTTTCAACAATTAAACAAAGTCAAACTCTCATTCAAGTTTCCACAACATCAACACTAACATCATTATCCCATGTCCATAAATGGAAAACTCATGTTTCTTTTTTTCCTGCTTTCTTGAACTTGAACAAGCCCAAAGATCCAGAGCCCATCAAACAAGAGCTTCTTGAGGCCATTGCTCCACTTGATCGTGGTGCCGATGCAACTCCAGAAGACCAACAAAACATTGATCAGGTTTATTAACTCATTATTATGTATCGGTTTGATTGTTTTTTTCTAGCTGAAGTCTAATATATTTATGACATCTGACAATGATGAATGAAATTGGTAATGGTTTCATACGTTGATAGTTGTACTTACCTTTTAAAAAGTCTCAGTTAATCAAATCACATTTTAAAATTTATTTTAGTTGATTTATCGGTCATTTTTCCGGTTGGTCAAGGTATGTGATGACCATTAATAAGGGCATTTTTGTCTCTTCATGTCAAAATTAAGCAAAAAAGAACTGAAAATTATAAATAAACCCTTAATTTTGACATCAAAAACAAAAAACCCTTACTAATGTTCATGACAAGCGTTGATCAGCCGAAAAAAATGGCTGATAGACGAGACAAATTTTAAAAGGCGAGTGATCAACTAGTGATATTGAGAAAAGGTAAGTGATGTCCTCAGATATTAACCCTTAAATGTATGTACTGCTTTTGATCCCCTCAGTATTAGTTCAAGATTTGTTGGTAATGAAGGCTTATTGTTATTATTATTATTTGCTTGATTAGATAGCGCGGAAACTTGAAGCGCTTAGTCCTACAAAGCAGCCTCTGAAGTCGAATTTACTGGATGGCAAATGGGAGCTCCTATACACCACTTCACAATCAATATTGCAGACAAAGGTAAGAGGGGCGGGCGGGGGGTTGATTGTTGTTTCCCTTTGCAATTGCATATGGAGGAATACTCATATGTTAATGTTGTGAACAGAGGCCGAAATTATTGAGATCAAGAAAGAACTACCAAGGTATCAATGTGGAGACTCTGCGAGCTCAGAATATGGAATCATTTCCTTTCTTTAATCAAGTAATGATCCCATTCATTTTGAAATTCTTTTGTTCCGGAGCTTATATTTCCTAAACGGTTACAGAAATATAGTTCGTGCATCAGAAATACAACTTTATGGTATAATCTCTGTTCTGCTGTGATACTGTGGTTGATATCACCATGAGTTTACCAAATCCTGACATAATATTGGTCGATTAGGTTGCCTACTCCTGGCATGTTAGAGTCGAACCTTGATGCATAAATTCATATTTGTGATTCTAGTGTTTACACATCTCGTGTTATCATCTCGGAGCATGTGAGACTTAAAGGCGTCAAGAATGTTCACTTACCATGGGTGCATTAACATTTTGAGATTTACTTCTGCAGGTGACAGCAGATTTAACTCCTATAAACGCAAAAAAGGTGGCAGTGAAATTTGATTATTTCAAAATTGGTGGATTGGTGAGTATTTGTCTTCATGAAAACTAATCAAGTAGGAAATTTCATTGTCCAGAACTGCCAAGAAACGGCTGCTGCTGCATAGTGCATTAGTGATACAGAACTACCCGAACATATTCTAATGAAAGCTTCTTTCGTACTTATGACAACAGCAAAGGGAGAAATATGCTTACTCCATTCACACCAATTAACTTGTTTCTTCTCGACTATATGCAGATACCTGTTAAAGCGCCTGATACTGCTCGTGGTGAATTGGAAATCACTTACTTGGATGAAGATCTCAGGTGAGAAATTTGCCCACACATTCTAATCGCTTATTATATTTGCGAGGTCATGTGCAAATGTTATCAGATGAGCTTATTGCTCTAGTTTTATGCAATCAACATATCTTTCAGCCTGCAAACTAGACATAAGTCAACATATCGATCAATGTTTGATCGCTAACTAGACTTCGATAAATCTGATGATACGTCTACCTTAGTAACTAAGGGACAGGATCATCGCCTGAAAGAACTTAATCTTTCACCATATGAAGACTGGATATTATCTTCATTGTTATCACTCAACAGGGTCTCAAGAGGTGACAAAGGAAATCTATTCGTCCTGAGAATGGTAGACCCCACTTACAGAGTCCCAACCGAAGGATAAATATCTCATCCGTTGAATGAACAAGACGAGTTCTGCCTCAAACAACGGGGATTCGAATCCTAAGGACTTTATAAGCGCGAAAGGAGGCATTGAAAAACATACTTATTTCGATTGTTTTTCTGCTCGCGATTTTCCCTCCCACAACAAAAATATTTACTATGAAAACCTGTCCATTGAAACAATAAGGCAAAATCTCTACAAGACAAAGATAAATTTGTAGAGATAAATTACTCATTGTTTACTAGCTTATTGAAATGCAATAGAAATTGAACTTGATTTGATGGGGCGTGCCAAGTCGAGACAATAGTGCAACGTCAAGACAACACTTGAAAATCCAAGTAGCAAGCTACCTTAATGGACTTCCTCCCTTAAAAAATTGAGTTAATATCGTGTGGATCTATGACCCACATATCAGATACTCCCTCCGTTTCTTTTTATTTGATTGTTTGAGCATTTTTTCCATGTTTCTTTTTATTTGATTGTTTACAATTTCAATGCACTTTTTACAATCCCAATGCACTTTTTTACAATTCTAATGCACCTTTTTACAATTTCAATACACCTTTTTACAATCCCAATGTAATTTTTCACAATCTCTTAATAAAGTATTTTTTCCCCAAACAATCAAATAAAAAGAAACGGAGGGAGTATTAAACTGATAAGAACAGATACTACACTTGATCTTAGCCAAAAGGCCGAGAAAGGTATGAGTTTAATAGAACACGAACTAGTATTTTATAGTACAACTCAACCTTTGCTAGCTACTACATGTTATCGATGTGGGAGAAGTTAAAGAAATGCATGAATTTTAGGCATTATGTTTGACTGTTTGTTCTCAATCCTTTCGTGTCTAGTTTACATCCCTTTTTTTATTGTTATTACACTACGCTAATAATTTCATTATTATCATAAAATAATAGATTTCGCTTTTTATTTAAGTTTCATCGAGTAACCGATATCTTAATAACACACAAAAAAATGTGATGCATAGGCACACTACAAGACAACAATTCAAAGCCAAATCTTATTAGCTTTGTTATTTTATCATGTAAATATATATAGTATTATTGGATTCGCGAAAATGCTAGCCATTATTATTATATTAATGATTTTTTATAACTAATTATATATTTACTAGTTGAAAGGGCCCGGCAATTGCCGGGCCTATATTATGTGTAGACATCGGTCGGGTCTAACCACGAAAAACATTAGTAGGTGGAAAAAAAATCAACAGACATATAAAAAAGATGTTAGTGTTAAAAGAACGATGCTTTTACATGCATCTGAAATAGTTATATAATATTTGTTACTGCAAAATGGTCATATTGAGATTATCCAAAAGATGATTATATTACACCAACGATGTTTCTATAGGCATTTAAGTTTTTGTTATTTACATAGTGCTTTCCGAAAGATATGATCTTAGTTTAGGGATGTAGTACTTAAGTATTCCTTGACCCTTGTCCAACCTCTTGCCTCTTCTTAGATTCCTTAGTCCATGTCAATTGTTGTTCCCTGGCAGATGAACATGCAGCGATATGTGATTAGTACAATGTATAACATTTGGAACAGCACTTGAATGAAAAGTGCTTACGGAGCAGCACCTGAATGAAAGGGCTTGGTGTATCTACATTGATATGTGATGCATCTTGGATGGCTAATTATACGCCAAGTTCTCCATTTTGACCAGTGGAGTTCGCGACATGCATTCGACGATTAACCAAATTCTATTTCACCCACCTTAATAACAGAATGTAAGAACATTAGCTATTGTTAAATTGAAAAATAAAAATACAATGCACGATCGGATAGCCTAGTGGAAAATGCTCTTGCTAGTGACCAGAAGGTCCTGGGTTCGATACTCACCTCATCGCTAATTTACAAAAAAAAAAAAAATTCCAATGCACGATGGACTACCATTTTGTTTTAACTCAGTTATCAGTTGATAGGAATGTATCTCTCTCACAATGTTTAGGTTGCTACCAGTTGGATTGATACCCATATGAACATTGGCTGTGATAAGAAATAAAAAATGGTTGAGGGATGAACACACTATTGCATACATGTAACCGATTTTCCCGCATGAATGTCCAGTATAAAATAGACAAGTATCATGTGAGTTTACACTATGGAAATAGACATACTAACTCCAATAATAATCGCACCAGATGAAATTAGACATATGAACACACTATCTACATAATTAATCGCACACCAAATGAATACGCTAACTACATAATCTAGTAAAGAGATTATCCGCTAGATGAACACACTAACTACATAATCAATTGCACATGAAAATAGACATATCCGCCACCACAACTCAATGTACAACAATATCTAGTAAAGAGATTCCTCTCCATCAAAACAACATAAAAGAAGAAAATACCTCATTACCCAGAGTTTGTTTCTGTTTGTTAGCTACTTGTACGACATGAAGTCTCCTGTGAATACATGAGCTACTATTGATTGAAAAAAAGGAACATAGAACGGGATGAAAATTAAATGTCAACATCATAATATATAACGGTTTATCAATTGAACCATGATAATGGAATAGAAATGTGAAAATAAGATAGGTGACAAAGCACTTGCTCACAGTACTGGGTTTCAATTGCCCGAGCACGAAGAACGATCTCCCAGTGTGCCTGACCAGTCACGATGGTGAAAGCATCGGGGGCCAGAACAACCTGCAAATTGGTTGAGATCTTAGAAACGTGTAATGAAGGGATAACTTATGAACGATCCTAATAAACATACTGAAAAGGAAATACTCGTAATTGGGCATTCTAGTGGAACCTTAACTGCTAATACACCTCAACTAATCTCAACTCGTGAGAGAGTAAGACCTAATCGTCAAAAGGGGCTGTCTACTACAACAATATCGTTCCCTACACAACTTAATTGATATGAACCAACATATACTGGGAAGTAGCAAGAGCTAATCACATTAAAATGTAAAGGCAAGTTCAATAAAAGGCTAATCGCATGGCTTGGCGAGGCAGGAACAGGTGATGTCAAAATGGACACATTCTTTGATAACTTGCACTCAGCACAGATGAAGAAACAGTTGGTGAAACTCCAACTCGTTGAAGTAATAACCAAAGACACGATCGTTTGCACTGAAAGTCCCGTGCTTTGCGAGACATGGAACCTTTGTATCATACCTTGAATGCACGTTTCATTCGGTCTCTTGTGTACACTGTCAGCAGTAATAATCATTCCGTTCCCCAACTCCAGGAAATTCAGTATAAATTCAGAGCTTCCACGTGAAGAATGAGAGATATCTGCGTAGACTGTATTGATGCATAAACACATAATTAGTCTCTAAACTTCCACGACATACGAACATTCAATATCATTACATATACGATTATAGATATCAGATTGTGTGACTGATGCTGTCATTTGATACCCAGCATCCTTTTACTTATATATATATTGTTTATTCTCTACACCCCTCCTAGATAAACCATATAACTTTTTAGTTCTATTTATAGCTCGTAATGTTCATATAATAAGCAAATACTCTCCTACACATTCATACTAATGACAACACACACAAGGATGAAAGAAACCTCATCTCTCAAAATTCCTACACATTCATGCTCAAAATTTACGGAAATCCATCGTAAAGATACAATCTTTACAATTCTTTATTTACGACAAATCATAGAGCAAAATCAAGTCTTCACACATTTCAATCAAACCCAACAAATAGAGTGGATTTCGATCATCTCAAATATTCACAACATCAGCAAAACAACTCACTATGAGAAAAAATATATCCATACAACTAAACAAGAATGTAAAGAAATAAACTTTCCTATAAACTTGCTAACCTCTTTTGAGTTTTTCATATCATACTCATGATCACATAGTAACTCAATTGAATCATCATCACCCTGCAAAAGATATCAGTACATCTCAAAACAAAAGTTAAAGAAATCGAATCAACGAACGCAAAAATTAAAACCCAAAATCAAAAAATTGAGATTCAATAGATCTGAAAAATAAAACTAAGGATTTGAGAAATTTTATTTAAATCTAGAAAATTATATTCATAAAATAATTTTAAACAAAGTAGATCGGGAAAATTAAATACCTTGATTTAGAGTGTTGAGAAATGGGGAGGTGGCGTCGTGGGCAGTTGAACAAGGAAACTAATAAGATATAACTGCAATCTATGAAGGAGGATCTAATATCAAAACCACTTTCATCGGTTTAGAAGAAAAAATAAAGAAGGGTATTGGAACTAAAATCTGAGATATTAGTAAATACCTTCTTCTTTCTTGAGATCCGGCTCTATCAGTGGTGGAGGGAGGGAGGCGACTCGCAGACTATGGTGGAGGAAGGGGCTGAGGATGGCCATCTGGGAAGAAGTGCAAATTGTGTCTATGTTTGAAAGAGGTGACGGCAACACTATAAAACATCGAAAGACACATTAATACAACCTTTAAAATGACAAAATGATAAGTATATATAGAAACTACATGGATCTTGACCAAACTATGAAAACCCTAACGAGTTTAAGATCCAAGATGAAAGGGAAAAAAAAACCCACAAATAATTGAGCTACAAAATAGATTCGGGAAATCAAATTGAGGATAAAATTAGAATAAATTAGATAACCTTGATGTAGAGTGTTGAGGAAGGGGAGGTCGTAGGTGGAGATAGCATGGAGACAGCCATGGCTGGAAAAAGAGGGGAGTGAGAGAGGGTTTGAGAGATTGGAGGAATGGGAAGAGTGTGCAATGATGTTATTTTGTGGGGATTGGAACAATCTAGAAATTTAGATTTGAGAGGTGGGTAGATTTTTTTCCTGTAGCAATATACAACTCTAATGCATAATGTACAAGCAGGCAATGCATCGAGGTACAACCGCTTTATGCACGCGTTCCTGACGCGCCTTTTTGACGTTAGACGACGCGTGTTGGACAACGCGTTTCATCTTTAGAAATAACTTTACATTGTAGATGATAGTGTGAATGAATTGCGCATTTGATATGAGAAATTCTACAATGATTTTATCATAGTAATCATGTCAACGACAAAGTGTTGACTTTCAAGAAAAGAAAGCAATCTTTTATTTCTAAAAAAGAAACATATATGATTGTATCAATGGTTGACTTTATAGCAGGCAAATGACTATATAGGTAACAATAACATACACCAAATTGGAGCAAATGTGATCACGCTCACATTAAGCGCCCCATCACATACACCAATTGAAGTTAAATTGTATTGATTCTCATTTTAAGACTTATATTTTCTAACTCCCAAATCAATAATACATAATTCATGAAAAAAAAACTCCAACGATGTATTAATTGCTCCAATTAGTATCCTTTTAAAGCAAAGTAGCTTGTCTACTCCTATAAATCATGTGCAATTCTTCACTAAGAACACCTACTATCATCTTTGTTAATAACATAAAATAGAAGAAATATATAATATTGTCAATATCTCAATGGCAAAGAAACCTAGCTTGGGACGTCAAAAGATCAAAATTGCAAAAATCGAAATTAAGAATCATCTTCAAGTAACATTCTCCAAACGACGTTCAGGATTGTTCAAGAAAGCGAGTGAACTATGCACTCTATGTGGTGTAGAGATAGCTGTAATCGTGTTCTCACCAGCCGGTAAGGTATTCTCTTTCGGTCACCCTAACGTGGAGTCGATCATAAAAAGATACTTAACTCGAAATCCACCCCCAAACTCGAACACCCTCGAGCTTATCCAAGCTCATCATAGTGCAAGCCTTGGTGAGCTCAACCTACAACTCACTCATCTTCTTGATGAGCTTGAAAATGCCCAAAGAGAGGGGACAACACTTGACCTCATGAGAAAAGCTAACCAAAACCAATTTTGGTGGGAATCTCCCATAGATAAGCTTGGGTTGGAAGAGCTTGAAAACTTGAAAGATTCCATGGAGGGCTTGAAAACTAATGCTATTGAACAAGCTAACAAGGTTATGATGGATGCAAGAAACCATTGCTCTTCCTTTTTTCCTATTACTACAAATATGAATGAGACCACAAATTATGATGTTTATGAGCACAAACCTCCACCTCATCATCATATCATGACACCTTCATCGTCGGTAATTGCTTCTCGACTACAAAACTTCGGATATGCGAACCTTATGTTTTGAGCAGGAATGGTAATAATCGGTGCGATTCAGTCGGTTTTATCTATTTTAATTTTTCGTCGCACCATGTTTTCGGGTTTGTTAAGTGACACAAGTCGATTATTGTCAGTTTTGTTCGACTCCATAGAGTTGGAATATTTTGAGCTAGTACTTTGCTAGCTTTTAATGCAAATAAATTCCTATGCTTTACGTTTAGATATGTTTATAAATAAGACAATACATTTATGTATAATCAGACAATTAATAATGAAAATAAGTCACCCATTGTGGGCGAATGTATTCAATTTTTTTTTTATTTGTCATCATAACTCATAAGAATACTCATGATATCATTCGATAGTAGTACTCTCTCAGATTTATAGTATAAAACTCCCGACCATATTATTATTCAAGTCGATTATGTTATATATTACTCCATATAATTTGATATATTAGGCGAAAATCTTTCAAGTATGTTAAGAGCTGGCTTGATAAGAGCATCAAATCAAAAACATTGTGATGAATGCTTGATTGTTTGGTGATTTCTAGGAGAGAAAATAGCGAAACTAGCACTCTTTGAAGCCTCTCTTAAATCTGGAGCACCATGCACTTCTTTTTGCAAAGGCATAGCACCCTCCCCTAATGAAATTATTAATTTACCCTTAATGAAATACACCTTCTCCATTTCATCTTCATCATCTTTCCCTCACCATACCAACCACCACCACTACCACCATCTCTTCTTCTTAACAAATTCACCCCACCACCTACCTCACCAACAACCACCTTCACAATTCCGTCACCATCATCGACAACCCTACACCCATTTCTTCTTCTTCTTCTTCTTCTTCATCACAAACCCACAACCATCAAGAACAATCAATTCCATTTGAAAAATACATCTTTCATCTCCATCTTCCATCCTCTACCTTCAAAGCTTTCTCCTCCTCCATTCTAACTCACTAAACCCGAAACCCACCTCCCCCCATTCAAAATCGTGACCAAACCCAACAATTCACCCACCCTACTTGAAAAAATTCAACCTTTTAAAGTTTCTTACACAAAAGATCTAATCTTTTGAACTTCTTTTACAAGAATAATTAATTTCATTTGAAAAAATTTAATGTTTTGGGCACTTTTATAATGTATGGGATATTTGCTAATGGTGACACAAGCGAAGGGAGTTGGGGCGGTTTCCAGCAGAGGAGGCGGGGCTGGGGTGTTTTTCGAGCAATTGAGGGGGTTGGGGGTGGTTTGGTGGTGGTGGGTTTGTGAAGAAGAAAAAAATGGGTGTGGGGTTGTTGATGATGGTGGCGGATTTGTGAATGTGGTGGAGGTGGTTGTTGGTTGTTGGTGAGGTAGGTGGTGGGGTGGACTTGTTAAGAAGAAGAGATGGCGGTGTGGATTTGTTAAGAAGAAGAAATGGTGGTGGTGGTGGTTGTTGGTTGGTGAGGGGAAGATGAAGAAGATGAAGTGGAGAATGTGTATTTCATTAAGGGTAAATTAGTAATTTCATTAGGGAAGGGTGCTATACCTTTGCAAAAAAAAGTGCATGGTGCTTCAGGTTTAAAAAAGATTTCAAAGAGTGCTAATTTTGTTATTTAAGTCATATGACGGATTTTTGAAGGGATCAAGAAAGACGACCCCTACTCAATATTGATTTTTTTTTTTTTATTAACATTTATAAGTTATTCGCACAAAATATAGTAATGGACCTCGTCAATAAAAAACTATCTAAATAAGTTTAATGTTTTTATGGTCCCTCAATTAGTCAATTCTGGTACAAGCTTCATTGTGTCTGTCCACATAACCAATTCGAGCGAACAATAAGTCCAGTAAAGGAATTCAAGAGCTTGGTCTTCTCCAAAGTTGGGCTTAATATAACTCTGTGGAGTGTGGACTATGTTAATATTACTCAATTCCATTTGTATCCGTTTATTTTCCAAGTCTTTCAAGGGGCAATTCATATATTATTCCATTTAATTAATGTAATACAGTTTTAAAGAAATGAGAGGTCCTAGAAATTGGATCAAAGTTGTCATTTGGTTCTCCAAAGTTCATGATTGTAAAGTAGTCATCGAAATTGAACAAAAGTTGCGATTTAGTCTATAAATTGACGGAGGTGTAAAGCTTAATGCATTGTGCAATTGGCTTTCACTAAATGTTTCGTTAAATGTTATGTTAAATGTTAATGACTATGACCGTTTTTAGACTAAAATGCAACTGTTGTCCAATTTCAGGGATTAATTTGTAACTTTTGAATCTCCGAGGATCAAGTGACACTTTAACCCAATTTGTGAGACCATTTCCACAATTTACTCTTAACGTTTACTTCATTGGTACTAAATATATACTCTCCAATATGCAATTGCTTGTTAATAATGTAAATAATTATAAGTAACAAATTATAGACAAAATACATAGATGATCACTTATGTTTAAACTATGTCCTTGATCGATCACTTATATTTTAAAAATTTATCTACCGATCACTTATATTTCAACTTAATCATCTAATAAATTGAAAGTAACTAGTATAGATTTGAGTTGATCAAGTAATTATACAATGTAGTACATAACCATAGCACATTTGATGGCTACAAAATGGATGAAGTAGCAAAGGGGACAAAGCAAGTTGGCACATGGATGAATAGTTGTATCTTGTATTGTTCCACATGTATATGTCCCTTTCTTATTAAGAGTCAATACAACTGTCAAATAGATCAAAGTTTGTCTTGATCACAAGAGATGAACAAACCAGCTAATGCATCCTTATTTTTACACACCAACATAATGGAGTTCATCAGTTTTGTATGAAAAGATAAATACAAGACATTTGCAGCATTATGTGGTGTCCTACTAATATGTTACTCAGAACTTTAGTTATTGTTCTGCAGTAGCTAACTTGTATTGGTAAAAGCCTGTTCGACCGAACAATCACTAAAAACGATTATATATGTATAAAGAAAGAATTAATATTAATAGAGAAACTAACATTAAATTTATATTTCAATGTATTTAGGTGTTTGGAACATGTTAGTTTCGAATACCCACTCTAAAACACCTAAATCTGCATCTCTTGTGCGAATAACATAATATTTATATAGCTAACTAATAAAGCTCATATTCATTAAAAAAAAGTTACTCTATATTATGATTGCAATTATGTTAGTTAATTTGATGTTTGATGTAGTTGACTTCTCATTAATCATTATGTCATTTCCATGATTTTCCTCCCCTACCATCCCAATTTGTAAGCTTTAGTAGTGAACCACATGATGAAAAGAAACTACGAATCTTAATGACCTTGCAAGAACAAGTAAAGTTTACTTTGTATAAATTATATGATATAATTTCTAAATCTATAATCTATAATACTTATAAAAGAGCCAACACCCTTAGGTGTTTCTTCCACATTTTGTCAAGACTATTTTACCCCTCCCCATTCATATATTACTATTAATTTAATTTTTCAATTATATGTATCTTTTAATGAGAAGCTGAATGGATGGATACATTATGAAGTAATATTAATGATTATTTGAAAAATAAAAAATTCATCTCAACCACTTGTAGCCATTAATTATTCGCCACAACTACATTATTTCATTCGAATGCAAATAACTCAGAGAATGTGAATCACTACCGTTATTAGTGTTATCATTTCCTGCACAATAAATGTAATTAAATGTGTTATTTAGTGTAATTTTAGGATCATCACTTTGATGAGCCAATTCTACTTTCTGTAATAATAATTATATCAAAATAAAACTAAGCATATATAATCAAATTAAACTAATACAATTTGAATTTTATAGCACATTCAAATACTATATTTTCAACAATCCTTGTGATAATAACAAGATAGAGAATTTCAAGAGCCAATAAAAATCACATCATCAAGAGTATAAGGCTCTCCATTAAATTTATTAATGACATAACCTAAATGCTCAAATAGTTTTTAATATTCCACGAGAGTCTAAAAAATAGGTAAAAATATTCATATTTATCAAAATAATATTTAGCTCTAAAGATGATAATATGGAGAACTATTTCTTTTACATGATTTAATTACAAAATATCAATTGATATTGAGAGATGAAAAATGACAATATGCATATTATGAGATCAAAAAGCAATACCCAGACACAAAAGTTTAAAAATTATTAAATATTTATAAGAGTTCAAATTCGACTATAACAAAAGTTAGAAGTTAAAATTAGTAGAAAGATCTTCAAAAGATACAACAATTACTAAAGATAACATTTAACTTTTAAAACTACACTATAGTTGGTAATAATGTCAATTAAAAATCTAATTTAAAAAATAATGAGAATAAATAATGTTTTTGAGAAATAATGACACTCAATTAATGTGTTTTAACACTATATCTTGAATTACCTTACTTTTAACATTCTTTTATATCCTTCAATCTATTATCATTTTTTCTTGTCTTTCATCTAAAGTAAATTCATTTTTTTTGTTCGAGCAGTTCACTTTTTCATTTTCATTAACATTGATGATTAAGAAAAAAAAAAATCATATTTGCACAAATTCTCTGTTGTTTATCAACTAACATCGTTTTTATCTTTCATCTACAGGTTTGGACATACAATGTACAATTGATACAATCATCAGGAATATTGGTTTGTTGTTGAGACTTCTCAATGTAAGATTTCATTTATATTATAGTTCTTTACTTACTTTTATGAATTATCGTTAGTTCATTCACAATAAAAACTAGAAATATGATCAATATACTAAGGTTAATATATCTATATATAAAACAAAAAATACATTCATATAATATTATTTAATTATTAAACTTGGATGAGATATGTAAAATTAACTGATGACTTTTATATTCTTTCTATATAAATTTATTTATGCATAAAATAATAATATGTCTTCTATTGATATATAATACTCAAATATTATGAAAATATTTCTTTAATGTTATCGTAAGCTCAATCTACATATAATATTATTTTAAATTTTGTAAGAGTGTTATTTTATTATATATTAAAACGATATATATACATATATATATATATGTATACATGATGAAATTATAAGGATCAAAAGTCAAATTAAAAAATTAAAATTGTTATTACTAAAATATAAATTAAATTCATATAAGTTAATATAAATTACTCCCACCATCCCTTTTTAATAGAGCCATTTTGACTCTGGGTCAAACTTCGAAAGTTTTTACCGTAAACTTTTATTACTCGATAAGAAATAATATAGTCATATGAGATCTTGTTAGATTCGTCTCAATATATATTTTTGAAATATCAAGTTCTTATCATTTTTACACTTGTAAAATTAAAAATATTTATGTTTTACGTCGTATCTTGGAGACCGTAAAAAAGTAGATGAGTCTATCATTTAGCGATGGAGGGAGTAAATGTTTGGGTTAATTTGCGTAATTATATATGACCCTTTAGTTTCTTTTAGAATCAATATATACAACTTTTTCATTGTAAATTCATTGTTTCTTTATAAGATTTTTCAATCATATGATTGATACTCAAATAAGGCTAAAATATGTATTTGTATGTATGTATATATGACTTATTAGCAATATATTCAATTTTGTATAATATATGACTGACATATGAATGTCAACTATGTAAATTGTAAAAAAAGTTAGATTCATAGTTTACTTTAGCAAAAGTAGTCATCAAACCATATAAATCTTACAATTAGTTTAAAAAATTATTACCATTACATATCTAATTTTATTTGAATTTTGATCCTTACAATTTCATGATTAATATATATTTTATTCGTTATTTGTTTTTGGAAAAGTAGTCATCAAGTCGTATTAAAGTTATTATTGAAAAAGGAGGTCTTCGGTTATTTATAATTTCAAACCTTGTTGACAATTTAGCTCATATGTACTTTAATTGTATATTACTTCAAAATTTATTGTAATAGTTAAGTGTAATACCATCGCACTCATACTCTCATCGCTAATTTATATATAAAAGCAATTATATTAAAGTTATTATTAAAATATTAGTTTCAACTATAGATTCAACTATATGTGAATGTATTAAAGCCCTTATATTTTAGTGTAATAATGTTTGTATTATTTTAGTATTAAAAATCATATTGATGACTTCAAATTAATTTTTTACATTCTTTTTATATCAATGTCATAATTCTTTTCATTATAGAAGATCAATTTAAAACAAAAAATAAGAAGAACAATTATATTCATTTTATGATTTGATTAACTATCTTTTTTATACGAATAAAACATCAAGGTAACTGTTTTACAAGAGAACTATCTAAGAGACGCGTTAGCGAATGGCTTATATTTCTTTATGAATAGATATTTGAAGAAATAATAACAGGCGATTAGATGAAGTCCTTATAGTCCTGATACTATATAAGGCCCAAAACATGTTATGTAACTTCGTCTTAGTGTGTCTCATAATCTCATAATCTTCTTTCAAAGATGAATTGCAAAAGCTTTGGTATGTACTTTTGTATGGCTCGTTGAAATTATAGTCAATTACTATTTTTATATATTGCACATATGCATCATCACATATATTAATATAATGTAGTTATTTAGTATTACGTAGAAAATACACTAAGTAGAATGGTGAACTATCATATGCGTATTATTAGTAACAAATATGAGTTAATCCAAAAAATATAATTTTTTTTAATCTTTTATGAATAATATTATTTGATTTAAAATCATCATCTATATATACTACAAATAGATAGATATAGTTGAAAAAGTATCAATTATTTTAGTTAGTAACAAACTCACTTTTAAAAGAGAGGTTCTTATGTAAATGATTCTTTTATTATATTTTTAAATTTAGATATTTTTGCTTAACTTTATATATTTACTGCAACGATGACCCAGTAGTGGTAATAATATTTCATAGTATTTCTCAGTTATCTATTAGTGATGAAAAACTATAACATTTGAAGTGTTTATCATATGAGATAATTTTCATTCTCTTTTATTAAATCGTTATCTATGAATTATCTACATATGAAGAATTTTAATAATAAGCTTTAACGTATACGTGAGTGCATGTAGTATATTTTATTGGTATATAGTATATCAATTATCCATATATGGATATCTTTAATTAAGTATATCAATACTATAGTACTCTTAAGTATATCAATATTATATTACTTAATGCATAAGTAAATGTCCTTTTTAAATTCATTATTATTTGGTAAAATATTTATAAATTATAATGGTTGTACACTTGTGTTTGTTGATTACTATAAATCAATCATGTGCAATGGTATAATTTTCGTTTTTTGATGTTTTCTTCGAGGAAGTTACAAATTGCACATGAACTGACATTGAACTCGATTAAAAGTAAAAAGTTACACATCCATATAAATTTTGATATATGTAGTATATATCGTTAACAATTTATTCAAAAATTTATCACGTGCAACGCACGTAACATAATACTAGTATCAATTAAAAAGTAATAGCATATCTCATGAATGTTTTCATTATTAATAGTTCACAAGATTTTATCCTAGATTCAATTGACAATATATATAGCCAACAAGAAAATTAACCCATAAATTCTTAACATTTTTATGTAAAATTGTAATGAGTGTGAAACCGTCATCCTAACAGCTCCAAGCACCCCTTTCATGAGTTCATAAAGGAGGTAAATTGTGGGATGCACCTCATCTAATGAGGGAACTAGAAATTTCTTGTTAACCACTTCACCGATACGGATTTATGTGGAATTGTGTTACCATTTTCATATGCATTGTATCTAAAATTTTTTTATGTATATATATATATATTATATTCTAGAGCTTAATTTTAAGGATTTTTCATTGCATAGATCTTTTAGAATTGGGTTCCTCATAGAGATAATAGACAAAGAAAGAAAAGGAAAAGACACTATCTACCTACACTCTAACCAATATATGACCACATTGTGAAAGATCCAAATGACCTAAACAGCTAGTTGTTGTTGTTGTTGTTGATGAGACGTTTCATCTTCATTGTTATACAATAGGAGCTTTGATGATGTTGCCATATACAATGAGGATTCTGCTAAATTTATTGAAGGTTGTTGCAACATCTCCTTTTGAAGGTAGGAATAATATGAGTAAAAAGTTGTGGGGGTAACATTTAGATGGAACCCCAATCCAAATAGGAAATCCACTTCAAGAAAATTCATCTCAATTGTGCTAATCCCTCCTACTTTTGCATAGTAAGCATTGTTATAGTACCTGAAATTTGAACACGAAAAACGATAAGAAAATAGTCATAATACTTTTAGCGAGTAAGGACATTATTTTTATTTTATACTGAACAGATGTGATCAAAATAAAAAATTGAAGACACGTGAGTAATAGTTGATTATTATTCGCTCCAAACTACTTAAAACCATAATGTCTCAAAATTGATGATATTTATGTGGAGAAAGAAGTCCACTATGAGTACATAACCTTTTGTTTTTCAAATGTGGTTTCCAAATCCTCTATGCATATTGAACTTTATTACTAGTGCAAGTAGTCAAATATGCTATTCTTTTTGGTAAAGATGGCAAAATTGAGGAGCACATGAGGTAGCTAACTTTATAAATGCAATTTTAATGAAATTCTTGCTTCATTTTCTAGACTATTGTTTTCTAATCAAAAGATATATATATATCTACATTGATTATGATCTCCACCATGTATCTTAAGTAGCACTCCTTTAATTTCACTCACATGCACTCAATAAATGTAGTATACACAATACATTTATATATAAAAAATTACATGGGGTAATGCAAATTAATTCCATTCATTTGTTTTTTTAGTAAAAAAATGTTATTTTCACAATGTGCTTGAACTTCACAAAACATGACAATCTACATTATCAACATCAGTCCCTACATTTCGAGATTGCGTTATTGAAAGTAATATTCGGTGACCACCAGACTAATCCCGATATATTACGTCCTAATTAGGAAAAGAATGGACTTACAAGTCATCCATGAATTTGGCAGCAATCATGACACTAGTGATGAGCAAACGATGAACATTGAAAGAGTTGATAGGCAAAGCTGGTTGGCGTTGAGTGAAGCGATCAAGATAGACATATGCAACAATGAAACAAGATGGACTACAATTTGCATATTTCAATATCCTTTCAAGATAGTTTTGGATTGAGATATTTGGCCTTGAAAGACCATGAAACACTGAGATTTTTTGGGGTTTTAACCTACTGTTTATGTCATTTGTTTCAGCCATTTTTTCAAGAAGAGAAGAGAGGAAATTGATCAAATTGGACATCACATTTGGGTTGTCTAGTTCTGACATTTTTTGTTGCTTGATATGCTCTGTTTCTTGGTGTTATATATATAGAGAGGCTCCTTTTTGCTTTTGGAGTATTTGATAGAATCTTGATGGATGATTGGTTGGTTATTTTTGGTGGGTAATTTGAGTTGATGGAATAGTTCTATGAATTTCAATGATGCCTTTAGTGTCCCACCTTGCAAGTGTTACTCGATCTCGATGAAAGATTTGTATTTGAAATTTGATATGTAGTTTTTTTTTAAGTATGTTTTTTTATATGATTTTAGGTGTTTTATTTTGTTTTCAACTTTACTTGTTAACAATTTAATATGTGCCTTAACAACACATAATAAAAAATCAAAAATTCACATATTTAAAATTGTTGACAAAGTAGATTTTGCGTACCAATGTTTTAAATGAAACGAACAATTAATAAATAAAAACTTACTTCTTAAATAAGAATAATTTGTCATTAAGGACATTTTCGTCATGAGATTATAGGTAACTATCAACTAACACAAATTAATAAATGAAAAAATCGGGAAAATATTATGTGGTTTTTTTGGATCTTACACAATAAGCATTATGCATAGTATAAATTATATATCGTATAGATAAGATGCAAGCGGAAATGATCTCAATGAGTTGTATTAATAACATTGACTAGTCATAAGATAATTATTAATTAAATTTAACTCCTAATAACCACGATTACATCATATCTCAATGCTCGTGAAGAGTCTCGTACCTAACTATTCGAGTGTAAGATCCTATGTTAATATGAACTCGATTATTTTCAAATTTTTTCTCTAGAATTTCAAAAGAGTAAAAAAGGTAAATTACAGATAGCCATCGGTGGCAATCCATTTAGTCACATGAAATATGATTTAAAATTAAAGTGAAAAGAGAGTTCACCAATGCAAGTTTATAAAAGAGATATAAACATTATACTTAATGAGACAACACTTTACAGCAAATATGTGAATCTCATCACAAATACACTTCAATTTTCTAACGTGCAGTGTTTTGGCAACATGCAACTATACTCACATTGCCTTCTGGTAGTAAGGTATATGTCTCCCATGTAAATAAAGAATTTTTTTTAGTTAATTACCTCTAAATAAATACACTAGTTTTTATCAATCACTAGAATTTGACATTTTTGGCCATGTTTTTTGTTCGACTCGAAAATTGTTGATGTTACATATTTATATCATTATATGTATCACAAATGTAAAGTCGTTATATTGATGGTCCACACATTCCTGTCATGGAGTACACGAAGTAAATAAATTACTAAATATGTTTCACGTAATATAATAATAATATTTATATGTATCATTTGCAAGTTGCATCTCAACCCCACCCCTTCTCTATCTTGATATAGATACCAAAAATTGCGGCACTGATTTGCATGTTATGCTAATAAAAATATGTTAATGTCCATAGATCTGGGATCACAATTATATATAGCTAGCATTGTCTATGGAAATTAGAGCATCAAATTTTTAAGAATATAATCATATATATAGTCTACGTACGGTTACGATTTTATTAAGACTTTTTATATATATTAAGATTTCTCTTAATACATAAATTACACAACTAATCCCAACTTAACTTAAACTCGATCTTCACATGATAATTCTTTAAAAAAATCTTAATAAAAAACATATTATAGTGTATATCCATAAAACCATATTATAGTGTAGCAAAAGTAGTGGGTGTGGGGGAGGAAATCCAAGATAACACAAAAACAAATTTGCCAAGTTGGAAGCATCTTTTGCTTAGAGTGTAACAACAGAACAGGGCTCCAATATACGCACACCAAAACAGTAAAATACGCGAGTGATGTGCCTAAATTGCCCCTAACGACCTCAGCAGCCGTTATTAGCCTTAACAACGACCTCCCTAGTCGTTAGTAAGGCTCCTAACGGCTCCGGAGGTCGTTGATTGGGAACGACCTGAATGACCGTTGTTTAGCTTGTCAACGACTTCTCCAGTCGTTCGTAAGGCTACCAACGACTTCTCTGGTCGTTCGTAGCCTTACCAACGACTTTTTTTTTTTTTTTTTTTAAATGATAAATGTTCATAAAATTTATAATTTATTAATAACATAAAATTGATAAAGTAGTTAGTTCAACAAGCAAATATAATTTAAATGTTAAAACTTTTAATGCATAAAAGATGTTCGTTCAACAAACATAATATAATTAGAACGTTTAGGTTTGAATATTGTTAACATTAATTAAAATAATAACACTGATAATATATAAAACTATGAAACATAATATAAAGAATTAAAATGAAACGAAAATAGACGAGAATAATTTACATAACATTTATCGTAAATACATATACTAATCATCATCACTATAGTCATAATCTTCATTGACGTGGCCAACATCATCATCATCATCATCATCGTCGTCATCATCATCGTCATCACCCGAATGAAGGTTCTCGTCATCCTCTGGCCGAACACGATTTGGATATTGTCCATGCCAGTTAGGTGGGACTTCTTCAAAGTTCGGCCTGACGTTCGGTTGACCCCACCACTGGTCCATGTGCGTTTGAGAAACCCCGGGCATGCCTCCAGTTCCTATATAACGACCCAACTCATCAACCTGCTGCCTAATATATGGATCTCCATGTTGTCCTGACGCGATGTGCTGGGTCAAGTTTCGAATGGTCCGTCGCGCTGGTTGCAACCGCTATTATAAAATGAGGAAAGAAGATCGTCATAAAACATGGTAAAAATCTTATACGTTACTATCATATAAAATTAGAAGTAGTCATACCTGTTGTGATGCGGAGTACATGGTGGTTGTGCTGACACCTACATTTCCCAAGTCGGGGTTATGCACTCTAGGATGGGTCCTCGGCAAATACCAACTCATGTAATCATCAGTTGTTTGCGATGCTACGTACGCGTTGGGACCCAAAGAAAGTTGAGGAACATGGTGAAATACCATGTCAACCCAAGCCCAATCAGAATCGGCGTAGACCTTGCAGAACGTCCGGGCGGAATCTGTGAGTGCGGTCCCGTCCAAGAGTGGGATAGGATTTCTCGGGATCATCTGTATTCTCCCGAACTGGCGCGCCACTCGGTTAGGCATATACGCCTCATTCACGGTCAAGAAGGATAGACAACCGTGGTAGTATGAGACGGATGGAATCTGGGACGGAGGCCCGTATGGTGTCCAAATGACCTATTACGATACAATTAAATCAATTAATTCATTTTTAATACAACATTATTGCAAAAGGAATTAGAGAAACAAAGTTTTCTTACATCTTCAGCGCTGATTTGGTCCAGCTGGTTCCGGCAGGCTAGCAACTGTGCCGGATCAGTGTTACGGGTCTTCAGATCAGACCATCTTTGAGCACGAGGGAGCCCCTCCCGCCAGGTGTGTCCTGGTGTCCGGGCGAACAACGGAAAGTACTCGCAGATCCAAGCCTTTAATTTACATAAACAAAAATGAGTTAATTTTGATAATGTTTACCAATATAATTATGTTGTACTTATTTAAGTTTGGAACTACCTCGAGCAAAGTCAGGCATCCTGTCATTTGCTTCGACTCTCGGCGCGAAGCTTTCCCAAGCTGGTCATAGAGGTACGCAAGTGTCGCCGCACCCCAAGCGAATCCTCCAACCCCATTTACGTCCGACAATAAATTGCAGTATTGTAAAGGGACGTGAGTGCCTGACTTATCTGGGAAGAGGGTGGAGCCTAGAAGATGCCATAAGAACCCCCGAGCCACCGATTCGGGGTTTCCAGCTGCATATGTGGAACAAGCACGTGGAATTGATTTGAGAAGGACAGAGCTCCTGTTATGCCTGTTGTACTCCACATAAGGCAACAAGTAAGGGTCGTCATAAAACCCAGATGACCGCACTGGACGACCAATAATCGGAATGCCCAGGATTGCATGGACATCATGCAATGTGATAGTCATTTCCCCGAATGGCATGTGGAAAGTGTTGGTCTCGGGGTGCCAGCGTTCGATAAAAGCACAAATCAATGAGGCATTGGGAGTTTGAAACAATACATGAGGAACATGAGATAGTCCAGATGCAGTCACTATCTGTGCCCAAGCTTCGTTTGCTGGCAATGCCCATCGGCGTTGGGCTTTATCCCTCGTTTGCATTTTTAGGGGTTTCCGAAGCATATATTCTGGGTTGACCCAGAGGGCAGAGGCTATGTGACCCCGGAACCCAATCAAGATTTCAGGATTTTGTGGGCCCCCTGGCATCGGCGTGGACGTGTACCATTCACAATTGGGCAACCCTCTTGGTGGTTGCTTAGCCCGGCTACGTCGCTGTCGCCGTGCTGGACCCGCAGCATCAGTATGAGGTTGTTGTTGTGGTGGTTGTGGTCGTGGGTTGTGAGATGGTTGTTGTGGTGGTTGTGGTCGTGGTTGAGGAGGTGTGTATTGTTCGGAGTAGTTGTATTGTGAGTAGTCTTCTTGGGGTAGTGAGGTTTGTGTGTATGGTACTATTGGATAGGGATTTTGTTCGATGGGTGACTCTTCACTGTGGTCTGATTCAGAGTCATTAGGTGGTTGTGTGGACGTGTTACCTTGTTTTTGTTTTTGTTTTCTTACACGTTTTTCTGGTACAGGTCTTTCCCGTCTAGAAGACGCACATACCCCACGCAAGTGAATAGAGTCGTGATCCACTATAATAGATTTAATATAGAAATTAATACAAATAATTAAGTTCGATCAATACTAACAATTAAGTTCGATTAATACTAACAATTAATATTGAAAATTTTAGAGTTCTTATTAAAAATAATATTGAAAATTATTATAATATAGTTATAATCCACATCTGTCAAACATAGTGGCTCCGGAAGTTAAGGCAAAGCCAAGCAAATCAAAGAAGGCGAAGCAGAGAATGGCATCTGCATTTGAGAAGGTAATGAAATTTATTCGTTACAACCCATCTCCAAGGAAAAAAGGTGTTGGTCGAGTTTCGAGGGTAGGGTCATCCCAAGGCAGCCCAATGAGCATTTCAAAAAGCAACCATTCGGGTAGTCAATCGTCCCCAGGCACACCCAATACACCATCATCAATGTACAGGATGTCTCACTCCCCCAAAAAGGTATTGCGTAAGAACCCATATCTTAAACAATTGCCACTGCAAGGTTCGGTCTATGCAGACGAATTACCTCCGTACATTACCCCTTATATTGAAAGTTATAACAATGTACTGGGAGACGGCAACTGTGGATTTAGGGCGGTTGCACAAGCAATCTACGGGAACTCGGACGAGTGGCTGGCAGTTAGGAACGACCTTCTTATGGAGCTTTCTCAACGTCCCCAACGATACGAACAAATGTTGGGCCCACTATCAACGATTGCTGAATTACATGAAAGGATACATCACCAGTCTGGACCCGCTTCCCAAGAGCACTGGTTTTCTATGCCAGAATGCGGTTTCCTCGTGGCAACAATGTACAACGTGGTATGCATGTCATTTAGCAACGTAGGAGGGATGACTTGCTTACCAGCAATCTGCGATGATAGGGGCCCGCCAACCGAACACTTGGTTTTAGGCCACGTCGATGGAGGAACTCATTTTATACTGGTAACGTCCCAACTTTGTTAAATGATCAATTAATCAGTTCAACTCTTTTTTACTCTCCTGACAATATTTTTATTGTAGTTGCACATGATCGACACGGAACATCCGGTACCCCCGGTGGCATTGTATTGGAGAACGGCAAGACATTCCTCGACTGCAGGAATACTAAATCGGTACACAGCTCGAATAAACTTATTCAACCAACTATATCAAGCAGATGAACCACGCCGTCGTCGAGCATATCAACAAGCACGGAAGAGCAACTATTTTTGACCCATTATTGTACAATGGATTACATAGAAAAATTAATTCTTTCTCCAATTTAAACATAATTAAATTACTTTGTTCAACGAAATGTTATTATTTTTTTTATGTGAATACTATTAAAAAATTAATCATTAAAAAAATTAAAAAAAAAGCGTTGGTAAGGTAACAAACGACCACAGAAGTCTTTCATAGCCTTAACAACGACCACAGAAGTCGTTGGTTACCTTATGAACGACCTGTGAAGTCGTTATTTAGCCACGACCTCCAGAGCCGTTGGTTGCCTTAACAACGACTGCTGAGGTCGTTGTTAAGGCAACCAACGACTGTTGAGGTCGTTGGGGGCAATTTGGGCAATTCACGCCCGTATTTTACTGTTTTGGTGTGCGTATAACAGCTCAGAACAGTAAAGCATGTCGTGCAACTGAGTTATGCATCTATGATTTACATGCATAATCCAATAATGAATCTCTAAGCTTCATATACAAGCTTATGGTTTTATGTATGTTCATTCACTTTCCAAAAACCATGTGGATGTGAGTGTCATCAATGTGATCACATATATATACCACAAAGAAACCTTTTGATCTCTCATCTTCGATAAGACGAATTGTAAATTAAAGAATGTGTGCTAATAGCAAGTCTGTAAGAAAAAGGGAACAATGAGACACAAAAGCAAAAGCAATTGCGATAATGTTTTAGCAGAATAGAAGACCAATGGGAAACGAAACCAAAAGAAACCTATGTAATATTTCGGCACAGTGTTCCATCCACACGGATTCGAGCCCATGATGTTGAGGTGTTTCCACCACAATCACGGAATTATTTACCACTAAGATATGCCCGAGACAACATCCCCAATTACTTATATATCCCATATATAATTAGGGAAGACATAATTAGGAGTTACCACTGAAGTCCCATGTTATCATATAATTTTCACTTTTTCCCCAAACTACAATTACCTTTTTAAGTTATTCCCTTAAACTTATATCTTTTCAGTTATGCTTTGCTTTTTCTTTTTCAATTTACCTTCTAAAATCATGTTTGTGTTAAAACTTTTGTAATTTACAAAAAATAATTAACATTATGAGTTCATATAAAAATTAACCTCAAATCATATACCATTAAACGAATTCGTACATGTTGGAACCGTACACAAATAACTAATATTGATAAATGAAGATGTAAAATTAGGAAGGAGATGTGTCTATTTTCACAGCAATTCTTGAAATATTAATCTAAAGTCTAAATTATCTTTATTGCATTTGTTGATACATATTTAGCCATCATACATCTAAATTCAACATCCATCATTACTGATCATTTAGTACTAAAATAGTGAAAGGTTGTGGTCCTCTAAAGGATAATAGAATATGCCTCTTCATGTACAAATTTATGTTTTAATGGAGGTCCCTTGTTTTTATCAGCTTATGAGGAATCTAAATTGTTATTTCTCAACAAAAGAAACCAATATCATCTTTGCATGTTAGCATATATCATTGGAACACATGCTGTCTCATGTCATGCATGTTATAGGGTTATGTGATCCATGTTACTTGGATCATCAAAACAAAGCTATCACCGACGGGTCAAATAAATTGTATCTTACATTCTTCGACTCGTAATAGTAAAATATAGATATTTTATGAAAAACGTCAATTAGTCTGAACTGAAATCGATAATATAATAAGTTATAATCATCGCATTAAAGATCCGAGTATGCGAACTTTATTGCAAATGTGATGTCACTTCACCATGGATGGCCCCAATGGTATCCTATACCCCAAGTCTTCAATGAAGATAGATTGAAAATTGATTGATCAAGTACACATAGCCACATGAAGAGTAAAAGGAAAGGACATGTAAAATGGTAGTGAGCCTTTAGGTACTGTTTTGTCAACATACCTTTTCATTTAATCATTCTATTGATGTGTATTATTGGGGTGTGCATATTTCCATGGCTTATTTTCACGATGCCAATTTACCGAATACATGAAATATACGTTGATTTCATGTGTTCAGTATTGTTATCAAACGTGAGTCATAGAAATAAGCGTGGAAATATGATTCAACGTGCTATTGCTATTCTCTTTAAGCAATGTATGTTGTGTATCTTATTGGTGGTTCACTCCTTTTGCTGATGATTGTACAGGGAACCCATTTTGTGAGAGGTTGTACTCAAACCAACATCTTGACCTTTGTGGCTTTGTAGTTTGTACCTTCTAATGGAGATGAAATGCACCATGTTTTTCTTGAAATCCTCATTATGTTTCATACCTCATGTTTCACACTTTCGGGTGGAGGGTCAATCAGCTAGAGATCTAGAGTTTATGGGTTTAACATAATCGATGATCCAACAAAAGATTAATCGGATTGGTTGTATTCATATAGCCGACCCTACTTAGTTGGATAAAGCTTAGTTTGGTATATCATCTCATCCTCTCATCGGGTAGATAATAGTAGTATGATACTATGGGATGTTATAATATACTGTAGTTTTCTACCAGAGAACTGTGAACCTGCTTCAAGTATGGATGTTTTAAGAGAGTTACCTACCACTCTACCAGAGAATGAAACTGCTTCAAGAAAAAATACAAAAGAGAAGTTTCAGACAATGCAAGAAGGGATGCATGCTACAATTTGAGTTACCCTGCAGTTCTTTGGGGCTGGAACGCTGGATCTGGCCCCATCGAAAGAGGAAAAGAGAAGCTCTATATCACTTCGTACTCTAATATGGGATGAGTATGATCAAAGATCCAGAGAAAAGAAAATCAATAGGAGCTCATACAGTGATTATGCAATAGAGCACTAAAGAAGACGCATCTTTAAGAAGCTAGCAAAAAAATTCGACCAAAAACAATTAAAAGAAATTGTAAATACAGATGATGAAGATGCCTGTCGTGAGTGTACATTTTTTGATATATCAGATCTTAAGGAAAGCCTCTCTATGTACATGACACATATAAGATGCTCACATACTCAAGAACCTACAAATCAAACTGATAACAGAATTCCGTAAACTCAAGGAAAGATATGTAATACCATTCAGATGATAAAATAAGCGGACTAATTCCCTGAAGCATTGTCTTGTCATGCTATGTTGAATGTTTCCCTCATACTACTGTTACCTATCTCTGGTAGTAAAACTCTTCAGTTCTGACAAGTCTGGATTATAGCAAACCCTCCAAGACGATGGAATTTGCAAAACTGACTTAAAGAACAGACTAGACAACAAGTTCTCACAAGCTCTCATGTAGTTGGCTTAGAAGCACTTCTGCTCCCTTCTCGTTGTCATCAGATTTACTAATTTCCGTAGTTGATCCATTGCTGGTAAGATGTTCCTCTGACATTGAGATATAGGACATATATTGTTCATCTTCTAGACAGCCCATATTTTTCAAAATTTCCATCACTGCATCCTTACTTGATGTATCAGCTTCTTGCTCACAAAGATTGAGAAGAAAAGACACGTTGACAGGTTTTGGCTTCCAGCTCTTTGATCCCTCTGTTTCTGCAGCATTCTTTAAACAAGACACAGCCTCCAAAATTTTCCTATCCCTGATGTGGCCTTCTGCAAGAATCTCCCATGTCATTGAATTAGGTTTTCCGCCCACTTCCATGATTTGGTTAAAGAAAGACTCAGCTTGATCTGCCAACCCTTTCCTAACATACCAACCCAATAGCACATTTGCTATCCTAGGGTCATACGATGACATAACAGACAGCCAGCTCTCATATATTTCTTCAGCAGCTTCAATATCACCCATTCGGACAAGAGAAGAGACGACAGCATGGTAACCTAGATTAGGTATATTTTGGAACAGTGATTTGTAAATGTTCCATACTCGAAGAACCTCATCCTTGTTACCAAGACTGCCATAGAGACTGATGAGATAGTGATAAGGAATCCGATCATCCCCAGTGATTTTACTTTCAAGCTGCTTCAGACAGTCTTCGGCCTTTTCTGGCTGTTCTAATTTGATATACATTGTAGCCATTGTACTGAAAGTGGTCCAGCTTGGGTTGATAGATGTATCCATCTTCATTTGTTCATATGCTTGCTCCATCTTTTCCAAAGATAATCGGGATCCACAGGAAGATATCCATATGTTATAAGTATATATATCGAAGGGAATTTCTTTTTCCATCATCTCGGAAACAATCGAGTCAACCTTGTCATAATCTTTTAGGTTCATGTAGAGAGTCATCATCACATTAAATGGAAGTGAATGACTAGCGTAGCCCAAGTTTCTCATTTTATCAATTAGAGATTCAGCTTTTTCCTTCATTTTGGCCTGCACAAAGGCGTTCAACAGAGAACCATAAATTCGATTGTCCTTCATGCCATCTGACCATTTCTGGAAATATTCTTCAGCAGCAGATATTCCCTGCACTTTGGAAATTAAATCCAACTGAATGGCGGCATCACTGGTGGACAGTCGAAATCTCTCTGGTCTATTGGCCATCCACTCGTAGACCTGCATGTATATTGAAGGTTGAAAGCTCATATATCAGCACGAAATCAAAGGCAATAAAGAGCTGAAAATTCAAACTGTCTATTGATTATCTGCACTATAAATTAGTCAAGTCCCTCAAACCTTTATCGGAATCATTCACTCAGTCATGGACATGCCTTCTATTTCTCTGGTTACCGATCTTAGTAATATTTACGCTAGGTATATCATTATGAGTGTGAGCTTATAAGTCTGTCTGAGGGATATGTTAGACTAGTTCCCTCATGAACAGATAACATGCTAACAAACAGAATATACCCAAAAGAATCAGAAGTTACTAATCATATTAGAATTGGCACGCTAATGTATATCTTTGAAAACCTCAGTCTAATGTTATTTGATTATTTGTAGAATCTAGGTATAAAAGCAAGTCGGCTAATACTCAGTTTCTTGATCCATTTAAAATAAATATGTACGCACTCAATACAGCACCTCTGGCACTTTCGTATATATCTTTTGCCCGGGTTAAGAAAATTGCAGGCTACGGTATAGAACTAAAGATACATTAACGCGAAGTTATAACGAAAGTTCAATCGTCTGGATGGAGTACTTAAAGCGAGGCTTAAAACAGAGCAAAACAATAAAACACTCATATTTAATGAACATGCTGAACTTATAGCTATATATATCAAATGCCAAGACTAATAAACTACTACTAGTATAGAGCAAAGCTATTTTTAACCATCTATCATATTTCTACTTATCAATCAAAGTAAAGTCATTAAGTACCTGAAAAAAAACTATCTTTAAAACTAATAGACCTAAAGATTCAATTTTTTCGCAATCATTATCACTATTGATACTACTCCCTCATCTAAAAAATATTAGATGGAAAATCTATCAAAAGATAGAATTTCAACATACATTACTACCAACATGATAACCTTGATTCAAATTGAAGTTACGTGTGTAAATTAAGGCTACAACATTTGATAACTTGAACATCGAAAATCAAAACATACAATCCTTTCGAAAAAGAGGAAGTATGATACTCCCTCCAATTATTTTATATTGACGTTTTCGTGTATCCGAATCAAGCTTTCCTCATCAAGTACTTTCTGTTCATTATCATAATAAATATAAAATTGATATCATTGTTCCGTCTTTGCAAATATCCCCATAATATCATAACTAATTGATGGTCAAATTTTGCCACCGAAGAACTATAACACCAATATAGTTGAATTGGAGCTAGTACAAGATTACACTAAAAACGAAAAACATCAATTAAATTAAATGGGAGTTAGTACAAGATTATCCTAAAAACGAAAACGTCAATTAAAGTGAAAAGTAGTCCTAACAATATTATACCTCAAGAGCAAGTTTGAATTTCCTGAACTTCCTGAGCTCCTTAACAATCCTAGAAAGCTCCCATTTTGTGAGGCTTTTAGTTGCAGTCTCATATTGATTGAGTACACTAGAAGGACCCAATTGAGGGTTCTCCATTCTTGATATTTTCCTATAAACTTCTTTCCATTTCTGCATTGACCTCTTCCCATACCCCACTGACCCATAATTATTCTTCACTTCTGAGGCTGAACAAAATGTGATAAAGATTGAATTTTTATGGGCATTAAAGGGCTTTAGGGGGGCATAATTGGAAAAAGGTGATGGAAATGAGAGTGAAGATGATGAGTATGGTAAAGGAAGATGGTGGGTTGAGTTGTGGTGGTGGAGTGGTGGCTTTGATATGGTGGGTTGAAGCAACATGGTGGGGTGGGGTGGGGTGGGGGGGAGGTGGAGCTTTGAAGAATGTATGTGAGGTTTTGAGGGATTCACTAAAGAAGATAAAAGGGCATTTTTGTCTTTTACATATCTTTGTTTTTAATTTTTTTTTTCTATCTATTTTTTTAGCCAAAAGAGAAGTTATCATAAATTGTTTACTCCCTATAATTCTAATTACATGTCGTTTTTATTTTTGCGTGTCCAACTTTGATAATAAATTACTAATTATTTTTTAATTTAAAAAATATAATATAAATATAGATAAATTTATATTTAAGAGTATTTTCATAAAAGTTAATCGAATAGCCTAATGAAAAAAACTATTCGCTTTCCTGCTTATGCATTTCAAATTTGTAACTTCTAGCGGTAAAGTGCATCCCAAATTTACAAGTGCATCTACAAGTCTATTCGATTAACTGATTATGCATTCCAAATTCGTAATTTCTTAGCAAACTATGAAAGTTGGATATATAGAATTACCACACACAAGTTTAAGATATTTATTTGGAATATTGGTTAATATCATAACATAATTATTTTTAATAAATAATTTATATCTTTTGCTTATGTCATTGTTGCACAAAGTTTAAGATATAATTCAATTTAATAAACAATTCGTATGTTATGCTAATAATGTAAAACCATACAATATCTCATGGTGTTTCACTATTTTAGGAATGTTTATTTGATAGAATGTTTGAAAGGAATATTGACTATTTATTAGACTTTCATTGTACCAGGCCAGGCTTAAAAATGGTACCTTTGGAGTTGCTAGAAATGGCTTAGTGCCAAGTCTGTTTACTTTTGGCAGTGTTCTCAGTTTGTTTATCATGAAGGAATATTACTTACACAGTTATTCTACTGCAATGAGTTTATGTGGCCACTGTAGCAACAACAACAAGATCGATAATGCCCCGATGTCAGTGATGAGGCTCCCGCCTAAGTTGTGTAAGGCAAGGTTGAATATTACGCTACCTTACTCTTCGGTAACATGGAGGCTGTTTCCGAAATCACAATACTGATCTATGGCTTTGCAACAAAATGTGGATTCGCATACAATGTTAATGTGGTCATGTGGATGGATCATTAGTTAGATTTTATTTCAGATATGAACTTCTTGACATATAAGTTAGTCTACAGGATCAAGGATTTTAGTTCCCTTGGACTGTCTTGATATCTGCACTGGTTCAGCAGGTTACAGTTCTGAAGCTATTGGATTTTCTTAAACGTACTATCGAAGATTAGTCAAGAGCCCCTTTACGGATATTGAGACATGCTGATGTTGATGATGATCAAAGCCGATGATTGATATTAAGTTCACTTTTTTTTACCGGTTAAAAATGTAAGGCAGAATAATCGATACAATCAACACTCGAAGTGTCACCAAAATAAAAAATAAGAATTCAAATATTGAACGAAGTTCTAAATGAATTATATAGTTACTCAAACACATGAATCATAATTCATTTGGAACGTCATATATGTGTCATACTCAAGTCGAGACATAGTCTAGTGATAAGTATCAAGGTGATTAGGATGAAGATATCAATATCGCGCTTCCAATGTTCTTGAAGTCGATACTTTGATGAAATATTACAGGTCATTGCTTCTGATTTCGTTTCTCGTTGATACTCTCCCTTACACGACTAGTAGACCACATCCCTCGACTGAAAAAAGTCTAGTGATAAGTATCATGGTGATTAGGATGAAGATATCAATATCGCGCTTCCAATGTTCTTGAAGTCGATACTTTGATGAAATATTACAGGTCGTTGCTTCTGATTTCGTTTCTCGTTGATACTCTCCCTTACACGACTAGTAGACCACATCCCTCGACTGAAAAAAGTTTAGAAATCTCCACGCTCCAGCATTCACTTCCAATAAAGGGGGTGGGTGGGGTGGGGGTCTACCCCTCACCCTGATGAACATGAATAGTCGACCGTGAGAACAAGCCTTTTGTCCGATTGAGTACATATGCATAATTGCATACCCCACCAAGTATCAATCTTATCTCGGATCCATTTTTGCTCTCTAGATTGGCCACAAGAAAATAAAACATGATTCAATTATTATATTCATCTCATTGACAAAAACACTTTCTACTTTAATCACTCATCATACCAACCAAATTGCCAATCATAGTTATAGTAATATAACAACTTCATTAGGGGATAATGATTCATCTACTTAGGGACTAAAACAAAAACAAACTTTATGGTAAGAGTTCATTTGATGAGTATACATGTAGTTTAACATATGTTTAAGATTGAGAATATATGTTTAGCATGTTATTATGTCATTTCGAGATCTATCCAATAAATATTTGATCAATATCTACTGTGAACACCCATTAAAAAAAGATTGTACTTAAGTACTAGATCAATAGCACAATTGAAGATGAAAAAAAACAATAAAAATTATGAGTTAATAATACTACTTGTAAGAATAATTGAAAATTTCAGGCGGTATAATCGCATCACCATACTTAAGGTGAGTCCACCATAGGCGAGGCATCCTATTTGAATTTTAAAATTTTCTTTTAAATAACAAATTGGCAACCAAAATTCTTTTGTTATAAGTTTGGTAACCAGAATGATCTTGTCCTGATTCTGCCTATGGAGTCCGCCTATATATAATAAATGGTAGTTTTTTTTTTTTTTACTTTTGATGTAAATTTCTTGAACATTAGGTACTAGTGGGTTAGTTTTTATTTTATTACAAGTGAATATTTTTAGTTGATTGAACATGCAACAAGGACAGCTCATTAAGGTTCTTGGGACCCAAACACCAACCTTTCTTAATGCAAAGGCATGGTCTCAAGCTCTTGAATAATCATGCATTCATGCTCAAGAATTGTTAACATCAAACAATTTCAGACAAAAATTCCAATTTATTATCAATCCTATAATAAATTTCAAGAAATTGGGACACTAAGTTCATGAAAACAATTCAGTTTTTTAGACCATTTTGCAAAATTCCATATGCCATCTAATTTGAGACATTTGAGGTCCTATATATTAATAAACACTGGTCCACTCTGTGTAGATTGTTCCTCTAATCATAGTGTTTGTATGTCAGAATTGAACAATTATTATGAAGATATTATACATCTATAGTAAGAGGGTATGATTAAATTTCATAAAGTTGCAAACATTATATTTATCAAAATCAAGAAAGTAAAATATTTGAAAGCTGCATGGCAAAAGTATCTAAAAAATTCAGAGTTAAAGGGAGGAATTATCAGTGAACTGATGCAAAAAACAGTAGCTATTTGTGCCCACAACTTCACAGCCTGTAGGCAGCCTTGGAAAGTTTGTAAGAAACAGACAATTTTAGAGATAATTCCAAGTTTTCCCATGTGGGATACTTCCTTATAACTCAACCTCTCCAGTCTTTTCTAGCTTGTATGTGTGAAGTGTTGATTGATTTGCTTGTTGTTCTTCTCATAAGTTGTCATAGTTTAGCTATCAAGAATCTGAATGCAACTTTCAGCCATGTGGGAATCAGAATCTGAAGCCGGGACTGGTCACCGCGATTTTGGCAATGGAGGAGTCCTTACTACAACCAAGCTAGGCTTGCAGACAGATGGTTTCGAGCAAAGAGGACTATCATGGTATGCTTCGTTATTTTATCACTAGAACAATTCGATATTCTCGAGGGAACTAATAAAGGTATATTTATTTTGTTGGGGGTCCTCTACATAGGTTTGTCTCGACTGATATTCCAAGTGATTTATTGGTCCAAATAGGGGATGTTACTTTTCATCTTCACAAGGTAGCAACTCTGAATTGGAATTTGTTGCTATTCCAACCATTGACTTTTTAGTTGTACATAATGTTTCGAAAAAAATGGTCCTTATTTGATGATTTGATTTTGTTGGTTTTTGAAGTATCCTTTGCTGTCAAAAAGTGGAAAGTTCAACAGAATAGTATACGAATCAAGGGATGCAGATTTGAGTAAGAAGGTTATAGACGATCTTCCAGGTTAGTGGAGGAGCGAGGAGTGGCACGGGGACTAGTCGCCCCTCAAAAAATTTCGAAAACAAAAGAGATAGAATCCTAATATTCGTTTAGTAAAAAATTAAGTTGTTCGCCCCCTAAATTTATATAGTTTTCTTCATTCGACTAATATTAGTTTATTCGCCCCATAAATTTTTTGGTTCCGTTACTGTTCCAGGTGGACCTGAATCTTTTGAGCTAGCAGCAAAATTCTGTTACGGAATTGCAGTTGATCTATCCGCAACAAACATTTCAGGTCTAAGATGTACTGCAGAATACTTAGAGATGACTGAAGATTTGGAAGAAGGCAACCTGATATTCAAAACTGAAGCTTTTCTTAGTTATGTTGTGTTGTCATCTTGGAGAGATTCAATTATAGTACTAAAAAACTGTGAAAATCTGTCACCCTGGGCAGAGAATCTCCAGATTGTTAGGAGATGCAGCGAATCAATCGCCTGGAAAGCTTGCGCGAATCCTAAAGGAATCAAGTGGCATTATACAGGGAAGCCCCCGAATCCATCAAGCCCCAGATGGAATGAAATGAAAGATTCGAGTCCAAATCGAGGTCATCAGGTCCCCCCTGACTGGTGGTTTGAGGATGTTTCAATATTGAGGATTGATCATTTTGTCAGAGTTATTACAGCAATTAAGGTCAAGGGTATGAGGCATGAATTGATTGGTGCCGCGACTATGCATTATGCTGCAAAATGGCTTCCAGGACTGATCAAAGAAGGCTCGTCTGACGAGACAAGCCATCATAGGAGTGGTGGGGGTAGTAGTAGTAACGGTAGTAGTGGTGGAGGCTGGTTTGGAGGCGGACTTCACATGATTGTAGCAGGAACAAAAGATGATCTAACGACAATTCAGTCGAAAGATCAGAGATTGATTATTGAAAGCCTGATTAGTATCATCCCCCCACAGAAAGATTGTGTTACATGTAGCTTCCTTCTTAGGATCCTAAGAATGGCAAACATGTTGAAAGTTTCCCCAGCCTTAGTTACTGAATTGGAGAAACGTGTGGGAATGCAATTCGAACAAGCGACATTAGCTGATCTCCTCATACCTTCTTACAACAAAAGTGAAACAATGTATGATGTTGATCTTATCCAGAGGTTGTTAGAGCATTTTCTTGTCCAAGAACAGACAGAAAATTTGAGTCCGAGTAGGCGGTCTTTCTCGGACAAGAATGTATTTGATGGTTCAACCCCAAGGGGAGGCAATCCAAATGCTAAAATGAGAGTAGCCAGGCTTGTTGATAGTTATCTTACAGAAGTTTCCAGGGACAAAAATCTTTCTTTGACTAAGTTTCAGGTTTTGGCTGAGGCATTGCCTGAATCTGCAAGAATCTGCGATGATGGGCTTTACAGAGCTATCGATTCTTATCTTAAGGTAACCCTGAATTCAATTTTTCCATGACAACATGGTTTTGGATTTACATTTTGCATGTCGTACAATGTTACACGATTTCGGGTTATTTTATAAACATCAACATACGCGTTTGTGATAGTTTTAAGCAGTATAACATAGTGGTCGTGTAAAGTGTAACATATGATCCAATCCGTGACAGGCTCATCCAACGCTCACGGAACACGAAAGGAAGAGGCTGTGCAGAGTAATGGACTGCCAGAAACTGTCAATGGATGCATGCATGCATGCTGCTCAAAACGAAAGGCTTCCGTTAAGAGTAGTAATCCAAGTCCTCTTCTCAGAACAAGTTAAACTCAGCAATGCCTTAGCCACCACTACACTCAAAGAAACTGGAGATGCATACCAACCCCTCGTCTCCAATCGAAAGACGTTACTAGAGGCAGCACCACAATCATTTCAAGAAGGGTGGGCAACTGCAAAAAAGGACATAAATACACTGAAATTTGAGCTTGAAAGTGTGAAAACAAAGTATTTGGAATTGCAGAATGAGTTTGATACATTGCAGAGACAGTTTGATAAGATGATAAAGCCTAAACAACAATCTGCTTGGAGTTCAGGCTGGAAGAAACTTAGCAAACTTGGGAAGAATAATCATGGGGAAGGTCAAGAAATTGGATCACAAATGCCTAATGCAGAGCAGACTAGAAAGACCCCAAGAAGGTGGAGAAATTCCATTTCTTGAGAAGGTTTTTTGAGGGTAAAATAGTCATATGGGAATCAGTAATATTTTTATCACTTTTGGTAGAAAATATTTGTTGTTCTGATATTTGTTTTTCTTGTTTCCTGCAATATTTCCCAGAAGAATATGTCTGTCTTTTTCCCTTTTGACTAAGGTAGCTATTTTAAATTGCATGATTTTCATACAATGATAGACAAATAGTTTGGGTTGTATTGCAATTCTATGTTTCTTTATTAAGTGATAATATTTTATATGAATTGTATTATTGGGATTAGAAGCAATATTGTTTTTATTTAAATATTATATGCGATTTTTTTAAAAGAAAATCGGTTAAAAGAGGTGTGATTTGACTTTTGATTCCTATCGATGTACTCCCTCCGTCCCTAAAAAATTAATACATTTTAATTTTTGGTGGTCAAACTTTAACAGATTTGATCAAGAATTTTCATTAAACGATAAGGAATAATATAGTCATGTGTGATCTTGTTAGATTCGTCTCAATATATATTTTTTTGAAATATGAACTTTTTATAACTTTTTCGGAGGTAGAATAAGAGATATTTATGTTTTAAATTATACTTTGTTGACCATCAAAAGTCAAAATGTACCAATCTTTTAAGGACGGAGGGAGTACTAAATTGTGAGATCACCAATCACATTCTATTTATGTTTCTTTTGGTATTTATCCATCTATTTTGTCAATCTACAAGCACTACATGGTATTATCAGTTTGTTTTTTTAGACATATAAATAACTAAAAACAAGAATATAATTTATTTTGAAAATATCACCAGGCGACAAAAAGATTTATATTTATATTCGATCAATTTATGACAGTACTATACTTTGCATACAAATAACTCTCTTCGTCCTAAAAGATCGATCTTAATAATTTTTTAGATTTCAAATTTATAAATTTTGACAACATAAATGACTCGCACTATTGGGTTCCTCGCTTAGGAATTCAAGATTGTCAAACCATGCATGTATGCATGGGGTTGACGAGCTTGTTTGATCGACGTAGGAATCCTAATCAAGGTCGAAGTTCTAAATATTAGATAAGGTTGAGGGGTTGTAATTGTTGTACGATTAGGATTGTAATCCTAACACAATTAGGACAATCTAGTTATCTATAAATAGGTGCACCACTTGAGTT
>CM016567.1:13944553-14058785 GCA_003412495.2 Echium plantagineum | reverse complement strand
CTAACTATTTGTGCATGTACTGATATTTTCTCGTGGACTTTCGTCTGATGTTTTTAACTAATTTTCTTTGTTATTCTCGCCACGTTGCTTCACGCCATTCGTGAGCTTGAATAAACAACCGATCTAACATTGTGACATCGAATGGATATAGGATGTTTCGATAAGATCGTCCAGTAATTTTAAAAGCACTTCTGGATTTGTTTGATCCTGATCCTTCCACCGAGGAGTATTTGGTGGAGATTGTGTAGTGGTTTTGTTGTAGACTTGTAGTCTCCCTTTCCGTTCCCTGCCCCTCACACTCCTCTCTCGGGTTTTTAACATTGGTGATAAATCAAATACTATAACAATTATAATTTATAGCTAATATTTGGGGTCTTAGGCGAAAAAAATGTGGAAAGACAAAAACATCCATGTTAAAACTAACGGATTTGATTTTTTCACTGAAAATTGTCAAAGTGACCAAATTGAGTGACCACATTTGGTCGGTCTGAAATGTGAGTCCGGTTTCGGTGCATCAATAATTCCATGCATCAGGTTCATCAATGTATCCATTTGAAGGTTTCACTTGGGTATTGTACCCACTTGAAACTTCATCATTGGTACAAGAAACAATATCAACATAACTTATACCCAAATTATACTATAACAATAGTACAGTACCACATATTTATCAATCCAAAATAAAAGTAGTAAATATATATGTGATTTGTAAATTCACCCACAAATATATAGATAATCGTAGCGTGATCCTTAATTACATAGATAATTACATCGTGACCCTTAATTATAAGATATTATGCCCAAACCCCCTTGATGAACTTGATGCATGGAAGTATTGATGCACCCAATCTTTTCACTGAAATTTTAGTGATCTAATTGCTTTTTGTGTCAAACATTGGTGATATCAGAGGCTATTACCCCTATTATTTAAAAAAAGAAAATTACATTATAAAAGTAAATTAAGTAAATGAAAAAGAATTTAGTGCTTAGAATAATAGAATAATTTAATAATAGATATATTTATTGGATTGTCTTAAGGTTATTTGTATTTTTTTTAATTATTTGTATTTTTGTCCAAATGATATCATATTGGGGGCAGAGACATCTGTTTTTATTAGAATGTCTTGTCAGGACACGAACCCAGGACCTTCAATTGTGGAGGTTGGGTCGATAACCACTAGGCTACACATTATATGATAAGCTAATATAGTTAATAGGAGTAGTTTTTTTAAAACAAGCACACTTATTATGCTCTTATTCACGTGTCATGATTTGGCACATTAAACAGGACATGATTCCTTTGAAGTAAAGACTCGTAATTTATAAACGAAAGTAATTATTTTACCATAATGTAAGAAGTTGCAGATTTTTAAAACAATATATATATATATATGATCATAAGTAAGATATGCTTTAAGGAACTTTTGTGTAATGATTATCGATCATAACAATTAAACTTGTTCCCTTAAACTTCGAGTAATACCTCGAACTTCAATTATTCCTACTCGTTCGATCGAACGTCGTCAAGTAGAAATGAACCGTTAAACAATTCGGTTCAACTAGTTGGTTTGGAGTTTGTAGAGTGAATATTGTCGAGCCTTTGTATCCAACAAACAAGAGAAAAAACACAAGTGATAAATCATTGGAAGTAAGTTGATTATTAATTCGTACATAATATTGTACATTCTGATTACTTAAATATATAAAAGAAACTCAACCAAATGTTTTCTGGCTACAGTTACAACTTACAACAATAATAATGAAAAAATAATCAAAAGGACTGCAATATCAAACTCCAACATATCAAGGAGAAAAAAAACTGGATACTGCAAAGATCACAAGCAATAGTCATGCCTGAGATAGTGCAACCAAACGAACGAACGAAAGAATAAAAGATTCGAGTCAGCTTTCTCATATCCGACACTTAAAATGTCGAATGTCAGATATGAATTAAGTGAAATAGTTTACCATGCTTGGTGGAACTTGCCCTTTATTAGGCTTAATTAGCCGTTGCAATGGGGGTCCTGGGGCTCGGTAGTCCCATGTAAGAAATCCTTGGAGAAAGATGGATTCTTGGACTCGGCCTTGGTGATGGGATCGGACCATATGAACTGGTTGCTCCATTAGGTACTCGAGGAGACAAATTGACTTGTTCAAGTGCTCGGAACTGCAATTCTGAAGGATACTCTCTAACACAGCCAATCCTAGGTCCTGTTCCGGTTGACCATTTAGCAGACAG
Organism: Echium plantagineum; assembly: GCA_003412495.2. NCBI lineage: Eukaryota > Viridiplantae > Streptophyta > Magnoliopsida > Boraginales > Boraginaceae > Echium > Echium plantagineum. The sequence goes on along the minus strand of CM016567.1, from coordinate 14,056,546 downwards.
GCGCTTAGCCAACTTAAATTCTGGACCGTATATCCCCATTTCATCAGCTTGTTTATCACTCTGATCGCTAGTGGTAGTTGTGTCTTCCTTTCGTTTAAATGAGTTTCGAGCTTCCAACTTTTTAAGGACACAAAGATCCACGATACCATTGTTGCACGACTCCTCACTAGCCACCTTATGCAGCGGCCAGTCCTCATCAATTGCACATTTCTGTTGGGCAAAAAAAGGTACTACATTAGGTTCATAACTTAAATACAGGACATTGTTGATTAAGTAACTCATATAAGTTCATTATGTACATAGTGTACTTCATATTAAAATTCTACCTTCACGTTAGAAAGATCTACGCCATGCTCCTCAAGGAAGCTAATGAACTCCTGGAAATTTTCTTCCGTTGGGTGATAATGACCACTATAAGGCCAAATAGCCTGCAGATGGATGGAAAACAAGGTGCATTGAGATTAGTATTAATAGCTAGCAATGTTGACAAAGTACAAGCGTTTAGCGGAAGTTTTACTATACCTCAAGCATACCACCATGAGCAACCAATCTTCCCGCTGCAGTGATAGCAGCACCAGCCAAAAAACTTGAGTGCTGAAATACACCTTTCTTTTTCTGTCCTACATACAAGATCCTTGATGTGCTAAGAACGAATATCGACTTTGAGCCTTCAACTGAGTCAACAAAGTCGCCACTATGTTTATACAGAAGCTTCCCATCTTCAACAACAACTTCATATGATTTTCTTTCTTTCTGAGATATGAACAAACAAAACTGTAAGTATAAGATGTTCACTCATGAGTTAAGATGAATAAATATTGCACTATTGACATTGGACTTACAGGTCCTAGATACGTTATGCATTGACGATTCAAATTAACCCTTGAACATTTAGTCAGACTGAGTTCTCTCCCATCTCCAACATCCAACCTTCACATCACACATTACAAATGTCAGCCAAGTCACATCAAGCTAATATGGTATCGAAAACACCCTCAAGAGAGTGCCGATGCATGAAAAGGCACTTTCTGTCGAGCTGTCCCAATCTCTCTTCAATATCATGTCCTTATAGTTAAGTAATTCATTTATTCATCTCATTCAATAAACTGGAAAAAGTCACATGAAATACTCACCAGTAGAAAAAAGGTTGGGCGCTTTGACTTTGGAACCAGGTGTCATAATAGAAGTGTAGGTTATGTCCATAGCGATGGCGTGGATCAATCTGTTAAAGAACGGGCAATTATCAGCAAAAATCAATTTTGCCAGTCGATGACTGGGATATGAAGAAAAACGATAAGATGTCATCCTTAAACTAAAACAACAAGTTCAATATTGTTAACCCGTGCAGTCGATTAAACTAGAGATAACTATCCTACTTGAAACAACAAGTTGAATATTGTTCAATCCATAGTCGAAAAAATGTGGCAACTTACAGCTTCAAGCCAATGCTGCAGAGCGAGTTTCTGAGCCTTCTCATCCTTTGACAATCCTTTCCCTACCTACGAAATTGAGAAACTTATTAAGTACAATTTGACAACTATGCTATTAGAAGCATACTTCACTAAATTCATCAATTTCCTCAAAGATCACTCATTAACCTTAGCAGCCCGAGTTCTCGCCCTTGCCCACCGCGAAACAGCAGTTTCTGGTTTCTCAACATTAAAGAAAGAAACTGAACTCTGCTTTAAAGCTGCAAAGTCCAATGCCTTCCACCTGAAAATCCAACCGAACACAATTAGCCAACCACAAAGACTCACAACAAACTTAGAAACGCCATTCACCTATAGGCTATAAGGACATACCAAAGTTCCTCAGCCACAACTGCACAATCTGCAAGGTTCCTTCGAGTCCGGTAACTTTTGTAAAACTTCTGCACCTGAACTGCTGCAGCATCAAGCTCAACGACAGGCCTTGGCGAAAACATGATAGCAGGTTCAGGAAGACGAGCAGTTGGAGTCCTAAAATTTTGCTCTGGCTTTCTTGTGTCCATCACTAGATCTTTGAACGAAAGCGACGATTGAAGGATTAGCTTCGCAGGCTCATTGTTCATTAACTTGATCATATTCTTCCTGTTCTTTTCATTACCACTTGGCTTGCAAACATTTCTTGATTCTGTCTCCTTAAAACTATCTACTTTCTTAAAGCTATTTGTTCTCACAGTCATCTCCTTCAATTATACCCTTAATCTGCATGGTCAACGCCTCAAATTATATACTAAATCTCTTACATACTATAATGTAAGAAGCAAATCATGACAGACAACTAAAAATCAAAACTAGATATTAAATCTACCACTAAAAGCAAACTTCATGCATCATTACAAGCTAACAATAATCTCACCAAGCCACTAGCCCAGTGTTGTATTACTGTATTACTCGCTATCTAGATACGAGGCTGGGTTCGAGTCATTGCAATGACAGCGGCCGAATTATTAAAAAAACATTATTTTGCAGAATACCCAACTAAAATTTATGTCCATATTGCAGAATTCAATAAACAAAACATGCAAAACAAACATGAGTATATAAATTCCTCACCTCAATTTTTGCTCCTTGTTCTTGAAATTATTAAAAGAATGTGTTAATGAAGATAAATTGATAACAACCTTGTTTACACCCCCCCTCTTCTTATACAACTCCAACAAATATATCAAGAATCCTAAAATGTGAAAATGGACCCTGAAATTTGAGTCAAATGGTAAACACGTGGACTTTGAAAACCAAGATTTTAGTTGAACAAAAAAGTCAAAATCCACTTCACTTATATCTCAAAAAAGATCTTGAAATTATGTAGAAAACCAACTACTGCAAAAGTGCCTAGACTTTAATTTTGTTCAAAGGTTTGAGCATTCAAATAAAGGACGAGCCACAAAATTTGATATATTCAAAGATTGGAACAAAGACTTTTTTGAGTTGAAACTTGAGAAAAATGAGTTACTATATACTACAAATTTATATGGTCCTTTAGGAAACTGTATAGAAGAAGCGTGTCGATTGAAGCTAGATGGAGGGGGGGGGGGGCATGGTGACTATGTTACTGTAGATAAATGGTCAAATTCAGTCGGCTAACATTTTTCTTTTTTTTTATTTAATTCTGTAATGATGTGGAAATGAGTACGATAGGAATTGTACTATTTCTACAATTACTCTGTTTTGGTTGAAGTAAGTTTCACGTAATAAGTCGTGAAGCATTAGTACCACTAGTCGGAGTAGATTGTGGGTTATGAACATTCATCGTGGACTGGTGGGTGAAGTTAAAATGTGACAATCTGTTAGGGATGGAGGGAGTACAATTCAAGAAATAATAAGTACTTGATCGTGGACATAAAAGTTATCTATTTTAGCCGCTATTGATTGGGTAGCTTGTGTTGGGAGATTTGGAGTCGACGCAATAATATATGAACGAAATATAGCGTAGATTAAGCAACTTCGATTGACATGTTCGATAAAAGAAATGATGATAAGTCCAGTAATATAAGTTTATAAGTTATAACGAAGCTCCTCAGTTATTCCACCAACGATGACAACCTTACGGGCAGTCATTATATGTTGTTCAATCATATCATATGATTATAGAAAGAATTTTTAGGGGGAAAATATATTAACTTTAAATCATTATTTTGTACTTTAACAATAAAATTTTATCAATATTAGATATCATAGCCCATAGTTGGATACCATAGCATGCTATTAACATACAATAAATTTTGTGAGCATCATATTGATCTTAGTCATTCAAGTAGGAATATTGAGTTGATGAGTTCGATTTTCGTAATGTATTTAGAGTTGAAGAGCCAGTTGGATACGATGAGTCTCCAACTTTTATAATATTATAATTTTCATTATTCAACTTCTATGTTGCTCATAATTTAGTAAAATATAAACAACATTACATTATATACTATCACATTTGCCCTTGCATTATTCTAAATTTCATCATTTAAACATGTATTTACATAAAATTATTTTTTAGTCATTTAAGAAAGAAAGAAAATAAAAGTGAAAAGTCAAACTTGTTACCAAGTCGTTGATACAATTTCTGGTCTTTTTCCTATCCAATTCTGCCAAATTTGCTACTGTCTACACGTACGATTTGGGTTACGAGTGCACGAGCACGACTATGAGTCTATGACTATTTTACCTCTACACTTTAAATTGCGTGTTATATTTTGGTGCAATTTATTTTGTTAAATTTTTATTTAACTCAATTATTTTTTATCAACATTATAAAAAAGAATCCAAAATAAGTTCTAATTGTTAACAATATTAGGAAATCGTTATTACTATTTGCTCATCAGCTACACACTTATCTAAACCATTTATGTTCATCGGTTTTATTTGCAGGGACCAAAATATAACATTAACACGCTTACTAACTTATTATAACCATTTCAACAATTGTTTCTTCTCCAACAATATATAGACCGGAAGGTAAGACATTAGGCAAAACAAGTTGAAGTATTTGGATGAACTCTTTTTCTTGATGGTTAATTACATAATTGTCGAGTATGTTCAAGGATCTGCAAAATATATGGTGAATTAGTAATGAATGATTAAGCTATGAAATTAGAGTCCATTAAATTTTTGTCATTGATGACAAAAAATGTAAATTATTTATATTATATTATTTTTTTGTTACAATTTGGATAACACATATAATTCTTAGAAAAAATTTAGTAATCTCACTTATGTGAGCTTATTTTTGCAAGTAATACTAATATATACCAATATGCTTAATAATTTTGAAACATATACTAAATAAGTGAATAAAATAATTTTGATATATTTTTTGTTGTACTTTTTCAATATGTATCATTTTAAAATAGTATATTTCGGTGATATATATAATTTTTACATTGAAATAATTGAGTACATATATAGATTGATGAAAATTAATAACCATTTCCTTGTTCTCATAATTAGAAAATTAATTAAGATTAGTTGTGTTATGCATAAGTATGAAATATTTGCATTTATATGTGAAAAGTGCATGGCCACATGACCACATCTTTAAAAGAGAAAGAGACGAGTGACATCTGGTTGTAAAGAGAGATATATATAAAAAGATATTGCACGATTGCTTTTCAATTATCTCCATTCTGGTCTTTATTGATGGCAATCTTATTTAATGTTTAGGTTATGTTCACTTTACGGCTGGCTGCGAGGTCAGTATTTTGTTATCCCCTTGAACACTTAGTTTGAGTATTTGACTCGATAGATCGTTTTAAAAAATTATTGGATAAATTAGAAAACTATAAAATTTGTGATTATGTATAAGTGAGGTTTGAAAGTTTTATTATTAATATTATAAAATAATTATGGCTTATATAATTTATCAATGTTTCAAATATACTCATGTACTTTTCATTTTTGTTAAAAAATAAGAGTTTCATGTATTTTGTCTCAACGAGTTGGATAATAAACGAGGTGAGTCATGTAGTTAACTTGAGGAGTCGGATACACCAATACCCGAATTGGGTCAACTCATTTCCAACACTCGTATTATTGCTTGATGCATGTGAAATAAAATAAAAGTTATCTTTTCAATATAATTCTTTGTCAATATAAGAATCGATCCTCTTTCGAAACAATAATCATCGTGACATAATTTTGATTTAAATATATAATTGTAAGACTGCTCCACTTAACACCAACTGAGTTTAAGTAGGTGATTCTTTGGTTTATGAAGTGTGCGCTCTCCTTTCATATGGGTGTGCCCCATACTTGATTAATAAAATATTTACCATAATGTTCCAAGTAATTGGTCAAATTTGCCAATTAAACAAAAAAGTAAAATGTTTGTTGTGACGTATTACACCTCAGTAAACTAAACATGTAAATGAAATTGCTATAGCCATATATAAAAGTTAATTAAAATATAAATAAAAAATTAATAACACAAACTAAGCTTAATGATTCACTAAATATCGACTAATTTATGTTTAAAGAATGTGAGAAGAATCCCAAATGGATGGATAGTCAAATATATGGAAAGGCCACGGTTTGTGTAACAATGTTTTAAAAAGGATGCTCTATTATGGGGAGTTGAACTTTTAAATAATAATTTTAAATAATAATTTAGTTCATTATCAATAAAACATCTATGTCTAGGACAACCTGATGTTCATGAAACAATCCATTGTATAAAAGATTTATTAGTAGGGACTTGAACTTCTATTACGCCATAGGCTCTACTTTTGTAAAATATCCATACTTCAAATTCTCTTTTTAAATCAATACATTTTTATTATTTGACTATTATAAAGTGTATTGAAATCGTTTCAAGAATTATTATATCAGAGTGATACAAACAACTATACAAACTGTTAATTTAGGAGTGAAATATATAAGAACTCATAACACATCTAACCTATTAGCCTCTCAATCTTTTGCTCACACAAAATGTTATTTATTGTATCCTCTGTGTATTTAAAATTATCTTTAATGTATTATGAGCTACTCCTTATAAAAACATAGGTAGGTTGGCCAAGGTGAAAGAATATCACAAGAATATCACATAGAGACTATATTACCATAATTGCTAGCAGAACATTATATTGATAGCAAGAATAGAACGGAACGTTCTTTAGTTTTAACATTTGTATATTATATTTCGACTTTAAAACTTTATAGATTATTGTTGATAATCCGATATTATAACAGTTAATCTCATTACCAATCTCATGCGCTAACAATTTTATCGAGTACTTATGTTATTCTAGTTCTTAAATATGCATTAATTCATATTTTTCATTTGAGTTCTATTTCCTTCTATTATTGAGTATTTAAAGATTTAAGAAATTAATGTGAAAGTGGAGATTTATACAATTTGACAGTTGAACGCTGCCAAAGAAGAACATCTCGAAATCTGGGAATGCGAATATTCAACAATTTTTTATACATATATTTATTGGTGATCAACAATTTATGTAGCCATTTTTATAGTGCAAGTTGCGAATACCATCATATTTTTTGGTAACAAGTTGATATAAATCAACCAAAATGGCCACGTTTTGGCAGTTGACTTGCCGCCAAAAACACAACAATTACTAATACGAGTATTTTACATATGTGCACATCTCCAGATTGGCATAATAGTAGTTGAGTACGTGTGTGATGTGTCCCTCAGTTATTTTATTTAAATTGGAATATTAAATAATTAAATGAATGATGATGTACTTTCCTATACAAAAACTTTAATTTATTGTATCATGCTTATGAAATATTGTGTTGTTAATATAAATTTATTCGTATGTACGTCGTTGTATATATATTTATATTATAGTGAAATTCAGCAGTGGCTAATTCGTTCACTTAAAACGGTTGATCATCTGTCGACGATCTTTAACTAATATTGAAAAATATAAAATATTCGTTTTATATTTATGATGGATACCATTATTTTCGTTTAAGCAACTTGCAAGAGTATTTTATGTACTTCCAAGATTAAGGGCCCTTCCCTCCCTTAGCAATTAATGATGCATACCAATCTTGCAAGTGTACTATATATACTTCCAAGATTGTGGGGCATATTGCCCCCCTCTCCCAGGTAATCAATAAGAGGATTTTATTGAGTTAATCACATAATCTAGTAATAAGATTAATGATTCGAAGGTTTTAGATTTAAGACTCATTTCATTGTTGTTATTATAACAAAAGTTTTAAATAAATTGCAAGCTAATTTAATATTTAGTATGCATCATAATTCATACATGTATTATAACGTTCATAACTTGATCATATATATATACATATTTCAAAATGACATTTTCGATCACATGTATTTCAAAAGTAACTCACTTAGTACTTCAGTGATATTGAATATTACATTTGACTTTTTCCGATCATACATATCTCTTACGTTCATCATTCAATTATACATATTTTATCACATATGTCTGCAAATGTATTTCCTTAGTACTTTCACTATACCCTAGCTAACAACCCACCGAGTGCTACATCATATTAACCGTTAAATTTTGACTTTTTTGACAAAATTGAAGGGACAAAATTCTCCATAACTAGTTTCAATTTAAGTGTCTACTTTTTCTAAAAAAGTAACTATTATTTCTTGCATTTTATTTGTTTTTACTTGCCATTTCTATCATTTTATTTGTATTTTGTTTGCCATTTTGTTTCATTTTATATCATTTCAAATATGTCCAAACAAAAATATTAATCCCAAAATTCTTATAAAAATCGACAAATAACTAAAAATAAATTTTGAACAAATTTTTCAAAAAATCATATTTGACGGTCAATATATCGAAAGTACTTACATTTTGCAACATATGTGGACCGAAAAAGTCCTTTTAGACCTTACATAACATGCTCGACTGTGCATTAACCCTTTAAATACTTGGACTAGTAAGGATCTAAGAGCAATTATAGTAAAACCTGAACTACTTCTCATCTCTAGAATAAAACGACAATTAATAAAGTGAAATTTTTTCGCTATATATATCTTAACCTAGTGTACATCAAAATTTGAAAAATCTATGTGATAATTTATAGATTGAAAGTTTGAAGCCGCCTTCAAACTCTTCACTCATTTTACACTAGTTGCATCATTTTCTCTCTCTTCATTTTAAGTCTTATTATTTTTATCTTCTTTTTTCAAATAAAGTTATATTAATTATTTACTTATTGGATATTGACGATGGAGCTTAAAGATATATATTCATTTCAAAATATATTTTATTTTTAAGTAAACATAAAAGTAATTATTAATTTAATTTCAAATTTTACTATATTTATCTTCATATTAAAATCTGACATGAAGACTCTAAAAGGACTCAAATACATTACAAAATTACTGTCGATGGCTCAATAGCCTAATAACATACGATCCAAACTTTTTTTTTACAAATTAGCGATAAGATGATGAGTATCGAGCCCAGGACCTTTTAGTCACTGGCCAGAGCCTTTTCCACTAGGCTATTCGATTAACTTAACATCCGACCAACCTTTGAATACAAAAACACTTTGAATACTAAAAGTATGAATTCGAACCTTGTTGGAGACAAATTTGTCTCATATTATAATCTAACTTTCTAATTAAAAAATTCTATATTTATTAATTTGTAATACCACCGTACGCTGTAACCATCATCCATTGCTAATTTATAAAAAAGAAAATACATCACAAATTTACAACTATTATTAATTTTTAATGTTTATGTCCTCCCAGTGTTGTCAATTTTATTCATCTCTACAGAAAGTCATGGGCTCATGGCATCAGTGTGGCAATTTATATGATCAGCAACCATAAACACGAATCATACTTGTTTCATGCATAGTACTAGATTTGAGTATGAACTACACCTAAAATAGAAAAACACCATCTCAACAAGAAGTATGAACTATACACCTAGAACAGAAAAACACCATCTCAAGAAGGCCTTCAATGATAACTGCTTTCTCTCGATGGTTCATCGCTGCCCATCTATTAACAGCCCCCTCTACTGCCGGTCTATGGTTCATCGCCGCCCATCTGTTAACCGTCCCCTCTACTGCCGGTCTATAGTCTACACCCGCCTGTCTGTCCCTCTATCATTGATTGCTCTGAGAAAGCAACTCCTTGTAACCTACATCCACCTCTCCTGTTAAGAGAAATGCGAAAGTCCCAGTTAAAGATCAATGAAAATGCAGCTAAGAGGGGAACACAAAATCTTAAATATTGCAGGCACTTTGAATCTACTGATGCCAACTGCTTACCACTTGTCTAATGAAGTGGAGAAAGTTTCCTGCTCATACAATCCTCTTTTGGTTGCTTTGCAATTAGATCTTCTAGTTCAAGAAAGAGTTCAGATTCATTCTTACTCTCTTCTGCACTACTCTCATAAATCATTTCATCTTCCATCAACTTCTCCCACAATATGAAGTTCTCAGACTGGCCATTGTCCGAATTTCCCATCCCAGAAGAGGCTTTCGCGTTTTCGTCACGTTCATTGGGACTGCCAGAATCCTCAGATGAGAAGAGTGTTTGCATTTCTGGATCAGCACTACACAACTCCTCAGCAGCCGAGTTTCTTCCAACGCCGCAGCTTGAAGGGGTAGCACCCAACCTTCTCCTCTTCGAAATTTCACCAGAATCGACGGCTTTCCTCTGCCTTAACGTCTCAACAATGTGGTGCATTAACAAAGGGTTACTAAATGCTTTGATCATGAACATAAACATAGATTTCTGCCTCGCCTCGCTATACTGCAGACGTTTTTTAACGTTACTCAAATAATCCTCTGCACTCTCTTGTTGCTTCTTCAGCTTCATAAGCTCATCCTTCAATGTGTTCTGATCATTCTTCAACTTCTGCATTTCTTCATCGCCTCCATAGCCATAACGTTGTTGTCGTGTTCCTTCAGACGTTATCACTTGTGCGTACTGTTTTCGCCTCTTTATATTCTTGAGCAAATGCTTCTTCCCTTTTCGAAACCCCTCGTTTGCAAATTCCCATCTATCTGAATCAACCTTCCTAAAACGCTGAAGGATCCCACAAGCACAAACATTATAGAAGAACAAAATCAACCAAATTGTCCAAACACACATGATTTCCAAAATTGTATACTCAATTTCCAAATAGCTAAAGATTAATCATCCATATATCCCAGGTGAGAATAACCATAGAAGTACTACAAGATACATCATCCATTTCAAAAAGATTGTCCCGATTGTTCATCAATTATCTCAAAATTACCGAACTTTATAAACTTAATTGACACACTAGCTTCGATTTGAATCACAATTACCATCCTTACTTGTTTCGGGATAGGCCCGAGAGTGAAGTGCATACACTATCTACTAGCACTACAAAATAGATACTACTTCTTAAAGAGTATCCACTAAGACTGAATCAAAATGATAATGTTCTTTCTAAAACGAAATGATCAAAACTCAAAACTCAAACTAAAACTAAGTTACACTTACATACATACGAAAAATAAAAATCATTAACATTTGGAAGAAACCAATATACTCATAATGACTATAGTTACTTCCATAGTTTATACAAACATAACATATGATTTTTTTTTTTTGTAAATTAGCGATGAGGTAAGTTTGGTATCACTAACAAGAGTCTTTTCCACTAGTCTACTAGTCTATTCGATTAATCGATTAACTCAAACATAACATATAATTTAAATAGACAAATGAGTTTAAAATACTTACATAAGTATTAAGCTGGCGTACAAAGCTGGAGAAATTATTATGCTTAAAATGTCTGGGAAGAATATCAGTAGAAAATCTATGAGGATCCCAAACAACAAAGCTAGTCTCACTATCACACCATGATATAACACCATCAGTACTGGGATCATCCACCATTTCAAACGTCTTCTTCAAGAAAGGCGGCGGTGCCACCTCATGCAACCCCTCGATCGGCTTCACCTCCACCACACCGCCACCGTCCGAGCCACCGCTACTACAAATGCTCATTTCACCATCCTCCTTACCAAAAAACACCTCAGGCTCTTCTTTTACATACATCACTTGGTCATTTTTCATCTCCATCATTCAGAACAAAATAAATATACCCTTCACAATAAAAATGCAATCTTTCTGAATTCGGATAAGTTTGGATCACAAAAAAAAATCCCCTTTTTCAAGGAAATCACAATTTATGCTAAATTAAGGGGTTTAAAGAAAAGGGTTATGTTTGTTAATGAAAATAGATATAGATGACTAATTGACTACTATTTTGGGACAGCAAGATGTTGTAATATATAGTACTGTTATTGAAAAATAATCCATTTTCTTAGTGAAATTTGTTTGCAACTGGAAATGGATAAAACCTTTTTTCTAGTGTGGAAGTGTTAACTTTTTCTGAATTTTGCTAATGAAAATGGATAAATGTGACAACAATTTTGGGACAAGAACCTTTTTTCTAGTGTGGAAGTGTCAGGTTTTTTTCTGAATTTTGGTAATGAAAATGGATAAATGTGACTACAATTTTGGGACAAGAAGTAGGTGATGTATATAGTAGTAGGGAGAAAAAAGAAGAAAATACGTGGGGGTTAAGAAAAGTGTAGACAAGTGTCACTATTGTCTTTGCCATATGTTGCAATAAGCTTGCTCACAAATCTGCAGTGTAGTTGTCCACATCATTTAAGTCCTTTTATTTACTCGAAACTACTCGGTGACCCACTCATTTTTGTTTGTGTTTTTGCACAGATGTCCTTCTATTAATTGGTAATTTGGATTGTTGCCATCAAGTGTTGTGGTGGTGGTGGTGTTGTGTGGAACCAGGTGTTGTCTTGTTTGGTTGAGCTTATTATTGCAATTGATTGGGTAGTGGTTTGATTTGTCATTTAGGTGTGATCGGTTATCGAGTTAAAAATATTCGAGAGGATTGTGACGCTGATATGTTATTTTTGTTGAACTGATTATCAAACGAGAGACTTAAGTATATGCGGTGTATATGAAAGCTCAATGCTAAGAATCTAAATGTTGTAAATGTTCATCACCCGTTAGGTAAAGCTAAAATCTTACTGGATAAGCCGGTATTCGATTCGCTTGCAGCAGTAGAGGCTAATAGTGTCCCGAAGACACGAATGTAATTGATGTGAACAATGCACATTGATAAATGAACTTACGCATGCACGAGTGTATAAAAACTAGGCAATTATACTCGATAAAAAAAAGTGTCCATAAGTCAAGGCTTTAGCCCATTACTAATTGGCAATTTAAGCCCAAACCGAAACCCAAGCCCATCTAACAAACTAGCCTAAATCTGGGTCTATATATTAAATCTTCATAAACCCTAGGTACCTCCTTTCATTCGTTAGACACCACAACCCCCTCCCCCCCCCCCCCCCCCCCTCCAAATTGTCGAAATGGTGAGTAATTTTTTTCAAGCCTGTTACATTTCAAAGTTATCACATTGTTTATGCATAATTATTTATTGCTTTTGCTTTTTAATTTTTAGTAATAAATTTGGTCGATTGATTTTAATTTTTTCAGGCCAAGAGGACCAAGAAGGTCGGGATTGTTGGCAAATATGGTACGTATCAATTAATGTTATTGCGCATTTTGATAAATTGAAGAAATTTTATTGCTTCTGTATTATTTATTAATCCCTATTTTAATATGAAATTTGCAAAAAATAGCATCTTTTTTAGCAATTCTTTAGTTGGAAAGAGTAGAAGTTATCTTAAATGATTAAGAAGTAGAAACCTTTTTTGGAGGATAAAAGACCATATTCTTTTTTATTGTATTTGGATTTATTTTTAATTAAGAAGTTGCAGAAAATATTGTTTTAAAACATGTTTTTGTTGGAATAGTAGCACAGTTTATGAAAGCTATAAAAAATATAGCATCTTGTAGTGTTGTTTTGGACGAAAAGGACTATAATCTACTCAATATTATCCAACTATATCATTTGCATTTAGCTGCATTTGGGGTGGGGTGTTTGTTGTGTGAAAAAAAATGAAGAATGAACTTTTTTTTTCCAATTTTCCGTAAAGATGCCACTGTTTCAAACTTTCCATGTTTTGATCGCTATATAATTATTTAGTTTGTGTTTTTGGTAATATTTTAAGTCTATTTGGAATAATTCAGGTACCAGGTATGGTGCTAGTTTGAGGAAGCAGATCAAGAAGATGGAGGTTTCTCAGCATAGCAAGTATTTCTGTGAGTTTTGTGGAAAGGTGTGTATCCTTCATTTTTGCTTTTCTCTATCAACCTTTGACCATTAGTTACTTTTATGTCGAAGTTAGATTAGTAATTTGTAAATTTGGTATGGAGTGAATAGTATTTTTACATTTGTATAGAAGTTATTTTCGTCAAGTAAGGCTATTGAGTGTTTAGTTTAATCATGGAAGATCAAACTGGACAATCTTTTTGGTATCGGTTGTGTAGTAAGTGTGGTGAATTATAATGCAGTTTGCTGTCAAGAGGAAGGCTGTTGGAATCTGGGGATGCAAGGATTGTGGAAAGGTCAAGGCCGGTGGTGCTTACACAATGAAGTAAGTTTTTTGCTACTCTTGCTTGCTTGTCTGTGGGGATCGTATCCCTTACTTTCGCATGCTTGTGTTTGTGAGTGAAGTTTTTAGCAATGTTAGGACTATTTTTTGCTTCCGCACCGAATTTTTTTTACTTACGTCAGCATGTAAATGTATATTTAATGTGTAGAGTAATAGTTTATTTTAGGTTTTGTTTTATCCCCATGATCTTTTGCAATGGGTAGATAGATTGTAGGTTTCTGTTTCCTTCTCTTCTTATAGCCTCTGAAATTCACTCGTTATCTGCATGTTGAAATTGTCCCTGTTTTACTCATTTTGCTCTTTTGGTGTCTATGGATAGCGCATGTACTCTTTCTGGATCCTTGTTTTTACCCGTTTATGCTACCGGAAGAGCTTATATTAGAACTCGTATTCCATGACCTTCTTAGAATTGTATAGATTTTATTGTTCTCTATCTGAATGTATATTTGCAATCACTCGTGTTCATATTTTCTCTATAATCATCTATAGTTCGATCTCTTTGTACATTCTTCTGTAAATATATAGTTTCCCTAATCTTCGATCTTTAAAAGAAAGTCGCTGATGCTGATTGTTTCTTTTGGCAGTACCGCTAGTGCTGTGACAGTGAGGAGTACCATCCGTAGGCTGAGGGAGCAAACCGAGAGTTAAATATTCGATTTGTTGCTTCTAACCTTTCATTCGATACTGTAAACTTTTCTGGCCGAGATGCAATTGACAATCTTGCGGCTTTAGTGCATTTTCAATTTTGTTCAAATGATTGCTTTTTGTGGATCAATTTTCGTTATACTGATCAGTGATCTGGATATTAGTTTGTTCTATCATCTATGCATGGTTCAAATTTTTTTTTTTTAATCATAGTTTCGAAATTATAAAATTAAGAAATATTTCGTAAATATTATAAAAACTTTTAAGAAATAATGTGAAAATTAAAAAATCAAGATAAGTTAATACTCCATCTTAAAAGAAATTTGAATAAACATAAAATATTATAGGGTTAATGGTACATTTGATAACTCATGTTTCAATTATTATTAAATGATGTAAAAAACTACACAAAATTTTAATAGTTTGTTACCATCTTATTTCAATTTTTTATATTTCAAAATATTTTAATTCATTTTTAGTTTAGCTTGTATATATATAATATTGGGTTAGTGGTACATTCGATTACTCATGTTTCATAATCTTTATCATTCAATCACTATTTCATTGTTCTTTTTTATTACTGATGTTTTGATAGTATCATATTTCATTTGGTTTGCGGATTGAATTTTTTGTTTGACATAATTTTTTACCAAACAAAGTCTTAATTTGATAGGAGTAAAATTGACAATTTATTTAAAAATCATTTTTTAAATTCTTTTTTGGGGTAAAGGTATATATTGTTGGATTTTGATTGATTTAAGAATTATTTGAAACCATTTATGTTTGCTTTGTGAAAGTCACTGTGCTCGTCGAAAATCCATAGGCAGTTAGAATTCAGTTAAGATTGTTGAAAGGCAATAAGTAGGTAATAGACAAACATTATAAGTTTGAGACCAAATTGATAGAAGAACGAATTATGGCTACTCAATTGAATCAGATGATTTTTGTTTATTAAAGTATCAAGTGCTTATCCACCAAAAAAGAAAATTGTCACCTTATGTTAATTGCTCGATTATATTCACTAACTAACATACATTTAAGCTATAATAAAAACTAGTATAATATACCTTAGATGAGGTGGGATGGGGTGGGTTACGGGGTAGAGGACACTGGAGACGGAGTTGATGAAAGGTGTAGGCTGTAACGGTTGAGGTAGAGGTTTGGTCGAGTGTATTGAAGAAGAATGAGGTAAGAGTTTATTTTGAATTTTTAATTATATAAAATATTATTAAATATATCATCATTCTTTTGAGTACTGTTAAGGGTGAAATAGTCATTTTGATTTTAAAGTTGATAAAAAAGGCTCAAGGGGCATCACGTAAAAGAAAAATAGTTTAGGAGGCTCTCCTCGAAAGAATTGATATTACAAGTACCGCATAAAAAATAAAATGATAATTTAAGAGACAATAAATATAAGATTTTAATGTCGAACTAATTTGATGCTCCACTAGCTGTATAAGCGCAATCAATACTCATGCGTGGTAATAATCAATAAATACAAAATACAATATAATACAATATATTAATCTCTCATTGTAAAAGGAATTCTTCGAATATAGAAATAAATATTCAATAAAAGTAGTACATACCAAATTAGTTTTTATATAATTTTTTGTCGTACAACTAAAAAAATTTGAGAATATAAAGCTTCAACAAAAGAATTCTAATCCCCCTTCTCATAGAGCGGATACATACAAAAAGGTTCATTTAATAACCCAAATTAGCTCATTTTAGTGAGATTGAGTCTAATACAAATCATAATTTTAGTAATGTTATTATATTTTTTTTTGTGTGCGAAGGAGGTAACAACTAGAAAAGAATTAGTCTTTCTTGCACAATATTACCGATGAGAGCAAATATGGGGCAAATTAACTTTTTATATAGTGGGTTAACACAAAAAAGTTCTACTAATATTTTTTAAAATAACTCATTTTAACTAAATTTAATATAATAAGGCTTCAACAAAAGAATTCTAATCCCCCTTCTCATAGAGCGAATACATACAAAAAGGTCCATTGAACCCAAATTATCTCATTTTAGTGAGATTGAGTCTAATACAAATCATAATTTTAGTAATGTTATTATATGTATTTTTTTGTGTGAAGGAGGTAGCAACTAGAAAAGAACTAGTCTTCCTTGCACAATATTACCAGTGAGAGCAAATGTGGGGCAAATTAAATTTTTATATAGTGGGTTAACACAAAAAAGTTCTATTAATATTTTTTAAAATAACTCAATTTAACTAAATTTAATATAAATTTTAAAATTGATAAAAAAGGCTCGACGGGCATCACGGAAAAGAAAAATAGTTTAGGAGGCTCTCATGGAAAGAATTGATACTACAAGTACCATATAAAAAATAAAATGATAATTCAAAAGACAATAAATAAATGATTTTAATGTCGAACTAATTTTATGCTCCACTAGTTATATAAGCGCAATCAATACTCATGCGCGGTAATAATCAATAAATAAAAAATACAAAATTAATAATTATACAACATAGTAATCTCTCATTGTAAAAGGAATTATTCGAATATAAAAGTAAATATTTTATTATTCAATAAAAGTAGTACATGCCAAATTAGTTTTTATATAACTTTTTGCCGTACAACTAACAAAATTTCAAAATATAAGATTTCATCAAAAAAGTTCTAATCCCCCTTCTCATAAGAGTGGATACATACAAAAAGGTCCATTAAACCCAAATTAGCTCATTTTAGTGAGATTGAGTCTAATACAAATAATAATTTTGGTAATGTTATTATATGTTTTTTTGGAATTTTTTTTAGAACCTAATTTAATGGGGTTAAGAAAATTGTCACCATATGTTAATTGCTCGAATGTATTTACTGACTAACATACATTTAAGTTATAATAGAAACCACAATATGCCTTAGGTGAGGTGGGATGGGGTGGGCTGCTGGGTAGGGGAGACTGGAGATAGAGTTAATGAAAGGTGTAGACTGTAGCTATAGAGGTAGAGGTTTGGTCGGGTGTATTGAAGAAGAATGAGGTAAGAGTTTATTTTAAATTTTTAATTAAATAAATTTTTATTAAATATATCATCATTCTTTTGAGTACTGTTAGGGGTGAAATAGTCATTTCGATTTTAAAGTTGATAAAAAAGGCTCAACGGGCATCACGGGAAAGAAAAATAGTTTAGGAGGCTCTCCTGGAAAGAATTGATACTACAAGTACCACATAAAAAATAAAATGATAATTCAAAAGACAATAAATAAAAGATTTCAATGTCGAACTAATTTTATACTCCCTTATGCATGGTAATAATCAATAAATAGAATTACTCGAATATAGAAATAAATATTCTATTATTCAATAAAAATAGTACATACCAAATTAGTTTTTATATGACTTTTTGTCGTACAACTAACAAAATTTGAGAATATAAGGCTTCAACAAAAAAATTCTAATCCCCCTTCTCATAAAAGTGGATACATACAAAAAGGTCCATTGAACCCAAATTAGCTCATTTTAGTGAGATTGACTCTAATACAAATAATAATTTTAGTAATGTTATTATATATTTTTTGGAGTTTTTTCTTAGAATTTAATGGGGTTAAGAAAATCTAATTTTAAATATGGACCATTAGATATTGGTGCTTATTATAGTGATTTTGTTGAGTGATTATAGGGATTAGATATGGGTGGTTATTGTAGTAATTGTCCATAGATTAGTAAAACCTATATGTTAAAATGTTAGCTTCTAAGTACAACTGAAACAAGTGTCAATTACTAATTGGTTATAAGAGATCGTGGGGATTCAAGAAAAAACATCTAATTCCCCCTTCCCATATTATATATAGTGTAGATTAGAGACCTTCATTCTAATTATTCTAGAAAAGAAATAAATAATAAGAAATAAAGTAAATGAAATAATCTAATTTAGTTAAAAATAAATTATGGGAAGTTAATTACAATAGCCTAGTGGAAAAGGCTCTCGCTGATGACCAGAAGGTCTGGGTTCGAATCTCACCTCACCGCTAAATTACAAAAAAAAGAATAGTTATTTTTAAATTATATAAGTGTCTGTTACGGATGGTTATAAAAGACCATGGGGCTACAAGAAAAAACTTCTAATTTTTCCCCGTAGATATCATAATAATTAATAATAAAATAATGATTAGTTTATCTTTCAGAGATTCATTTCCTTTTATATTAATTTTTCTTTTGCTCAATTTCTTTTTAGGTTTATTTGTTTCTCTTTTTATATTAATTTTCTTTTATAACTTGCCTTTTAAAATTGTTTCACATAGTGTTGATTTCCTTTTTACAATTTATTTGTTTCTCCTTAATTCAAAATACCTTCTTTGAGTTCAACATTTTTAATGTGTTTCCAATTATAGTTGGATGAGAATTATTTTTGTAATTTTATTATTATGTAGTAATTTTATTATTTGACACACCAAACATTATGATAACTGAGTTATTTTATTCAACTTGATAATAGTTTTAAATACTGAATATTTTATTTGACATTTCTATATTAGTTTATATTGCAATACCTATTAATGTTATTGATTAGTTCGTAGTGTTACAAATATTTTTCGTCTTGTTGATACGTGGCGACGCCGCATTATCGTCGAAATTTTAGTAGCTTCACTATTGTTGATCACCATTCATTGTTCACAACTATGGAATGATCACAGTAGATAAAAATATATCATAAATCAAATTTATTTGAAAACAATCGTCATTCAACTCAACACAGTTCTCACTAAACACCCGTCGGATATGCGAGAGCTCAAGAAATGTCGCAGTTTGATCACACCAAGCCTCCACAATTTCATAAACTCCCTGTTGAAATTGACAGTAGAGGAAGTATCAATATCTTATATATTGACCCGGGACGAACTTAATAGTATTTCATCTCAATTTAAACCAATCATTAGAAGGTAGCACCACCCACATCTATAAATAGAGCGCACAAAGGAGCATCAATACTCATCTCTCTCACTATATCTTTTCCTTTTCCTTCTACTTCGTCTCTCTCCCATTCTTGAATCTTTCTCTAGCTGTTTTCTTCTTGATGTCAACCAACAAAGATAATTTTGCTATGTATCATCTTACCTCAGGTAACACCCTCTACTATTTGAAGGTTGAACGTTGGCATGAAAAAACGAAAAGCGTTAATTAAAATGAATTGGGGCTGGTAGTTAGCATGCTGAAACTTATTTTCTTCTTTTATTTTTATTGTTTGTATTTGAAAAATTGCAGCTTTGAATGCTGCTGGGGAAAGAGCACACTTTTATAATGCTCTGGAAGTAAGTTTTCTTGTATTTTCTTTGTTTGTTTAGTTTGCATTCCAATTTTTAAGTTTATGGGCATTATTGTTTTGGCTTCAATCAACTGTTTAAAGAGAAATATGCTTAGAATGGTTAAAATTTTGATTGTTTGATGATATAAAGAGTTGATATAAGCTTAAAGTAAGACTCTTGAGTTTTTTGGAGTAAGCAATTGAATTAATTAAAAATTATACTTACACTGATTAATTATGTTGTGCAGAATAAGTTTCAATTTCTGAGTAGGCCTCAGTTTGATGTGCTAGAGAACTGGACTCCGAATATCAGGAAGCGTGTTGATGCTCTTAGGGAGATACAGGTTATCCTCTATATCTAGTTGAAATGTTCCCGGTTTATTACACGACTACGTGTTTATCGTTCCAAGATGAATGCATGTATTCATTTTATTCTGCATGATAGAGTTGATTTTGTGTTTGATCATCTCTAATGTTTAGAATAGCGGAAGACTTTGAAGTATTGATATGTTCATTTCTCTTAATACTTAGAATAGCGGTTTTGAAGTATTGGTATGTTCGTTTCTCTTAATACTGCGCTTTATTTTACAGAGTCAACATGATGAAATTGTAGCAAAGTTTTTCGAGGAGAGAGCAGCACTAGAAGCCAAGTACCAAAAGTTGTATGAGACACTGTATGCCAAGGTCTGTTTTTTTTTAGTTGAAATATGTTTTTCTGTCCATCTTTTGCATTCTGGATTCAATTATTTATTAAGATATAAACATGTTCAGAGATACGAGATTGTCAATGGAGAGGTTGAAGTATCGGATGCCCAAACAGAGCAAGCTGATAAAGAAGGTATCATCTTATATGTTTATATGTCGTCTTATATGTTTATAAGTGATCTCTATATTGTATGAACGACAACAAGAATAACGATTATCATCAATAAAACATCTCCCTCCAGATTTCTACATCTTATATGTTGGTTCTGATCCTAATAATCTTATGAGTCGTTGTTTTGTTCAGAGAGAGGAGTTCCTGGCTTTTGGTTTGTTGCCTTGAAGAACAACGACGTGGTTGGGGAGGAGGTCCGTTCTTTCTCTAGTCCCTACCTTACTTCACTGCACTATAGTTATTTTGTATTGATTTGCCTTTTTTGTTTGTTATCTATGATGGAATCAGATATATGATAGCGATGAGGAGGTGTTGAAATTTCTGAAGGATATTAAATGGTCGAGAACAGATAATCCTAAGGGTTTCAAGCTCGAGTTTGTCTTTGATTCCAACATTTATTTCAAGAATTCTGTTCTGACTAAAACGTATCACATGGTTGATGAGGATGAACCAATTTTAGAGAGAGCAATAGGGTATAATATTGACTTCTATCTTTCCGTATCTACTTGAGTTTTACATGTTCCAAATTAGTTGTTAATAACTGTTTTCTTTGAAGGACTGAGATTGAGTGGTATCCCGGGCGGTGCTTAGCCCAGAAGATCATTAGCAAGAAGCCCAAGAATGAGTCGATGAACACCAGGCCAATGACTAAGACAGAGAAATGCGAGAGTTTTTTCAATTTCTTCAGTCCACCAGATATTCCGGAGGATGCAGACGAACTTGATGAAGCGGCTGTAAGCTCATATCTATCTTTCTGGAATACTGAAATGTAGCATTTTTTCATCTGATCATCTTTGCTTTTGTACTTCATAGGCTGAAGAGCTGAAAAGTATAATGGAACTAGACTATGATATTGCGTAAGTGAGAAAACTTGAGTAAGTTATCGGTTGGTTTCTTTTTATTGGTTATTCGCTCAAGTGTAGATTATCTTGTTTGATCTTGTAGATCAACAATCAGAGACCAAATCATTCCTCGTGCTGTATCATGGTTTACTGGAGAAGCAGTGAAAGATAAGTACGACTCAGACTCAGACTCAGACTCAGACGAAGATGAAGATGACTATATTGATGAAGATGAGGATTATGACGAAGATGAAAACAGCGTCGATACCAAAATGAAGGTGTATTAGTCGACCCCCCACTAAGAGGGATAAAACGACTTGGTTCGGTTTTGATTATTGATTCATCTTCGTTTTGTAATAGTGTTCGCATTGTATGATGACATCTAATAAATATCATCTTTATCATATATATTTGCGTTGGATTCAGTTTCTCTCTTTGTGAATTCGGGTTATTATGAGCTTTAATGCATGTTTATTAGTTACAATAATTAAACGAGTAGTCAAATGATGAAAGATTACATTAAATCTTTGATGGATTTTTGTACAAAATGTATTGGCCTAATGCTTTGAACAGACGAGCAACTTCAGGAAGGCAAGCATAGTGTAGCTTTAATGGTTAGAGGTTTGAGTCGATACCATGTAAATAGAAAACTACTACCGTCCCTAAATGATTGATACAAACATTTTGACTTTTGTGGTAAACTTTAAAAATCTTTTATTAAGAATTCTCATCCAACGATAATAAATAATATAGTCATGTGGGATCATGTTAAATTCGTCTCTATATATTTCTGAAATATCTTTTTATAATTTTTTTGCATGTAGAATAAGAAATACTCCCTCCTTCCCATTTTATTTGGTTTAGTTTGACTTTCACGATCGTCGAGACACGACTTAAAATGTAAATATCTCGAATTCTAATTGCGCAAAAATTATAAAAGTTTGATATTTTAAAAATATACATTGAAACGAATCTAACAACATCTCATATGACTATATTATTTCTTATAGGCTAATAGAAATTCATGGTCAAAATTTTCAAGTTTGACTCCCAAAATAGAAAGTGGACAAACAAATTGGAATGGAGGGAGTATTTACGTTTTAAATCGTGTTTTGTTGACCATGAAAGTTAAAATGTATCAATCATTTAGAGATGGAGGGAGTAATATATTTGTTATAGTACAAAATAATCACAAAAATTAATAGTTTTATAAATATGATTATTTTCCACATTAAATTGAAAGTACAAAATAATCACGACATTTATTGTACGTATATACTCTAGAATCTAGAGATATGCATAGTACTTATGTTGTGAATTTATATATATTTTTATTTTTTGAAATGGTTTTGCAAAAAATTATTTATTATTTTTCACATCAAATTTAAGTTTAGTTTAAGATGAATTAAATAATAGTACTACATAGGATGAAAGATGTATGATATCTTTATTTATTAATAACAAGTTATATACTATAAATACAAGGAATAAATTCATACATATCAGTTAGTACACAAATATCTAGTAAAATTTAATTGCTCTACTGCACATTTGTGGCTAATTTTATTGAAATTTGCTCTCTTGGAGCATTTAGTAGCTTATGCCTTATGACGTCGTTTTACAACTTTAAAAAAAAAAGGGGAGTACCCTTTAAATTTATTAATATGAATAATCGATTATACTCATTAAACATTATTACAATGCGTAAATTTAAGAGAAGAGGCGACTAACGTCAAACTAGTGAGAGAAACCATCTCTCTAACCAATTTCCATGCTAGCAAGAGGGTTCGAACCCGAGACCTTTGTTAGAAGTGTCCGCCCCTGAATATACCAAATGTAAAATACAAACTTGAAGAATTATTGAATCGTGTTCGGACCGAAGGTTCCTACATTGTCGGCTTGAAGTATTCAACTATAGGCGATCGGCTTGGATTTGAGACTGGAAACAATCATACTCGACTTGAGAGCTTGGTTCTCCATTAAACCCAAACAAGCTCAATTTAGTTAGATCGAGTCTGATCCAAATAATAGTTTTAGTAACTTTATTATGTGTCTTTTTTTGTGTGTGAAGGAGGTAGCTAAAAAAGAAAATCACAACGTTCATAAAAAATAGTAATGATTAGTGACCTGGATTATTATGTGTCAACTTCTAGCTATCTAAAAGCTTTAATTTTCCACCGATTAATTTATCTTTTGGGATTCATTTCCTATAATATTAATTTTTGCTTTGCTCATTTTATTTTTAGGTCTATTTGTTTCACTTTTTATTTTAATTTTCCTTTTTCAATTTCCCTTTTAAAATGTACTTCCAATTATAGTTGGATGAAAATTAGTTTTGTATTTTTATATTTATATTACCTTTTCAATTTTCCTTTAAAAGAAATATATATTTCCAATTCTAGTTGGATGAGAATTAGTATTGTAATTTGATTCTTTGAAACGTCAAAACTTTCTTAAAATGATGAATTTATTTAACTTGACAATAATTTTAAGTATTGAATATTGTTATGACAAGTTGTACTCCTATTTTATTTCACACTGGATGAATTATTAAAATTATCAACCACTCCTCCATTTTAATATAGAAACGTTTATTTTTGTCTGTCCAACTTTAACCATCAATTAGTTATTATTTTGTAATTAAAAAAAATTAATAAATTAATATTGATAAATGTTACTTTTTATACTTTTCTATATTAAAATTAATTAGTTATTATTAATAAAAATTAGACATGGGAAAACAAAAAAAGATCTTTGTTTTAAAATGAAGGGAGTAACAAATAACAATTGAACAAACACTTATCGAGTTAACGTGTTGTTGCTATGTAGCAAATGCGAGTGGGGATGATCAAATTTGATTAATTTCCTTTTTTAATTTATCTGTTTCCTTTTCTTTGAGTTCATCATATTTAATGTCTTCAAATTATAGTTGGATGAGATTTATTTTATAATTTTATTATTATTTAGAAACTTTATTATTTGATACACCAAACAATATGAAAATAAGCTACTTTATTCAACTTGATAATAATTTTTAAATACTGAATATTCTATGTGACATTTCTATATTAGTTCATATTGTAAACCTTATTCCTGTTATCGATCAATCCGTACCCCTACAAACACCTTGTGTCTTGTTGATATGTTCCAACGCCACAATATCGTAGTGATTTTAGTAGCTTTACTATTGTTGCTCGCCATGCATTGTTCACAATTATGGAATGATCACATTTAATCAAAATGTATCATAAATCAAATTTGTTTGAAAATAATCGTCATTCAACAATTATTGGATATGCGAGCGCACAAGAAATGCTGCAATTTGATCATACCAAGCCTCCGCAATTCCAGAAGCTCTCCGTCAGATGTCATTTAATTCCGTAGAGTGGCGATGGTAAGTTTCCTATTTCATATTATCCATCAATTAATTCTTTGAATGTCCGGGCAGCTCCCTCCGATGACACAAGATACGTAAAATAACATGAACAAATACATCGAACTTCATCTCAATTCAAACGAACCATTAGAAGGCAGCAACACCCCACGCCTATAAATAATGCCAGCAAAGAAACATCAGTACTTGTCTCTCTCACCATATCTTTTTCCTAGTACTTCGTCCCTCTCCTGTTGTTGACTTTTTCTCTAGGTGTTTTTTGCGAAATGTCAACCAACAAAGATAATTTTGCTATGTATCATCTTACCTCTGGTAACATCTCTACTACATTACATTTTCTTTTTTTGTTTTTATAAAAATATTTTTGCTACCTCCAACTTCTATTCGACGGTTGAACGCTAACATGAAAAAACGAAAACGTTAATTAAAATAAACTGGGGTTGGTAGTTACTACGGTGATACTTATTTTATTTTTATTGTTTGAATTTGAAAAAATGCAGCTTCCAGTGGTGGGGATGGAGCAGACCTTGTTAATGCTCTGAAAGTAAGTTTTCTTGTATTTTTATGTTTTGTTAGTTTGCATTTCAATTTTTAAGTTTGTGGGCATGTTTGTTTTTGCTTCAATCAATGGTTTAAAGAGAAATTTGCTTAAAATGGTTGAATTTTGTTTGTTTAATGATATAAAGAGTTGATATAAGCATTAAGTAAGACTCTTTAGTTCTTCAGTTGGAGTCATCAATTGAATGAATATACAATTATACTTCAACTAATTAATTTTGTTGTGCAGAATAAGTTACTAGATGGGAAGCATCTTGATGTGCCCGAGAGCTGGACCGCGAATATGTTGAAGCGTATTGATGCTCTCAAGGAGATACAGGTTACCGCTTATGTCTAGTTGACGTCTTCATTGCTGTATTTCTTACAGCCTTGGTTTTTACACCATAGATAAATCTGTCCTCCCCTGTAGCTACCTCGCTTCTTCTTGGTTTTCTCATGTCGAAAATCCCTGATACAAGTGTACAGACCTGGAGATAAATGGTAGCTCAATTAATGTAACGAAAAATATCAACACTGAACCATAAATGGAGTGGAGGTTTCAATGAACTATATGGTGCATTTTGGTAGATTAGGTATTAGGAATATTGAATTGTAATATTTCTAGATTAACGATTACTGTAAATTTATTTTTTGAGGTCACAAAGAATTTAAAAATTGATATAGCACGCTTAGGGTCCATCTTCCGAAAGCTTTGAACTGGAAACTCAAACTCCTTATGTTAAGTCGAAGACTTGAATAGCTTTTTCGAAGTATTGATATGCTCATTTCTCTTGATATTTCTATTTACAGAGGCAGCATGATGAAATTGAAGCAAAATTTTTCGAGGAGAGAGCAGCACTGGAGGCCAAGTACCAAAAGTTGTATCAGCCATTGTACGCCAAGGTCTGTTCTGTTTTTTAGGTGAAATATTTTTGCTGTCCATCTTTTGCATTCTGGATATAATTGTTTATTAAGATATAAACATGTTCAGAGATACGCGATTGTCAATGGAGAAGTTGAAGTATCAGATGCCCAGACAGAGCAAGCTGATAAAGAAGGTATGATCTTATATGTTTATATGTCGTCTTATATGTTGGTGCTGATCGTAATAACTCCTTTTTTTCAGATAGAGGAGTTCCTGGCTTTTGGTTTAGTGCCTTGAAGAACAATGAAGTGGTTGGGAAGGAGGTCCGTTTAATTCATCTCTTTCTCTAGTCTCGACCTTACTTCTCTGTACTCTACTCATTTGACATTCATTTTTCGTTTTTTTATGTTATCTATGATGAAATCAGATATATGACAGCGATGAAGAGGCGTTGAAATATCTGAAGGATATTAAATGGTCGAGGCCAAATAATTTTAAGGGTTTCAAGCTCGAGTTTGTCTTTGATTCCAATATTTATTTCAAGAATTCCGTTCTGACTAAAACGTATCACATGGTTGATGAGGATGAACCAATTTTAGAGAAAGCAGTAGGGTATAATATTGACTTCTATCTTTCCATATCTACTTGAGTTTTACATGTTCCAAGTTGTTGTTGATGATTGTTTTCTATGAAGGACTGAGATTGAGTGGTATCCCGGGAGGTCCTTAACCGAGAAGATCATTAGCAAGAAGCCCAAGAATGAGTCGATGAACACCAGGCCAATGACTAAGACAGAGAAATGCGAGAGTTTT
The DNA here is from genome assembly GCA_003412495.2 of Echium plantagineum. Lineage (NCBI taxonomy): Eukaryota > Viridiplantae > Streptophyta > Magnoliopsida > Boraginales > Boraginaceae > Echium > Echium plantagineum. The sequence goes on along the minus strand of CM016567.1, from coordinate 14,029,317 downwards.
TTCAATTTCTTCAGTCCACCAGATGTTCCGGAGGATGCAGACGGACTTGATGAAGCGGCTGTAAGCTCATATCTATCTTTCTGGAATACTGAACTGTAGCATTTTTTTTATCTGATCATCTTTGCTTTTGTACTTCATAGGCTGAAGAGCTGCAAAATATAATGGAACTAGACTATGATATTGGGTAAGTGAGTAAACTTGAGTAAGTTATCGGTTGGTTTCTTTTATTGGTTATTCGCTCAAGTGTAGATTATCTTGTTTGATCTTGTAGATCAACAATCAGAGACAAAATCATTCCCCATGCTGTATCATGGTTTACTGGAGAAGCAGTGGAAGATGAGTACGACTCAGACGATGATAGTGATGATGATGAAGATGAAGATGATGATTATTATTTTGACGAAGATGAGGATGATGACGAAGATGATGATAGTGGCGATACCAAAATGCAGGTGTGAAATTAGTCTCTGAATATTGTACTTAACCTAACAGTCTAGTTTATTCTTTTCAAATGGTACCCCTTCGGGGTTAAGCATCTTCCTCACGCGTTATCTTATTCTTCTTTGATTAAATTATAAGCACAACTCTGTTAAGATCTTCCTGACCTCATTATACTTGTTATGTTTGCAGACGAGCGAACCAGAAGGCGATGGTCCACAGGGTGCAAGGCCTCCTGAATGCAAGCAACAGTAGAATTCAACCACCGGAGTTCATCATTTTTGAATTAGCTAAATTTGTTTGTTGGACATGGTTGTGGTGGAGGGGTGTCTCCAGAGTATTTATGTATCAATAGCATGTATGCTTTGAGTGTTCTTTTTCCGTCGTCATTAAATCTTTGTTATAGTCGACCCCCACTTAAAGGGATATAAGATAAGACTATTATTGATTCTTCTTCGTTTTGGACATCCAAATATACCTATTTAGTATTTATATTTGCATTGATTCAGTTTCTCTTTGGTCAATTCTGATTTTGAGCTTTAATGCATGTTGAGTTACAATGATTGAATGAGTAGTCAAATAAAAATAATGAAAGATTATATTCAATCTGAAGCTTGATGCATTTGTACCAATTACCAAATATATTGATCTAATGCTATTGAAGAGATGAGCAACTTTACAAAGGCGAGTATAATGTAGCTTAACGGTTAAAGGTTCGAGTTGTTACGATGTAAATAGGAACCCAACCACTAATATACAAATTTATTAAAAAAAACATAAGGCGTGTGACTTGATATGGATACAAAGAAAATAAATAAATAAATAAATAAAAATTAGTAGGCACTAGACATAGTTCAAAATTAAAGAGTATATTATTTTATCGCGTGTCCGAAAGTAGGAAGCGACGAGATTTTTCAAGTGAAGGATGAATTAAAAAGAACTCATATGTTTAAGAAAGTTTGATTGAATGAGATGAGAAAAGGGAAAAGGTGGAACATAATTAGTGTTATCATTTAATTCCTCAGTCCTCAAAAAAAGAAATACTAACGAAATTTCGAACACTAGTTGTACATAAATACTCCGTTCTTTGTAATTGTTTTTCTAGCCTTAATTTTTTGTTTCTACGTATTTGTCTTTCTAGCATAATTAATTGTAAATTTACATTTTCATTGTATTTTTTTATTACTTTTTCTTATGAAGTTGGTGGTAGCATTTATTTTTTCCATAACTTTGTCTCCGTTCGAATCTTATACGAAAAATACAGAAACAAAAATAACAATTGTCTGAGCCCGGGTTCGAACCGGGGACCTCTAGTGTGTGAGACTAGCGTGATAACCGACTACACCACCCAGACATGTTGAACGATTCAAAAGAAAAATAGAACACTATTATTAATCTGTGTCCAACTCGGGAAAAACATCTACCTATCGTTCTTTGTTTATTAATTTCCTTACAATGCTAACTAAGCTTTCCAACTCATGTGTAATATCACTTCAGCATGTCTTCATTAAGCATTGTAAAACTTAATCGATGTGAAGTGTATAAAGTGCAATAACAATTTGCAATAGTGAGAAGATTTTACATTGCTTAATGAGTGCAATTTGAAGTCTTATCACCTATGATACACCTTTCCTAATGGTCAACCAAGTTCTATAACATTTGCCTCGTCGAACGAACACCAAGAAAAAAAAGTAACGTCGTCCATGTGTTAAAACCAAATCAAGCCGAGCCTTTTTCCACTAAGTAGGTCACGGCAACTCATTCACGAGTTGCAAGTATTTCATTGTTTCTACAATGGCATCGGTGTCACTATCAGCTCAACCATATCATGGAAAATTGTACAACAAAATCTCGGAGTCAAAACAGAACTTCCTAAGAAAGAAACATAACGCACAGACCACTATGTTCTATTACTGTGGTATAAGATTCAGAAATGTAAATTAGGCCTAAAACTTGTGGCTTCAATGAAAATATAATAATGGAGCGCCTATCTACTTCCCCTTCACGCAGAAGCTACAGATAAGAATCCACGCTGAAGTAACTTTGTGTTTTATCTGAAGGCCGATATACGTATAATTAAGTTCTTGCATGTCAGGTACCAATTAAATATTCTCCTTTCGTGCAGTTTCATTCATTTGTACCAACCAGTGAGGATCCATCTCAGTATGAAGCAGAAGCAGCAGAATGCGGCCTGCAAATTGTACAACGTAATTATCTCAGTGGCCCAGATATATCTAGGATTCGAGTACTAAGCAATCTAAGAAAATGTAATGTAGACATGCAAATACATGATGAATCCACTTACCTGAAGAAGTAAAAGTATAATGCAAAGCGCCGGTTCTGATTTTCTGCCAAATATTCTTAAGCTCACATTGACAAGTGTCCCATCTTTTGTCCCAGTCAGTAAGCCAGTCCGTGGGTCAAACCTGAAAGGTTTTCCAGAGTAAATGAGTAACAGATATACAAAATATTCCGGAAGCAAGAGCATGTCAAGTATAGGACTTACTTTGGCAGCCTGTGTCGTGGACAAGGGATGATACCTGCAAGCTGCAGAAATAACAAACTTAGATATACAATCAACTGATAACACTATTATGTAAGTTAATCTGATTTTCTATGCTGCGAATGAGTAGTCGAGAGCAAGAACCTGAGGGACTGAGAGTAGGAAGTTCAAGACTTGTGGAGCAAAAAATATCAGAAGTGTCTCACTGCACATTATTTAGTTAAGACTATCTTAGAAAACTGCACCTTTTTTTATTTAAAACAAACATGGCATGCTTGAATAACTTGGAAGAATCAAGAAGCAAAACAGGTTAATTACAATTGTTGATTGACAAATCATGCCCTCATCAAAATTGATAATCACCAAGTGAATAAGCACCAATATCCTTGCATCGACGAAATGATAATGTAGAACAATAAGTATTATGGGATTATGGGAATAAGAAAAAATTGGCCCTCTGCTTATATGTTGATATTACTGAACTTACATGCTCGATTTGAAAATTTCTTGCAGTAGTTAACATATCAGGCGATATTTGTTCATGTCATGGTCGATATACCAGGAATGATTCATACATTCACAAAAGAAAAAACAAGCTTGACTCTTCTCTTACATATGAGCAGGCTTTTGCAAAATAAATACACTACCCTTGCTTCTTCAGAAACAAAACTACAGATGAAAGTGGGGAAAGCAGAAGCCATACCTAAAATGGCCTAAAATCCCTACAACTGCCAAGGTCATTCCAGCAAAATATGTGTATGTGTCTCCGACGAAAACAGAAGATGGGTACCTAGATTAGAAAGAACAGTGGAATTGGAAGAATCAGATTTTATATCTAACGATGTCTTATCGACTTCCGAGGTACATGGTGGACAGTGTTGTTACCAGTTGTAAGCAAGCAAAGCTAAGGAAGTGGCAAGTAATGGTTGTATGAGATAAATTGAGAACAAATGCGCTTGTTGATATTCAGGATCTGAAGATGCTCCTATTTGCATAATATTGTGTATCAAGACCTGCACTTGGTAAGTCAGCTGTGTACCACTTTTAAGTCACAAGTGAAGTACACTGGCAGACTATTTCTTACCGCGGATGCAATGACAACTGTTTGTCCAACCTCAAGGCCATTTATACCAGCATGAATATTGATAGAATTTGTACAAAAGATAGCCAACAGCCACATGTAAAGTTTGTAAATCCATCCTGTGAGGAAAATGGGAAACGAAACAGAAATTACTAGAGTACACCAGTCAGTTACTGCTAGTTGAATCATCAAATCTGGCATCATCCTTTCAACAACGGAAACATAAAGTTCTCATTCCCACTAGCACTTACTAATACAATTATTTAGCCAATAAACTCGTGCGACTCTTGTTATGCATATTTTGATTCAGGGCGGTAAAAACCATACCTAAATCTAAAATTTCAAGTCCAACATAAGGCACAAGAGGCTTCGGTATAATGATAGTAGTATGTCCGGCATATGCCATCAACAATGGAAGAGCTGCAATAGATGGCAATACCAACTTCCTGGACGCCATACAGAAGGAACAAATTAGACTTCTACAAAGATAAAGTAGTGTAAAGATAATTGATGATAGAAAGACTTACACTCTCCATGGAAGATCTAGCACATCATCTACAAATCCGAGAAGGAGCATGAAGCAGATTGATGCCAGGGCAGCATTATACTCAACTAGCCACTTCAAGTTAAAAAAAAGCACACATACTTAGATATCGAACCATATTACAATCAAGTAATAGGTTAATATAGGCTAACAGAATTGTAAAAGGCTATATAATCAGGAACCCAGCCGACTAAGTGACTGGTAGCTGCAATTACCTCAAATGTTAAAGAGTACTAGTTATGAAAGTCGACTTTAAATTTAACTCCTCCACCTTTGGTTAGTAGTGAAACAAGAGTATCCACAAGACAGCAAAGGTGAAGAAGCAAACATGAGTTAACCTCATTTATATATTTCACTGACAAGAAACAAAAGACTCCATTAGAAATGGTGACCCGTGACCCTATGAATGATCATAGTAGACCGGTTCAAAGCATAGAGCGATTTCTAGCCCTTCTCTTCCTAACTGCTCTTCTAATCCAATTGACAGCAAAGCATATAACGGAATTTAACAGACACAGTATCCACAAGAATATAACAGTGATGATATGGAAGTATATACTCACATTTGAATCAGCGGTCAAGTTAAAATACTGAAATAATATTCCCACAACTAGAAAAACAATCCCAACTACAATGCCTAATGATTCCGGCCTGAAAACACATCACAAGAAAACAAGAAACAAATCAATTATTAAAACAAATCCTATTCAGCTTCCTTCAAATATTGTATCAACATTTTATATATCCAAATCAATGCTCAAGTACTCCTCCACCCCAAAAGATTGTCCATGGTTAATGCGATCGTTTATAGGGTTAACATATCGAATCAGTTGATCAATTCTATGTTGGGTCATCACGTCTGCTAAACTCGTAAACTCTCATTCTTCGACCTACATCCCTCCTTCCACATCCACGTCCATTTCTGACTTGCCATGTACTTACTAATGTATCGATTAGACATCCTTCGAATAACCATATCATATCAATTTAATATGTTTCTCAATTCGGAACACATTTCTTATAATTAAAAGGCGTTAAGTCATATTAATGTATTCTACAATACGATAATATTACTCGAGCTTAAAATATTACAAATCAACTAATAAAATTTAAAACTAAACGATATTTTAGAAATGGTAAAATGGGTAGGTGTACTCACACTTGAACCTCCCCTTGAGGAGTACCTCTCTTGTTAATATCCTTTCCATACAAATTCCTCCTTATTACATACTTCGACGCCACCGGAATCAGCTTCACAGTGACGAAAAACCCCACAAGACTAACGGAAGCGTTTATCAAAATCGATCTTTTAAGCTCATATTCAATTTTGTATTTTTCATGGAAAAATAGTAAATACAAATACGGGATCAAGATTATGAGGGTTGATTTCAATATGAATGGAAATTTTGTGGGATGGATCTCGTGGTGGGAGGCGGGGGTAGGGGTGGAGGGGGTGGTGGTGGGGGTGGGGGTAGGGGTGGTGGAGGGGGATTTGGCTGGTCGTTTCCTAGTTGCCATTGGAGGTGTGTAAGCTTGGAGATTTCCCGCGTGGATCTTTATGTTAAGGTTGTTGGAAAGTTGTGAGCCAATGGAAGTTTGACACGTACGATGGAACTTGTCATTGAGTGTGGTTGAATATAGGATCGCATTAAAATAAGGAGCTCTCGTCGTGTGTTGGTGTTAAAAATGAGTTTAAGTCTTTGAAATTAAATTATTTTGGCCATAAATTTAATTTCGCATCGCGTGTTAGTGGTAAGATTAACGAAATGGTTAACGTAAAGATTAATCTGTAATTTTTTCCCACTTTCAGGAATTAAACTGCAGGTTGGTAACACTATTGGGGACTATTTGTACCGTTCGTTCTAATAATTCCCATTATTAATACAAAGAAATATGCATCTATTTACTCTTATTAGGGTTGATGACTTGTGATAACGTTTGAGAAAAAATTCAGTTCGATTATTAATATTTCAAACCAACTAAACAAGACCAATAATGTTTAAAAAGTTACTCACTTGACTCATTCCGACCTAGAAGCCTCAATTAATTTCTATTCCTACCAAAACACTTTAAATTAACATTTTCAAAATCTTGTTCTCCAACAAAAAATCTGATCGTGTTTGATAAGTTTGAAACATGAAAAATTTAAAATGTTGGAGACGAAGATGGGGAAATGTTAATTTGATAAATTTATGGTGGAAATAATGATTAGTTTAGGGCTTTTGGAGAAGAAAAATGTGAGCGGATGCATTTATTCTCTAATTTTGGATGGAATGAGTCAAACAAATGACTTTTAAAATATTAGTAATCGTGTTTGATCAGCTTCAAAGCATCAATAATCTCACTAGTTTTTTTTCAAATGTGAACGATCTCTCAAGCCAATAACACTTACTAATATTAGTTGCAACTTTAAAGCTCTCAAGCCAATAACACTCACTAATATTAGTTGCATCTTTAAAGCCACTATTGGTTATGACTTGAAGTACAAAATGGAAAGTAGTTTCGCCTTTTCATACAATCCAGATTTCTATTAAAAGTTAACTTGTATTTTGAAATGGTTAACGAGTAAAATTCTAGTCCTCTGATCATGTGAGGCACATCTCGCGCCAACCTTTGACATTATATCACGACAGAGAACTGTCAAGACCCTTAGTTTGAGGGTCTCAAATTTTTATAAAGTTCTTGTTTTGCCATTAAATATATTTAATAAGATGAAATTCAGGTGTCAAAAATATTTTTTTTGTAAAAATACACGTAATATATCCCATTTTACAATCACTAGCATAGATCTAGGTGTTGTCGTGTGTTTTTATACTAACTATTTTTATATTGTTTATTCTATTTATGAGAGTTGGTGTGAATAATATACTAAATCGTCTTTTAACGCGAATAATTTTTCGAGTTTGTATAACACAAACATTTGAGATATTATTAGTTAGAGATAATTAAATGGTGTCTAGCGATTTTTGAGCTAGTAACTTAGTAAGAGTATTTGCAACAGATGCCCTAAACCATTTCCTATTTCATATTTAGAATAGAGAAAAACATAAAAAGTAAAAAAGTATCAAATATCAGATTTCTTATCTCTGAAATTTTTCTCAAATATTATAGGGAGTGTCCTATATTTACACCCTCCCCAAACCACTTTTGTTTTTTATATTAAGTGTTGTAAGTTATAAATAGGGAATTTGAATTTGTGTAAAAATTAAAACATACTTCCTAAATTTGATAAAGTAGTATGAGGAGTTGATTTTAAGAAAAAAATTTGGGTAAGCTGCTGCGAATACTCTAAATACCCCATAATCAATGAGGTCAAGGATGTGAATCTCCTTTGAAGGAAAGGAGATTAAAAATTGTTTGTAATGTTAATCATAAAATAAAATAAAAAAGAACTTATACCCTTAACCATTCATCAATGCAAGTACTTTGTTTAATCAAGTTTACAAGATACTTTCATAAAAAATACTCGTATTTTGAAAAGATAAATGAATAACATGAACTGAGTTCACACATATACATTCTCACAGGAGTATTCAAGCCATTATTACACGTACATTCTCACATCAATTAACGCATGTAAAGACATATATGCCGGAGCCAAACCTTTTCGAGCCACATGTACCGAGCTCGAACCTTGACGTGACGTTTGTTCAAAGGCCTAGCTCTAACACCTATGTGGTAAAAGAAAATGTTGCAAGTACCTCAAAGCATCATCAACTCTCACATACCTCCAACTAATAACACTCAACACACCAACACTCACTTTCTCCACCAAAACCTTCCCACACCTCTCCCTCAACCCCAACCTCACATCCGCCACCAACCCACTCGGCATCACACTCGAACAACACCCCGGCGCCGGCAACTCCTCCGAAAACCACCCTTCCAACCCCAACACAAAACTCCCCTTCCCTCTACAATTCATCATACTAAACCCCCCTCCAAAATCCTCCAAAACAACGTTCCACGTCACCCTCAAACCATCCAACGCCCCAATCGCCACCAAACTATCAGCATGGACATCCAAATCGAACCGAAAAATCGAGTCCTCCGCCACCCCAAGCAACTCACACCCATGCATCACCACACCAGCAATGCGCTTGCTTTTGTTCGCAACATCAACGGAAAAAAGCAAATTCTTCAATCCAAGAATCGGGTTTGGAGGCTTCTCGAGACGACGATTTGAGGATGTGAAGCCTATGGCGTATAATTTGCAATATGGGACATTTGGGTTGAATGATTTGAGATTTGCTAGAGAATTAAAAGCGTTTGAACAAATATTTTGCCAAATGTAGTCTGAAGACATTGAACTATGCCATGTTTTGCAAACACATGATGCTTTTGCTATGGATTTTGGATCAAGATGTTGTGCAACTAGGACCAAAGTTTGCCATGGACAACTACATTTTGTTGGTCTTTCGGACATTTTATTATTGTATCAAAAAAATTAATTGTATAAGAAAAACGAATTCGCACAAACTGGATTGTACACCAATAATGACGAATAATAATACAGGAACGATCCACTGGAGTAATAACCTATATATTATTGTGTAGAGATGAAGAAATGGATCGAGAGAATAGTATGAGATAAAAAAAGATTTTCAATTTCACTTATTTATGCTTAGATAAGATATGAATTAATGGAATTTGTTATATGTAACAAAAAGTTGTTGCATCTCCATAAGTTTTGGGCTATGTTATATATATGGGGTTTGATAATTGAAGAAAATGACACGTGTCTCTACTTAGGCTGGTTTATATTTTAAGGTGTGCCACGTAGATTTTGAAGAGGTTAAACAGGCAGGTCTAATGAGACACGTGGATTACATATTTGTTGCATGGGATGGTTTTTTTCAGTTTGTTGATTGCTGATCGAGCATGATGGTGATTGGTCAATCTGAGTGTGCTCCCATAGTCCCATGTCTTTTGATCAGAGAACACACACATGGTTAGCTAAAGATCAATTATTGGATTCAATTTTGTTCTGTTTCTGTTTTTAGTGCTTACTTCCCTAATTATCGATTTGGTGAATTTAGATAAGGTAAAATTTAATTTATAAAGACGGTTAAGTTGGTAAAATAGATAGTTTTTTATTATGAATGCGGTTTTTTTATTAATATTTTTTTGACGGAACTGTAAAACAGGAGTCGAAATTTGTCTAGTGTGTTACATGGATGGTTTTTTTCAGTTTGTTGATTGCTGATAGAGCATGATGGTAATTCGTGAATGTGAGTGTGCTCCCATAGTCCCATGTCTTTGGATCAGAGAACACATGGATAGCTAAAGATCAATTATTGGATTCAATTTTGTTCTTTTTCTGTTTTTAACGCTTAGTTCCTTAATCATTAATTTGGTGAATTCAAATAACGTTAAAATTTAATTTCTAAAAATGGTTAAATTACTTGAATAAAACCTTTTTCAGTCATCCTTCCTAAAAAATGGTTAATTTCGTGCTCTTTCTTTCAGGAAGGAAGAATTAGAGAAATGTTATTGATGGCAGCTTTCTTCGGACCTTCGAAAAAATTATGAAAAGAAACTCCGCTTGAATGGTACGATCCCTCCGTCACCCCACAATGAAAGGGATGATCGTAGTTCTTGGTCTGTGAAGATGCATTGTTAGGTGTTCCATTTTATTTCTCATTGAAGCCGAACCTAAACCTGTGCTCAAGAGATAGTTATCCATACACTGATAAGGAATGTATAGATTCTCGAGAATAGAGGAGCTGTGATGGTCCCGCCCGGATCCCACGAGTGAATCGAAAGTTGGATCTACATTGGATCTCACCATTTTTCATCGAAAGGTCATGAGTTCAACTTTTTCTACTAACACTTGATTGACCGAGTATGTTATCTGTATCTAGTAGGTTTATCTGGTTAATGTGGTTTGCAGACTATTGCATCACCCCGTGATTTATTCAATGCACATTCTACGAGCGATTGTGAATTTCCCGTTACAAAAGATAAAGGTAGATTTCATATATTAATCTAGATGAAAGTACTTAAAGTGAACCTGTCAAATAATGTTTGGGTACTAGTACTAAATTTATTAAAATGAATCGAGATGAAATAAAAAAAGTTAAAAATTAAAAGGGTTAAAGACATATTTGATCTCATTCACCGAATTTTCAATATGTCTTATTCGATCATACATATTTCAAAAAGAGTATCGTTCCCTTATTCTATCATAATTGACTTTTGTGGACATATGAGGTAAAATTATCGGAACACATTTTTAATGGAGAATTAGGTGAGATGAAAATTAAGGACAAGCTTAAACCATGCACAGTGAGAGTGTTGAAAAAAAGTTCCAACTATTAAATATGTTGAAAAAAATTATTAAAATTAGATGAATTAATAGGTGTTGACAAAATTCAACATGTTGAAACATGATAAATGAAGTCCACAAAAATTACTTTTTTTATTTTGATCACATTTTAATTATTTGATGTTAATTATTTCATATGAAATGAATTTGTTTGAAATATCAATTGCATCAATAATTCATCATTTTTTATACTTTGCAAATTGTTTATTTAATTTTTTCTTTTGTAAATTAGCGTATGAATAATGAACACAATGATATTACTTAACTAATGAATCATTTAAAGTATATAATATGAGATAATCAAGACCACTGAAAGATTAGAAAGATTAAGATTAGACATTAATAGGATATTAAGCCATCTACTATTTAATTTGGATACTAAAAAAATTAAAATCAACTAAGATGGTAAAATCATTGTAGAAAACGAGAGAGGAGAGAGGAGATATTAAAACCATTGTAATTTGTACATGGTCTCGTATGTCTGCAACTCGAAGAAAACGAGTTCAGCTCCTTCTAACCTCTTGAATGCGTTCAATTTTCCAAGTTCCAAGTTCATCCATTGAGCTCTTGGTAACAATCATGATATCGAAAGGTGACATATTTATAACATCAGATTTGAAATTGAGAAATGGGATTCATTCCTTTTCCATTACAGTTTCGAAATCTACATCTTTTTGTTGTTTTGGTTATGCTAAACAAAGTACACTAGTTTATGAACAAGGATAAGTTACAAGAGATGGAACCTTGCTCTATACAGAAGTTACAACAGAAACATAAACTGCACTCGGGAAGTTTAGGCTACAACTTAAAGCTCACAACGGTGATATTCTTCAGCGAGGCTGCTGGATGAGGCGTGGACTGCATTTGGGGCTAAGATACTTTGCCGGCTTCTCATGGTACCTTGGTAGCTCCAATGGCGATTTTGGACCTCTCGAGAAGCTGAGACTCTTCACGATTGCACCATTATTGCCCAAACCTATAGCGGAATACAGTGTAACATTAGTACACCAAATCAATATCATAAAGTACACTAATCGAACTTCGTATGGTAGTGAAGCTAATGGATACCATTTTGTTGCACTGCCTTAACACCAAAAGCAGAAGACTGATTCCCCTGTCCAGCCTCAGTTGACATGAGAAATTCCTCATACATATCTTCCATATTCAAAATGTCCTCATCGACGCCAATATCAATGGAATCAGGCAGCAAATCAACAACGTTGTCATTAGTGTCCGCGTAATTATCATCGAACTGATTCTCACTTAGCCAATGCTCATGGAACCCGGTCGAGGTTTTTACCAAATTCCACCACTCAGGTGAGAAGTCCTCCACCTGCCTCATGTAAGAGGGGATGAACAGTGGAGCATTCGGATTCAAACTCGACTTACCTCTAGAAACCAATGCCATTTTTCAGCTTACTGAAGCAAAATCACAAACAATGAGTTAGCTGCACAACAATTGTTTACACGACAAGAAACAACTAACTCCACATAAGAGAAATGTTCAGCTCTAAACCAATTGTTCACAACCATAATCGCGAATAGCGAAAAATAACGCCATGTAGTGATACCATAACATAAAGTTGCGATATATAGCGAAAAGTAGCGATTTTTTGCGCTAAACCCTATTCACAACTGTGCTCACAAATCAAGTAAAGACAAAATACATAACAAAAAACATTCTCTCCAAATTAATTGGTCAAACCTTAAAAACCAAAACCAATAAAGAAATGACCTCAATATCAATTGGTCAAAACTAAAATAAAATAAAATAAGAACTATTTTTTCATCACCAAGTCATAGATCAAAGCTTAGACTAAACATTTATCTCCAATCAATCGGTAAACAAAAAGAAATTACCTCCATATCAATTGGTCAAAACTTTAAAAAAAGAACAAAAAAATTAAAACATCCATAGTTAAAAAAAATGCCCGTTCGACAATCCACTAGCAAGTTAATTAAGTTAACCCATAATATTACTCACAATAACGAGATCGATGATCGAGTCTTACAATAACAAAGGTTGAATTATTTATTAAAAAAACCATCAAATCGAAAACTTCGACAAGAACCAGAATAAGAAAAAGTACCTACTGCGATGATCAATTGAATAAATGAAAACTATTTACAGCATCAAGTTAACTTTAAGTTGGCAGATCAGATGAGCTACAAAAGATGACTATTAAGACAACTATTATTTCAATGTCTGAAGATCAATATGTAGGATCGAGACACCAAGACAAATATTCTTACCTCAATTCAATCTAATTAACGTTTTCGTTTTCTGTTCCGTTACTACTAATTCTAATTCTGCCGGATAACGAGAACGTCAATTAAATAGAATCGGACTAAGAATAATCATATAAACATTAAACATATATAAAATTTCAGCACTCGACAGATCTGGTGATTAGAAATATAAATAAACGATTACAAAAAAATTAGAAAATTGAATTAATTATGAGAAATTTATATGGAATTGGTTCGTACCTTAGGAAAATGTATTTCTTTTTGGATATGAAACGAAATGATACACGTATGAGGATTAGAGTAAGCAGGTATATAAAGAAGTCGTCACCGAACCTTGTAGGTGGGTTGAACAAACCTTAGGTTCGGGTTCTACCGAACCAACCCACTGATTGAAATATCGGACATCAAATTCTGTTTAGTCAATTAATTATTCAACAATAATACTCCACACTTCGATTATCTAAAGTAAAAACATTTTATTAAGAAATAATCTTATCTTCATGTGTTATTCTTTAATATAAGTATACTCCTCTGTTTTTCTTTACATATTACTACTTTTTTTAAGGTGTCATTTTAAACTTTGACACAATAATTATAGATCTCGTATATTTTACTTGTATACCCTCGTTTATTATAAAAATAAATAGTACTACCTCAAGTTCCAAGAAAAAAATATAAGTAGTTCATGCTCATTTTATGACAAGGTCATAATAGAAAAAGTAAACAAAAGTGTCTTAAAAATATAACGACAAGTAATCAAAACAAATCTTTTTTGCTAGAACGACAAGTTAAAAAAATAGAATATTATAAAGATTGTTTCATAATGACAAGTAAATATACAACTTCGAATCTTGTTTAGCCAATTAAGCTTCACATCTCACAGGTTTCATGTCAGAAAATCAATAAATTAAATAAAAATTTATTATTTTATTAACGATAAAATATGAAATATGGTGAAAAAACACATTATAATGTTAAATAACATGATAAGAAACACAATCTTTAGCAAATATTTACTTTTGTTCTTTATAGCAAACTTTTTTATTGTTCCAGTACTTACTTATCTGAATGATTTTGAAATTAAACTTAAATAAGGACATTTTATTTAAAATAAAATAATACAATTAACATGATATATAATCTTAAATCGATCATAAATATGATCTATTTAAGCAATGTTTAAATTATATTAACAATTTAATAAGTATAAATTTTAAAAGAATTTTAACAAATAATTCGTTAAAAAGTAATTTTCTCAATCAATACTCGACATTCAACAAAAGTAAAGATAAGTTTAATTTAACATCTTAATAAAAAGCTGACAATCATCCTTTTTTAATAATTAAAAGTATGATAAATAATTATAACAATCCAATTTAAAAAGTAATCAATGATGATGACATGTTTGTGTGGGCCCCATATGATATTGTGAATTTGTGATGAATTTCAATAGACGGTGATCTTAATGACGCTTGTGCATCCGACGGTATAAAATGATTGAAATAATTGTGATGATGTGGATAGATAAGTGGAATGTGGGCCCAGATAAGGAGCAGGCCTCAATGATCTTCGTTATTAGTATTTCACATGGGGGGTGGGGTGGGTGGGGTGGGTGGGGTGGGGGGGTGGGGGTAGGTCGGTCGGGAAATGGACTGGTGCGGCTTTGTATGCATTGTGCACCTCATCTTGTCTGCCTCTTACCTTAATAATATTGCTAATTTAATGCTAATCAATCACATTATGAATTATGATAAACATACTCATATCTTACCAATTTAAAGTATCTTTTGGTTCAATTTTTCATTGGTAACCCATTGTTTATAGCATTCGATGTACATGTTTATTTTACTCTGTTTTTCGTGGAGTTTATTTTTGGCTTTTTAACCATTTGCTCCTTATGTTTAAAAAAAAAAAATTATTTTATGTAGTCTTCTAATTATCAGGTTTTCTTAGCGATGCATATTATTTTTCTTTTCAGCTTGTACATGTTTAAATTTGTTTAATTTTAAAAGATAAAATGACTATTATACCCTAATACTTACCTAAAGTATACATGGCAAATTGAAAAACTATTGATGATTATATTGAAGACACTTTTTAACCTCTTACAAGTTAATAGAGTACTATCCATATACGATGTGCCAATATTTTGCTTCCTTCAGGTTTTTTATATGATATTTTAGACATTTTTATTTAATTAAAAAAAAAAAAATTAGTCAAAAAGTACATTCAAAATATAACATGTCAATTGATTGTCAATATATTACTCCTATGGTTAGTTGATAATTTCAATGGGAAAAGTAAACAAAAAGTACACTGAAATTATAAAATGTCATATATATAAAGAAAAAGAAACGTCATATAAAAGACGGAGAGAATACTATTTTGATTTAATTTGGTTCAATATTACGAAGATATTCACACCTTTGTTATTGTGCAAAATCAATATTCTAAAACGGATGAAGCTTTCATCCTAACTGTCTCTACGTACTTATGTCTTGAAGTATACGAAGAAGGTAAATGGCGAGAGTGTCTCAGCTGACCACACACCTAGATTTTGTCTTTAAACATTTCAACACATTAGTTAGGGACCGATGAATAGGTGAGATGATACTTGACACTAATTATCTATCAGTTGAACTATCTCGAGCACGGAATCAATATTTTAAAGTTGTTCATGATGCATACTTAATATATCACTCTAACTATCTATTAATTGAGCTATTTTTATGAATACGAAATCAATATTCTAAAGTTGTTCATGATGGGAAATGAATATTCTTTCTCGGCCATCAATTTTAAACACATGAAGCAATTATAAGCACTTATAATCGAGGTCGTCTTAATATAGTAATGTAAAAACATATATATGTATATATATTATACCTCAATACATATTTTAAACTATTATCAGATGTTATACGTACTAATAGAAAAGAGAAGTCAATGTTGATTGACTGCATCAACCCAAGTTGTTCAGAAAAATTGGTCAACTTTGGTGTGAAAAGATTGGGTGCATCAATACTTCCATGCATCAGGTGCATCAGGTACCCATTTAAAGGTTTCACGTGGGTACTGTACCCATTTGAAACTTCATCATTGGTACTTGTACCCAAATTGTACTATAACAATGGTACAATACCATATATTTATCAATCCAAAATAAATATGTGGTATTGTACCATTGTTATAGTACAATTTGGGTACAAGTACCAATGATGAAGTTTCAAGTGGGTACAGTACCCACGTAAAACCTTTAAATGGGTACCTGATGCACCGGGTGCACCGAATTATTGATGCACCGAATCCGGACTCAACTTTGGTTATTAGAATAGTAGTTTGGTGAAAATGATAGGTATACTACCAAACAAATTAAAGAATACACAGAATTGATGGTAATGTGAAATCTACGCAGGTGTTCGAAATAATATCCATTCCAGTTATGGTTATGGCCAGACACGGGCTAATTCACGAATTTATTGTACGTAGACATGTTAAACGAACGGGGTTTAATCGAATCGTTCGCAGGACGACAGTGTTCATCCAAGAAACTTCTAGATGAAGACAACTTGTTCGTGTGGAGCTTGGGCTCTTCCTGTATTTAGTCTAAAACTTAATTATAATTTGGTACCGTATGTTAGTCGTAATTTTTGTTGTTAGAAAAAAAAAAACCATTTGTTATTTCTCATCTAATTTACAAAAAAGAAAGGCATAAACGTATAACCCAATGATAAGGCTTATGGTGATATGGGAAGAAATCTTTCGAACAATACAAATTAGACTCTTTGTGGAGCATATTATCATTGAAATATTGTGGAGATGTGTTCCAAGATCGCTCCGTTGATTTTCTGTAAAGAACTTTTACAACTCGAACACATTCCTCCAATTACAATAAGCTCGACAGGACAACATGAATATATCAATCAAAAAAGCTAAGGAAATGGTGAGACCGAACCTAGCCCATTAACTATGTATTCAGGGCCGAACTCCCGAACATCCCAATTGCCAGCCCAGTAACTAAGATAATTCTTCCGGCTCCAAATGCTGCTCTGCTTAGGAAAAGCTTGAAAGAGCTCGAAAACATTTCTTAAAAAAACTTGAAATTAATAAATAATATATAGAAAAATGAAAAGAAAAAGATGTAGAATATGGTGGCCAAGTGAAATAAATTCATCAGCAAAAAATGGCTTCAATTTGGTGTTTGGTTGGTTCATATTCTCCGATCAATATGTTTTCGATGACGTCGATGTTGTCGTTGCTTTTGCTTGTCATGAGTCCACAATTACTTCTAATTCCCAAATTAATGTCCAGGTGAACAATTAGATAATGTAGTTTTATATAATTTTAATTACTGTTTATGTAATTTTTAGATTCAGCTAGCTTAACTTCATTTCTTATATTTATGATTCGTTAGTTTAACTTTGTGTTTATATCGAATGATTTACTAAATTAGACAATATAAACTAGATTTACGCGCGTGTTACGATTTTGAAGTTATAATTCATTCGTTTAGCTTCGTATTTGTATCGAAATGTTAATATAATTAGATAAACATACTTATGTATTATCATGTTTTGATATATTAATTTATTCTCAAAATTGAGTACAGAGTCGTTTTTGTTGCTAATTCGAACCTTCGAGTTAAACTGAAATGCAGGTAGTATTATGTTTTGATGCACATTGTGTGCAGTAACTAATGCAGTATGTTTTTTTTAGTTCAATTTTCTTTATATTATGGTTTCGTGCAGTTTGTAAATCGCAATTGTTTTTATAGTGTATGTAAAGGCTTTATATGCTTGTGTTTTTTTATGAATAATTAGTTGATTAGATTTTGAAATTTGTATTAGCGAGATTATTTGATTTTATCAGGGAATCCTTGATGAGATAAATACAAATATGCCGTTGCCTCTCAAGGAAAAATGGACATTTTCTCTTCTGGGATATTATCTGACTGGTTCCGACTGCAATGGCTTAACACAACAACCTGGGAGTGGAAAACAGGGAAATAATTACTTCAACCACCAAACTGTATGTTTGTGTGGCAGCGGAAATCCTATCAACGTGATGTGTGAGACATCAGAATGTTCGTGTTGCAAATATAATGAATTTTTAGAACATAATAGGATGACTTCAGTAGGAAGCAACAAATGGCTACAACTTCTAATGGGATATTCAGATCATGTGGTCGGCAAAAAGTCATTAATTCCTCAGGTGCAGCACATACATTGGAATGGTGCGACTTTATTCCACCTGGATGTTCACGTATGTAAGTCTTTGTCCTCTGAGCTGTATTTTTAAAACGTGATGCGTGTTTCTGGTGGCTGACTGTAGCATATGTCATTTAGGTAATTGTCTACGATGTGCCTAAACATGGATCTCACTACTATTCTTTGAGTCCCGATTGTGCAACTGAGCAAGTGTCAGTATCTTCGAAGAGGCCAATGTGGGTTGAGGATAGCTACAGAAAGCCCTCTGCTCTTGACATGGTAACAAGCTTTGCACATGTGGTTGTTTTACTTAGCTTTTTGCGTAATTACTGAAGTTCTTTTTAAAATGGCATGTACAGGATTCTGTATTTTTGGCAGTTAACAGCGTGAATGCTGCTAACATCTTACATGAGACACTTATGGATTCCCACGAAACTGCTAACCGGTGTTACATCGTCTGCAAGTAACTTCTCTTTTGCACTAGCTTCCAATATGGGTATCATCACCTTTCGATGGTTATAATAGCTAAATTCAATTTCCATTCAGGATTTTGACCTTTGGCTGGCAGCTACTAGCAATATTGGTTGCATCAGTTTGGACATCATGCTATGTTATTCTTCAATTCTTCTACAAGCTATTCAGTTCCTTCTCGCGTTATTGTATATCTAATAATACAATCGCGAAGGTATTCTGCAACTCATTTCAGATTATTCAAATCCGATGCTCTCAGTTCTTGTACTGGCCAGTCTTTCTTCACAATGATGGTCTCAGGTAGCTGGCTTTGATATTCGAATGCCCTTTCTACGTTTCTTGTGTTTTTTCTATTGGAGTATCTATTAAGTGGTTCTTGTTAATTCCATTTCACATAATTATCTTGCCTTGACATCCAAATTGTTATTGTCTTCCATTTTTATGCTGCCTTATTGTAGGCCTCAGTCATGTGTTGAATATGCAGAGAAGGCATCTCTACAAAGGCATTCTATGTGGTCTGCTATTATGGTCGATCTTTTTCTTGGAAATGTCATTGGTGCTGTACTATGGTCTCATGCTGAATCTGTTTACTTTTGGGTTTCAAGCTGTTCTAATGGTATAACGAATCACGTGCTGCGCACTGGTTGCGTGTGGCTAATGGAAAACCCAGCGGGTTTCAAATTGAACACCGATTTAGCAGGAGTTCTAGGCATGATATCTTTAAATGCAATTCAAATCTGGTCCACATTGTGGTTCTTTATGAGTGACCTCTTTATTCATTTGATCAAACTACTTGCTCTGTCTGGGATAATTTTTGGCTTTACTGCGCCTGCTGCTATGTCCATTGATGTGATTTCTTTGTCAACAATTCATATTTCGGCTCTTCACAAGTTAATGTTGCTTCTTTATTCGCGACAACTACAAGCAATTTCTTCTTTATGGCGTCTTTTCAGGTAAGATTCTTAAGAGTACCATATAGCATTGATAAGTTGTCACTGGTCATTTTTCCTCTGGTGTATCCAATGTGCATATTTATGGAAGTTCAATTGACTGAGGGTTGGGCCTATTTCAATTTAGTTCTTGTGGAACATAGTCATTGGTGTCTGCTTCTTGTATTATTGAGTTAAAAAAGTGGGCAAAACAGTAGTTACATTATCTTGTGGTATAGAAGTAATGGTTAAATTTTTGGGTTCATAAGTATAAATCAACAATATTATGTTCTTACGAGGTTTTGACATTTAAAGTGGCTTGAAATAAATCGTAGTCCTGTTCATCGTAGACATGATTATCAGGCATTCAGGTGTAGCATGAAAAGAGTCATCATTTCTTCATACATGATGCTCCGTGTTCATTGCATGTTGAAGCTTTTTAATATGTTATAGATGGAATCCATGCTAGGTCCAATAAGTAATAATGTCACAACTATAAGAAAAGGATCCATATCGGTTTTTGGCGACTTTACTAATATATGCTTTCTGGATTTGTTGCAGGGGGCAGAAGTGCAATCCACTTCGACAGAGGTTAGATAGCTATGAGTACACTGTGGAACAGCATGTCATTGGCTCTCTACTGTTTACTCCTTTGTTGCTTCTATTACCAACCACTTCAGCGTTCTATATGTTCTTCACCATTTTGATCACAATTATCAGCTTGATCTGTTTTACCCTTGAGGTCATTATATCTGTTATACATGCCACCCCTTACAACAAAATTTTCCTTTGGCTGCTGAAGAAGAGTAGATTTCCTTCAGGGATGTGGTTTCAGATCATATCAAGTCAGTCTAATAACTCTCAAAAGGTTGGCTCAATTGGAGGCATTGCGTCATCATTTCAGGATCTGAAAAGATCATATGATAATATTGGATCCTCAACTCTTGTGTCATCTATCCACAACAACTTCCAGAGCTTAGGTGAGGCTTTCGAAGCACATATATACATTTCCAGTAGTTCACCAAAAAATGACCATACAATTTAACACCTGCTCTTTTCTGGCTCACCACATTGTGGGCCTTAATTAGTTGTCCTCATTCTCACTTCTGGAATGAGAATGACGTTCGTGATTCTTGCGTTTTATATACCTGTAATCTTGCAGGGTTTTGTTGATAGAGATTTTCATGATACTCTCTTAAAGCTCGAAGATCGAAGTAGCATATCAGTAGAATTTGCCTAATTAATAAATTGTGCTGATGTACACTGTGCTTCAGGATGTTGCTCAAATATTGCTGTTAATGCTCATTTCTTAAATTTTATAGTGAAGATAACCATGCAACTTTTCTATTTTAACTTCTTGAATGAATTCTTCCAGCTGCAATAGTGCGCCCCCACTACATGTTCCTTTTCTCAGCCATTTCTCAGTCCAATTCAGCTTCTTCAGCTCATGAAATCCTTACAGGGAAAAGGTAAGGATACTAGAATATTCACTTGCACCTGTTTTTGTACTATATTTAAACTTGTTTCTAATTTTGTGCCTGCCATTGACATATTCACTTTGAATTTGTTATCTTTTCATTAGTCCGGCTTTTTCATTGTTCCAATTTCATTAATTATTTCTCTTTGTCTGCAGCATTCCATCCTCTATTGGTATCACTCTTCCTTCAACTTCGCCATGGATAGTCATGCATTACAGAGACTATTGGTCTCTTTGCTACAGAGCTGTGCGTCATTGCAAGTCCGATTGCATGTGTCATCGTCGTGGTCAGTAACCCAGAAAATTTTAATGGTTCTGTTTCCTAACTAAGTTGCATTCAATTGCTTTGGTTGAAAGTTCCTTCTACAGCTTCATTGTCTGTTCTTTGTAGTCAAATTTAGTGCATCTTGAATTCTTGACGACAAATGTTCTGTATGAACCATTCTAGACGAGTGATAGAATAGTTACATCCGGATTTACACATCTTTATGTTGATTATGTTGCAAAATTACAGATTTTTGATGTCCTTCTAAGCTCGTTAAAACCTCACCTAACAAATGCAATAATTTGAAGAGATAGGTAGTTCCGTTTAGTTTCAGTTTCTTCTATATTCACCATGAAGCATATAAGAAGCCAAATAACAATTATTGTATATCATTCTTTACTCTCAGTCAATATAAACAAGGTGATGTGGTTCTGTTTCTCTGGCTTACCTCCAATTGAAATGTTAATTAGGCAGTTTTTGCATGCCATCTCCTACTTCAACCTTGGTTTATTTCTAGCATCATAGAACTTTGTAAATCAAAGTGATAGAATACTTTTGGTAGTAGTACTAGTACTATTACAGTGGAGTTTGATAGTCGTATAAAAACCGGTAACTTCCTAATTGATTTTCTGGATGAACTACTTACATCCAATTATGGGAATTCGAAAAAAAACTACACAGGAAATTCACAATAATTTGAAGAAAGGAGGTGAATTTCTACATGGTATTAAATTGTTACTGCATAAGCTGCAATAAGCCATAGACATTATACTTATAACTTAGAGATGAACTCCCTTTCTGCATATATGCTAGAGTACATAATTTTTCAACACCTAACAACTTTGATGATGTGCATGCAGGAACCTTATAAAAACTTCTGCAGGCCTCTCAAGCTTAATCATCAACGTAAGAAGAACAATCACACAGAGTACGAGTAGTAAACCATATATCTAATGTATCCATATTCAAAAAGCTTCTGGTTTCAAGTTTGCATTCAAGGGACTTCGCAGATATCACTGAGTTGATTCTTGATTTTGCTTCTTGACCGGAACTAAGGCAAGTGAAGCCGGATGAGAAACTGCTTTCAGAGTCTTGGCACCATCAGCATCTTCGATGTTTCGTGGCTTGATCAGAGGTACTTGCTGAACTATGTTGGCGTCTCTGCTTATTGTTTGTTGTTGAGGGAAGAAGAAATCTGTTGGGAAGAATTTGTATTGCAGACCTGCCATTAAGATTTTGTTGGTTTTTTTCTGGTTGGGATGAGAAATGTTAGGTGTGGTTCACATATTTATAAAGCCAATGTTTCTCCAAGTAGAATGCCGGTTAGGGCTTCACCTAACATAACCAAAAGGAGTTATATTTCATCACTCATTACGTAACCATAAGTGATTAATTAAACTAAATTAATTATAAGCTATTAGCCATGCCTCGAGCATGTGATAACTTGTTAATCTTGGACACGGATATTATATATTGTAACTCGATGAATTATGTCTCTATTTTTTGTTCCGAACAATACCAGTTCTATAACGGGGAAATTCGCTGTAGCTATTTGTTGAATGCGTACTTAATATATCCTTGAATTTGTAATGGACACTATTTGGAATATTTGATCTAATCGATCCTTTGATGAGTCGTTTGACCTTTCGTCCCTTTTATGAACGTTTTCATTGCGTAATGTATACGTTCTTCATATATTGCAATAATTGTATTGGAAATTTGTTAACAATTCATCATATGATTGAGACCGTTAGTTGCCTATGAGCCAGAGATAAATTCAAGCATGCAAACAACCCTTACTCATCAAGTACTATAAAATATCACCGCCCACTCAAGGCATTGTGTGCCTGTGTGGTGTTCATTTGAGTCTTATTACATAAAATTAAAATGTTGAATTTGTTAAATTTCATTATTGAATTTTAACAATGTAAGATTTTGTGGAGCTAACTGGTTTCACATTGAGAGAACAACATCCGGAGCACTGAATTTAACAAGACAATGATCGTGGATTTATAATTTTATTTGGCGCCTCATAATACCATAAATTTCAAATATTAAAGTATATATGAGAGAAAAATATAATTATACTTAACTTTTTAATTCGTTTGCTTAGTACTTAATTAGTTTCACATGTGTATTAATGGTCAATCCGATTAGAATCAAAATACCTTTATTTTTTGTATTTATTATAGTGAATGTGATATTTACTCTTGTAATACCCGGTCCTGAGTGGGCGATGTGATATATTTGATATGATTTGATTGGTACTACTCATATCATCAAGATGCATCTTCTTTTCGGTAGCCAACTCTGAAGAACTCCAAAGTTAAGCGTGCTTGACTTAGGGTAATTCTAGGATGGGTGACCCACTGGGAAGTGTCCCAGTGAGCACGTGAGTGAGGACAAAACGTGCTGGAAAGACCCGTGATGGTTTGTGAGGCCAGTCCATCAAATCAAATAACGTTCCGACCCGGCGTTCCGGGGCGGGGCGTTACAACTCTCTAGGATATCATTCAATTTTTTTTTTTGTAAATTAGCGATGAAATAAGTTTCGAACCCAGGACCTTCTGGTCATTAGGATATTATTCAATTTGTTTAGTTCAACCATTAGTTGGAGCGAAGTTTAAGGATTACGTGGGTTGAGTAGTCGAGAAGATGAAGCTGTTTATTTGGAGTTTAGACTCTCATTTACTAGTTTAGAAATGTAATGTATTTAATATCGAATAATTATTTGTAAGTTCTATCATTTGAATGAAAAAAAAAAAAAACATTAGTTGGAGGGAGTATTGGATTATGATAAGGAAATAAATGTCACAAATTAGTAAGCACTTGACCAATTCATATTTTGACATTTGGAATTGAGTTGTGATGTAATGATTCACGTTTTGCATCTTTGGAGGATCCGCAGTTCGGCGTGATGTTTGTGTAATATAATTAATTACTACTACTACTTATGTTTTGTATTTATATAATGTAATAATTGAAAGAGAACATGTAACCTATTGGACTATTTTATATGTGATGAAAGGTTGATGCTAATTAATGATGACTATTGATAAATAACAAAACAAATTTGATGCCAACTTTGTCGGATTGAGGTGAATTTATGTGCTTGAAAAATATTTAACTTTATGTGAATGAATTATCATTTAAATAGTAAAAGAGATCCTAACAAAGGGGAGTTCAACTTTTAACCTTGTTTGATTACTTATATTCGTTGTTTATTTTGATAATTAATATATTTTTTTTTATAAATGACATGAAAAATCAAACTGTTTGAGATTATGATACAAATAATAAGCCCAAGCTCAACCAAGAGGTGTCGAGGTTGGAGAGCAGGAAGAATCTTAGTTAGGATGTCGGCAACTTGTTCAATTATAGGTAGAGATGATTCCGAGCAATCAGGTCTTCCAACACTTATTCCCTAGTGAAGTGACAATTTAAATCTATGTCCTTCATACGCTCGTGGAAGACAAAGTTCTTGGCAATATATATAACAGAAGTATTATCACAATGCAGGGCGACTGGAGCTAGATTGATATCATCTAAATCATTTAGCAATCAAACAAGCCAAGTAATATTCCCATAGTTGAATACTCAACTTCAACTGAGCTCTTGAAGATGATGGATTGTTTCTTTATTTTCCAAAAAATAGGAGTAGCTCCAGCCTCCAAGTTTAATCACATAGCCCATAATGGACCTACTTGTTGCAAGGAAAGCTGACCTGCCAGGATTTGAATATGCCTACAAGATAAGCTTATTGGAATCTTCAAGAACCAAGCCTTTGTAAGTTGTGCGATGGTCGATGGACATAAGAGAGGAGATGATTCAAGGCCTTGAGATGTGATTGTTTGGAAGACTACATGTCTACATGTATTTACTAAAGTTCTGGATAGAATAAGAAAAATTGGGCTTCGTGTTGGTAAGAAAATCGAGCTTGACGACCATAGATCTATAATGCTCACAATGCTCCCAAACAAGTCTAATAAGTATACAAGAAAATTGCTCTTACATTGAATCTTCAATTAATACGAACAAATCAAAGCTAAGTTTCAACAGGTTGAAAGCTATATATCACGAAGATTGAACCTCAAATATAATTCTGAAATTGGAATTATTGCATATTTAAATTCATTTTCATACAAAAGCCTTTCTTCAACTTCTTGGAACTATTATATGTGGTCATGTGCTGATCCATAATAAATAAAGAACATTAAAAGAAAAAGGCATAGTTTTCCCATCGAGGCACAGCACAACTACTTCTATGTTAATCATAGGTGAAGTCCAATTCTACCCCCACTATTATTACATTAATCCTCCATCAAAGTTAATAGTGGTTTAATGGTTGTAACAGTTTTGCAATGTATATAACATTAACATGAAAATAAGTATCCTACTAATGATCATATTAATATAATTTACATTCAAGTAGTTCTATCTTCTTCTTTTTTGAGTCAAACGATAGCATATTAAAACTAAATTTCATAATAATCGAAAAAGGAAAATCTATGCTAACAATGAGCTGAGGACAAAAATATATGTTGTTATTAAAATGTCTTGCCATGATTCAAACTCAGAACCTCTAATGTGAATATTGGATTGATAACCACTAGACCAAGACCACATGTTAAATTAATTCTATGTGATAGTAATAAAGAGAGGTAATTGCTGAAATGGTCCCAGTAAGTGGGTGTCCGTTGCACTTTGGTCCCTGTAAGTGGGACCGATGCGCAAATGGTCCCTGATAGAGTGTAACGGGTGCGGAAATGGTCCCCATTTTAACGGATCCGTTAGTTTTTAACGTTTTTGATATTTTTTAGTTCATTTTTGGGGCGATTTCATAATTTTGAAGAGTTTTGGGCATTCTGGGTCGTCTTGTAGTTCGAAACTTTAAACTGCCATAACTTTACGCTCGGGTGTCCGATTGGGATGAATTTTATATCGATTTCATGTATTTTTTCGAGACGAATCCAATGGCAGATAAACAATAGTGGTCTGGGTCATAAAATACATGAAATCGGTATAAAATTCATCCTAATCGGACACCCTAGAGCAAAGTTATAGCCGTTTGAAGTTTCAAACTACAACACGACCCAGGATGCCCAAAACTCTTCAAAATAATGAAATCACCCCAGAATGACCTTAAAAATATCAAAAACGTTAAAAACTAACGGATCCGTTAAAATAGGGACCATTTTCGCACCAGTTACACACTATCAGGGACCATTTGCGCATCGGTCCCACTTACAGGGACCAAAGTGCAACGGACACCCACTTACTGGGACCATTTTAGCAATTACCTCGTAATAAAGAATACGAAATCTTATCAAAAATATTCTCTACACAAACGTTACAACCACTGATGATGATATTATTATTCTGTTGTAATAATACTGCGTAATGGAGAAGAAAAGAGCCTCAAATTCAATAAACCAATATTAAGCAGACACCAGTAAGAGTGCATGTAGGTCTGAAAGATTATTTTGTTTAAACATAATAAGGAATTACATTCCTTGTGCTTTCCCATTTAATTTATAATTGAAGTGAGCTAAGGATGCTCAAATTTCAACTTTCTTTCTCTTTCAATAGTTTTATTTATTTGCATATACGAATCAAAAAGGTAACGCGGCATACTCTCCTATATTATTAAAAAGATAAGTTACATCCCGATTCTGACGTAGATGTTAATATTAATGTTTATGTATGTATTTCACATCGACTGATATATTGAGAATATTATTAAAATGGTCTTAAATAATATGTATAAAGTTGCACTTTGTTCTCCATAGATGGTTGGTCTTCAGAAATGATCATAGTGATTTGTACAATTGTTGCAGTTTAGTCCCTAGTTTAGTTGTGAAGTTAAAATTAAACGAAAAAATCATAATTATATATCTGAATTTTGCGGCAAATTCAAATATTTAGTCATTTCTTTATTAGGAAAAAACGTAATTACAATTTGTACATATTATCTGTCATTACGCTCATTTCATCAATCGTCTCCTAATACATTCGAGAAATAAAATTATCTTGAACAAAATTTCATGGTTATACAATTTTATAATAATAGAAATAGATGATAGTCTATCTATTGGTTATTTCAAAAAAATTAATAATAAAAAAACCACACATGCATGTCACATTTGATGTGTTTCCTAGCTAGTAGTGAAGATAGAACCTTAGAAAGTGGAGCTTTTCTTTTTAGGTTGGTATATATTCTGCGAATAAGGAAAACTATAAATAAATGATACAAGCATGCCTAGTGCCTATGTGTTAATTTCATATTTGTAAACTTCAAGCATTTCATCACTATATATATGGGTAAGACTATAACATATATACACATACATAAATATTAATAATAAAATTTACTTTCAATTTCATCAACATACATCTTCAATAGTTCTTTCAAGCATAATATGAACATGCAACAGCCAGAAAACCAATATGTTAATCCTCCTCCAGCAGGTAAATTATCATTTAGTTGAAAAAGTGATGGGTGCACAAAATCAAAATTATCAAAAAAATTACGACAACAAGTTAAAAAACTGTAATTTTCCTGGAAGACAATTGTCGATTTGGTCTCAGATAGTGGGACGAAGTTGTACTTTGTCTCAGACATTTATACTGTTGCAGACTAGTCCCGTAGGTGGTTCAAGTGTTGTGATATAGTCCTCAATATTGTCAATCGTTGCACATTAGTCCCTATTTTTCGGGGACCATACTGCAACATTTGTTATTTTCAGGGACTATATTGTAATACTTATGCCATTTTCAAGGACTAATCTGCAACATTGTAACTTTCTGGGACTAAAATACAACTGCATCTCACTATGTGAGACCAAATCTACAATTACCTCATTTTCGTGTCGTATGAGGCCATAAACACACCGTACTAATTTACTTGATATCCGACCATTTTTTTTTTTGTAAATTAGTGATGAGATGAGTTTCGAACCGAGGACCTTCTGATCACTAGCAAGAGTCTTTTTCATTGTTGTGCGACACAAAGGTTAATGTCCTCTAAGTGTTTTGTGTAGTGGTAGTGTCGAACGCTTAATTAGTTGATGTCCAATAATTAAGTTTTTTAATAGAGTAACAATAATGATATATTATCGTCAAGTTGTTTTTGATTGTGTATACTTGTCTAGGTTACCCAACTAATGATGCAAATATGATTATTCCAAGTGGGAAGAAGAAGAAATTTTGGAGTCGATCAAAGACGAGAGGTGAAAGAGGATTCATAGAAGGATGGTTAGTATTTATAATCTTTAATTAATTACAATTTAATATAGATAATTAAATAATAATAATAATACTATGTCTTAGAGTTGAAATTAATGAAATTGGACAATTAATAACGAATGAATAACTTTTGCATGCAGCCTCTTTGCACTGTGTTGCTGTTGGATCTGCGAGATGTGTTGTGACTAATTAAAATTAATTACTATTATTATTATTATTATTATTAGACCTTAATATTACCTAGCTTGATTGCTTCATAATTACTAGTTTATTTACTATTTTCTTCACTGTTTTATTATAGGTTGGTTCTTTCAACTTGTATTGTTACAAATCATATATATGGAGTATTATAATAATTATGACTTGTTCAATTATAATATGTTAATTCAATTTATATCTGAGTGACACATGACAAGAGTTAACTGTTTATTTGGGAATTAAAAAGTAGTTATATAGGCCGATTAATTCCAAATTTACAAAACGATAATTTTTATAATTTGTGTAGGAGATCAGATTAAGACTAACTCGCACCCATATAACCACTTGAGGGACTAAATCCGAACATTTCAAGTGTCGAAGCAAAGATAAAAAAAGATACAATTTCATTCCATTTATGAGACCAAATTAATAATTATCTCTCTCTCGATGCCCAAAACCATTTGCTAAAATATCAATATATCATTGGTGGCAACTTATTGAGATAGAAATTTAAATATGAATGGACAACTTTAAAAAAAATTATCATTCAGAATATCTTTTTCATAATTTTTTTTTTAATCATTCACAGTGATATTCTTTTATTTAATATATTTATTATTTACTAAAATGTTATTTGTGATTTTCTTGAAATGTGACGATCAACTTTTGCTTCACTTGATAGGTTACCCACAAGAACTAGCAATATATTGTCAACTGCAACTAGTATCCTAGCAGAGGAAACAGACATTGTTTGTTCGTGTTGGAAAATTTGACACTCATTAATTCATGTCTCACCAACTTTGCTCGAATAAGAAATTCTTGTTAGTCCATTGTAAACAATCTCAAGTTTTTTCGAGTTGTTGATTTTCGATCCGATTACATTTCATGGCTAACTCAATGTTTGACTCGAACCTCGCCTGGTACCACAATGAAACAAGCAAATTTGTGACCGACCTACTCAAATAGCGCCTCTAAAACCAGACTTGTTAACTTGAATGTATTTCTAATTCGACGAGTTTATCGACAATTGAAAAAACCATCAACTAGTAGTAAGTTCATGTATACCTTCGGCATTCTTAGGACAAGCTAATTAAACCCACAAAATTCTATAAAGCATTCCTTTAGGAGTCCCCAACATAAACCTTGAACTACCCTTAACGAC
The DNA here is from genome assembly GCA_003412495.2 of Echium plantagineum. Classification (NCBI taxonomy): domain Eukaryota; kingdom Viridiplantae; phylum Streptophyta; class Magnoliopsida; order Boraginales; family Boraginaceae; genus Echium; species Echium plantagineum. The sequence goes on along the minus strand of CM016567.1, from coordinate 13,999,219 downwards.
GAAAAAATATATCTACAAACGTCTAATGTAACAGTTTGGACTAACATGATCTAGGGACGTATTTGATATATACCTATCTTAGAGAGATCAAATATGCAGTTATAAGAGAGTCGCAAAGAGGCACACGAACCCCGAGAGGAGCTATGGCGAAAGCATATCCAAATCTAACGATTATAAATACGTCGATATATAGTCATTATTAACGATTTGGCTTACATATACATGTTGAACAGTCTCCCATGGATGTGCAACATGAACTGCAAATATCGCCTCTGGACCTGCACATGAACACAGATCAATCATGGACATCAGAATAAGTAGTAGTTCATATGTAATAATAAATCGCCAGTGTCACTATTCGATCTTCTCACAAGGCTAGGGAAACGAAGATGATGGATGAATTCAATGGGATTAATCGCCAGCTTCTAGGTGAGATATCACATCATGAGAAAGTAAGAGAACCTCACTTAAACACCATAAGTATGGAATCCTACCTAAAGGAAGAAGGTCGTCAGATTCTAAACGTTCTGATAGGTATTTCTTACCTGACTCACCATCCAAAGCGGTCCAGATACCAGCTAAATTTAACTGCATAATTTTCTTAGGACCATTTGCCTAGTTATATATAAATGGACTTGGTAATTAGTACAACTTGCATGGAAATGATACTGAATGTTTACAATCTTAAGCAGGGGAGGATATAGGATTTCAGCCGTGGTGGTTCTAACTTTGAAGCGTACACTATTTCTTTTACGAGGAATACTATCCGATGTGATAAATATAGACTTAACACATAGAGTAGTATTAGATTCAGAGACTCTCCCAAATAATGATTTATTTTCTCTAATAACGTAGGACAAGATCCTTCACAAAAAGAGTTTTCGAAGTACTGATTAATAACCGTATATCTAGCATGCCAGGATTATCAAGTAAAATGTATACGACAACAAGATGTCAAGATCTACAAAAATGGATGCAATCACATCGATGCTCCAGTTCAATGTACTACCAGGTAGCTCAACTTCTCAAACCTCAAGCAATAACATTTAATCAAGGATTCATAAGCCAATTACTGTTTTTTCTATTTAGATGGCTGTTGAACAGAGAATATAGGATAAATATAAAATCTAAATTCCAAGATAGCGTTAATAATAATAACACCATTAACAAAACTACATTAGAATTGGGGGAGATAGTGCATCCTGGCCCCCCAAATATATTCATCACTGTGAGAACATTTTCTGCTCCTCTGTATAAGCGAATAGTGATGCAAAAAGAACCATATATGTGTGTATAGACACTCATCTAAAATCTAACAATCTAACAACAATAATGCAGATGACAGAATGAGGCATTGATTAAAAAATAAACTGATACCCGACACCATACCTGAAGGTCAACTATACAGAAATCCCCTCTTACTATCACGCTATAGCTCCACATGTACGGTAGGCAAGAGTTAAAGCAGTAGCACAACAATCACAGTGAAATCGAAGGTGTAAAATCCAATTGTTGCTGAAACATACTCGGCTGCTGGTCATGGTGGTTATGTATCTTCTAATTAACCGACACAGTGAAATTGAAGGTGTAAAATCCAGTTGTTGTTGAAGCATACTCGGATGGTACAATCCATATCAATGGACAAAATGCAACATGTCCGAGTCAAATATGAAATATGACGGTTAATTAGAAGATAATTTTGCTGAAAAAGATAGTTTCATACTCAAAAGAAAAGAAGGTTTTAAGACATTCATATACATAAACTGGCACAACCATGTAATCGAAGTCAACTTTTGTTGTTTGCATTTGTTCAGGGACAATTACAATCTAACTGCTTCATAATATAGGACATTCAGCAAACTGAATCGGAAAGCCTATCTATTTAGGGCACAGTGCACCAGCAGTAAAAATCATCAAATACCCTCATATAGAAACCTAGCAACATCAATCAGGGTCAACATCGGGGACATCTAACCAGCCCATTCTCGTTGCATATGTTACACACGCTTAACATTTCTTCATTCTCTTGAAAAACCTTCCGACTTCCGTTGCAATTCAGACACATGACAAACCTAGCATCCCCACAATTCTCACAAACAAATGCACTGTCCATTATTGGGAACCCTTTCAAAAGATTAGCCAAATGTCCATCTTCATGAAGCTGTTTGATTTCTTCACCACCAATATACCTTCCCCTAATAAACATTTGTGGCAAGCTTGTCGGCTTCCCATTTAGTGCATTCTTCAACTCTGTTCTGTATGATGAATCCATCGATATATCCTTTTCGTCCACATATACTCTATATCCCCTAAGAATCATCCGAACCTCACAGCAGTCTTCGTATGTCTTCCTTATTCCCCTCAAACTAGTGTAATACAAGATAATTCTATCATTATCTCGAGACAAATTAAACTTTCCATTACACATTTTAGAATTCCCTGGGTATGACTCTGCACACTCATTGTCCTCCAACCTTCTCACATCCAGCTGGGTGCACTTAAATGCAGTCTTCCTTTTAGCATCCAACTCAAAATATTCAACTTCCTTCTTTTTCTCAATATCTTCTGTTCGAGTACCCTCTATATGTATGGAATCGAATGATCTTCCAAAACTAGAACCCAAAACGGATGCTTCAGACAAATGCTGCCACAACGGCTTTGTATCCTCATGCTCAACAATCTCATATGATTTCACCAATTCATTCACCTCACCCTCTTCCCTAAAATATACACTATCACAACCCCTTTTTCCGGCTCTCACAGGGTAATCAAGAGGGACACTAACAACATCATAATCAACCTCATCAAGACCCTCCATGAGCTCCCAAGTATTGATCACAGAATCAGGGGATATAGGCTCATTAATATCCCTCTCGACATTCTTCAGTTCCGATTCTTGTACCGTTGAATTTAGCAATTCTTGACCCTTAATGTTCACATCTTTGGGTGTTGAGATTCGATCAATTAGGACAAGAGAACCGTAAGTAGAGGAAGTCAAAGAAACCAAATGGTGCGTATCACCTTTTCTGGCAGGTGGATGATGAACTAAGGGTGAAGGCAAATATAGGGTTCTCGAAACTGGGGTTGAAGATGGGTCCGAAAAAGCGCCAACTGATCCAAATGATGGTGAATCTTCTGATGGGTTTTGCTGATCTTTGGTCACAAAAGATTCCATCTTTGAAGCTGAACAACCCATGACTGAATATACAAAAAAAACATCAATTTTAACCTACACTACTAAAATTGAATCCAAGCAAATTGCATAAACTCATACACAATCAAAGTTAAACAAAAATCCAGCTAAACTGCATAAATGAAACCCCAATTAGTCCAACAAACTCCAACCACATTACATAAATGCATAAATCTATACACAATTAACGTTAAACAAAATCCAACTAGATCGCAAAAATGTATACACAATCAAAGTTCAAGAAAATTCAACTAAATTGCATAAATTTGTACAACAATTACAGTTAAAGAAAGTCCAACTAAATTGCATAAAGTTAAACAAAATCCAACCAAATTTTGCATAAATCTATACACAATTAAAGCTAAACACAATCCAACTAAATTGCATAAGTGCATAAATTTTGGATAAAACTGCAAAAGTGGTAGTAATTTTCATACCTTACAAGCCTTTTGGTAATACTTTCAAAGCTGTCTGAATGAAAAAGGTTCAACTCTTGAAGCTTCTTAACAAAGAGATTCAATCTTTAGATTCTTCACAAAATTCAGGTTTTGGGTAATTCAGAAAATAACCTTTTGCAAATTTTGCTGAAATAACTTTATGTGTTTGGGAAAGAGGAAGATGTTGAACAATATCAAGAAAAATTATTAATTGAGTGTTGGTTTAGAAGAGGATTGATTAAGACAGCTATTTAATTGTCCAAATTGCTAACTATTTGCTGTCTTTAAGCTTTCTGTTTAAACGTTTGCTTGAAGATTGCCTACTTTTTCTGGGCGTTGATTTATTCTTACAGGACTTGTTTTTTTCTACTTTATGTTGCATCACTATCAACCTTATTGGAGCTAGTGGAATATCTCCATCAAAATCATGAGTATCCATTTATGTTTCAATTTATGTCACATGTAAGAATTAATATCATAGCAAAAGTGTGATACAGAGCTGATTTATGAAATTTGAAATTTGTATAAAATTATAGGATACCTTCCTTAATGCGTATATATTGTCGAGTTATCTTTTTGGCACAACGTAATCTTTTATTTGTTGAATTAATTGGTGCTAGTATTCTGGAACTCTGAATTAATTAATACTCAACTTGAAATTCATCGTGAAAGTTAATCGAGTTACACTTGATGGTGGAGAATGACTGAATGTTTATGGTGCATAAATTCCAATCTTTCACTCGATAAAATACATATATTTCACCGTTAATATTCATAATAGTATTATTTAATATTTATGTAGCTATTCTCATTCTAACTTAATCACGAATATATAAATGTTACTCATTTAATTGTGTAATAGTATTACGGTCAACAAAATTATTTATTAATCATAAAGATTTATGCGCCGCTTTCTCCATTCCTTTTTTTTTTTTGAAGTAACTACTTTAATTTACGCGTTAATATCGAGTGGTCTTGACCTCCTAATTACATATACAATAATTTATTTGTAGAGAAAATGAATATGATGCATAACTCAAAAAAATTGAAAAAAAATCGAAAAATAAATCAAAAATCAAGAAAAAATCGAAAAGAAATTGAGAAAAAATCGAAAAAAATATCAAAAAAGAAATCGAAAAAAATTGTAATATCAGGATTGGTGTCAATGTGTTAATAAGAGTTAGATTGGATGCTTATGAGAGGAAAAAATGTGTTTGGATAGATATATCCTTCAAAAATCTGATGGAGTGACCTGAATGAGTGACTTTTTAAATATTAGTGATCTAACTGGCGTTTTTGAAACATGAGTGATCTAACTGGCTTTTTTTTTCAAACGTGAGTGATGTCAGAAGTCATTTGGCCGAAAATTGAATACATGATGATTGGGATATCCAATCTAGACTTCCCATTTGCTGAAGAAGCGCTTCTTCGAACTTTCTTACAGTACAATAAGAAGTCGGCCACCAAATCCTAGAGTAACATGTTTTACAATCAGCAACTAAGATAGCAAAAGAAAGTAACTCGAGCAATTTCAAACTTATAGTTAATTTTTAATAATTCTTCCGTTCCAAAATAGTAGACGTTCTAGCTATTTGCCCATAGATTAAGAATAACTAAAAGTTGTTAAAAAGTACATTGAAAAAGTAGAAATACAATTATTTGGAACTATATCAATGGTTGGTTGCTAATTTCAAGAGGAAAAATAGTCAAAAAGTTCATTAAGAATGTAAAAAGCACAATTTTTAATGTTAAAACGACAACAATTTTGAAATAAAAAATAGTATTAGAACGTCAACTATTTTGGAACGGAGGGAGTATAATGTATGTGTTAGATGAATACGATTAGTTTCGGCAAAAGTTTTGTTGTGGGCTTACAAAGGCTTCATGTTGGATTGATGGGCATTAGGTTCAATAAATAGTTTATATTTAGATGTAGACTTGGACAATATCATTTGACATGGGCCTAAAAATTCTGGTATGCCATTTTGGATTAACCAAGTTAAATATTGATAAACCAACCGGGCTGGGTGACTTCATTGTATGAATATTTCACAAGACATTTTACAATAACCATCCGAGATAGGAAAATTATCTTGCTCCTATAAAAAAACATATCTATCTAAACATGTTTTGGGATTATAAAACGAGACTGAAATGGAGCAACTACTTTAAGTAAAAGTTTTTGGAAAATAGTACTATTAACTAATGGTTGTATAATGATCTTGCTCATAGACTTTTTTTTTTTGGGTTTTCCGAACAGGTACACCTTGACGCACCTCCTAATTTTCACTCAGCTTGCTCTGCCTTGGTTGGAGGTTGAGATCCTCTCTCTCGATGTATTTGTCTTTTGTCTCACCATTAATTTGAAGGTGTAGTCGGGGTTCGGACACCCACCGACAATCAAGTTAGTCAAGGGGTCAAAAGATATAGTTCACGAAGTAACAAGATAGGGAGTTTAGAAGAGTATGTATCACTTAATCTTAATCGACGTTATGGAGTGTACAGAGAATGAGTTTCATAAATCTCGCATATTAGAAACACGTGTTATTTCTCTATTAGTACCCATCCTACCCTAACGTGTCTGGGTCTGAATAAGGTTTGTTGAGCGTGGTGACGTGTTTAATATTTTGGGCTCACATCAAATATTATATATCATAATGTATATTTGTAATATTTAATCTGTAATTTAATTTTTACTCCTATAAACTACAATTTATGTTATCGAATAATATAATTGTAAAGATGGGGATTATTAAAGCAAATTACCATCATGGTATGGTCCTATGTGGAGCTTTAATTTAGTCCCATGATATTGCTTATCATCAAAATGAAAGCCCCATTCTTATTAAAGCAGAAAACCAAAAGAAGAAAATGACTTAAAGAAAACTATACATTCATGCGTCTGACAATTTGATGAAGACATTATATATATCTAAAGCTTATTATCCACATTATCGAACTCTTTGGGAAAAGCAACAAAGATATATAAATAAGAAGCTTCTATATTACTACTCAATATGTATGTGTAATACTAATAATGTTGAATATATTATATATATAGATTCCATCAGCTAAGTTCATCAGGTTGTGATCACTTCATCCAACTTGCCTGTATGTAATACGTAACTACTTCAGATACACTATATATAGATTGATGACAGAATGCATTTTGTAGTGTATAATACACGACGCTAATCTACGGAACATACATGATACATTCGGTTTTTTTAAACGTCGAAAAGCACAAATCATGTGCTCGATTTCATTAACGTACACATGTCATGTATGTACACTTGATCAATGATCACTGATGATATACGTAGCTAGTGGAGTAAAAGTTGAATGTATTTTGTAGACTAACGAATTTATGTTGAAAATAATACTCCTATATTTTAATTGTTTCCATCTCTATCTTTTAATTTATGCACGTGATTGGATGCATTAGGGATAAGATAAAACGTATGTACAAGTAGTAATTATTTATGAATTGTCAGCTAAATTTATGTTGACATGCATGCATGATGATAAAAGCAGCATGGATATTAAATTTTAGTGTATTGATGATATATATACACACTCATTCATCATTTTACTAAAATATAACATGATAATAAAGATGATTAATCTCAATGATTATATATTTCAACATTAATAACTTGGTATATTAATGAGTCGCGGGTTTATTAGTTACTAAAATATAAGTATTTTAGTTCAACGATTAAATTGACAAGCAATATAATAATTTAAATGGTAGTAGAAGAAACAAAATTGTAGGTTAAAGAAAAAAAAACACAACGTTATATTTGGTAGCATGTATAGGATGATGTGATAAGTATGAGCTCAAATTATCACATGTCAAATTTTACATTAGAAATAAATGAGAGATTTTATTAATTAATGAACTAGGGAATAACGACTACTTCACTTTTCTTCAATTGGTTTTAAAGGTGAAATCCATAAACTCTTAATAAAGTGACGACCATTTTATTTTATGTAGATATTTGTTTGTATCGAATGGTGTATTGTATTCCCGATTTCAGAAGCGAGAGAATTAACGAAACGTAAAATCAAATTAAAGTGGTTCATATAATATTTTAATAACTTATAATTACAGTCTTCACACAAATGAAACTTTCATGAATTCACAACTTCAAAATGCTTATATTATTTTTATTATTTTGTCATTTATTATTAGACTATCGATAAATATATTGTATATGATAATGATATTTAAAATGAAAATGGTGATATGTAACTCTCATCTATTTTGAGCCACTTCATCTTAATTCTCTGGCTGTTACTTCACAATTCTCACCCCTACGGCCACCACTAGAATTAATTCTTCTTTACTTTTGTTCACATTCTGACAATCATATTAATTCTCATCAACTATTTAAAATCGCTCCTTATTTTCTAACATGCGTGACCACCATCACTCCATCTGTTGACCTACACGTGTACATGCCATCTTAATCTTTAGATTCCACTTTCACACAATTCTATTATTGAATCTTCGAACACAAGCCCTCACCACATCAACGCGTGAATAACTTAATGATATTTAATCCGAGTTTATAATTGAAGATAGATTTTAAATTTAATTATGTTCAAAATAATTGTCTGATATTTAATTTTAATTATTAATTAATTATTTATAATATTATTGTACTCATACTTTCATCATTAATTTATGAAAAGAAAAAAAAGCATACACTCTCCCTTTGATGAATCTATGAAAATATTTATATCATTAAATATATTTATCCTTGTACATGGTGATAGTATATAATAAAAGATGATATCACGTCTCATTTTAAAGTACTAATTTTTTAATGTAATATGAACAATAATATATATGATAAATAATTTGGAGTAGTATTTTTATTTTTCGTTAACATTTTATAATATTTTTAATAAATGTTTTTGTATTATAAGTGAAGATAAAGATTGAGACGATTTTAGGTTTTACGTAATACATTGTACATAATAACAAGGTAATTAAGTATGATGGAATAATAATTAAGTTTCACAAGTTATTGGTTAGTCTATGTAATGTACGCGACATTGACCGGCCATGGGCCTCACCGAAAGGGGAGAGTTCTGAGCTGTCTTTTGGATTCATCCAATAGGCGTAATAACTTACTAGTCGTTTGTACACAGTCCAACCTGTGCGAATTTATTTTTCTTATACAATTTCGTTTTTGTATAACTAATTTGATATTGGTACAAACTTTATAACATATGTATGAAAAGATATGTATAAAGATCATATATACAATTTCAAAACTGAATTTGAAGTAGCATAATACATGAGTTTTACATATAAAGATATAAAATTTTAAATTACTTCATAAATAGTTAAATGGAAGTTATTTTTTAATATCAACACATATCATTTCTTGATTGGTCATATGAGAACATGGGGCTTCATTTTTATGTAAAAGTAACTTCCAATTCCCCCCTTCCCCAATTATATATAGAGTAGATGTATGAAAAGATATGTATAAAGATCATATATACAATTTTAAGACTGAATTTGAAGTAACATAATACATGAGTATTACATATAAAATTATAAAATTTTAAATTACTTCATAAATAGTTAAATGGAAGTTATTTTTTAATATCAACACATGTCATTTCTTGATTGGTCATATGAGAACATGGGGCTTCATTTTTATGTAAAAGTAACTTCCAATTCCCCCTTTCCCCAATTATATATAGAGTAGATGTGGCTAAATTTGGAGACCTGAGCATCTTACTCCCTTTTTTAATTGTCGTTATAATTATTTTCATGTCAATTAATAAACAATACTACTATTTTATTCATACATTTCTAATTAGTGACTTGAGAGTAATTAATAATTATATTCATATATTGATGTTCTACTTTGAGTACATTAAATAAGGACTTAAGAGGAAAATGTTATTAAACTGTATTAAAATTGTAAAACGTCAACGAAAAAATAAAACTAAAAGTATAAAATCTCAACTAGAAAAATAGGAGGAAATATATATTAGTGAGGATGTTAAATGTTCAAAGTTTTTATTGAGATGAGTTGTAAATTGACGAATGTGATTTATTAGTAGTTTTGCAAGGAAAAATATCAATATTATACGAAATTGAAATCAACTAATTTTAATAAAGTATTATCTTCATATTTATATAAATTCGTGGCAATAAGATGTATAAGATTCAATGATAGTGTCACTTTTTATTAGACCGTATCTATGAGACATGTTTATATTATTAAGGTGTGACACAATTATATCTTCACGCACTCATGTTCTGGAATATAAGAAGATAAATCACGTGATATGTCTCGCCTGATCAAGGGATGAGATTTTAGGTTAATAACTTCATCAATACAAGATTCACTCCTTATAAGATTCTAACTCATTTATGAGTATTTTAAACTCTAATTTTTTATCAGTTAAATTGTATCCGCCTATCCCGAATTCGGGAAGAGTTTATATTACTATTGCTAGATGGGAGAAAATGAAAGGTGGGCCATATAAGATGATTGGCCCATGGACAAGATGTAGACATGTGGGTCCTGCAACCCCATTACTGGTGCTGGTGACTCGGATCCTAATTTAACTTCTTCGTCTGCCAACATAAATCTACTCGTCTTTCTCAACTATTCTATCATTCACCACTCTTATTAATTTTGCTGTCTTTTTTTGGGGTGAAGAAACTAAAGCACTTCTTCTTTAGAAAAATCAACATCTTTTTCGAGTAATTACTTTACATGTTTGTGTTGAATGGTGGTGGAGAATGACTGAATGTTATGGTGTATAAATTCCAACTTTTTATTAGATAGGATATATATATTTTATCATTAATATTTATAATAATGGAGTATTATTTAATATTCATGTAGCTGTTACTCATTCTAATTTAATCACGAATATATAAATAAATGTTACTCATTTAATTATGTGATATGTGATAGTATTACGGTCAACAAAAATATTTATTAATCATAGAAATTCATGCGACGCTTTCTTCATTTTTCTAAAATAATTACTTTAGTTTACTCATCAATATCGAATGGTCTTGAACTCCCAATTACATATACAATGATTTATTTGTATAGAAAATGAATATGATGCATAACCTCAAATCACTTATACAATACATATGCATCATCATTAATACTAGTATACATATTATTCAAGATTTAAGTTCATATTAACTCTCTGTATTAGTGAATCTAACATTAATTAGTATTGGTGTTATTATTAGTCATTCAATAATGTAATAGTATTACGGTCAATAATAATGTTGTTATTACTATTACTCATTAACATTCGTGCACCGCTCATTAACTCTTTCTCTGTACACATCATAACGTAAACCTTTTATTATACAGTAACTTAAACGTACACGATTCAATCTATACGAAATTTAATTGTCGCTCTATATATACTCACTCCCTCACTTCACTCCCAACCTTAAAAAAACACCATTTTCAATTCTCTCAAAATCAACTCACCAAAATTCACACACAATAATTTAATCCATAGTAACAAACCGATCAATAAACATATAAGAAAATATACTCGCAACAATTTAATAAAAAAAATGGCATTATTAGTATCAGCAAGAAGAAAAATATTCAGCGTATCTAAAGCTCTATTTGAGTCCGACCCGATTGGGGGATTCGGGTCGAGATGGTTGTCCACGACAGCAACGGCAGTTGAGCTGGATACGAGGATGTTGAAAGAGTACGAGGAGTATCGTCGGGGTCTATACGGTGGGTTGACTCATAGCGCTCTTCTGGTTGATGCTGTTGGGACTCTTCTCATTCCTTCTCAGCCGATGGCCCAGGTTATTGATCCGTCCCAAAAAGATTGTCCAGTTTGATTTTCAAATGTTGGAATTAACAAATTTCGTTACACGTAATTTTGATATGAATAAAAATGATCATATTGAATTGTTGAAATTAACAAATTTCGGGGCGTGTAACTTTAGTATGAATAAAAATAATTATAGTAGTAATAAATTCGTTTGAAAATAATAAATTTGTATTGATACGGAGAGAACACTATATTACATTGTACATAAATTATACAAGGTATAGAAAAGTATTTTTAATCATCAGAATTTAGGATTTGATGATATATTTTATATGTTCAAATGATTCGTTTCGTTCGAATTAGTTGAAGGTTGATATTATGGGACAGAGACGTTAAATTAGAGTGAATTGGTGAACTGGAGTTAGTATACACTAAGGTGACAGTGAAGAAATTCATGATAATTATAATAAAGATTGAGTAGTTTGAGTTCCTTAAAGTGATTTGTATACATTGATATGGATATAGTGTGTTAATCTGTTATATGTATAAGTTTTAAATGGTATGATAAGATAGTTTGATCTGATTTAGAGCATGTAATTACTCTAGATTTGCGATAAGATTTTATTTCCTTTTTTTGGTACTTGGATAGTGTTCATTTTCCATAGCTAATTGTAATACATTATTGGAGTTTGCGGACTAAATTTGTTTTGGATTTTGTAGATATATAAGCAAATTGGTGAGAAATACGGGGTGGACTATTCAGAGGCAGAGATACTTTACAGATATAGGCGAGCTTACGAGCAGCCGTGGGGTAGATCTCGTCTCAGGTAAATGTTTATTTGTCCAGTTTGTTGAAATTTATTGCCAGTATTTGATATTTTTTGGGGGTGAATTGTGCTCATATTTTTTCCGCAATGTTCATATGCTGGAGTGTAGAAGTAACTCAGTCTAGCCAGCTAGCTACAACGTTTGAGTATAATTGGATGAACTGAGCTGAATAAGGGATGGGAAGAAAACAAAGCATCATTCAGTTAAAATTGCAGTAAATGAGTTTAGCTTATCTAGTTGGTGGTCATAAATGCTACATCGAACACTTTATCGTAGTAAAATTACTGTATGGTAATAAGCATTCCCATCATGTTCCTGAAGCTATAGTTCATTTATTTAGATTTGCAGAATGTAGATACTAAAAGTAATTATCTGAATATTCTGATACACAATTCTCCGTGTTTTATTCTTCACATTGCAAAACTGCAGAGAAAGAAAAAAACTGTGCCTGAAGTATCTATATCTGACCAACAAACCTCTTGAGTCAATTCCATTTCTAATGTTGGAGAACATAATACAATAGTGCTCCTACCTTTCTCGCAGTTTATCTTGCTGGCTAGATTCTTGTTCTAAGGGACAGTTTATTTAGTTATTTATATGGTAATAGTTTTAGTTCAAGGCCAACTTGTATAAAAGTTCAATGTAGTAAGTAGTAACTAATAGGTTTGATATCCAATCTGAAGTTTGATTTTGAAATAAGTGTTCATTAATCTTGTAATAATCTGTATAATTTGGAAAATATTTATATCGGATATGAGTGTGTTCCTTTAGGTGGAAGGTTATGTACTACTTATATTCCTACATCTTAAAATAACCTCATGCAGCGCACTTCAATTTTGGAAAAAAACAGCCCAATTTACGTGTTGTAGTTTTGATTTTAATAGCCCAGCTTTGCTTGGTTGTCGTAGATCTTCTGAGATTTATTTATGTGTAGATATGTTAATGATGGGAGGCCATTCTGGCAACATATAGTTAGTTCTTCAACGGGATGTTCAGATTCTCAATACTTTGAGGAGCTCTACAACTACTACACAACTGATAAGGTTGGTTCATTCTCGTGTTCCAAATTCATGGCTTATAATCCTCATATAATTAATTTCTACTGTTATTAGATAATTAAACATGTGATTTGTAATTTCTTTATCATTTATGTTCATTTCCAGGCGTGGCACCTGGTAGATCCAGAGGCGGAGAAAGTTTTTCAATCTATTAAGAAAGCTGGAGTGAAATTGGCCGTTGTTTCTAATTTTGATACAAGATTAAGGCCTTTATTGAGAGCTCTAAACTGTGATCACTGGTTTGACGCAGTGGCAGTGTCAGCTGAAGTATGTACTCATTTCTGTTTTGTCGTTACTCCTACATCCTCAGAATATAGTTATTGATTTCAATTTACTGGAGCAGGTTGAGGCAGAGAAGCCAAATCCAACTATTTTTCTTAAAGCTTGTGATTTGTTGGGGGTGAACCCAGAGGATGCTGTTCATGTAGGGGATGATCGTAGGAACGACGTATGGGGTGCTAGAGATGCAGGTTGTGATGCCTGGCTTTGGGGAAGTGATGTTCACTCGTTCAAAGAGGTAGGTATCAAGTTTTATATCAGAAAACTCATTTTCTAGAAAAGGTCCTACGTTTTGTATGATCAATCACCGTTGCACGTTTCTTGGCGAACTAATTGTGAAAGGCAGTGATACAAAGTTTGCCCTAAGATGCAAGTTGGTAGACTAGAAATTTATAGCACATAGAATTCCCAAGTTTTGAGAAGTATTCTGTGTAGTCTCGAGGTGGTTAGTGGGAGTATTGTTTAGCAATATGACCAAGAGCATGATCCATCGACGACTTGATAGACTACTACATATTGCCTCTGTTATCAATTCAATTGCCCTAGGTTTGCCAGCCTGCAAATTTCATTAAGTCTGATGTTTGCAATTCTTGTAGGTTGCTCAAAGGATTGGCGTTGAGGTCTAAACAAGGTCCCTGTGACTGACGATCAAGAAAGCGCTTTCCAACAGCTTGTTGCCAGGGTTTCCTATCGATCGAGCTTCTATTCAATAAATGGTCGTTTTGTTTGTACATATTTTGTTTTAGTCATGGCACTTGATGTTCTTTGCAGCATCTGGGTAATGAGTTGAAATGTACATTTAGATATAACTTGGTCATTTAGAGGATCTGTTCCATGACCTGGTATATAATGTACAAGTTGCTTGAATTAATGACTTAATCAACCGATAATAAAATCTCGGGCGATAATCACCATAAACTGGTATATACTCTTTGATAATTACTTCACAATATCAAGTAAGCCATATTATGACTTTGTAACGTCTAACCGCCACGGCGGATCTCGCGACTTTGGCGTGGTGGTTCGAGATATACATTAAATTTTTTATTAAATTTTTATATATACTAACATAATATCTATGACAAATTTTCTATTATATGCAAGATTTTTTCGAAATATATTAGATATTTATTGAATTTTATCCTTAAAATATTATGTAAATTATTAATTCTATCATAATGAACTATAAAAATATATATGCAATGTCTATAAAGTTTATTTTTATAACTAATGAATAGTTAAAATTAACTTTATATAGGTTGTATAAAGTAATTTAAAAAGAATTGTGCTTAGAAGGAGTTGAACCCATAACTTTGTAGACACACATAAACATACTTACCAACTAAGCTACAAATATTTTTGGTGGTTTAAATAAACTACCTTGACTATATGAGGTCCGCTCATGCTAATCGCCTGAATCTTCGCCAATGAGCACGTAAAGTGTTCAATATTTCTCAGTAGGCACCTAAGATGTATTTAAATACCTAAATTTTCGATTCCAGCACATAACTTCAATTTAGTAGGCATAGTTAAGGGCAAACTAGAATTTTTAAAAATATATTACATCTTATGGGTCGTTTTAAAAAATTATTTTATTATAATGTAATATAGTTCATGAATCATGAGTTTATGTCATAGACCAAACAAATTCAAAATTTTGTCAAATTAGAATATAGTTTTTAAAATAACTATACAATTGTTTGTTACTCTAATTACGATAACTAGAAATTTTATATTCAGGTTCCTCATACGTTCTCACGTTTACTTTTATATTCGATAAAATATATATTGAAGAGTATTTTCTAAAAAGTAACTTTTTATAATCTTTTATGTTGTAAGTAATTAGTTATTACTCCATTCGTCCCTAGAAGATTGGTACATTTTGACTTTTGGTGGTCAAACTTTAACAAAATTGATCAAGAATTCTCATTAAACGATAAGGAATAATATAGTCATATGAGATCTTGTTAGATTCGTCTCACTATATATTTTGAAATATCAATTTTTTAATAATTTTTCGGATGTAAAATAAGAGATATTTATGTTTTAAATTATGTTTTGTTAACCACCAAAAATCAAAATGTACCAATCTTTTAAAGACGAAGAGAGTACTAATTAAAGTTATCATGCTTTATTTGAAATGAAAGAGACGAAGGAGACGAAAAGACGAAAAGATCTTATTTTTTGAAATGAAAATGCAAAACAAATTGGCCCATTAGCTCAGTTGGTTAGAGCGTCGTGCTAATAACGCGAAGGTCGCAGGTTCGAGACCTGCATGGGCCATACTCTTTTTATTCTTCTTCTCTTAGCCCTTACCTTTTTCACCTTCAAGTGAAGTAGTGAACTATGTCTTCCACTATTAGATATACAAAAATAGAAAAAGCGTCGTAATTAAGCCTACATTAATAGAGTGAAACAACTCTAAAGACTTGTTAAATCAATGGTGACATAATATTGAAAGCGATTTTTAGCATCTACATACATACATCATAATCATTACGAATCATAGTCTAAATGCATACCCTCTATGGCTCTATATATCTATCTACTTACTCCTTTCAATTCAAATTATATGTCTTTTTTATTTTTCCGTGTTCAACTTTAATTAACAATATAAAAAATTATAAAAATTTACTTTTATGAATACTCTTAGTTATAAATTTATTGATATTAACTTTAAATTTTTTAGACTAAAGAATAATAAATAATTGATGATAAAAGTTGACACACAAAACAACAAACGTCATAAATTTTACATGGGAGGGAGTACTAATTTCATCATTTATAGATTCCACTTTCTTTTTAGAAGTTACTAGAGATATAGATGCATGCATATGCGTCTAAATTCAAATTTAAGTTGTTAGCAAGTTTAAAACTCTTGACTTCTAAATTATTTAGATGATTATAGAGTTAATCGAATAGTCCTAATTGAAGAAAAAGATTACTAACGACTAAATCGAAACTCATTTCTTCGCTGATTATTAAAGAAAAAAAAGTTTATATGATTATTGGTTACTATTTGAAAAGGAATCACATGAAAATGACTCATCACCATCTTAAAGAGGTGGGTGCTAAATACATAAAAACAACGAAGGAAGAGAAAGCAAAGGATTGGAAATTTGGAAGTAAAAGAGTCTACATACATTGTGTATGCACAATTGATTTATCAAAAGTTTTAGGTCTTTTATCGTGTATTGGTGTTAAAAATTAATGAAACGGTTGACGTGAAGACTAATTTGTAATCTTTCGACCACTTTTGAGGACTAAACTATAACGATATCATTATTGCTGACTAAACTACGACCAACTAACTATATGCTCTAATTTTCAACATAATCATATTGTATTCAAATAGCATGCATGTTCATCAATGACTAATCAAATTTATTTAGTCCAAAAGGTGACATGTTCGTACATTGTACCAAGTACGGCACTGGTTACACAGCAGTAATAAAAAGAACACATACAAGTTAAAATAATGTATGGGATAAAAACTAGTCACATATCAAATGTCATAATTCATGAGTACATTTTGATGTAGTTACATTCATAATCACAAACTAAAGTTTGACAACAAATGAAAAAGAAAGAATAAATAAAGAAGGCAAGAAACAATGAACATGGAGATTGATTGAATCAACAGACAGAAAGACATGTCCTTTTTTTCACTTTTAGCTCTTGATATTTTACCAAGTTTCCATAACCAATAGAATTAGAAGTTATCAAGTCATTTTCTTGCATGTTTCTTTAATAACAACATTCATTCAAGTTAATTGGTGCCCTGAATCTAACCAACCTTTGACATTACATCTTGTTTCTTGTGGGCTTGGTCCTTTGGAACGTGACGTGTCCCCTTCAACCACCTAGCAAAATGTCATTTTCCATTTGGGGGTCCACGAGTGTTCTCGACTGGTTAGTTCTTCGTATCTTGATCCGACAGTTTGTGAGGGATAATTATCAGGGTGACCTAGAATTATAACAAATCGCATCTTGTGTCCACAAAGAGCACATATAAAGAGAAACTCGTCAAATGTGGTTGTGAAATTTGAACTTGAATTTTTTAGCATTCCATTTGTTAGTGTCTTTGTAACTTTAGCATTAGTCAATGTTTGTCCGGGTCAAGACTGTCACTCGTTAGTTCTTCATAACCCGACTCGACAGCTTATGAGAGTCAAATCACGAGGACCTAGAATTATTAAAAAATCACATCTATTGTCCAGTACTAGAACACACAAAGAAAGACTTGCATACCATGTTGCGGAATCCGAACTTGAATTCTTTAGAGTCTAATCTGTTAGTGCTTTTGTGACTTTACCATGAGCCTATGTTTGTCCAGGGTCAAGACGATCACTGTCTCATCTCGTTAGTTCTTCACAAACAAATCCTACCGTTTGTAAGATATCATGGGACCTAGAATTAGCAAAAAGTCACATTTATTGTCCACAAAAAACACGCACATAAAAAAAAACTCGTATAGTGTAATTATGAAATTTGAACTTAAACTTTTCATAATACAATTGGCTAATGCCTTTGTGACTTTACCATACTAGCCTATGTTTATTGGGGTCAAGACTGTCATTGTCTCACCTTGAATAAACCATTACCCTACTCCTTTTTTCCCATATGCTTTCTATATAAACTCCCAAATAGTCTTTCAAAAACCTTATATTGTGACCCAAACTCAACATTCAAGAATTGAGATTCTCTGGGTTGGTGTTTGAAGCAGAGAGCAATGGTTGTTCGTAATAATCAATCTGAAAATCAGATTAAGATGAACAACAATTGGTGCAGCAAGAGGGCATTGATGTTTATGGTTGTCGTAACGGTGGTTCTCTTGGTTGTACCACTAGCATTACCACCTCTTCCACCGCCTCCGGCAATGCTTCTGTTTGTGCCAATTGGGATCATGCTTGTCTTGCTGATGCTTGCATTTTCCCCTGCTTATTCATCTCACGTTCGCCGAAATAATGTTGTCTTGAATTAGTTTACCTTTCTTGAATCTCTTTTGTAACGAGGGTTACTCGACGAGTATCCATTAGGTAGACATTTGACTGACGTAATAGACTGCAAATTACGTTAGTCACTTTCTTGAATCTATGTACTGGCATGAGCTAGAGATCATAGCTATGTAGCTAACATGCATCATTACATATTCTCCACTAAGTTATTGCAAGTTAGTTAGAGATTGTTCTTTAGAGTGTTCAGATTGTGAACTAACGAAATGATGAGCTATTTTTGACTAATTTTTTATGCATCTTAAATCCATTTTTGCCTCCAGTTATATGGTGAATAAACACTATTGATTGTAATTACTCTGTTCAAATTGTCCTAGTTTCTTACCTTGGGCAAAGCTGTGTCAGAGCATCTGCACCGTAGCTCGATTCGACTCAACTTGACTCCACTCGAATCACGAGTTTTTCTTGGCTATAATCGAGCTTGGCTCAACTCGACTCCAATCGACTTGGGGAGTTTATCATGGCAATAACTGAGCTTGGCTCATTATGATTTGACTATGATTATAAACCCTTTTATTTTCTTTTTCATTCCATACTACTACTCTACTACTAGACTGGTATTTAATTTTACGAGTAGCAGTTACGGCCTTCCGTTATAAAAGGCTAGTATTTAATTGTCGATACATTTAGCATGAAATTTGATAGTGAGTTTGAGATTCTATTTATTTGTTTTTTCTTACATATATAGTAAGCTATGAGATGAGTTTCTAATCCAACTATCCAAGACATTTAAATCGTTATCAATAGTATTTTTTCACTAGATTATTTAATTAACTCTAGATTCTATTTATTTATTAACTATTTTAATTTCATCTCTTGAATATATGAATTGTTAGCAACCTTCGTGCATCACTTTCCATTCTAATAATTCTAGCTGGTCCTCATCACTTTTAAGTGTCTTCAATAACTATGAAGTGAAATTTCAGTTTCAAGTGTTCTCGCTTTTATGTTATTTTTTCTGATCTCGCTCTTCATTTTTGGTTTATATTGGAAATAACCTCACGGTTTTACAAGGGTAATAAGGTTGCGTCTGATCCCATTACAATGGATATATCTTGAAAAACATTAAGACAATTGTAATATCTTGAAAAACATTAAGACATGTTATCGTTGTATGTCACTCTTTATAACGACCTCCTAACTCGAACATGATGAGAATAGAATGCAATAGTCTTGTTGATCCAAATGGAATCCCATTGATGTGGCTGCTTTAGTAAGATTACACAAGGTACCCAAACCTAGAAGACTATTTTATTGTCCAAGCTCTATGAATGTCCGAATGTGCATCTAAATTCATTCGTTGATTCTTACACTATTATCACATCTATGGACAAGACTAATCCAAGAAAAATAAATTAGATAAACAATTAAAGCTTCATTAGTTTGGCTAATTCATTATTGTGAATTAGTCTTAAAACGCCTACTAATCTAAACTACTGAGCATTATTTTAAAAAATATTACCCTCAAATTAAGGGCCCTGAAAGTTATTTGTCAAGGATATAATGTCAGAGGTTGACGTGAGATGTGTCTCGCCTGATCAGGGTACTAGAGCTTGTCCGTTAACTAATTTGCAACACAAGGTTCGTTCCCGGTAAAAATCGAACTTGAATTGCATGAAGAGACGAGACTGCTTGGCACTTTACACTCTAATTATTTTACCAATTAAATTATGCCCGGAGCAATCATCTCAAAATACTCATGTCTACAAGAACAAGAGTAAATCATCTGAATTAAGGTTTTAAACCTAGACATATTATTCAAAATACTTAATTCATCCATTTTAAAAAAAATGATATTGTTTTTTATTTTCCATATGTTATTTTAAGAATTGAGGAAGTAAATATACTTCCTCTATTCCACTTTAATTGACGTTTTGGGAATTCGTGTCAAATTTTGACTACAAATTACTTTACATTCATTAGTTCAAAAAATATAAATTTGATATAATTGAATTAATTTTTCAAAATACTTTCATAATATTAATCTTTTTTGTAATTTTTTATGTAATTGATAATTGAAATAGTGTTTCGATAAGCGTGAAGTCAATTAAAGTAGAATGAAGGGAGTAACGTATATTCCAACAAGATTCAAAATACTAGTAATATTTTTGAAGTACAATGACTATTTTGCCCCAGCTAAAGTTTTACAATTACATCAAAAAAACTACTCTTTCGAAGTGTATAACATATGAGAATCCATTATTTTGCGACAAATTTAATAAAAGGTTATATAAACCAAAGTTATGCTAGTCAATTTATAGATCGAATTTCATATAACAATTGAAAATTCAAAACGTAAGCTACTATAAAAATAGATTGAACAATAAATAAATTATTAAATGCGATTGCTTACAATAAAAAATTAAAAGAGTAACACAAAAAGTTCGATTTGGCTCGGGAAATTTCCCTCCCCCAATCATAGCCGCCTAGGATTAGATTAGAAACCAATACGCGAAGACAAATACGCCCAATGGCCAAAACACGTATTCATTCAACACATTTTCCGACGATTTTCACCTAAAAAAGTCGTCTCTGTTTTTCCCCTTTTCAACTCACCGCTTCTTATTCTCCTCAATATTCAAAATTATACAAAAATAAATACATAATCTGCACAAAAATTATTCAATTTCGCAAACCCTAGCCCTCATATATATATAAACGTACAATAAATAATACCTAATTTTGTATATTATTTAGGGCTTTTTAAGTTGAAGATCGTTATCGATTCGTTTGTTTGCAGATCTCGCTTCAATTTGGGGTATGATTTCTTATTTTTGGTTAATTTTGTTCCAATTTTTATTTAATTTGTTTGGTTGACTTGAGATTCGATTCATGATATAAGGGTCAACTGTATGAATTCGTTGACTTGAAATTCGATTGTTGATAGAGCGGTCAACTGTATGACTTATTCTGAATCTATGGGAATTGGGTATTTTATATTTTTATATTTTTGTTTAAGAAGCTCGATAGTTCTGGTCATTATTTCTTGGTTTATTTGTTTTCTTTTTTGTGTAAGTTTGGTTTTGTGGTATAATTTTTGATCTTGTGTATAAGATTCGATTTCTTTGTTAGTGATTTCGTTGAACTTAATATTCTATTTTATAGCTTAGTTATGCAGTTCGAGTGTTGGATAATCTATAGTCGAGGTTCCTTTGACCCGAATTTCCAACATATTGGAGATTATATGTGCGTTAAGGCTTAAGACGACCTAATTGACATATTGGAAATTATTTTCTGTAGAAGGGTTTCTATTGATATGTTGGTTAAAGTTGAGTCTCTCCTGAACATTATAGTGAATGAAAGTAATTAAAGTTAACTGTGATAGTTCGATTCTATGACAATTTTGCTAGATGTAGTTAGTTATTTATTTTTATTGGGATGGCTTTTGACGGTTCTTGTTTTGACATGGGCAGCCTGTATTATTACATCGTTTCACCCAATTTGTTTGATGGATAATGATCATTCCGATGGATACTAGTTCTGACCAGTTGTCTAGAGAGCGTGTACAACGCCTTTTAAAGAAGGTATGTTTTTGGTGTCTGTAAGTTAATTGAGGAAGGTTCCCTAGTTATATTTGGGTATGTATCTGTTTTACTTGGACATTTCATAAAACTATTCTATCATGATTTGCTGTCAGAATGTGGAGTTGGAGAACAAGCGTAAGAAAGCTGCACAAGCGAGAATTCCGTCGGACCCCAACATATGGCAAGTGATGCGAGAGAATTATGAATCCATCATTCTTGAAGATCATGCATTTTCTGAGCAACATGAGATAGAGTGTGCTCTGTGGCAATTGCATTACCGGCGGATTGTTGAGTTGCGTGCACTTCTCAGTGCAGCTGTAGCTTCAGCTGGATCTACTACTACGCAGAATGCAAAAGGTCCAGCACGAGGTGGACCAGATAGAATCACAAAAATCCGAGCGCAGTTCAAGGCCTTTCTTTCAGAAGCAACTGGCTTCTATCATGATTTAATGGTGAAGATTAGGGCAAAATACGGATTGCCACTAGGATATTCTGATGACCAAGACGGTCACCTTTCTTTGTCAAAAGAGGGAGGTAAAATAACTGAAGTGAAAAAAGGCTTGGTATCTTGTCACCGTTGTTTGATTTATCTGGGAGACCTTGCCCGTTACAAAGGGTTGTATGGTGAGGGCGAGTCCAAAGCTCGTGATTTCTCAGCAGCATCAAGTTACTACATACAGGCTTCTTCTCTTTGGCCTTCAAGTGGTAATCCTCACCATCAGGTATTATTTTTTACTTGGTGTAATTTTAAACTTTCCATATGAGCTGAATTTTCTTTTTATTTGGTTGTTGATATGCTCAAGCGTATTCTCTTTTCAGCTTGCTATAGTTGCGTCTTACTCTGGCGATGAAATGGTTGCAATTTATCGGTATTTTAGAAGTCTGGCAGTTGATAGTCCATTTGTAACAGCAAGGGATAACTTGATCATTGCATTTGAGAAGGTATTGATCTTGCTTTTCAATGTGTGAGGAAGGTTCTCCACGTTGCGTAGAATTTTTTTTGGGCCGTCTTATTATAAATGATTTATCTTTCTAAGTGATCAAGTTGCATGGCAAGATAATTAGCTCTATACATAAATACCATCGTTAGTCATCACGGCTGTTTCTTGAGAATAGGCTGTTGTTTTTTCAGAACTTCATTGAGTCTCACACATTTGTTGGATTGGGTATGTTCAATGTACTACTTGGTTGTGTTAATTGTAGTGTATTCTTCAAGTCAACTTAGCAATGTTCTAATGACATCCTCTACTATCTGTTGGGAGTATGTGTATGTTATCTCCTTGTGAAGTTACAAAGAGCGGGTATAATGCACAAACATTCCTTATAAACTTTAGAAGCTATTGATGTATGTGCTGTAGAAGCTATTTGTGGACGCTCTTCTGATTTAGTCCAGTGCCAGTGTAAAGTCTTTGAAGTATGAATTGTATCTGGGGTTCTGTTTTCCTCTCTCCTAGTTTATTGGGATTAGTATAGAAGCTATTTGTGGATGTTCTTCAACCAATTTATGTATGTTCCAATGTCTAGTTCTTTTCCAATAAGAATTATGTCTCGATGCTGATTTCCTTAAATCGTTTTTCATTATTCTCCTATCGTTTGTTGCGTGGGTCTTTTTTTTTGTAGATGCTATTCTGGCATCCTTCTTTCCGAGGCTATTGATAATCTCTTAAGACATGAGAAGTATGGATGATAGAATATTCTACATTATAAGCTGGTTCATTCCTAGTTTTCCTCTTTTTTTGCAGAACCGCCAGAGTTACTCACAACTTCTTGGAGAAGTCAAAACTTCTGCTGTTACTACCACACCCACACGTAGTACAGCGAAAGGAAGGGGTAAAACTGAGATGAAGGTGCCACCAAAGACTAACCAGGGTAATGTGAATTTTATCAAGGAAAGAGCATCTGAGTTTATTAAAGCTTTTGGTACACGTTTTGTTCGCCTTAATGGCATCCTATTCACCCGTACAAGGTATGAATCTTTCATATCTTGTTTCTATCTTTTGTTGGTAGTGGCTCGGTGGATTGACATTTGATATGTTAACATTTAACAGCTTGGAGACATTTGATGAGGTTCTGTCAGTGGTCAGAAAAGATTTGTCACAACTTCTTTCTTCTGGACCCGATGAAGTTTACAATTTTGGTTCAGATGCTGCTGAGTGTAGACTTGTGGCTGTCAGATTGGTTGCCATTCTCATATTCACTGTTCACAATGTCAACAGGGAAACTGAAAATCAATCATATGCTGAGATTCTACAGCGTTCTGCTCTACTTCAGAACGCTTTTGCTGCTACTTTTGATATAATGGGTCTCCTAGTTGAACGCTGTATGCAATTATCAGATCCTTCTGTGAGCTATCTGTTGCCTGGAATTATGGTATTTGTTGAGTGGTTGGCTTGTCATCATGATATTGCTGTTGGTAGTGAGCTTGATGAGAAGCAAGTGAGTACTAGATTAAAATTTTGGAACAAGTGTATCCCCTTTCTGAACACGCTTTTGGTTTGTGGGTCTGCATTCCTTGAGAAGGATGAAGATGAGACTTGTTTTTTCAACATGACCACATATGAAGAAGGGGAGACTGCCAACCGCCTTGCTATATCTGAGGACTTTGAGTTGAGAGGGTTTGTTCCTCTTGTCCCTGCCCAACTCATCCTTGATTTCTCGCGGAAACAATCTTTTGGCAGTGATGGTAAAAAAGAGAAAAAAGTGCGTATTCAGAGGATTATAGCTGCGGGAAAGGCTCTTGCTAATGTGGTCAGGATAGGAGAAGTGGGAGTCCATTTTGATGGAAAGTTGAAGAAGTTCGTAATTGGTTCTGAACCACCAATCGATGTTGATTTTTCTCCAGAATTAAGCAATATCGAGCACTGTAATCCTGAGATATCTGACCTTGGGTTAGGTTCCTTACAACCAAAGCTACAGTACATGGAGAGTGAAGAAGAGGATGAGGTTATTCTTTTCAAGCCGTCGACAACTGAAAATCATATGAGCGGGCTGCCCTTGAATGTGACTCGATCTGATGGTCTTTCTCGTGAGGTTGATGCTTTCCATGTTGATTCAAGAAAGGAAAATGGGTTTCTGTCTGCTGGACTAGATGCTCCCTATCTGCAGGGTTCTTTTAATACAAATATAAAACCAACTATCTCTGCTGCTCCTGTCCTAAACAAAGTTGAATATCCGCAGCCAATTCATTCTGGTACCTCCAATTGGTTAGTAGAACAAGCTTCAATTGGCAATAGTTTCTCTAATATGCAATTGATGGAGCAGGGCCTTAATATGAAGTATGAAACCCAAAATTACTTGGGAGCTAAGCCGTCAGCAGTTCCTTTCCCTCAGTCTGCCATCTCTGGTACAGGCACTAATTACTCTGTTCAGGCTCCTGACACTGTAGTGCCATCTAAGTTCGATTCAGTTATGCCTTCAGGACCTGATGCAGATAGTCTATCCTTCAAGCATTCGTCTCTGGCGTCAGCAGGTCTGAAGAAAAACCCTGTCAGTCGGCCTCTTAGACACATTGGTCCTCCCCCAGGCTTTGGGTCTGTTCCTCCGAAACTTGATGATTCTATGACGATGAAGAATGAGAATTTATCAATACAACCAATGGATGATTACAGATGGCTAGATGGTTACCAGTTTCCTACCTCAAATCTGGGTAATGGCTTTGATAAGTCTCTTCATTCTACAATGCATTCATATACAACTATGAGCAAAGGTAACACCTCCGTAGGAATGTCAAACTTCCCTTTTCCTGGGAAGCAGATGTCAACTATGCAGGTCCAAATGGTGAACCCAAATGGATGGCCAGAATCTCAATTGTCAGTACAGGGTAAACTACAACAAGAGCAACAACAGCAACTTCAGAGACAACATCAGCAGTCAGTAGCATTGCCCCAGCAGTATAAGGGCCAGTCTCTTTGGGAAGGTCATTCTCTTGTGTGAGGTGGTTACGAGGACTGGATGGTAAGTTTAGTTCTTACAACATTATTATCAGTATCCTTCTGTGATGTCGGAGGTATTGGTCTTTCATTTTTTAGTTTCTTGTGATGCTCACTCAACTTCATCATAAGGACTTTGTCTAAACAGATTTTCGTTAGGGTCTAACGTCCTAATTTATGTGTCCATCATGTTAGGTTTGTGAACATTGAACTGCAGCGGATATCTTTGGCATGGTGCTACGAGTGCAACTACCATTTGCTGTGTGGGCAACATTTTTACTTTTTATTGGGATCTTGATGGTATTGGGAGTATACTAGGTGCTTGCTTTTGAACAGGTTCCATCCTTCTCTGACAAACAATGCATATTACTTCAATCTGTATTCTCTTAGATGGTTTGCGTATCCCCACCATATGTGATGGTATTTCATTGTTCTATTCTGCTCAAAATTTTATTATGTTATATACTTGTGAAGCTTGTTCAGTATTCTCTACCTGATATTACTGTTCTGTTTTTTTCCGACTGCATCTGTAGTCTTGTACATGATCATTATCACTTCTGAAGAATCTGGCTGCCGAATCTGATTTTGTTTAAAGGCACTAGGGGTGGTCATACTATTCTGTTATTTGATTGTTTTTTTGTATTCATCGTGTAGCATGTGCCGAGCTTCCAGAATGAATGAATGAAGATTATCATGTCGATAGATGGACACAATTGGCAGTGATTGCGTTTTTTGGTTGGATAACTGGGTGCAGGTATAAGATTGCAGTGACCAGATATAAGGTTGACTACGATATTGATGTGGCAGATTTTAAGTATGTAACAGCTGAGTGTTTGTAGTTCCGCTACAAACACCTTAATGGGTCGATAATCTGTGGTGCATGTCAGCGTGTGTTATCAGTTAATGTCTTCGTGGACGCCCTTATGTGCAATATATACCAAATGGATAGAGGGCTCATTGTCATGGGAATAAAAGTACTTAGTAGTAGTATATTGAAATAAAGCTGTGTCGTGAATACTGAACACATTTGTTGTTGTTTCTTGTTTTTGAATTCGTGGTGTTTATCGTTTGAACTTACATTTTGCTTGTAATAAATATTTACTGTTTAATGTGTTTATTTCATCTTGGGGAATGATGGCGGATCACCTGATACCAAGGTTCAAATTTTTGTTTGAAACATAACTTTGGGGTGATTAAAAAAAAGAAGTTGAAACAGAATGGAAATGCCTGTAAAACTTTGGAAAACATAAGGAAACATAAAAATTAATATTCCTATAATATTTTCTTCATTTTAGATAAGAAAACACGAAAAAATCTTATATTTTCAAGTTGGAAGAAGTATATATTTAATTTATATAATATCTTACCATATGATAATTATTGACGATTTCATGATACTTAATTAGTCCCGGAAAAAAACAATTCAATCCATTTTCAACTCTCAGTTCTAACTTTTCTTACATTTCCCTTCTTATTACCATTTACTTTATTTTCATCAACATAAAACAATGTTGATATATTACTTTGGCAACTAAAAATAATTGAAGGTACATTAAACTAGAAAGCATGTTTCGAAAATCAATGACCAACAAAAGTATATTACAAAAGTTAATCAATTAAATGAAACTACTCAATAAATTAGAGAATATATACACTTAGTTCAAAGTTTATTTGCGAAGATGTAAAACTAAGAAACGTTTCAGAAACATTGTATGAACGATATATAAAAAGAATTAAAATATCAAAAAAAGTTATATATTGTTAAATTTTTTTTGAATAAACATAAACATAATATTTATATATATAATTGTAAACTAATATAAAAATAAAATAAAGTATTTTGAAATCAATGCTATATAAAAGCTTGAAATAAGATATTAACAAATAATTACAATTTTATGTAAAATAATTACATCATATATTATTTTTTTAAACATATTTAAAATTTAGATCTAATAAATGAATATATAACTGTAATGATCCAATACGTTAAAAGTTTTAGCTATATGTTATATATATGTATATTGTCAAAAACAATTATTTAGTGGCTATATTTCTAAGAAAAATTGAAAATTTAAATTTATTTCTAGAAAAAAAATTTGATTTCGGAATTTTACAAACATTTCGTTTTCATAATTCCGAAATTGGAAACTTTTCGGATGTTTTGTAGGAAACAAGGGCGGATCTACCGTTCGAAATTTATTTTATTTTTGTCGAGTCTACCAAGCTGACTAGAGAAGATGATTTTTTCAGCGAAACTTTCACTTCCAGCCACAAACTTACACAGAGTCGCAGAACTTCCTACCGGTTTACACCAAAAAACACTTCAAAACCATTGATTTCAGCCATTTGGTACTCCAAAACAACACCTATTCAACTAAATCAAAGAGAAACCATCGAGTTCAACCGAATTCAAACAAGTTCACCGTGGAACCCATTTTTAACCACCAAAAACACTTCTTAGCAAATACCATGTGAATAGTTTATAATGATAATAATATACGCCAATATAATTATAGAAATAATTTTAATATTTTAACGTGTAAAATCATACTCCCTCCAATCCAAAACGAGTGTAGTTTTAGATATCTCTAAAATATCCAAAAATAGTGCAGTTTTACATAAATCAATGTAAAATATACCACCTTTTTCCTTAATACCCCTATTTGCATAAAAAGACTCAAATCAAATAATGATTGCTTTTATAGGGGTAGAGATAGAAATTTTGAATACATTAAATGTTTCTTAATTTATGTGAAATCTCTAAAACTACACTCTTTTTGGATTAGAGTGAGTAGAATACTTTATAATAATAATAAAAATCAATGATAGAATCATAATATCAGTATAAAAACATAAAGAAAAAGAGAAAACTCTATTCATATATATATTCAAATAAAAAGAGCATTACATAATACAATGTAATGATTAATATGAGAGCATTTGTTTGTGTGATAACTGTCTTCTAGTAATGAATATTATTATGGGAGGCCTCACTAATGAGAAACACCACCAAGAATCACCTTACAGTCTTCATGTTACATCTAATGATATGTGAGAACTATCTTCTATTCATTAGTTTTGGTCATAATATTCTCCATGCATATATACATACATGTGTTGAAAAGAAATTTTTTTTTATATATAAAATGAGGTGGTTCAAATGAACGAGTATAAACAAATTCACATCCACCACTAACAAGAAACATTTAGAAATTTCAATCGATTTATACTTAATACAAAATGTATTACTTGTAATAGAGAGTTCTACGAATAACTATTAGTCTGTAACACATCATAGATATTGGGACATTATCTAAAATAATATCTAAGACAAAATCTAAATAGTAGACAATTTGTCTCCCAAAATTTTTCTCACATCATATTGTTATTCCTCCATATTATCAAATGTTTAAAAATTTTAAAATATCATCTTCTCCAACGTTCAACTTTAGCACATCTTGTAATAAGGGCTTGTCTCCAAATTAGCAACTTAAATGTAGTATATGAAAAACAATTAGTACGTAACCAAAGATTAAAAAAAGTTGTTTGTTTCAATGATATGCTTGGTACTGCCCATTTAAATTCAATTGATTTATCTCGATGTAATAATCGCTATGTTTTCGACCAATAGGGAGTAATTTATATTGTATAATTCATTATTATTCCATCCATTTTTTGTTTAATGTCTAATAATTAAAACAAAAAAGCCTTAACTGGCAGTACTTTTAGTTTGAATTGAAATGTTATTCCATATTAGTTGGCAGTACTCGTCGGTTATCGAACAAGTGTAAATTCGATCTAACTACGTAATGTAAACATACTAACTAATTTGTAAGAGGTCAATGTATATATTGGTTCGTAGTGACCAATACAGTAGTTCAACAGATTAAGTTTTGCGGCTTAAAAGACCCAAAGTTTTACCGCTTTGGGTCAATACTATTTCTTATTAAATTTTGACATTTTACAACTCACTTGTGTAGTAAAATCTTGTGCTATGAATGCATAAGCAGGTAAAGAGTACATGTGTTGAGCTACCAAGGAAGTAATAACTCCTAAAGAAGCTAGAGCAGAGCTAATTGAAATTGAAGCGAATTATTGAGTATCCGTTCCCCCCTTCCTGTTAGGATTGGAAATCCTGTATTTTACATATCCATACGGTTGAGTCCTTGGGTTTCCGAAAGTAATTTGTAGTTAGCCCATTATATAATTTTCTTCTTGATATATAAAATAGTATGTGTTTTTTAAAGATAATGTCAAACATTTGTTGTTAGTTCATTATGAGTTATACTTTGTTCGTTCTTTTAAAAAAAAATGTACTTTTGCACAAAGTTTAAACAAAAGTTGAAATATAAATTCACTTTAAAA
Organism: Echium plantagineum; assembly: GCA_003412495.2. Classification (NCBI taxonomy): domain Eukaryota; kingdom Viridiplantae; phylum Streptophyta; class Magnoliopsida; order Boraginales; family Boraginaceae; genus Echium; species Echium plantagineum. The sequence continues at coordinate 13,968,785 of CM016567.1, read as the reverse complement.
TGCAGTTTTCCTCTAACTTTTGTTATTACCAAATTTGATTAAATAAAACGCTAAAAAGAAATTTTTATATTCCTTAAATTAATGGACGGAGGAGTATCATTCAGTCATTCAGTGCATAAACTATTACCCTATGCCTCTTGTGTACTACAACGAGACGTTGAAATAGACTATTGGAGTTCTGGTTGGTAAATATTCCGATGTCCAACCATCCACGAAAATACAATGAACCAATGTATCTTTAAGTGCTTAAAAGTTTTTAATTTTGTCGATGGTTACGTTATATTTGACTCGAACTTTTATGTAAGAGGTTTTGAATTTAAATTTCGTTGAAAATAATTATCTCATATTTCATTCTAACTCTTATATTCATTATTTGTAATACTATTATATTCATACTCTCACCACTAATTTACAAAAAGAAGTTTTGTAATTTTGATTTGGAAGTCAAATGTTTTCTTTTCAAATATCACTCATTGCTTCAATAATTTTATTTGAATGGTCTATTTTTAACTTTTGAACATCAAGTAGTTGATAATGATGGTATCAATAGATTAATAGATTGGTGGTATATGATCCGAGTTTTACTTCGAGGTCTTCAAATTCAGTTTTTATTGAAAGCATTTCCTTTTCTACAATATTTGTAGTACCTACTCTAACTATTAAAAATAAGCATGGATATTCATTAAGAAGGTGTAAATGAATGAAGTAACAAAAAAATGTGGTTATGCCAATGTTTGAACCCAAGACCTCTCACAAATTTACTAAGAACTTAACCATTTGAGCTATTTTATTTTTATGTAGGGTATTTATATGAATACCTTTAGTTCAATGTAGGTCCGCCCATGCATTGGAAGTAAAATATTATAACACAAAAAAATTAACAAAAAAAATGTAAGGAGAAATTTAACAACTACTGTAATAATCTTTCGAGTAATTGATTAAAATAATTACATAATATCTACATCTACATCTACACTATATTTAATTGGGGAAGGGGGAATTAGTTATTTTTTTAATGAAGCCTCATAATCTTTTCTAACGAATAAGCAAGTGACACATATTTAAATTGCATACCATTTAGTTTCTCTTTTTTGAAAATTTACAAAGGTATATTATTATTTTATGCATCTACACTATATTTAATTGGGGAAGGGGAGAATTAGTTATTTTTTTAATGAAGCCCTCTTTTCTAACGAACAAGCAAGTGACACATATTTAAATTGCATACCATTTAGTTTCTCTTTTTTGAAAATTTACAAAGGTATATTATTAATATATGCATTAAAATATTTAAGCATACTTAAGATGAATAAAATAGTCACCTATATATAATAATTTATTTAGTCAATAATTTTTATCATGCACAAATTTTGAATTTCACAAGAAATATTTTACCATAATATATTCATGTAAAAAATAATGTATCAACATATATTTTAAACATGAGAAAGGACCTCGCACAGGTTGAACTGTGCACACACATCTAGTTATTTTTAATTGGGGAAGGAGGGAATTAGTTTTTTTTAGTGAAGCCCCATGTTCACTAATCTCTTTCATTATAGGAGAAGTTATAAATTAAAATTGGAGCAAATTGCTGAAATGGTCCTCGATAGTATGACCAAGTTGCACTTTGGTCCCCAATAGTTATGCGGTTGCACATTAGTCCTCAAAAGTGGTAAAAAAGTTGCACTTTAGTCCCCACGTCAAGTTTTCCGTTAACATTTCAGGTTTAGGCGTTAAAATTGGGGTAAAATATAATTTTTAAGAATTAAAGTTGATTTTTTTGCCCAAATCGGTGCCAAAATAAAACTCCACAACCCCCTCCCGCTAAAACTCTCTTTCTTCCTCACCCCAATTAGGGTTGTGGAGTTTCATTTTGGCACTAATTGGGCAAAAAATCAATTTTAAGTCTTAAAAATTATATTTTTACCCCAATTTTAACGCCTAAACCTGAAATGTTAACGGAAAACTTGACGTGGGGACTAAAGTGCAATTTTTTTACCACTTTCGGGGACTAATGTGCAACCGCGTAACTATTGGGGACCAAAGTGCAACTTGGTCATACTATCGGGGACCATTTCAGCAATTTTCTCATTAAAATTGCTTCAAAATGACTTTATATAAATTAGTTAAAATATAATTTGAATAAATACTCTTACATGAAAAATTATTTACGATTTTCTTTTTTGTAATTTTATTAATTTTCAAGTTTTTATTTAATATTATGATGCACAAGCATTGATTGTGCCAAAAATACTAGTAATGGTAATGCACAAATACAATGGTCTAACCCTGTTACTCCCCTTTCGTTATATATATATATATATATATATATATATATATATATATATATATATATATATATATATATATATATATATATATATATATATATTTTCCCCTGATTTAGTGGATAAATAAATAACAGATGTAACATCTCTATGAATTATGAAAGTGATTTTCGTTCTCTTATGATTGATAGCAACAAAACAAATAAAAGAAGGCACGTTATATGTCTACTTGCCCACTTGTTTACCATTTTATTACAATAAAATTGCACCCATCTTTTCCTACATCTTCATATGTTTTTGGTAGGTAAGCAAATTATATTATTTATAGCCTCTTATGTTTAGCATTAATCTATGTATCTAACTATCAATGACGTTGATTATTGTCGGTATTGATTTAATATATCATATTATTATTAGCTTAATGTTTAACGTGATAAAAAGTTAGATTAAATTACTAGTATTTTTCAAGTTCGAAACAGTGCCAAGTTCTTCATGGCAGTTGGATAATTATGAATTTGTTGGAAATCAACTTAAGGTCATTTTTTAATCTGGTCTGAAACAGTGGATCCATTATTCAAGTTGTAGTTTTACTTTCACGTATAGTTACAATGTTACAGATTAGTTTCGATAATGGTGCGACTGTGCAAATAATCCTCGACTAATATAAACGTTAAATATGATTGGACAAAAAAAATATAAGTGATGAAGACCATCGTCGGGAGGTATATATAGATCAACACTCGAGCCATTAGTAAAGACTAATATTCAATTGTACGAGTAACATTTATGCGAAAAATAACCCCTAATAATGTTTTGATATCCGAAGCTGTTATCTCATTGTCACTGTGGACACGTAGTTAGGGATCATTATGTTGAAATACTTATGCCACTTAATTTTAACGATATTAATCTGTAATAATATAATTATCTAATATTGTAACTCTAACTTCATTCGACTATCTATGACCGACCGAATCTACCACTACTACCTAGGTGAAAGGATAAAATCAATGATCTGGTACATCCACTAGACATACATCCAAGAGATGATTAAGATTCATATGCATCTGTATGCTCTCATCTTCATCTTTCTTTATCTAACTATTAATGTTCAATCAACTTGGTACCTTTTATGACAATATAGCAGACTAGGACATACTCCCTCCGTTTCTTTTTATTTGATTGTTTGAGCATTTTTTCCATGTTTCTTTTTATTTGATTGTTTACAATTTCAATGCAACTTTTTACAATTCCAATGCACCTTTTTACAATTCCAATACAGCTTTTTACAATCCCAATGTAATTTTTCACAATCTCTTAATAAAGTACTTTTTCCCCAAACAATCAAATAAAAAGAAACGGAGGGAGTATATATGTAGGCCGCCTTCAGTTTCACCAAAACTATATATCACATTTTCAAGTAATATTTGATGGTATTTAGCTCAACTGGTTACATATCATACAAATAAATTGAATGTATCTTATTGTATCAAGCAAGTAGTATCAAGAAAGTGAGTAGACTCTTGAAGCTATTGTAATATAATAGTATATATATTGTCAACTAGTACTGAAATTAAATCATCCAGAATTAATCTGTTTGTTATCCCCAAAAAATGAAGCAAACCCCCTTTTTACCCCCACCCCACCCACTTGTTGCACTTCAGTAAGAGAAGCATATCAACTTGTTTGAATGAGATATATCTTCTTTTTAATTTTTTATAATAACCCTTTTCATTAATAATTGTATATAATAAAGGAATGGTTAATAAGAAGCAAACAAATCTTTGTAATTAGACATATATTTTGCTATAATTTACAATCAATTTGTTTGTATGCTTGCCCTTTCATTGAAAACCCTAAGTAGGTAGGGTGTAAAACAAGAAAACTAAAGGAATGGTGCTAGAGTTGTAATTTTCACAAAGATTTAGATCCATCATTAATAAGATTACCCCCAAAAAGGGATTTATTCATTAATAGATTACAAGTTCACTTTTCACTCCTTATTGAGGAGTAGAATAATAATAATAATAATCAATCCATGAACATTAAAGTAGATCTTAAGTAGTAAAATTAGAAAAAAGTAGTAGATCTTAATAATTTATTAGTTCTAATTAAGTAGCTAAACTAAGTACTTCATACTATATATTAGCTAGAAATCATCATAGCTTAATTAATTAAGTATATGAGACATTCCATGATAATTTATTTACTTTTGAGCATCATTGGCTTAGATCAATTCTCATACCATAAATTTGAAGGCTCAAATCCAGGAAATTGATTCTCTAGCATCTCCACGTTATCAAAGCCATGAAATGTTTCAATGTTATTGTACCCTTGTTGATATTCATATGCATTAGGGTGCACATTTGGTAGCTCATTAGAAGTTGCATCCACAACATGATGTTCTTCAACCACTTTCGAGGCGGCGTTGGAGTCGGAAACTTCAATCTCCGGTGAGAATTTGGAGGCGTCCGGCACGTCGGCATCTTGTCCGGTGAGCTCTTGAACTAGAGCACTAAACTTTGAAGCACTAGTCATGACCTTCATAGGGTTGGCTATGTAGACAACTTTGATTGGTTTTTTGCTTGGTTTTTTCTTCTTGGTCTTGCTTGATTGTTGTTGCTTGATGGGGTTTTTCTCATTATGTACACTCAACATCTTGAAAATGCTAAGCTAAGATGGAACAAAGTGAAGAAAGTTTAAAGGAGATAGAGGAAGGTTTCCAAGAAGAGAAATGAAAGTGAGAGGTGAAAATGGAAAGGGGGAGTGGGGGCCTTGTGATAATGTTGGAAGAACCTACAAGAAATAAATGATACCAATTGAATGGCAATCAAATAACAACAATAACATACATGTTCCCCAAAAATTATTTGCCCAAAGTGAAAAAACATGTTATATGAAAATAGAAATAATTGTCAAAATTCCCATAAGTGAGGATGCGTTGTAATTTGGATCCCACAAATAATACGATGTAAAAATGATCTCTGATATTGTATATTTAAGTGCGTTTGGCCCCTAAACTTGGGGCAACACTAAAATTTTGGGATCACAATTATTTTGAACCAAAATTTCTCAAAATTTAAGTTTTCTCAAAAGTAAACTTCTTTTATCGATCAAGAAAAAACACGTTCCTCCTTATAAAATGAGAATTCTTTAGTTTTAAAAATACATACACACCTCATCTAATTAGATGAGAGCTTTTTCAAAAAAAATAGTAAATATGATTTTAGCAATAATTTATCCAGATCATTGAGTTTTCATCAAAAGATTAATTCAAAATAAATTGATTTACTTCTCAATTTAGTTCAAGATAATTGGGTAAAGTTATACTTTAGTCCCATATAATTACATTGTCACCAATTGATTATGCGTGTGGTACAAATATAATAATATGATTCCATAAAGTGACAAATGTTGTTATATGGTTCCTAAAAGATAAAACGGTTGTGTAAGAGCCAAGAGTTGTCACTTTGAGAAACAATACTAAAACACTAATATCACTTTTGTAATTATTTAAAACTAAAGTATAATTTCGTCTTTTAATGTGAGACTAAATCTAATCTACAATTACCTCCACCAAAATCTAAGAATTTAGGCTTATTTTTGGTATTGCCCCATGAACTATAACAAAAGTTAAAATTGCCTCCTGATAATTTGTTAAGCCTCAAATTGTTCTCTATACTACATTTTTTTGCGTTTTGCCTACTAAATCCTAAAATTACAAGTGTATAATAATTCGAGACCTAATAAAGCATTAGAGGATAATTTAAAGCTTTCTTTATAATTTAGGGGCAATACGAAATTAGCCAAATACGGGTGTGTCATATTTTCACGACATCAATTTACCAAACGCATGAAACATCTATTAGAGTCTTTTTTTCTTAAGAAATTATGCGAAATGTTTTGTATCAGTAACTAACTAGAACCGTGGAAATAAGAGTGGTGAAAATAAAATCTACCGCCAAATACTAATACTAACATGCATGGAACGAACTGTGTATCCAAGAATCAAATAGCGTGAGAGGGTACAAATGTACAATCAATTTCAGCATGACATCATCTCTTAGATGTTTAAGAACGTCACATATAACTCTTTGATTGGACCTGGATGGTTAACGAGTCGGACAGCTGCCTTATGTAATAATAGTACTAATTTACTATGGAAATTGGAAACCATTAACACGTCGCTTTACTATTTGTGGCCACTAGTTTTTTAGTTTTTATATTCATTTTTATTTTGACATTTCCTCAAATTTTCCTACAACAGAAAAGACAAATAAAATGAACAAAGCGATTTAATTAAAGAATGTTCAAAAATCAAAATAATTATATATAGCACCTAAACAAAAAGAATTCCATTTTTAAGGTAAATGTCAAGAAGTAAAAACCATTATATCCAAATAACTAGACAAGATAGTATTTGTAGTGAACACCCTTGCCATGAGTGAGTACTATTTTTTATATAGGTACTCAAGTCTTTTTTGTAAATAGCTATAATTATATATAGTGATTGATTTCTAAAATTAAATGGACATACATTTTATGAGAAAAATTGTAAGTTAGAATTATTAAGTTGCTGGAGTAGATTAATTTGTGAACATAAGGTCATGAGTTTAATTTTTTTAACTAACACTCTCTTGATCAAGTATATCATGCAGACTTGTCCAACTAATGTGCTTTACTTGACATAATTTGTAAGTTAATATTATACCGTCGCTTCGAGATTTACCCAACCCGCACACCACGAATAATGACTATAGATTCCAGTTTACAAAATGAATTTTGAAGAAGTGGAATTGCAAAACTAAGCAAGATGTTGTATGAGCCACTGAAATGGGCTCTATGAGCCAGTGGAACGGGTTAATTTGAAACAAAAACATGTACTAATTTAAAGCTCATTTATTTAACTAATAGATTATCGTTATGCAAATTTATAATCAATATTTTCTTTATCCCTAAATAATTATCATATTTTGACTTTTGATAGTCAACAAAATACGATTTAAAACGTAAATATCTATTATTTTACATACGAAAAATTATAAAAAATTGATATTTCAAAAATATATATTGTGACGGATCTAATAAGGTCCACAAGACTATATTATTTCTTATAGTTTAATGAGAATTCATAATCAAATTTTGTTATATTTGATTAATAAAAATTAAAATAGGACAATCTTTTATGGACAGACGGAGTACAATATAATTGTCATTATTGTATGTTATTGTAACATCTTCTACCGATTTAAGTCATAACTATATGAATTCTTCATAAATACTACTACAATAGTTTACATATTCATATATTACATCTAAACTTGAACAATTATTATTAAAAACAAAGTAAGTTGCAAAAATCATTTTTAAAAATTCAATCCTTTTAAGTTTTAAGAACCATATACTAAATTTCCTCATTATAGGTAACATCTCTATCAATTGCAATCTCATGGTTTGAAAAATAAATTAAACAAGACGACTATTATTTTCAAATGAGAAATATATGAAAGTTAGGCAAGTTTTTTTTAATGTTTGCGTGTTTGAAAAATAAAATAGAGGTGCACGTGTGTTGACTTTGAAACTGGAAGACTAATAATAGTAATAGTAATAACAATTTGATGATGAAACCCTCACTATTTATTCGCCACATGGTTCATTCTAAACCGAATATTATTTCTAGTACATTATTTATTATTCATTACAAATTTGATGGTATTTGTACGTAATTTTGGCATCAAAGCTGTACAACAGCGTTTCCCATAGTCTGATTGATACCATCTGTATCGAAAGTGACAACGAGGATCGGTCTTGAGATTTTGGAGGTTTTTGACAAAATTAGGAAGGAATCCTTATAATTTTTATTTTTTAACATAAAATTATTAAATTTTTATATAATTAAACTATATGAAATTTGAAAATTAATATCTTTTGAAGTTGTGAACATACAATATAGTTATATTAAATTTTTAAATTCGTCTTAAATCTTGCACATATTGTAAAAATAAATATAAATAGAATTTTCTGACACTAACAATATATGGGTAAAAAAAGTATCAGTTAAAAGATAAAATGTTATATGTTGAGTATTAAACCTCTTTTAATACTAAATACTAGTCCCTCCGTCCCTTAATGGTTGGTATATTTTGATTTTACATGGTCAAATTTTAAAAAATTTGATAAATAAATCTCATTAACCAATATGAAATAATATAGTCATATGTATTTTGTTAGATTCGTCTCAATATATATTTTTGAACTATCAACTTTTTATAATTTTTTCATATATGAAATAGGAGATACTTATGTTTGAAATCGTGTTTTGTTGACCATGAAAAGTTAAAATATATCAATCATTTAGGGACAGAGGGAGTACTACTTACTAAAACTCTTTTAAGTATCTAACTTTTGTCAATTTTCCAAGGTGTTTGTGCTATAAAATTGTTATTCATACATACACGTTATAATATGTTCGTATGTGGTTGTAAATAAAAATGTACTTACTCATAGGGTATATATACTGAGTAATCTTAGTAGACAAATAGACTAATCACTGCACATCTTTTTGTCATTTTATATGATCTTGAGAGATTTGTCTTTATTCGTAGTATTTATTTTGTATGATTATATAAATATCAAATCACATAATGTCTATTGTCTTACAAATTAATGCCTGAACTAGTAGGCAACCTACTAAATTGTCATTTTGTTATAGTACTAGTTTTTGAAGGTACCCATCTTGAAATTTTGAACTATAATTTACAAACTCTAACAAGTATGAGCTCAATTTTACTTGACTCTTTAACTATTTTCGAACATTAAAAAAAAGTGACGTAATCGCAGTTCAAATGAGAAATATATATCTTATATTGAGTTCTTTGTTGTCAAAGTTGTAATGTGAATTTGAGTCATGCAAGGAGGTAGATTCATAGATTTGTGTTTAAGGTATTTTACTTTCTTTGAAAATGAAAGGTTCTTATTTTTAACATATTTTGGTAATTTGTTCAAAAATACTATAATTCACAACTTTTCTTAAGAAAATTCCAAGCTTGCTTGGCCATTTGGAGTGGAATTGATGCGTTACCAAATTGTAGATGGGCTTTGTGAGCTCAGCTAAAAACCCCACTGGACCATTACTACGCCCATTAACATCTTACCGAGACATTGATAAGTTTGTTAGGGTGGGAAATGGGAATGTTGGATTATTACATTTTACTCTCAACGATCTCGGTTCAATCATTAAACTTATCATAACGAAATTTTCAATAAACACTAAGTAATCTTTGTTAGCTGTTTGAAAATGTCGAAGTATATTACTAGACAACATAATCAAAATATTAATGATAATTTTCGAGTTTGTTTTGTAATTGTCCAGTTTATGATACTTGAAGTATTAGAATGCATTTTTTATCGTACAATAAATAATAGTTAAAAGTTGGTTGATATCTAGTTGGAAGTGGATACAGTTGGAAGTAACAGCTTATATATTCTTGCATACATACCAAGGTTGTTGAAATCTTGTATTGAAGGTTAAGATCCATTTTATTTTATTATCAAGTGATGAGAACATGATTTCCAGCCACGTATCTTTCTTTGTGATCCTGACATTCCAGCTGCTTAACATGCTCATTAACTTAGTCCTAATCATTCTATTACTTATGGAACCACTCATTATCTCCCCTGTGGAGAAATTAAATACTACCTCCGTCCTTAAAAGATTGTCACATTTTGACTTTTGTTGGTTAAATATAACAAATTTTGATCATGAATTTCCATTAAACGATAAGAAATAATATAGACTTGTGAGACCTTGTTAGATTCGTCTCAAAATATATTTTTGAAATATGTAACTTTTTATAATTTTTTCGCATGTAGAATAATAGATATTTACGTTTTAAATCGTGTTTTGTTGACCACCAAAAGTCAAAATGTGACAATCATTTAGGAATGGAGGGAGTATCTTTTTTTCATCACATTATTAATTTATTTTGATAAGGAACTTTAATGTGCCTGACCTTCTTTATTAAAAGTCCTTTGATAAGACGGATTGTAAATGAAGAGTTGTGTCTTAATAGCAGCTCTGCAAGCTAAGGAAGATCTGAGACCAATAGTAAATGAAATCAGAAGCAACTCATGCAATATTTCAGTAAAATATTGTCTTCATATAGATTACCAAATCGTGAAAAAAGAGTGTATTTACCTCAATCACTTTATCACTTACCACTCACCACTATTCTATGTTCTTGGAATAGATATTTCATTTATTTGTTTAGATTTTGATAAATTGCTGGTTTGACTCAGTCTCGAACTGTTACCGCCAAGTTCTAATTTACTCGACATAATTCGAAGCCAAACAATAAAAATCAAGCTCCATTAGAATTATTGGAGCCTAACAGTAGTAAAGCATGTGTCTCCAATTTGATCGAGCTTAAAATTGAAGTTTGGTTTGATTGGTACTCCTACATACACCGAATCAAGCGAGTTTTTTCTTAGGAGATAACAAAATTATGTTATCAGGGAGATAACACAAATGCTGGCCGTTGGATCAGGGTGGTTATGGCTTTTTTTGATCTTGTGGTTGATATCTAATGAGGGCGTTTTTGGCATTAATATTTTGAATAAATTAACCGAAATTGTTGCTTCACTCTCTCCTGGTAGTGTGTGAAGTACACTCTCCCATTTTAAAATATGGCAATGGACGGTTATATATTGTCTTAATTAGCGGTTATTTAATGGAATATGCAAGTAACTCCTATTTTTTCTCCACATTGATTGATGATTGTATTCGATTGGATTGTTTGTTTCCTTTTTTTGCTCCAACAATTTAGTCTGACACGTTGTTTCTTAATGTCGTTCTTAAATTAAAGCGGGTGAAATGACGATATGTAATTATTGATACGGATGTTTTTAAAGATTTCTATAATAACATAGATTCCATAAGTATGATATTAGTGGAATGTCAGGATTGTTTTAGAATTCCATGACATGAAACATTATGTTCATGACTTATTGTTAGGACGAGAATCCTAATTTCAATAAATGACTTTAATCAATTTGCCAAAGATGTAGCCAAGATAGTTTTTATCTTTTATTTTGTTATTTGTCAGAATAAAGTATAAATATTCCCTCCTATTTTCTCGATATTTAGATAAATGACGGTATTTAATTATTAATACGGATATTTTTAAAGATTTCTATAATAACATAGATTCCATAAGTATGGTAATAGTGGAATGTCAGGATTGTTATCGATTAAAGCTGTATATTGAATTCATTAAGATTGCTTTGTGATTGCATTCTGAATTTATTAAGTCAATTTTCCGATTGCATTCTAAATTCATTACGTCAATTTTCTGATTGCATTCTGAATTCATTAACTTTATTTTCTGATTGCATTATGAATTCATTAACTTTACATTGTGATTGCATTCTGAATTCAATACGGTTGCTTTGTGATTGCATTCTGAATTGTCATTACATTTTATTACTTCGAAAGAATGCAATGCTAAACAATTAGTATTACATTTTATGTCTTCGAAAGAATGTCATGCTAATGCATTATCATTACATTCAATGTCATTCTAATTGATAGGTATCACATTTTTTTAGCTTGAGGACAATGGCATGCTCGTAAATTGTCATTATATTTTGTTTCTTGGGAATAATGTAATGATAATTAATTGTCATAACATTTTATTACTTCGCACACAATGTCGTGCTAATGCATTGTCATTACATTTTATTACTGCAGAACAATGTCATTCTAATTGATAGGTATTACCTTTTTTTAGCTTGAGGTCAATGTCATGCTCGTAAATTGTCATTACATTTTATTTCTTGGAGAGAATGCAATGCTAATTAATTGTCATTACATTTTATTACTTCGAATACAATGTCAGACCATATATGAAATCCCAAACAAGAACTTCTATTATCAGACCATATATAAAAAAAAATAGTACTACTATTACACAAGATCTACACCATTTACACAGAATCAGACCATATATGAAATCCCAAACAAGAACTCGCGGTAGTTGAATATATCAATTTCCTCCATCCCAAAACCATTGTCCAGTTTGATTACCAAACAAGAACTTGCGGTAGTTCAAAAATTATCATGGTCGTTGGATTCTCTTTTTAACATATATAATGCAATGTGAGTGCTTGTTGATAGGCGCGTGGGGCATGCAATTTTCGAAATGAAAAATTGATTCCTCTTCCTTTAAAGCCCTCGTTTAATCTGAGCCACATGATTAAATATACATAAAAAAAGAGAATCCAACGGCCATGATTATTTATAGCCATGATAAGTTCCTACTTCACCACAAGAACCTGATAATTCGAAATGCCAATAATAATATATTAGTTCATAATTTTATCAACAAGCACTCACATTGCATTATATATGTTAAATAGAATGACATATATCTTATTTTCATTAATCACATAAAATTTTAAGTCATAATTCAGTAAACATCAGTTCTATTGCATTGTACATGTCACACAGAATGCAATAGAACTCAAATGCATTTAAACAGCAGTTATATTGAATTATTCATGGAAGACAACATCCCATTGATCTCAATTACATTACACAGTATTTCTAATGCATTTTTTAGGCAACATGGGATGCCATCGATCTCATAAGCATTTAAACAACACGGAGATTGGATTATACATGCCACCCAAAAAATGCTATACATCTCAGACAAATGCATTCCATGTTACATTGGATTATTTACGGTAGACAAAATCTCATATATATCAGTGACATTAAACAGTTTTTATAATGCATTTTTAATGTAACATGGAATGCCATAGATCTCGAACACATTTTAACAACGTTGAAAATGGATTATACATGCCACCCACAAATGGTATACATCTCAAACACATTAAACATTAACTCTATTGATTTATATATGCACGACAGACTGCCATAATGTAAGAAATGCATTTAAACAACTGTGCCAGTGGATTATACATGATTGATAAAATGTCATAGATCTTTGAATTAATAGTATTATTTCTATTGCATTATATTAATGTAATTTCACATTCAAAAATTCAACTATTCAAACTTCAAATACAAACAGAACAATAACTGGAAATACACAAAAAGTCATCATTTTTAATTGAATTTACATTCCATTTTGTTCAATTCAAATTTACCCACTTTTTTTAATTCCATAAATTAGAGACTACAGTAACCACGACTACATAAATCCACAAGTTTTGAGCATTTTACAGATAACATCGACTACCTCCTTCAAAATTTTTGGTACTACATTGTTGAAAGAGTTAGAAAACAATTATCAATGGTTAATTTTGTTGTAAAAATATGATTTTTATGCTAATGGTTACGCCGGTAGTCAAAAGTTCCAATTTTTATTACTTGTTTGCCTAAAACAACCGCCAATTTCAACAATCAGAGTAGCAAAGTCCCTAATTAATAACCTTATTGCATTATTCTGCTTAAAAACCAAAAAACACAACTATAGAATTAGTAATAACAACATAGTATACCTGCTTGCGCAACTCTTGACGATGATGCCATTGGATTAACTTTAGTGTCAACGCTCTTTGTCTCTTTGAAAAGCTTAATGCTAGTGTTTCTAATGTCTTTAATGGAGAGTTTATGGTGTTCCTTGCTGAATTCAGTCGTTTGGCTGGTTTATTTCGGGTAGGGCAACTATATCGGCATGAATAATGCAATGATTTGGTTAGAATCAATTTTCCCATAAATTTTGCAGGGGGGGCGATGAAAGCTGGGGGGCAGGAGAATGTATTTTGTGTTTGGGCGCGTGTGAAAATGGGTGAGGAAATATTAATTGCAGGGGGGGCGATGAAAGCTGGTGATTTCCATGAATTTTGGCTCGATTAAATGCAACGAGCAAATATTAATTGCTGATCTCCATTAATTTCGCCTTGATTAATTGGTGGTTTCGCGTTGGATTGAATTCAGAGACGTGGGGGGGGGGGGGGTTGTGTTGGGAGGCGGGAGAATTAAGAGTGTAATAGCGCGTGTCAATTATTGGGAGGAGGAAAATGAAATTTTGGTTGTAATAATTGGTAGTAAAAGACATCTTTAACCTTTGTTATTTGGGAGATAACACTACTATTAGTGTTGGAAACGAGTCGAGTCGGTCCGGGTAGTGGAGTACCCCACCCTACTCCTTAAGATAACGAGCCGGGTATTAACGAGTCGGGTAATTTTGCGAGCATAACTTTAGTACCCCTACCCTACTCCTTATGATAACGAGTCGGGTAGTAACGAGTCGGGTAGTGTAATTATCGGGCTCTACTCCTTTATTACCCAGTTCCTTAAGGCAAAATGAAAAAAGAAAAACTTATTTTTAATAAGAATGAATATATTGTTATATTTGGCACATTAATAAATTACATAAACCTAAATTATTTGAAATATTGAAAATAAAGTTTGCAAAACTTAATTATAAATAATATTTGAACACACATATTAAATTAATTAATTAATTTGGTAGTTTGTTAAGGAGCCGGGTAATTATCGAGCGAGTCGGGTATTTCAAACGGGCACAACCTTGTACCCTTACCCTACTCCTTAACTAACGAGCGGTCTATCGAGTCGAGTACTCGAGCCGGGTGCTCGAGCGGGTAACGGGTTACCCGACTCGTTTCCAGCACTAAACACTATAGTGTTATCTCCTAAGTGAAACTCATGCTCATTACTCCTAGCACCATACCACTAGTGTATATATATATATCATTGCATGAATTGATAATAGGAAAGCTCAATTAATGTTTACCTTGAAGAGAGGACTGAGGTGGTCAACATAATTGATTGAATTATTGAGCATCTATCTACACATACACAAACGTTTGATTAAGCATGTCCGTACGCATAGGTCACGGCCATGGTGAATAACTTCACATGATCATCATCATTATCATCATCATGATTGCCTTTGAAGTACTACATACTAACATACATATATATAGTCATTACGTGGGGATGAGTTCATGTGTTTTAATGTCATATAATCCTCTCTTTACTTCAAATTAATGGCTCATTTCATATTCTCTTCATTGCTTACATGCCTAGCTACTTTATATTACTTCCATGAAAGTTGAAGTGAAGGCGATCTAATAAGGGGTATAGTTTAGTAGAGTTAATTGTCAATTCGGTTTCACTAAATACGAAAATGTTGTCAATTTTTGTAGTTAGTGACAATGCGGTCTGTTTAGTCATTGGCAAATGGTAATGTACAAGATGTTGTAATCTGGTCCATACATCAACGAATGAAACTATTAATTTTTAACATGAATGATGAACGTATTTTTATGTTTAAATATTAAATTACAATATCGTATACATTCTTATAGATTAAATTTGTAACAGTGCCACTAATTAAGATAAAATATTAATAATAATTCGAATTCGATCCAAATTGATAATTAAGTTATTTAGCACAAGAAACGTGAGAAAGGTCGTGTGTATGTTTTGTATTTTGTGGTGTGATGTGGGAGTTGGCCTAAAAATAAGAAAGAAATGGAGCCAAGAATAAGGGGTTGGAATAATCAGACTTTATTATCTTTCAAGTTTCAATTGAAGGCATGTGCAACCCTACGTTTTGTGGCATCCCCACACTCATGTGCTCTTGTCTTCCATCTTTGCTTTCTCTTACAGTTACCTTGCAATTTCTTTTTTTAAAATTAAATTATTTTCTTAATAATCGCCTGATTATAGACCGGATTGGTTACGATTCTCTTAAAAAAATTATTAAGATTTTTTCTAATGCATTAATTTTACAATTTGATTCTTAAATTTTATATAAGTAGCATGATAGTGCTGTAGAGAAATCTTAGGAGAATAAATCTTAGAAGGACCATATATAACTTTCTACATAAGCATAAGCAGGATTTGTGTGACAAGTACGTAATTTCAGGAATGGTTAGGACATCAATCTAAATTTAAGGTTTAAATCTTGATTTTTGACACAATTTGTGCCATTGTTTCTATAGTAATTTGTAAAACAAGACCATGGACACATATTTCGTCCAAAACTAATTCTTCTTATGATGTTATTTGATGGTCTCTAAACCACCTCATCCTTATGTGTATATTTGTATGTGTTATTTATATATCATGTATTTTTCGATCATGTCATACTTCATCCGTTTTAAAATAGTTGACTGTTTAGAAAAAAATTATTTTTTCATAATAGTTGATTGTCGACAAAATTCTATGTATTTTTATATACTATTATACTAAGAAGCATAGTATACTCAAAAACAAAACATAGTGTAATTATGGTTTAACAACCTAGTGAATATATTTGATTCAAATTTCTGTTAAGATGTCTCAGTTCAATTCTTGATGAAGAAAATCTTATTTCATTTTCTTTGCTTGGCAAATAGTGTCCTCTTGGTTCTTTTAACAATTTCATATTTTATTTGAAGCATGTACTAATCAATTGTGTT
Source organism: Echium plantagineum (assembly GCA_003412495.2). Classification (NCBI taxonomy): domain Eukaryota; kingdom Viridiplantae; phylum Streptophyta; class Magnoliopsida; order Boraginales; family Boraginaceae; genus Echium; species Echium plantagineum. Next base: position 13,952,034 of record CM016567.1, on the reverse strand, counting down.
TAAGATATTGACCGATAAATATGAAATGTAACTTGTTCCCAAGGCATAACTAAGCTAGCTAGTAAAGAATTAGAGTGTAAAGTATTAGATATATCCTGTAATTTTACTTCTTCCGTGTATTCCAGAAAATGAACGCGTAGGCCTTAATGTGACTAAAGTATGGAGTATAACCTTAAACCTAATCTGTTAATTATGGCCCCATACGATAATGTGGCATAAGAAAAATATCGATGTGACAACAATGTCGACATAAGCCATCTAAAAATACGCAGGCACATAGCATATTATTAGGCAGAACTTGTTGATTTTTTTGTCATGAGCCACAAATGTCCATAGCTAATCCCTCTGACAACCTGACAAGATCTAACGTAAAAGTTAAGGAGTATTCATTTGGGTATATGTTAATATAATCCGGAAATTTCATTTGGGAAATTAAAATATTGGAAGGACTTGGAAATTAAAGTATGTATAAATTAATACATAAAGAGAAGGATGTTTCACTTTCTTTGGTTTATTAATTTGGCCTTTTGGAAATAATGGTCATTTTTTGGATGGCAACGGTAAGGTTGAGTTGTTCTTTTGTTGGACCACTTTGGATTGGATGAGATGAGGAAATAAAGGTGGTGGATGAATCTGTTACCGTTGAGTTTCAAGACCAAAACAAATGGAAAGAGTTGAAGATTTCTTTCAATAATCATTTGTTTGCTTTTGTAAGGGAGATTTGTCGTTATTCATCGAGCGTGTATTAAAAAGACTCCTAAACTAGATAAATTACACTGATATCCGTCAAGTCAGATAATTCTCGATATGACAGACTCAATGTAAAAAATAATGTACCAACTAATATCTTGCTCGGTTAACAATTGTGGTATTTCTTTACTAGTGCAAATGTGCAATAGTGTGATGATAAATGGACAATAAATGTAGCCCTACACAATTTCCACCCTTACGCAATGACTAATAATTATAAAGAATATTGAAAGTCTCACTTGGGGATGGATGAGAGGTTAAGTTTGATCCCACTATTAATAATAATAATATTGTTTTGGTAAATTTAGCCATGTTTAAGTCCAATAGTTTGCAATTTTAGTTATTAACATAACGCATATAATTATTCATTATGCACTTAGACAAAAATAATTAATGATTTCATTTATAGAATGTTGCGTATAAGTATTAGGAAAAGAAAGATGATAGACTCATCTTAAGGGTCCTGTCGTATCATGTCATGATTGTTAACGAGAAAGTAAATTAATTATGAGATGTGCTAGCTTGAGAGGGTCAACGTAGTGTATATTTTAAGTACTAACTCTATAACATGACGTATGTAAACAAATAATAAATTATCGAAGACTATTATTCTAGCGAGCTGGATTCGAGGAGTATTTTAAAACATACTTCATTTACTTTGGAGCTGTGTAATTTTTTAGTTCTTATTTTGTAAAATTTCCTTATAAATACTATTATTTGAGGGGAAAAAGATCTAGTCAAGTAAAATTACAATTCAATAAAGTTTTATTACAATGAATTGAGATTTAGCTCTTTAGCGAGTGGTTAGTTTGATAGGTAGACAATGATGTGAGATTAGTGCAATCCAGTTGATGTTAGTTCTGGCAACGTGAAAACAAAATGATTTTGTCTTTTAGAATAGAAAATGTTAGATTTATGAGGTGTTTGCAAAAGCCAAGATAGATTGCCAGATGGCTTCACCATTTCTCACTAAATCACCACTCTATCTTTATAATCAACGACTCTTCTATTATACACAAACTTGTATATATGTTTCTTTCATTAATCTTTTATTTCTTGTTTTAAATTAATTGATAGAATAAATAAAACATTTGTCTTAATCATAATAAACTGTTATATAAAATACGTATAGTGACAACGTTTTTAATTAGTATATACTTTAGTAATTTCTTTTTCTAAATTGTGTAAATGTCAAGTATGAATAATATTATATTTTATTCATAATGTTTTGTGAATATAATCCTAAAGAAGGGTAAGAAGTTTCTATTCCTTGGGAGGTCCTAACCAAATAACCACGCAAATCGAAATTTTGAGCATAAAGATTTCATTTATCACATTTTTTATTTGATTGGTTATCAGTTTGGGATGAATTTTAATTGAGTTATTGTAGATAGTTGATTCACATTTAATTGTGTCTTTGAATTATTTTTAAATTTTGTATGACATTTATTGGTTAAAATTACATTTTCAACATTGGTGATTTAAAATAAAATATTGTATAAGATACCTAAACGATAACAACATGATGAGACAATCTAATCCGCATTTAACATACAATTCGATATCTGCTAGGGTTATGGGTGGCTAGCCCATAAGCCTGCATATTGTATTAGAATTATTACACAATTAGTTGTATATTTATTATGGTAAGAGACCATTACTCATTAGTTGACTATATAGCATTAGTGATCATTACTCATTAGTTGACTATATAACATTAGTGACCATTATTAGTATTAATGGTCATTATTCATTAGTTGACTATATTAGCCCGTAATGATGTGATTTCTGTATAAATATATATCATTATTCAATAATACAGACGATTGATTCCACAATATTCTTATTATGGTATCAGAGTCTATCGATTATTCAGCCTAAATACAAGCAAATATTAATAATCACTAAAAAAAAGCGCAATATGTCACTATATATTGATCTCAAATACTTTATCCTATAAGACTATAAACGAGTCGAATGATATGGAGCTTCATCATTTTCTTTAAGTTCAAAAATAATTAATCAAAAATTAAGTTCGGATTTTAAACTACATCAAACCGAAGCTCAAATGAAACAGAATCAAACTTTCGGGTTCTTTTATGCGTTTAACATTGACAAATAACATAACCTCTCACCGTTTTATTTAAACACCCGCCTAAATCACTCACACATTCTCTCTCTCTCTCTCTCTCTAACATCCTCAACGATAACAACCTCCAACAAAACATCCTCAACTCAGTTCCTCTGTCCCAAAAAACACCAAATCTTCAACAAACTGTTAAAAAAATCATTTCGAAATCCAATTTTTAACAATTCAATTGACTAATTATAATGGAATATAGTAATGTTAATGCCGAGTTTTTATCTTCAGCTGAGCCACCACCTAAGCTGGCTCCATCGGCTTCTTTCAAAGCCAAGAAGAAGCCGAGCTTTAGCCGAGCCGGATTCGAAGCTGATGACTTCGTTAGTATGCTCCATGGCTCTGATCCGGTTCGTGTGGAGCTTACTCGCCTCGAAAATGATCTCCGAGGTGTGGCTCTATGTTTCAGTGCATTTGTCCCAAAATGATTGTCCAGTTTCCATTCTGGTGGTTGGGTTTTCAGATTTTTGGAATCGATTATTTATGTATAGGTGCTATAGTATTTGATGAAAACGGATAAATTCTACTAGCTGTCTACTTTGATTGACCTTTGTGACACAGTTTGAATATGAATGAATTTTATATTATGAAAAAATATATTAAAACATATTGTGAAAATATGTTCAGAGGTGGATTAAATGATATTAATTTTATATTTATTAGCAAGGAGTAAAAGGTAATTGATGGTAAAAAAAAATTTCGGAAAAACGAAAAAGTCAACTAAATTGAATTGGAGGGATAGTATTTTTAAGGTGGTTTATCGTTAATATGATAATTTTGATGTAAATTGTTGTTATTTGTGTCAATTGAGGAGTAGTTTTGTTTGTTTTATATTAGTTGTTGTGGTGTAGCTAATTTTACAGGTTATAGAGTTAAGTGCATTATGAAATTTCAAATGTGAAATTGAATTTGGAGTATGAATAAGGATTTAGGCTGGAATATGCATACCATTGGGCATTTGTTACGGAATGTTGAGATAATTTTATGAGTGCTGCTAAATTTTGCAGATAAAGATAGAGATCTGGGAGAAGCACATACGGAAATTAAGGCGTTAAAATATTCGGAACGCCTTAAACAGAAGGCAGTTGAAGAGGTATTTTTGTTAATTTTCTTAATGAACCAATAACTACAGGTTCGAATCTTCATCCCGCGTAAATAGAATTATGGTTTTTGATAGATCATGAAATGAATAAATTGGTGTTCTACAAGATTTTATAGATACATTTAGATCATTGTGCTTTTCGGATATAGTTTTGTATCTTGAGTGCCAGACCATAATTTTTGAACAAGTATTGTCGAAAAAGCATTGGTGCCAGAGCAACTAATTGTTGGATATAGTATGTTATCATGATAGGTTGGTTGATAATTGGGTCTCATGTTGAAGATGATCCGGTGAATGTGTGTGTTGTGCCTATATTCTAGAATAATTAATTGAGGCTTCGAAGTCTTGTTTAGAAATCACCAGTCTACTCGAATGTTAGACAGCTTCTTCACCTCTTTCATCTTCTTCCTTTTTCCACTTACCCTTTCGGTTATGTCATGAGTTCACCACTCTACTTAAGAACAATGTCATCGGAGGTTGATAATGTTTCTTCCGGTTGATCTTTCAGCTCACAGATGAACTTCAAAAAGTGGATGAAAAATTAAAGGCCACAGAAGCTCTTTTGGAAAACAAGGTACCTATATAGAAGCTTCAGTGCTTCTTGTTCCTTTTCTTTTTATTGAATTTGTTACGAACTGACGTTGATCTGCTTTCAGTTTAACACACTAAACCAAGCAAAGAGAACCACTAGCATTCCTCTCTGTTTTACATATTTCGTTGATCAAGATTTACGTCTCTTCATCATTTTAACAATAAGGTATATCATTATTTTCAGAATTTAGAGTTAAAAAAGATAAACGAAGAGAAGAAATCGGCTTTGGCTGCCCAATTTGCTGCAGAGGCTACTTTGCGAAGAGTTCATGCTGCCCAGAAAGATGATGACATGCCTCCTATTGAGGCAATCATCGCACCCTTGGAGGCAGAGTTGAAGCTGGCTAGGTCAGAGGTACTAACCTAATTGTAGTGTTTGGCAGTTTATCTTTCAGCGTCTCTTCTCATATTCGTACCAACTGAATGAAGGAAGCAGGATATGTAACTTCAAGTAATTTTCTAGTACGTAATGGCATGTCTTGTTTATGTTTGCCTGACATTTCTATTATACAGATAGCAAAGTTGCAGGATGACAACAGAGCTTTGGATAGACTAACTAAGTCTAAAGAAGCTGCCCTTCTGGAAGCCGAGAAAACTGTTCACTTAGCGATGACAAAAGCTGCACTGGTTGATGATTTACAGAACAAAAACCAGGAATTGATGAAACAGATTGAAATATGTCAGGTTGGACAACTTAGAAGGAATTGTTCCCCTTCCAGATTGGACACAAGCATTATTTTCAAATTCTTGCTACTTCTATTTTCTACTGGCGTTACTTGATTCACATATTGTTGTGCTGTGTCCATTTTGCTTGTAGGAAGAGAACAGGATATTGGACAAGATGCATAGGCAGAAGGTTGCAGAGGTTGAAAAGCTAATGCAAAGTGTCCGTGACCTGGAGGAGGCTGTTTTAGCAGGTGGGGCTGCTGCAAATGCAGTCAGGGAGTACCAGAGAAAATTACAAGAAGCTAATGTAATGAATATATAACTCGTAACCTTTCTTTTATCAGCACCACTGTCTTTGTTTTTACAATTAATTCTGGAAAGGCTTTTAATTCTTCTGACATAATTAACAGGAAGAAAAAAGGATATTGGACCGTGAACTAGCCCGTGCTAAAATTTCTGCTAATCGTGTTGCTGTTGTTGTGGCTAATGAATGGAAAGATGGAAATGATAAAGTTATGCCCGTAAAGCAATGGCTTGAAGAAAGAAGATTTTTGCAGGCATGCCATTTTTTACTTTCATTTTGTTTTATTATCCTGAGAATAAAACTAAGCTATGCCTTTATTGTGTTCTAAAAGAAAAGTGAACGCTCAAAATAATAGGTCAGTAATGTATCATAACTTCAGGATTGGTCGGACTCTATTGGTTGGTTGGTTGGTGCAAGAGCATAATAATATAACCAAATATATTTGTTGTTGGATTTGACTTTAAAACCATGTCTCTAATATTACCTGGCTTGATTCGATGACTACTTACCGTCTTTCTGTTTTTTGTTTCTTAGGGAGAAATGCAACAGATTAAAGACAAATTATTAGTTGCAGAACGCACTGCAAAGGCAGAAGCGCAATTAAAAGTGGGTGAAACGAACTCTTTTACAGTTTATGGTTATATATTTCTTTTTTTATCTTAGAGCTCAATTTATGGATTCTCTATTATTATGGTGCATAGGAAAAATACCAGTTAAGGTTCAAAGTTTTGGAAGAAAGACTAAAAGCATCTCCCAATGTTGCTATTCGCTCCCTGCCCGAAGGAAGAAGTGTAAACAAGGGACATTTACGTCGCCAATCACTTGGAGGTCTAGACTCTACCAATGGTGTTTCATTAAGAAAAGCAAGTTTACACCCCTTGCGGACGAATACAACTAATTCAGAACCAAAGCAAGATAAAAGTATGTCTGGCTCGTCCACCGATAGCAGCAATACATCCCTGGACGATGAGAATGCTTCAGTACTTACAAGCTGTAAAGATAATGGATTATCCAGCCCAAGCAGAGACATCAAAACAAATGGAATTATGTCAAATCGTGACATTTTGGATGGTTGCACACTAGAAATAACAAAAACTGGGAATGAAGATTGTGTGTCAGGGGTGTTATATGATATGTTGCAGAAAGAGGTTATAGGTTTGCGAAAAGCCTGCCACGTAAAAGACAGAAGTCTCAAGGACAAGGATGATGCAATTGAGGTTTGAAATCAACCTTCGCCTCCTCCCCTGCCCCCACTCACTCCCCCATATGTATTATTATTAAAACGACAAGCATAACCTCAACTTTTACATCCCACATATACGTATAGGCCTTAAGCCATATGGAAAGGGCTTTTAAAAGGTTGAGGCATCGGTTTAAAATTTAAAACTTGAGGGTCTAGAAGTCACTAGCCGTATATATTGAGGATTTTATGTATTGGCATTTATTCCCTTTCCCGCGTTGTTAAATTGCCTTTTTTTCAGATGTTGGCAAAGAAGGTAGAAACCTTGAACAAAGCAATGGAAGCTGAGGCAAAAAAGATGAGGAGAGAAATGTCAGCTCTGGAGAAGGAAGTTGCTAGCGTGCGTAACGGGAAGGAGCAAGATCATAGGCTGCGCAATGGTGCAAATCCTAGAACTAGGGGGCCCTTGAATTGTTCTCCTTTCAAGTAAGTGAAGCTGATGGCATCATCCACGCAACTGAATTCGCGCGTGCAATGTTATGCAAAACAAGAAAGCCATGTAACACGTATGATGAGATATTACTTGACTTGTTAACCGACTATGAGACTAGATAATTGGGAGTGAAAGTGTTTCAAGTTTTTTTGGTATGGGTGATACTATACAATATGTTGTTCTTCACTTCTTACATTGTAGTGGTTCTGTATCTATGTTTATGTATTAGAGTGCTTCATGTACAATGTGTAAATT
>CM016567.1:13792072-13944453 GCA_003412495.2 Echium plantagineum | reverse complement strand
TTGAGTAAAACTCTATCTTTGTGTAGAATTTATCTTATCACAACTCTTCGATCCTTGGAAACGATCTTGCACATAGCAATCTAGAAGATTCTCTGTTTTATCCTTTTGCTATTGTCATCAAGATATATCCTTAGTTGTTTTCAGCACTTGCACAACAGTGTATGCTTTGATTAGAATCTTTGATGCACTACTTGGTTTAGTAGAAAAACTTCTTCCAATCAAATGCACTAAAATATTTATTTGGCCATTCACAAAAGACAATTGGTTGTTGGACAAATTCTTTTGTAGTGTGATAATCACTGCCCTTTTGATATGCATCATGAAAAAACTTCAAAACAGTACTGACTTTCTAATTATTGACTACAATAACATAATATTGTCTTAGTTTTATAATATTTGATTGTTTAGAAAATGTTTATTTTTTTATAATGTTTGATTGTTATGAATTCAATGTATTTTTCGACTTTTTTTTTATTATTTGACCTTCAAAGATGCTTTGAATGTTTTTATTTTCTAAGGTAATTATTTATATTATGTAAGATAATAGTAATCTTTCTTATCTTAGTAAAGTCCTTTTTAGTTATGATCAAATATTTTGAAATAGAGGGAATATTATATATTTCATCTGTTTCTTTTTAATTGTCATTTTAGCCATTTACACATAAATTATAGTAAAAAATAAGAAGAAGTTAATGACAATCAATTGAAACTATATACATGGTTTTGATAACTTCAAAAAAATACATAAAAATATAAAATTACAATTAATTGCTAGAAAGACAACTATTTGAAAATAAAAAATTAATGTTAAAAGCCAACCAAAAAGGAATGGAGTATTTATCATAGACCATGTTATCAAAATGGGTTTGAGATGAATAAATCACAATTCCATTTTTTCACTAACTATTACACTATAAATTATTACAAATCATCCATAATATATATTTATAATTAGGAGTGTTGATGAAAATGCACCACTTGCACATGAGTACATATCATACAACAACTTGGAATTTATATCATCACGAAATACTTGCTCCATCATTTATCAATTATTACTACTTTCATATATTATTGTCAAATGTTACAATGAATACACCTCAACATACATAAAGTCACCAAATTATGGATTAGTTTGAGTAGCGGCACCAAATACCATCAAAATACATAAACATCACTCTTTCTCAACAATCACAGCCTGGAAACTTCCAAACCCCACTTCCATTATTAACAATTACCACCTTCATTATTCAGAACCCATTCATCGATTAAGATATCCGGAGGTGTTAATAAGGTATTGACATAACTTCATAAGTTTATAATTAATTGATTTTAGTACGAGCTTTTACATTTAACGTTTCACGTTAAGATCATACGTAAATATCACATATATGATCTAATGGTCCTCGTATACCGAGTTACACATGCATTAGCAAATTACATTGGCTCAAGTCAAATTATTTTGATAGTAGTAAGTAAAAATAAGTTTAAGTACAATCTCTTACAATATCTTTCATTTAATACCATTAGATTAATCCGTATCACGAAATATTACTTGTAATGATGAGATCTCAATTTATCGACCACGGAAAACTTATTTTAAAATAGAAATAAAAATAGCTTACAATAAATTTAAGTATATTATTCTAATTTTCAAAAGTGACTTATCATAAAATCAAACATGCTTTTTATTTGTGTAGAAAGTGATCATAGAGTATCATATTTCTTCCACAAAATCCAACAACAACCCAATATTAAACATATGATCAAATTAAAAAAAGACAAAACCCCACATATTTAAATTAGAAACTAAAATATAAAAACTAGAAAATATATTTATGAAAAAAGTTTGTTCTTCTTTCCTTTTCCTTCCATCTTCACCTCTCAAGCATCTCCCTTTTTCCCACTTTCTTCACTTTTTAGCTCTCTTTTTTACCTTATTTATAGTAATATAAATCTTTTATCTTCTTCTTCTTTAGCTTATTTGGTGATACCAAACAGACCCTTGTTAACAATTGATACTCAAATTCTTCTTCTTCACAAATTTTAGGCTTATTTGGTAGTGATCACAAAGCTTTATACATTTTTCAAACAAGATTTTCAAACCCTTTATTGTTCTAAAGCTTTTTTGTGCACTAGGCATTGAAAATTTTGATTAAAGGATACTATTTTTATTGCATTTTGATCCCTTTTTGTGTGTATTTTGCTGATCAACCCTCAAAGTTCCAATATTTTTGGGATTTTGCCCTCAAAGATTCAGTCTTTTTGGTGTCATTGCTTCATAGTTAAGTTTCATGTTGATTAAAGTTTGAATCCATTTCAATTTAACCCCTATTTAGTGTATATTTTGCTGCCCAATCCTCAAATTTTCAATCTTTTTTGGGACTTTCCCTCAAAGATTCAGTATTTTAGTTCAGTTGCTTCATAGTTTTTTTTATGTGAAGTAAATTTTTTGCTTCTTTTTTCAATTGTATGTCTACTTAGAGTGAGTTTTTGTGAGAAATTTTAGAGATTTGGGTTGTTTGATTCTCTATGGGGACTTGTTATGGAAAACCAATTGCAACCCCAAATGAGAATTCCCAAGAAAATGGAGTGATTTCAGTTCAAAATGATTACCAAACAACCCCTTCAAATTTCAATGGAAAAAGATCAAATTTTTTCCCTTTCTATAGTCCAAGTCCTTTGCCTAATGCATTCAAGAATTCTCCATCTAATTCAAGTAGTGTTAGTTCAACACCTTTGAGGTTTTTCAAGAGGCCATTTCCTCCACCTTCACCTGCTAAGCATAAAAGCTTTGCTTGCTAGACGACACGGTTCGATTAAGCCTAAGGGAGATAGTATTCCTGAAGGGAGTGAGTGTGATGTTGGTTTGGATAAGGAATTTGGGTTTGGGAGGAATTTTGTGGGGAATTATGAGATTGGTGAAGAAGTTGGGAGGGGGCATTTTGGTATACTTGTTCTGCAAAGGGGAAAAAAGGGAGCATGAAAGGTCAAGAAGTGGCTGTTAAAGTCATCCCAAAATCAAAGGTCTGGTGTTTTCTGGATTTTCATGTATTTATCTTTGTTGTCATTACACTAGGCGATTTATCTATTGTGATGTAGTAGATAGTGTTTGCATACCACTCTTCTTTGGTCAATTCGAAAACAGACTTCCTATTATCACAAGATAATCCTCCTTACCCTTAATTACTTGGATCACTTTGAACTGGTTCCAAGATAATCATAAGAGTTATTGATTGAGGGCTCTGTATTTTGCATATTGCGAACGCAATGGATGATCTTCTCCTCATAATAATACTGAGAATTATCGTTTGAATTTGTGAAAGGTTCCTGATTTCATTTTTAGGCGAGAACTCCATAACAAATGATGAATAGACTCTGATACTGAATTACATGATGTATCCCTTTGTACTTCATGATCCTTAGAAGAATCACAGATGGAAATGTTGTGTCAAGTGTTATCCCCCCCCATATTGAAGCATAATATTGTGTTTTCTGCATAAGAATGACTGTATGATCGTAGCATGTTCTTTTCTGCATAAGAATGATTGTAGCATGTTTTTCTCTACATAAGAATGATTATATGATTGTAGCATGTTCTTTCTTCTGCATATAAATGATCTTGGTTTCAAATTTTCCTGTGCTTTCTAAACCATTATTACTTATCGCCTAATGCTGTACAAATATTTGTAATTTCTTTTTGCAGATGACGACAGCAATTGCTATTGAGGATGTGAGAAGAGAAGTGAAAATGTTGCAAGCTTTAACTGGACATAAAAATCTAGTGCAACTCTATGATGCCTATGAGGATGAAGACAATGTTTATGTAGTGATGGAGTAAGTTTACTAGATCAATTTTACTATGCTTCTGTTGTCTGTAAAATGTGGTTTGTTTGTCCATAAGAAATTTTGCTATCGAAGAGAATATAAATGATTGAGACGGAACATAAGTTCATGTTGATACTACTTGCGCCAATTTCATATGCGAAGAGAGGTCTTGTGACGAACTATATAATTTGTTATCTCCCCTCCCTCATTCAAGCAATTGCACGAGCCACAAAACGTGATGTATTACCAGACTCATTTTGGCCATTTGAATTAAGTGCTTGTGCTTCTTGTCGTATTATAAATTGCTGATAGGGTTATACCAGTGTTATAGAGCTTTGGCTATATATGTGATGGGCTGACTAACAAAAAGTGAAGTTAGATACTTGGCATACTTCCACATGTTTCTACTTCGTACATGACATTTTTTTCCCTTTTCCCAGGTTATGTAAAGGTGGAGAACTATTGGACCGGATACTTGCTAGGTGTACTATCACTATTTATTGTTTTTCTTCATCAATAATTTCTCTGTTGTTTTTTACAATGTTCTGACGAATTGCTTCTATGTCATAAATTTTTAGGGGTGGAAAATATTCAGAAGAAGATGCTAAAGTTGTCATGACTCAAATTTTAAGTGTGGTTTCCTATTGCCATCTCCAAGGAGTGGTTCATCGTGACTTAAAACCTGAGGTAATTGTGTAATGATGTTCTTCATAATTCATGCTTTATTTTTTATCTTGATCTTAATACTCACTATTCTTTTAAATTACAATCTTAGGTGACTGAAATGCTCATCACACTCTTAATACTTCCATTTTTTCATTTGTTATTAATTTGCTTCAGAATTTCCTATACACTTCAAAAGACGAGAATTCCCCTTTGAAGGCCATTGACTTTGGACTCTCTGATTATGTAAAACCAGGTCAAAACATTGTCTGGTGATTTACAGATACTTGACATTGCTGTTTTATGGTAGAGTTTGACAATGTATATATTACAGATGAAAGACTGAATGACATTGTTGGAAGTGCCTATTATGTGGCACCTGAGGTTTTGCACAGAGCCTATGGAACAGAAGCCGACATGTGGAGCGTTGGAGTTATTGCTTATATTCTTTTGTGGGAGCAGGCCTTTCTGGGCACGTACTGAATCTGGCATTTTTCGAGCTGTCCTCAAGTCAGATCCCATCTTTGATGAAGCCCCATGGCCCTCCTTATCCCCAGATGCTACCGACTTTGTCAAGAGACTGCTTAACAAGGACTATCGCAAGAGACTAACAGCAGCTCAGGCTCTGTGTGAGTTACTTTTCTAAATATTCACAACTCAGAGTGCCATATTATTATAAATGATGTTAATTTCCAGGTCACAGTGTTGCAATTAGATACTGTTATTATTATTGTTATATGAAGTGGATGGCTATGAGCTACCTTCACTAAATGAGCCTAGGAAGTTGAAGAGAACCGATGTCTGGCAGCTTGTGTGAAATTTTCTGGTTGTTTTGTGAAGTATCTTTTCTTAACATCTGTGTTGGCTTGATTTGTCCAGGTCATCCATGGCTCTCCGACCAACAAAATGTGAAGATACCTTTGGATATGATTACGTACAAGCTTGTGAGAGCTTATATATGCACTTCTTCACTCAGAAAAGCTGCTTTAGCGGTATTTATCTTTACATGCTTGATATTTTTGTTTCCTGAATTTGGTGAAATTGGAACACCTTATTTGAAGCAGGTCAAAGTTAACAGCTTAAGATATAAACTATCTTCTCTATCCTGGAAGCTCTAAACATTTATGCCTACTGACAGTGTATATTGGTAGAGGATAATATTGATGCTTTCTTTAACATTAATGTTCGCTTCTTTCAGGCTTTGGCGAAAACATTAACAGTGCCTCAATTAGCTTATCTTCGCGAGCAATTTACGCTCTTAGGGCCAAACAAAAGTGGTTATATATCATTACAGAATTTTAAAACAGTCAGTTCTCTCACTTTCTCCTCTCTCTACCAAAATTTAAAGCAGACCCAATTTGTTAAGTTTTTAATTCTGAAATCTCGATGCAGGCTGCTATAAAGTCCTCCACCGATGCAATGAAAGACTCTAGAGTTATGGAGTTTGTTATTCTGGTAAATTTTCTTTGATTTTATATGTTGTTTCTCCCTCTTAATATTTGAAACAGAATTAGGAATCTGCTCCTTGTTAATAACTTAATATGCTCTAATATAATCAAAATAGTTTATAAAATTGGACGATAATTTCATGTGCTGAATTACTGATGCAGGTAAGCTCTCTACAATATAGAAAACTTGGGTTTGAAGAATTTTGTGCAGCTGCAATAAGCGTTCACCAGCTAGAGGGGCTAGAAAGCTGGGAAAGCATGCCCTCCATGCTTATGAGCTATTTGAGAAGGATGGTAACAGACCTATCATGATAGAGGAGCTAGCATCTGTATGTCCCGCACTGCCCCTCTATATCTCTTTGGATGTGATATTATCTTCTCTTTCTTATGGAGGTTTGTTGGCGTCTTTGACTGTTTCTCATCATCATTCTATGTTTTCTCTCCTGATAGGAGCTTGGGTTTGAGTCAATCAGTTCCCGTGCATGTGGTCCTTAAGGACTGGATTCGACATGCAGATGGGAAGCTCAAGTTTCTTGGGGTGTTGTCAGGCTTCTTCATGGTGTTTCTCGCGCGTATGTTGCAAAAGGCTTGAGTAGATCCAACTGCATAAAACCTTTTCTAGACCCGAATACATACCCGCTCGAGGAGTCCAATGCATTACTACGTGTGCAAGAGAAGTTCAAATTTATCTCATTTACACGTATTTGCAGCAATTCGCTGCATTTCCACGTCTGGAATTCTGGATACTCATTGATCCCTATCTCGTACTCCTCTCCAAATGAAACTACTAGAGGTTTGTACAAATGAGAGTAGCTCACAAAATGTATTTTAGGGGTATAAAATGAGTCGGCTCAAAGTGAATATCAATGGTTTTAGGGGTGTACAACTTTTGTTGTCCTTCTGGTAAAACCACTGATGTTAAGGCTGTTGGATTGCATTGTTTGAAGTCTCTTATGTCAATATGTTCTTAATGTTGTGATAAAACAAAACAGAGTCCATGACTGTAATCAAAACGAATAACCTCATACTCGCTCAGTACTCTATTTAAAACGTATATCTGTTTAATAATCACATGACGTAAACTATTGTTTAATGTCCGATATTACCCAACTTGAAAAAGTACATTCGCTCAATGTCCGATATTACTCAACTCGAGGAAGTACATACCAAATGAAACTCTATCTAAGATGTTGGTATATGTATACAATATAAGATATCAAAATATTGAGTTTCACCTCAGTGAAGCTTTAGAGGACTGCCTAATACTATTTTCCTCACAAGTCTCTGCTTCTGGTTGTAATGAAGCCATTTTTATGAATCCAAGCTGCTTTGAGGCCATAAACTTAACCATTTGGCAATCTCCTCTTCATTCTCAAGTTTCCTGATGCCTCCATAAAATCCATCTCCTTCATTGCCAACTTCCTTATGTTCTTTCCTGTTACGAGAACTCGACGCCATCTGGACGTAGGAGAGAACTGAGTGAACTCCAACACCACTGTGTCTGTTGCAATATGCACATATGTGAGCCAAACAACTATGTTTTTTATATCAAGTGGTGAAGTCTAATAAGGAAAGCAAAATTATCAAAACTTTTGTAGAAAATATAATGTTCTGACCATTCTTACAGCATTGGCAATATGTTGCATGACCATTACACATTTCCAAGTGCCCAACAACACCATACCACCAACCTGTTAACAAGAATGCGATGTTGGATGCAGGAAAAGTGTCGAAAGGTTCGAAACACAAGCTAATTATCTAAAAACATAACATATTAAGGCAATACTCACCATATGAGAGCGCCTTCTTTTTCGCCCACTGGATCTCAATATGATCATCGGGTTTTAGATCAGCTAAACAGGTAGACACATGAAGTTGTTCTGAGGGAATGTCGATGACCGGTTTTCTTAATCTATTCCACTCTATGTTTTCCTCTACCACTAGCCCACCATTAAACCTGTATTTCAGTTCAATCTGATATTATAATTCTTAATTTTGAGACAACTCCAACACATATTCAAATTAGATTTCGTGCAATAGGATAATATACCCTGCTGTAAAGTGTCCGTATGGCGATCATAACAAACTTCAGCATCATAACATGAAAGCATAAACCCAACATGTCCATTCTGCACAATACCATCAAAGTATATAATTAGTAAAAATCATTATGCTTAAAGCCTTGAACCTATACTACCATCATACTTTGCATAATTTTCATACTGCAAATGCAGATGACTCGGTGACCAGACAGTGTGTGCGCTTCACACTTGGGTCAACTCGGAAACACCCCCCTGTTATCACAGGGGTAAGGTGCATGCTATCCGACTCCCCTTACTCCGCTTACGTGGGACCCTCCCAAAGGCATCAAGGCATGTTAAAAGTAGATTACGAAAGTTTACCTCACGGTTGAAGACTTGAGCTGGAAATATGAACTTCCCAGTTTCAAGGAACAAATACCAAGCCATCACTGAATCCACTGGTATACAACCCTGAAACCGATGACTACTATCATCCGCCGACGATCTAGTTTTAAACAGAGGCCATATATTCTTGAAAGAATCAAAATCCATTTTCCTTTTGTTGCTTTCCAGATTGCAATTTCCTTCTGTGATGCAATGAAGCATGTCCATTTTTCTATATGCAGCTGGACCAATCACAACACTCCATTTCTGCTTCATATGCTTCTCCCATAGATGATCACCAATACATATTTCTCTTAAAGCTCTAGAAAACTCCAGCCATACAATATAACTCCTCTGCTGAAAGCTTCTCCAAAATGCATTCCCAGATCGAAACCGGCAAGTTTAACAATGTAATATCCTCATTATCATCTGCATTTTTCACTGCTGCAGTTTTTTTTCACAGCTGAACTCATCTTTAAAACAATGAAATGTCCTACAAAATACCCGTTTGCCGAACCGTGAAATCACTGAGCAATGACTACAAAGAAACCAAGAAACTGAAAAAACTGGCATTGTCAAAGCCAGAAATGGTTCAAGAACTCTCAGAAGTAAGAAGAATGCAAGAGCAAACAAATTGTCACCATTAAGTAAAACACAAGAGTAAAGGGTTGCTCTCCAAATTGCTAGATTTGAGTGAACAGACATAGTTCAGTTTCTAACACATGGTCGCAATATTTGAAGCTACATAGCTATGCAGGGCCGGTCCAAACGTTTCCTCAGCTATACTGCGAAAATTGAAAATGAGACCTTAATACAGATGATTATCTAAGTTTCTAGTAGCTCCTTCGACTTTAAATTTATTAGTAAATAGTAATAGAATCAATATTGATATATTTTATTTATGATTATTTTACATAAATAGATAGATACATTTCTTGTGGACGATCCTTAAAATGGGATCTAGTGCCGTCGCGCCCCCGCCTTGCGTGTAGGTATGCAAATGGACTATTTTTTTAGTTGGGCGGAGTTGTCGATAATCTCGAAGAGGGGACACATACTGTTAGCAGAAGACAAACAACACCATAATTTGAGGTATGTTCTATGAATAAACTAAGCAGTTTGTATAATGTTTTGGCATCTAAGAGGACAACAAATTTGTTTGTACATTGGTATGTGAATGTGTAAACTATAAGTAGGTGATTTTGTAGGTATTAAATATTATTTCAAGAATCATATCTATGAACCAGTGGTAGGCTTGAGATTAAGATAAAATTCAGATTTATTAGGTACAATGCTGTCTCCATTATGTGACAAACATACGATCTAGGAAAATTCTTCACACCTAAATTCATTCACCTACATCATGTCAAGGATCTTGATTGAGATATCATCTAGGAGCAGGGTCGGTCAAACATTTTGGGGCCTAGTGCGATAATTAAAAATGGTCTCTCCATAATCGCATATACTCCATTATATGTTTTAAAGTTTTAGTAACACTGTTAGTAAAAATTGATATGCAAAAAAAAAAGGCCAAGTTTTCTACAAATCTTATAAAATTATAACACCAATAATTATGTATATAAACTAATACATAATTGTACATTTATGAAATTTTTTGAACCCTCTTAAAATGGGTCTAGTGTGGACACGCCCCTGGGCATGTTCAAAGGATCAGCCCTCTGAGGGAGATAAATACAAAATGGGACCTCTCTATCTACTTCACACAAAGGCTATGTCATTTCACTTTTGAGCATGTAGCTAATTTCATGAAGGCAAAGGTGGTTTGTTCATTCTCAACGACTAATATGCTTACAAGAATTCAATGTATGTCTAGTATTTTATTTTACTTTTTGACATCGGTATCATTCTTTTTGGATCCAAAAGGAGTGAAGGAGGTGAGTACCCTAGACACCTCACATCTCGATCTGACAGTTCATTACATAAAATTCAGTCATCAGGAGTTTAATCACGGCATTTGGCGTTATTCTTTAGTTATAGAGATTGTGCATCACTTCAAGTGCCAATACCATTACTTTCAATGATCAAATGTTCACACACATATATACACTTTATTCATATCATTGATCTAATACACATATACACTTTTGATTAACTAAAATTATAGTAATATTATGTCTTTTTAACCTTTATTAATTTTAGTACTTTTCTTCATAAACTTCAAAAGTTCCATAATTGTTGTCACTATGAGACTCTTCCGTTAATACAGAGCATCTGTACACACAACTGGGTTTACAAAGCGCTATGTACTATATTATTGTTCGTCAAAAGTCAAAATGTGTCAATCAAGGACGGAGAGTAATAAACATGAGAATAAATCCATGAAAAGTTAGGTTTGATTTGGTTAATCAACGGTAACATTATGCAAGACGTGTAGGAATACAACTCTTGCTAACAAAATGTCATAGATTAAAATTTGTAAATGTTTCTTACGAAACACTCAAAAAATTTCCATTTTTGAAATTAGGAAAACGAAATGTTTCTATAATTCCGAAATCAGTTTTTGTAGTAATAAGTTTGAGTTTTAAACTTTTCTTAAATTTACTAATTTTCCCGAATATATATATAAAACAAGTCTTTATATTGATTTCATATAATTATTCCATAACATTTTGTATATATATGTATATATAACATATATATCTTACACTTTTAACGTATGAGATCATTACAATTGTTTACTTATTTTTAGATTTAACTTTAAATACTTTATATGTAATATTTAATGATGTAAATATTCTACATAAATTTTTAATCATTGTTTAACATCTTTTTCAAGCTCTTATATAACATTGATTTCAAAATATTTTATTTTCTTTTTAGTTTTAGTTCATACTTATATATAATTTTTATGCTTAGTCAAAAACAATTTAACATATACTCCCTCCGTATTTTTATTTATCATTCTAGCTAACTCTTATTTGTTCATAGATTCTAGGTTTGATACCAATGCTCTTTTGGGTATGAAGAACTCGTTCTTCATCTTGGGGGAAGTCTTTCCCTTCAAATGGCCAATCAAGACAGATTGGTCCACTCTTCCTCACCATCGGCTACTTTCCTTGCTTTACATAAGGACTTTGATCGAACTGCAATCTCAATTACTCTTTCAATCGACTCAAGTGGTCGTAGGAAAGTGCATCTTTATGATCATAAAGATTCCTCTCTTATTGCCAATCCTGAAGATGATTCCTCTACCTCTGTTTTGCCTTGGGATGTCAAGTTTTGGAAACAATTCTTACCGGACTAATCTTGGGTCTCAATCGACGGCCTATTTCAATTCACATTTTCTCTGATTTGGCTTTCTCACAGGTCTTCACTAGGCACGTTCAAGCTTATGTCAAATCCAGACACTGAAGGATTTTTGGGAGCACTGTGGAGCTAGTCAGATTGCATTACACTGGAGAACAATTTTGTCAGACTACACACTAGATGTGTTCAAGTTCTCTACTTTCTCTAATAGATCTACTAGTCAGTTTGTTTTGATTCGGAAGCAAGTGTATTTTGGAACAACTACGAGGGGAAATGATGTTACCCTCCCTTCTTAACTTTCATTTCTATCTATCAAAAAAAAAAATTTGTTCATAGATTAAGAAAATAAAAAGTAGTCAAAAAGCTTAAAGCACATTGAAAATGTAAAATAATAATCAATTAAAACTATATAATTGATTTGTTAATAATTTCATAAGAAAAAGTAATAAAAAAGTTCATTAAAAGTGTAAATTTACAATTAATTATACTTGAAAGACAAGTTTTCAAACAAAAAATTAAAGCTAGAAAGACAAATAAAAAAGAATGGAGGCAATATAGCTTACTTGGATTTTTCAATTTTTACAAAATCGTTTCTTAAATTTTCTATAATGTTTGCGAAACGTTTCTTAATTTTATAATTTTGAAAATATGTTAGAAAAAGAAACTTGAAACTATGACTAAGCCATGCATACTTCAAACTATGACTAAGGCATGCATATCTCTTGGACATTTTGATAGATTGCACTTCTCTAACAAAAAGAACAATTTTTTGTTGTAAATTAACGATGAGGTGGTAGATTGCACTTCTCTAACAAAAAAAAAACAACTTCTTAAGCACCAGAAAATATCCATTTCAAAGATATATTGCCTACTACAAATAGATTTAACCATTAAAGCTCCTGCAACATCTATAATTAACTACGTCATATAGACATCATCATCATACAGGGTGAAAGGCTGTCTCACTTTCACAAGCAATTGAAAGATAGCCTAACATCTGACCGGAACCTAAGGGAAGAAAAGATATTTCGATTTCGCTCACCGGTAAGTTAGGTTTGGAAGATGTAAATGAACATTTAAGTAACAATTTCTGTGTGTATCTAGATGTAAGCTTGCGAATGGGATTCACCAACACAACATACAACTCTTCTGTAAAACTTCCAATAACTGTGAGCTTTGAAGTATATAATAAACATACATACCATCTTCATCATGATCGCAAATGTTAGAAGGGATGTCACATTCATCTACAAAGTGCGAAAAGCAGAGAAACTGAAGGATAGTACAAGAGCAGTACAATTTGATAAATACTAATTTGCTAATCCGATTCTCTCTGTGAACTCTTAGAGACCTAATCCAACTGTTCGACCATCCCTTCGTCGAAGCCCTGCAGTGTATTGCTTCTCTAAGTCCAACTGAATTTTCTCCTTCTCTGCATCGCTGATATCTGGCTTGTTCTCGACTTTGATATCGCCCTTCACACCCTACAATTGGCCATAGGCACCAAAGCAACCTCAGACTCTAAAAATGTGTTAGTACATGGGAAAAAGTTCAAAAAGATTACCATTCAAGCAAACTACTTCACTTGTCTGATTTAAGCAATTAATATAACTTAAACATAATAATTACCATGAGTTTGTTGAACTTCTCCTGCTTCTCACGATCCGCAAAGATAGTAGAATCCCAGCGATGAGCGGACTATATTTTTCAATGTTGAAGGCACATACAGAAGGAAGAACATAAGTAGTAAATGACATGAGGTGCCAAGGTACATAAGCATATTGTAATTACAGTCTAACTATGGGTATTGGGTGTAAACCAGTTCCCTTACAGGATTTTAGAACACCAGAACTTTACTCTATGCTGGTAGCATGTTAGCAAGCCAGACAATGAACATGATTTCAGTTATTCTGATTATTTGAAGAACAAAATATTCCTCAGTCTTTATATATTTAATTGTTTTAACTCAAACTTCTGGTCGCTTTACTTTCTCAATGCTACTTTTCGTATTTGACTTCTTAAATTTATTTAACTTTTCTTAGTATTTTATTTTATTTTTATTAGTTGAGACTTGAGACGTTGGTACCTCATTAAAATTGATAAAACTTTAAGATTGCCGTTGGACTTATCAAGTACATTATGACATCTTTGCATCTTTACTGGAGATAACTAGAGGGGGGGGGGGGGGGGGGGGGGGTGTGTGTGTAAGGTTCGAAGAAATACATACCTCTTCTGCAGCTGTATTCTTTTTACTCCCCAAAGTAGCTTCTTCTTTTGCTCTGTAGACATGTAACCAGTTCCGACAAGGTTCTTGTTAACTGTGAGGTGAAGACAATGAAATCAGACTATCAGAGGAAGAATAGCTTAGTACAGTTATATAACAAATAGCATTCTTCCACTTGGCTACAAAAAAACATCTCGCGAAACACATAGTTTCAAACTTCAAACAAAGTCACAGACATCCAAGTAGTTAACTTACATTCTACAGTAATATGAAATCAACTCGACAAAGGACAAGCCAGACTATTTCACAAAGTCAATTACTAACTTCTTATGAGTACAACGGGCTCTACCACACAAAAAGTATATATAAATTTGATTAATTGCGGGTCAAATCGTTAACAACAGTCTGATCAGCCAGATCTCAGAAGGCAGCCAGAATCAGTATTGAATTAGAGGAATGCATGAAAACCAGAACCATATACGGACATACACATATTTCTCTATTCAATCTGCTATGAAGTTTCCAAACAGTATGAACTAAAAGCAGTACAAGTTACTATGGAGTCCTCAAACTGAAAGGCTCGTAAGATGAATAAATATGATGTGGATGAACTCAGAGATCAATTTTCACTTGTTGGAGTTGATGGAGAAGGTCAGAGCTTTATATTAACGATGCAAATATATTAGAAATTCATCTTAATCAGTCCATACAGGCATATGGTGTTTGGTTAAATGGAACTGGAGTTGGAACAGATAAGAGATTAAACTTTGGATTTGAATTTTTCTCAACATGTCCACATATGCGACTTAAAGTTATATCATGCCATCCTATCCCTCTAGCATCGACCACAATAACCAAACTGTAGAACCATACTAGCTAACATATTCAACCAAATGTCAACTATAATGGATATACAATTACAGGACTCATTTGAAAAAATGTAAGAATAAAGTGATTTGGGTGGCATCTGCATTTTAAGGTTAAATACCTAATTCAGCAGCTCTCACTGCAGCAAGCTTAGCTGCATCTATATCAGCATCAGTCACGTAGGCCTTTTCCATAGTCTGATTTGCACTTGACGGTTGTTTTTCATCTGCATAATTAAGGTGAGTTTGAGAGTAAGTTGCGAAGCACACACACAGGAAGAAAATAAAAGACTAAATCTGTAATGCTTTCGTATAATCACTACCACCTTTCTTATATCCACTAGCAGAATCAGTGCTCCATAACTTCGACTTCTTAGCAGGAGACACCTGACCTTCGGAGCCAGGAGACTGCTTTCCTTTGGTATCGTCCTCTGGCTCTCCATATACTCGATCCTTGTACCTCTCCTGACCATCACACTTATGACTCCCCTCTCTTCTATACTTTTCACCATCAGGCCTCCTCCGTGAATCTGTCCTGGAGTCTCGATCCTCCTTGCGCTTATACCTATCACCATCTTTAACATCTTCAGTGCTTGAACTAGTGTGCCTCCTGCCAGAGGACACCTTATCAGATGCATCCCTATCTTTATACTTCTGATCGCCCGAATATGAAATCTCTCTATCCTTATCCTTCTCGCTATTCCGATACCCTGAGCCATCAGACTTATCTCGCGAGTATCTATCAAAGTCACGGGGGCTGTCTCTTGATCTATGCTCAGTTTCACGCTTTGGGTAATCAGAATTGGCCCGTCCTCTTGCATCCCGATCAGAACGAGTTGAAAACTTTGAACTATCACGTTTGATGTCGTCTGCATATTTGTCCCTTCGTTCATGATCATCATGTTGGTTGTTAGAAGTCCTGGATCCTTGATACGAATGCTTGTAAGTATCGTCACGTCGAGCATAGCTACTCCTTCCATAATCCCTATCTAATTCTCTTCTATCCTCCCTTCTATGTCGATCATCAGACATTTTGGCAGAGTCCCGTTTTGAGACTGGACTAGAGCTCCTCTTGCGTCTCGGGCTTCCTGTAGATATAAAACATACATATTGGTGCTCACTAAAAGCGTTTCCATTTCTATCATGGAAAGATGGTCTCAATAACATGTGTTTCCTCAGAAGTTGCAAGTTATGATGAATATAAGAATTCATCGACTTGTTATGACAACACTAGTCCACTTCGTCAGAATGAGAATTTGATAACTAAAAATATATAGGGGGGGGGGGATGATGGGAAGTTGGGAAAGCCTAAATTTGTAATACATCTACTTCGTTGATGATGAATTATTCTTGGCACTTTCTTGTCAAAGATAAACTATGTAAACTTGAACTAAGTACTTCAAAAAGAGATTAGTTATATCAAGTCGAGTCCCTATAACCTATCTATCAATTTGGAATCACTCCTATCTATAAATCCAATTCCAACAAATTTGAAATACCACTTCTCAATACATATATCAAATCGGTAATTTTATTCAACGACAAGCCCTTCCACCTCCATAATCAGTCGGTGAAAATATATACTGGAAAACCCTCAAAATTATGCCAAAACAATAATAAAAAACCAACCATCTGGTGATCGATTAACTGGAGAACGACGCCTATACTTCCGGTTAGCTGCATCGCCAGAAGGCTTGCGAAATTCAGCCTTCGAGTCCACATTATCTGACCCAGGGGAAGCTTGCAAACTTGATTCCATAATAGCACTAATTACCTGCAAGCACTCGGAAAGATTACCAACTAGCTATATACTACAGAGTAGTAATTTACATCGAAGACGCCCAACTTTATATCAAATACGTCTAAAATTTCTACTTCCTCCATCCCAAAAAGATTATCCATTTCTTAATTGTTAGCCTTTTCTTAAACTAACTAAAAAATGTTTATATAGGTTACCACTATGTGATGAATCATTTTTTACATAATTTACTACTAGCACGATAATTTGATCCGAATCAATGTTGTGCCTGTCAATTAAGGCTAAACAGATTACTACTTTTTGAACATTTTGAAAATCGAACTCGACAACTTTTTGGGAAATTTTTTTCGAATCAATACATAAATAATTATACGAATACAATTCAAATATAATTTGCAGGGGAAAAAAAGGAGATTAGGATTTCCATTAAAAATATAATTCTAAAAGTTGAAATTTTTAATTGAAAATAAAAATATATATAATAAATAGTGAATTTGTGATTAGAATCATGAAATGAAAACTTACTTTTGTGAATGAGAGCAGCTAGGGTTTCGAATTTCGATTAAGATATTTTGTGAATTGTGATATGGGTTGTGAGCTCTATTAGATTTTTTGGTTTGGACATTAGTGAGTGGATATTAAGATATTTTCCTCTTTTGGAATAGTATTGCAAGTCTTTTGAGTTTCTATTTGTATAAAATCTACTATTATTAAATATTGTTAAAATGACGTTAAAGATTATTCACGTTTATTAAAAATATCTACTCAATTATCTATTTTAAATAAGACATTTTTTGATTATTAGTGTTACTTATAAAGGTTAAAACTGGTCACTCAAGAATTTTAGGCGTGCTTTGTCATTTCATAAATAATAAATAAAACAAAGAAAATACACACAACGACCGTACCAATCACCACAACTACAAACCTTCCGCTCGAAGTTACCATTCCATGCTCAATGTGGATGGTGTCCAACTTTTACCTTTACAAGCAACATTAATGGTCGAAATGTGTCTAACTTAAACTAGAATGATCGAATTGAAATTACAAAGATAAGTGATATTTGGTGTAATTTGGCCAGAGTCATATAATTCATAAATGGAATCCTCCTCCATCAAACCATACTTTAATCATTAATGGATGGTCTAAATCTAAATTGACTTTTTAGGTTATTTTATAACACATTATATTAGATTAGGTGAAAGATTGATGTAAAATGACTCAAGTTATTACAATACACACCATCTTCTACTTGTAAGTACATGATTTATTAGTTTTAATTAAAAATACATAGACATATTTAAAAAAAAGATCATATATACACATTCTATTTACTACCTATCAATCAATTCTAATTGACAACTTCGGACACTCATGCCAGATCGTGAGACTGCTTATTGAACGTCCAATGATACCTTGCTCAGAGTTGAGCTATGCATAACGAGATACTCCTTGCTATACTACCTATTTATAATTTAAACCTTGATATATAAATAGATTCGAAATCAATTGTTCTACAAAATAGCATATTTCATATATTACTTTTGGAAATAGATCAACTAAAATATACAAGAAAAAACAATAAAAATAGAATGCATAGTTTATCTTATTTTTCGACATTATAAAAACTAAGAAATTTCCTACTCAATATTGCTTTTTCGTTTGAGTATTAGGGTTTAAGACTCCAAAACCCTTGTCTCTTGAATCGTCTGCTCATTTCACTCAAAAATCACCATGTGGGCACTTCGCAAAGCTTCAAATCCTATCAAGTAATTTCCTTTTTTACCCCTTTCTCATTTTATGCTCTCTCTTTTCTTTAACATTTATGTTTTTCGTATACGCGTGTTTCAGTATTTTTCAAGAATTTGTTATGAAATGTTAATAGTCATCTGTTTAACTGATTTTAATTATTTAGCTCTTGAAGAATTTGTTACGAAAGTTAATAATCATTTGTTTAAATGATTTTAGTTATTTATTTCTTAAGTTAGTTGTTGGATTGACATCTGGGTCGCACTCGCACTCAAATAGAAAAATTGTTCGATACCTGAGTGATGATTACCCTACTATCGATAAAGTGTCTATCTGGTCGAGTTACCTTGTATGGGTTTGGACCCGATTCGATAACAACACTAGTTATTTACTAGCAGTGCAGTACAAGAATGCAGGTTAATGAAAATGGAAGTTCTTGAAAACATATTGTAGAATTGAATGTTGGGAAAATTCGAGTAATGAATAATGATGTGGCAAAATCTGTTTTTTTTCGGGGGGGGGGGGTATTGAGATGTTTGGAAGTGGCGAAATCTGATTTTTTTTGGGGGGTTTAGGTGGGCGAACATGATAATTTTGATCTAGATGATAGTTGTGCTTGTCGGTCACAGCCCCAAATATTGGTATAGTTTGTTTGGTTTGGCCATTAAAATCAAGTCTTTTTTTTTTGTAAATTAGCGATGAATTGAGTTTCGAACCCAGGACCTTTTGGTCACTAGCAAGAGCCTTTTCCACTAGGCTATTCGATTAACTCTAAAATAAAGTCTTTTTGAGATGGAGTATTGATATTGCTGATTAAACTGTAATTTCTCAATTGTCGGTCATTTTTTTTATTCTGTTTAGCTTATGCTCGTTCAAAATGTTCTGTTAAAGTTTGTTGAAGTTTGGCCATTGAATTCAAGCTACAATCATTTTGAGATAAAGTATTGATTATTAATCCATAATTTGTAAATTGGCAGTCATCTTTTATTTGTAGTATCTTCCACACATTAAAAAATGCTGTCATCGACTTGTTCTTTTTTCGATGTTTCCCTGGACTTCTGATTCCTTTATTTGTTTTTGTTGAACTATGGATCCCTGAGGACTTCTTATATTTAATTTTCTTCCAGGAAAGGTCTTAGTGTAAAGGCATACAGGCTTGTGCAGGCTCCACTGGAAGTTTCGAGATGCAATCTAGATGGTCACGTTGCTGGACTTCATGAATCGGGATTGGTAGTATCTGATGAATCCCTCTTCGCTGCAAGGGGCTACAGCTCAGCCAGTGGTTCTAACAACTTTTTTATGGGAGTATGTAGTTTTTCTTCCCAGACAGGAACTCAAAGTAGTGGAGAAGAGGACACCGACTTAGAAGATGGTTTCTCTGAGCTTGAGGGTTCAGCAGATGCTGAATCTGTTCAGCATAAAAAGGCGGAAGATGATTTGCCATCTGAGGCGGAACTCTCAGGAGAGGAATCTGGTGATGATACAATTGATTTACCAGAAGATGAACTGAATCTACTAGATACAGAAAGTGATGCTAAAGCGAAGAAAGTATATCATAAAAGAGCTCATTCAGAATTGTTCAAGGTCATTTCTGCTGCTAAAAGTTCGAATCTGAGTGATGTATTGGATAAGTGGGTTGAAGAAGGCAATGAAGTCACTAGAACGGAGATATCATTATCTTACCTCAATCTTCGGAAGCGACGCATGTATTTTAAGGCCTTGCAGGTGAAATCTTTTTATCTCTTGTGTTTATTGTTATTTTATCATCATATTTTTAACAGAAATATTTTTTCTTAAACATCTTTTTGTCTAGGACAAATAGTTTCCAGTGTATGTGATCTCTTACCTAATTCCTTCTGTGTATCTGTCTATTAGCTATCAGAGTGGTTACAGTCAAAGAAGCATGTCGAATTTAACGAGAGAGATTATGCATCTCGCCTTGATTTAATTGCCAAAGTTCAAGGTATGGCGAAGGGTGAGAACTACTTGCAAAAGATCCCCGAGTCTTTTAGAACTGAAGTTATCTATCGCACACTCTTGGCAAATCATGTCTCTTATATGAATGTGAAGAAAGCAGAGGACGTATTTAACAAAATGAAGGATTTGGGTTTCCCAATAACAAGTTTTTCTTGTAATCAGTTGCTCCTTCTTTACAAAAGAACTGACAAGAGAAAGATTGCTGACGTCTTATTATTAATGGAGAAAGAAGATGTCAAACCATCTCCCTTCACCTACAGACTCTTGATAGATACCAAAGGGCAGACAAATGATATTAACGGAATGGAGCAAATTCTTGAGACAATGAAGGCTGAGGGGGTGATGCCTGATCATGACACCCAAGTCATCATGGCCAAACATTACATATCTGCTGGACTTAAAGAGAAAGCTGAGGCACTTCTCAACGAGATGGAAGGAAATGGTTTAGAGGAAAATCGTTTTGCTTGCCAGTCTCTAATTCCTCTTTATGCTGCTCTTGGAAAAGCTGAAGAAGTAAGGAGAATTTGGAAAGTATGCGATTCTAATCCTCGCATTGAAGAGTGTAAGGCTGCCGTTGAAGCTTGGGGAAAACTTCAGAATGTTGAAGAAGCAGAGGCCATTTTTGATAAGATGACAACTAAATGGACGAAGCTGTCTTCAATGCATTACACTGTTCTATTGAATGTCTATGCAGATAACAAGAAGTTGGCAAAGGGAAAGGATCTTGTGAAGCAAATGGCTAATAAAGGTTTCCGTATTGGACCCCTGACTTGGGACGCAGTTGTTAAGCTTTATGTTGAATCAGGAGAGGTAGAGAAGGCCGACTCAGTTTTGCAGAAGGCATCAGAGCAGAACCGCTTGAGGCCATTGTTCAGTTCTTATATGGCTATCATGGAGCAATATGCTAAGAGAGGCGATGTACACAACACAGAGAAGATGTTTCATAGGATGAGACTAGCAGGATATGTTGCCCGCCTTCGACAATTCCAAACTTTAGTCAAGGCCTACACAAATGCAAAGACTCCTGCTTATGGGTTCTCTGAGCGGATGAAGGCAGATAATGTGTTCCCAAACAAAGGACTGAATGCGCAACTTTCTCTCATCGACCCCTTTAAGAAATCAGTGGTTTCGGACTTGCTAGATTGAAATTATTTCAATGTTGTTAGGTTGATGATATCCTGCTTCAACGAATTCCATATTAAGGTGGACGTTTTATGACGAATTTTATTATCGGTTCCGACAATTCATTATGTTTTAGGTTGATGATGTACTTGCCAATTGTAGTGTAAACTTTTTCTGGTTTACATACTCCTCTTCTACTCTTAATGCACTAATAATTTCTCAATGGAGATGTTTACTTTCAAACAACTAGTTTCATTTGGAGTTTATTAAATTGAAAAGCCTCTTCTTTAGTATATAGATAAACTAAATTTACACATTGTACATGAAGCACTCTAATACATAAACATAGATACAGAACCACTACAATGTAAGAAGTGAAGAACAACATATTGTATAGTATCACCCATACCAAAAAAACTTGAAACACTTTCACTCCCAATTATCTAGTCTCATAGTCGGTTAACAAGTCAAGTAATATCTCATCATACGTGTTACATGGCTTTCTTGTTTTGCATAACATTGCACGCGCGAATTCAGTTGCGTGGATGATGCCATCAGCTTCACTTACTTGAAAGGAGAACAATTCAAGGGCCCCCTAGTTCTAGGATTTGCACCATTGCGCAGCCTATGATCTTGCTCCTTCCCGTTACGCACGCTAGCAACTTCCTTCTCCAGAGCTGACATTTCTCTCCTCATCTTTTTTGCCTCAGCTTCCATTGCTTTGTTCAAGGTTTCTACCTTCTTTGCCAACATCTGAAAAAAAGGCAATTTAACAACGCGGGAAAGGGAATAAATGCCAATACATAAAATCCTCAATATATACGGCTAGTGACTTCTAGACCCTCAAGTTTTAAATTTTAAACCGATGCCTCAACCTTTTAAAAGCCCTTTCCATATGGCTTAAGGCCTATACGTATATGTGGGATGTAAAAGTTGAGGTTATGCTTGTCGTTTTAATAATAATACATATGGGGGAGTGAGTGGGGGCAGGGGAGGAGGCGAAGGTTGATTTCAAACCTCAATTGCATCATCCTTGTCCTTGAGACTTCTGTCTTTTACGTGGCAGGCTTTTCGCAAACCTATAACCTCTTTCTGCAACATATCATATAACACCCCTGACACACAATCTTCATTCCCAGTTTTTGTTATTTCTAGTGTGCAACCATCCAAAATGTCACGATTTGACATAATTCCATTTGTTTTGATGTCTCTGCTTGGGCTGGATAATCCATTATCTTTACAGCTTGTAAGTACTGAAGCATTCTCATCGTCCAGGGATGTATTGCTGCTATCGGTGGACGAGCCAGACATACTTTTATCTTGCTTTGGTTCTGAATTAGTTGTATTCGTCCGCAAGGGGTGTAAACTTGCTTTTCTTAATGAAACACCATTGGTAGAGTCTAGACCTCCAAGTGATTGGCGACGTAAATGTCCCTTGTTTACACTTCTTCCTTCGGGCAGGGAGCGAATAGCAACATTGGGAGATGCTTTTAGTCTTTCTTCCAAAACTTTGAACCTTAACTGGTATTTTTCCTATGCACCATAATAATAGAGAATCCATAAATTGAGCTCTAAGATAAAAAAAGAAATATATAACCATAAACTGTAAAAGAGTTCGTTTCACCCACTTTTAATTGCGCTTCTGCCTTTGCAGTGCGTTCTGCAACTAATAATTTGTCTTTAATCTGTTGCATTTCTCCCTAAGAAACAAAAAACAGAAAGACGGTAAGTAGTCATCGAATCAAGCCAGGTAATATTAGAGACATGGTTTTAAAGTCAAATCCAACAACAAATATATTTGGTTATATTATTAAGCTCTTGCACCAACCAACCAACCAACCAACCAATAGAGTCCGACCAATCCTGAAGTTATGATACATTACTGACCTATTACTTTGAGCGTTCACTTTTCTTTTAGAACACAATAAAGGCATAGCTTAGTTTTATTCTCAGGATAATAAAACAAAATGAAAGTAAAAAATGGCATGCCTGCAAAAATCTTCTTTCTTCAAGCCATTGCTTTACGGGCATAACTTTATCATTTCCATCTTTCCATTCATTAGCCACAACAACAGCAACACGATTAGCAGAAATTTTAGCACGGGCTAGTTCACGGTCCAATATCCTTTTTTCTTCCTGTTAATTATGTCAGAAGAATTAAAAGCCTTTCCAGAATTAATTGTAAAAACAAAGACAGTGGTGCTGATAAAAGAAAGGTTACGAGTTATATATTCATTACATTAGCTTCTTGTAATTTTCTCTGGTACTCCCTGACT
This sequence comes from Echium plantagineum, assembly GCA_003412495.2. Classification (NCBI taxonomy): domain Eukaryota; kingdom Viridiplantae; phylum Streptophyta; class Magnoliopsida; order Boraginales; family Boraginaceae; genus Echium; species Echium plantagineum. The sequence continues at coordinate 13,920,869 of CM016567.1, read as the reverse complement.
GCATTTGCAGCAGCCCCACCTGCTAAAACAGCCTCCTCCAGGTCACGGACACTTTGCATTAGCTTTTCAACCTCTGCAACCTTCTGCCTATGCATCTTGTCCAATATCCTGTTCTCTTCCTACAAGCAAAATGGACACAGCACAACAATATGTGAATCAAGTAACGCCAGTAGAAAATAGAAGTAGCAAGAATTTGAAAATAATGCTTGTGTCCAATCTGGAAGGGGAACAATTCCTTCTAAGTTGTCCAACCTGACATATTTCAATCTGTTTCATCAATTCCTGGTTTTTGTTCTGTAAATCATCAACCAGTGCAGCTTTTGTCATCGCTAAGTGAACAGTTTTCTCGGCTTCCAGAAGGGCAGCTTCTTTAGACTTAGTTAGTCTATCCAAAGCTCTGTTGTCATCCTGCAACTTTGCTATCTGTATAATAGAAATGTCAGGCAAACATAAACAAGACATGCCATTACGTACTAGAAAATTACTTGAAGTTACATATCCTGCTTCCTTCATTCAGTTGGTACGAATATGAGAAGAGACGATGAAAGATAAACTGCCAAACACTACAATTAGGTTAGTACCTCTGACCTAGCCAGCTTCAACTCTGCCTCCAAGGGTGCGATGATTGCCTCAATAGGAGGCATGTCATCATCTTTCTGGGCAGCATGAACTCTTCGCAAAGTAGCTTCTGCAGCAAATTGGGCAGCCAAAGCCGATTTCTTCTCTTCGTTTATCTTTTTTAACTCTAAATTCTGAAAATAATGATATACCTTATTGTTAAAATGATGAAGAGACTTGTAAATCGTGATCAACGAAAGATGTAAAACAGAGAGGAATGCTAGTGGTTCTCTTTGCTTGGTTTAGTGTGTTAAACTGAAAGCAGATCAACGTCAGTACGTAACAAATTCAATAAAAAGAAAAGGAACAAGAAGCACTGAAGTTTCTATATAGGTACCTTGTTTTCCAAAAGAGCTTCTGTGGCCTTTAATTTTTCATCCACTTTTTGAAGTTCATCTGTGAGCTGAAAGATCAACCGGAAGAAACATTATCAACCTCCGATGACATTGTTCTTAAGTAGAGTGGTGAACTCATGACATAACCGAAAGGGTAAGTGGAAAAAGGAAGAAGATGAAAGAGGTGAAGAAGCTGTCTAACATTCGAGTAGACTGGTGATTTCTAAACAAGACTTCGAAGCCTCAATTAATTATTCTAGAATATAGGCACAACACACACATTCACCGGATCATCTTCAACATGAGACCCAATTATCAACCAACCTATCATGATAACATACTATATCCAACAATTAGTTGCTCTGGCACCAATGCTTTTTCGACAATACTTGTTCAAAAATTATGGTCTGGCACTCAAGATACAAAACTATATCCGAAAAGCACAATGATCTAAATGTGTCTATAAAATCTTGTAGAACACCAATTTATTCATTTCATGATCTATCAAAAACCATAATTCTATTTACGCGGGATGAAGATTCGAACCTGTAGTTATTGGTTCATGTTATTTGCTGTTAATTGAATCTAGATGAGATGATCTTTGAATGATTATCGAGTGATTTGGTTTAGGGTTCTTAGCTAAATTGACTTGGAGAAGAAAGCATAATTTGGGATGAGAAATTGAATCTGATTAATTAATTGTTTGTACACTTGGTCACATATATATAGATACAACTCATCACCCACTTATTCTCTCTCATCAAATGATTAGCCTAACTAATTCTGTTATCTAACTGACTAACAGTTCTAACTACTCTAACTGCTTTAACACAACTAACTTCAGCCTGGCTTCCACGTGTTATTCGCTGCTTGTTCAACATGGTTCAACACCCCCCGCAAGCTGGTGGTGGAGAGGAGCAAACACCCAGCTTGGTCAACAGATATTGATGCTGATGTGAGGGCAAGATCTTTGTCAAGATGTCAGCAAGCTGCTCTGTAGTAGGAATATGAGCAAGCTGTAAAAGGCCTTCCAAAACCTTTTCACGAGTGAAATGACAATCTATGTCAATATGCTTAGTACGCTCGTGAAAAACTGGGTTTTTAGCAATGTGAATGGCTGAGCTATTATCACAATGAAGTGTCACAGGGCTCAAGTTTTGAACACCTAAATCTTGTAACAGTCGAACCATCCAGGTGACCTCGGCAGCAGCTTGGGCCATGGCTCTATATTCAGCCTCTGCAGAACTGCGTGAAACTGTAGACTGCTTTTTGCTCTTCCATGAGATAGGAGATCCTCCTAATGTAAGAAGATAACCTGTGACAGACCTCCGAGTAGTTGGACAAGAGGCCCAGTCACTATCTGAAAAAGCCTCTAAAGCCAGAGTATTTTGGCCATTCAACAGTATGCCCTGAGTTGCAGTTTGAGAAACATAGTTGAGAAGATGGATGAGTGCCTTCAAGTGGCTACTTCTTGGCTGTTGCATAAATTGGCTGAGCATCTGAACAGAGAATGATAGGTCTGGCCTTGTATTTGTAAGGAAATTCAATTTCCCTACCATACTTCTATAGTACTCTGGATCAGGAAGTAAATCACCATCAGTAGGCTGTAATTTGAGATTGAGAGGAAGAGGTGTTGCATATCTACAGGCAGAACTGGTGGGAAAATCAAGCTTACTATCAGCAAGTAACTCCTTTGTGAACTTGACTTGAGTAAGAGATAGAGAATTCAGTGTAGATTGCACTTCAAAACCTAGAAAGAAGTGAAGAAACCCCAGGTCTTTAATGCTGAATTGGTCATCTAAGCTTTGTTTAAGAGCTGTGATGCCTGCCAAATTGGATCCTGTGATGACAATGTCATCCACATAGACAGCCACCAAGATAGTGCCATCACAGGAATGCTGAAAGTACAAAGAATAGTCATTCTTTGACTGTGTATATCCCATATTTAGCAGAGCATGACTGAGCTTGGAGAACCACTGTCTGGAGGCTTGTTTAAGGCCATATAGGGACTTCTTCAGCTTACAAACAGTTCCAGGAGGAGCCAAGATGCCTTCAGGAGGCTGCATATAGACTTCCTCATGCAAATCTCCATGAAGGAAGGCATTGTTGATGTCAAGCTGAAATATGGACCACTTATTGGCAACTGCAACTGAAAGAAGACACCTAACAGTAGCCATTTTCACAACAGGAGAAAAAGTCTCCAAATAATCAATTCCATACTTCTGTGTGAATCCTTTGGCAACTAATCTTGCCTTGAACCTTTCCAGACTTCCATCAGCCTTCAGTTTGACCTTATACACCCATTTACAAGAAATGGTTCTCTTCCCCTGTGGCAAAACAACAAACTCCCATGTACCATTGGAAGATAAAGCATTAGCCTCCTTGTTCATAGCTTCTACCCACCTAGGATCCTTTCTAGCTTGGTTGTATGTTTTAGGTTCAGGAATATGAAGTACAGAAGCAATAAAACAATGTCTAGGGGAAATGGAAACATTAGTACTCAGACAAGCACCCAAAGACCTCTTCATTCCATAACAAACATAATCTTTCAAATATAATGGGGCAGTCTGCAATCTGTGTGACCTTCTAAGTGTTGGAGAATGAAGATGAGCATTAGATGGAGAGTCAACAGGTTGAGGAGAGACCTCATCAAGCTGCTGCTCTGTGTGTGCAGAATCAATATGGGAAACAGAATGCTCAGGTGATTGCTCAGTTGAAAAATTTTGATCAAAACTAGTCTGATGTTGTGCAAGATCAAAAGGCATGGATGCAGGGCTTGATGCAGAACTAGATGCATGAGAATGTATGGGATAGTACATAGTGGATGGAAAATCAGTGGGTATAACAGGAAGAGGAGACTGATGAGGCAAAGAATGATTATGAAAAGGAAAACATGTCTCAAAGAACTTTACATTTCTGGAACAAAAAATGGATTTATCTTTAGGATCATAAAGCTTGTATGCCTTTTTTCCAAAGGGATAACCAATGAAAACACAAGCTCTTGATCTAGGATCAAATTTGTTTCTGCCAACCTTTTCTGTTGCTACATAACATAAACATCCAAAGGTTCTCAAATGTGCATAGCTTGGGGCAGAATTAAACAGAAGCTGATATGGAGAAGAGTGATTCAGAGAAGGCAAGGGGGACCTATTTATAAGGTAAGTAGCAGTGAGCAAACATTCTCCCCAGAATGTGATTGGAAGATTAGACTGAAACAGTAGGGCTCTGGATGTTTCTAATAAGTGTTTGTGTTTTCTTTCAACCACTCCATTTTGTTGTGGAGTGTGTATGCAACTTGTTTGATGAATGATGCCTTGTGAACTATAGAATGTCTTAGCTAATTTGCCAGAGAATTCAGGTGCATTGTCACTCCTTACAGCCTTGACTTTAGTGTGAAATTGGGTGGAAACATAGGCTAGGAAGGCTTTAAGGATAGGGAAGGCATTACTCTTGGCTGCAAGGAGATGTGTCCATGTAACCCTACTGAAATCATCCACTATTGTTAGGAAATACCTAAAACCATTATGTGTGGAAGTGTGGTAGGGACCCCATGTATCTATATGAAGAAGATCAAAGGGTGACTTAGTTTTAGTGGTGCTATCTGTGAAAAATTTGTTACATTGTCTGGCTTTGGGACACACCTGACATACATAGCCTAAGGAAGGGAAAGAGGGAACAGATTTATGGTGAATATGAGACATAGCAACTGGAGTAATATGACCAAGCCTAGCATGCCATAACAAAGAATCATGCACAGAAAAAGTTTTTGAATCAGAATTATTTTTGAAAACAGAAGAGGATGCAACTTTATTTATGTTTTGTACAATTGTTACATCAGTGTGATCCTTGCTCAAAGGATGATTTACATTGGAAATAGAAGACTGTAAACTGTTAACCTGAGACACATTCTGGAAACTTGACAAATTGTCTATGGAAGTATCAACATCATTATCATAAACTGCCACAAAACTATTATTCAGACTCTGAGTATCTAAAATGTAAAGGCCATTGGAAGCCCTACCAAGCACTGTAGGTTCCTTCAGTGAATGGTCCTGAAGCAAGCAACAGTCATGTTTGAAAACAATATTAGCTTGCAAATCAGCACACAATTTACTTATAGAGATGAGATTATACTGAAAGGTAGGTATATGTAAGACATTGTTCAAACTAAGCTGATTAGATAATTGAATAGTGCCAATATGAGATATAGGAATTTGGGAGCCATCTGGAATAGTAATAGTACTATCAATACTTAGCTTTTGATATGTTTGAAACAAAGAAAGGTTAGGAGTAATGTGATCAGTGGCTCCACTATCAAGGATCCATACATGAGAGACATTTTGAACAACAAAACCTAAATGCTTACCTGCCATTAGAGCATGAGATCCTGAGGCTTCACCAGCAGAATTTGAGATGTTGTTTGTGCTCAGCATATCCATCAGCTTATCATATTGAGCTTCAGTGATGCTTTTATCTCCAGCTTGTGCTGCAACTCTCTTAGTGTTGGGAGGATAGCCATGAATCTTAAAACACCTCTGGATTGAGTGTCCATGAATCTTACAGTGTTCACAATAGAACCTGTTTCTGCCTTGATTCTCATTTGACACATTGGAGTAGTTTCCTCTTCCTCTTTGAGGCTGAAACCCAGGTCTACCTCTCCCATAGTTACCAGTCCTGTTTGTGTAGAAAGCAGAAGCATCTGCTGCTACCTGAGGAGTATGAGACATCTCCCTCTGCTTTTCCTCTTGAAGCAACATTTGCAGGACCTCTGAGATCTGTGGAAAAGGCTTCATCATGAGTATTGAGCCCCTTACTGCAGTGTAACAATCATTAAGCCCCATCAGTAATTGCATAATCTGCTGATGTTGCAACACTTTGCTCATGAATATTGCTGTAGAGTCCACACTTTCAATCATGTGTGTGTACTCATCCCACAACCTCTGCAGCTGAGTGAAATACACTGAAATTGATTGATTTCCTTGTGAAATCAAAGCCAAGTCTCTCTGGATCTGATAAAGCCTCGCATGATTGGTTTGGGAGTACCTTACTTGAAGCTGATACCACATCTCAGCTGCTGTTTTGCAATAGATGATGCTTTCAGCAATTTCTCGTTCCACAGAGTGCAACAACCAAGCTATGACCATTCCATTACACCTATCCCACTGAGCTGCCATTTTCGGTTCCATTGGACGAGCAAACTCACCATTAACAAAGCTTATTTTGTTTTTAGCCATTAATGATATCTCAACTGACCTCCTCCAATGGTGAAAGTTGTTCTGATTCAGCAACACAGTGGATAGCATATAGTTTGGGTGATCCGAGTGATGAAGCTGCAAAGGATCGGAGTTTGGAAAGTCAACGGATGAGTCAACATTCAACACCGGTGGCACCTCAGTGTGCAGATCATCACCGCGTTGATTTTCATGAATCGGAACATGATCATCTTCATCTCCGAGCTCTGATACCATGTTATTTGCTGTTAATTGAATCTAGATGAGATGATCTTTGAATGATTATCGAGTGATTTGGTTTAGGGTTCTTAGCTAAATTGACTTGGAGAAGAAAGCATAATTTGGGATGAGAAATTGAATCTGATTAATTAATTGTTTGTACACTTGGTCACATATATATAGATACAACTCATCACCCACTTATTCTCTCTCATCAAATGATTAGCCTAACTAATTCTGTTATCTAACTGACTAACAGTTCTAACTACTCTAACTGCTTTAACACAACTAACTTCAGCCTGGCTTCCACGTGTTATTCGCTGCTTGTTCAACATGGTTCAACAGTTCATTAAGAAAATTAACAAAAATACCTCTTCAACTGCCTTCTGTTTAAGGCGTTCCGAATATTTTAACGCCTTAATTTCCGTATGTGCTTCTCCCAGATCTCTATCTTTATCTGCAAAATTTAGCAGCACTCATAAAATTATCTCAACATTCCGTAACAAATGCCCAATGGTATGCATATTCCAGCCTAAATCCTTATTCATACTCCAAATTCGATTCCACATTTGTAATTTCATAATGCACTTAACTCTATAACCTGTAAAATTAGCTAGACCACAACAACTAATATAAAACAAACAAAACTACTCCCTCAATTGACACAAATAACAACAATTTACATCAAAATTATCATATTAACGATAAACCACTTTAAAAATACTATCCCTCCAATTCAATTTAGTTGACTTTTTCGTTTTTCCGTAAAATTTTTTTACCATCAATTACCTTTTACTCCTTGCTAATAAATATAAAAATTAATATAATTTAATCCACCTCTGGACATATTTTCACAATATGTTTTAATATATTTTTGCATAATATAAAATTTATTCATATTCAAACTGTGTCACAAAGGTCAATCAAAGTAGACTGAAGCTAGTAGAATTAATCCGTTTTCATCAAATAGTATAGCACCTATACATAAATAATCGATTCCAAAAATCTGAAAAGCCAACCACCAAAATGTAAAACTGGACAATCATTTTGGGACAAATGCACTGAAACATAGAGCCACACCTCGGAGATCATTTTCGAGGCGAGTAAGCTCCACACGAACCGGATCAGAGCCATGGAGCATATTAACGAAGTCATCAGCTTCGAAGCCGGCTCGGCTAAAGCTCGGCTTCTTCTTGGCTTTGAAAGAAGCCGATGGAGCCAGCTTAGGTGGTGGCTCAGCTGATGATAAAAACTCGGCATTAACATTACTATATTCCATTATAATTAGTCAATTGAATTGTTAAAAATTGGATTTGGAAATGATTTTTTGAACAGTTTGTTGAAGATTTGGTGTTTTTTGGGACAGAGGAACTGAGTTGAGGATGTTTTGTTGGAGGTTGTTATCGTTGAGGATGTTAGAGAGAGAGAATGTGTGAGTGATTTAGGCGGGTGTTTAAATAAAACGGTGAGAGGTTATGTTATTGTCAATGTTAAACGGATAAAAGAACCCGAAAGTTCGATTCCGTTTCATTTGAGGTTCAGTTTGATGTAATTTGAAATCCGAACATAATTTTTAATTAGTTATTTTTGAACTTAACGAAAATGATGAAGCTCCATATCATTCGACTCGTTTATAGTCTTATACGATAAAGTATTTGAGATCAATATATAATGACATATTGCACTTTTTTAGTGATTATTAATATTTGCTTGTATTTAGGCTCAAGAATCGATAGACTCTGATATCATGATAAAAATATTATGGAATCGATCGTATTATTGAATAATAATATATATTTATACAGAAATATGCATACCAGGCTAATATAATCAACTAACGAGTAATGACCATTAATGTTAATAATGGTTACTAATGTTATATGGTCAACTAATGAGTAATGATCACTAGTGCTAATAATGGTCACTATTGCTATATATAGAGTCAACTAATGAGTAATGGTCATTAATCCTAATAAATATACAACTAATGGTGTAATAATTCTAATACAATATACGGGCTTATGGGCTAGCCACCCATAACCCTAACAGATACGAATTGTATGTTAAATGCGGATTAGATTTTCTCATGTTGTTATCGTTTAGGTATCTTATACAATATTTTACTTTAAATCACCAATGTTGAAAATGATAATTTTAACCAATAAATGTCATACAAATTTTAAAAATAGTTCAAAAACACAACTAAATGTGAATCAACTATCTACAACAACTAAATTAAAATTCATCACAAACTGATAACCAATCAAATAAAAAATGTGATAAATAAAATCTTTATGCTCAAAATTTCGATTTGCATGGTTATTTGGTTAGGACCTCCCAAGGAATAGAAACTTCTTACCCTTCTTTAGGATTATATTCACAAAACATTATGAATAAAATATAATATTATTCATACTTGACATTTACACAATTTAGAAAAAGAAATTACTAAAGTATATACTAATTAAAAACGTTGTCACTATACGTATTTTATATAACAGTTTATTATGATTAAGACAAATGTTTTATTTATTCTATCAATTAATTTAAAACAAGAAATAAAAGATGAATGAAAGTAACAAATATACAAGTTTGTAGAGTATAATAGAAGAGTCGTTGATTATAAAGATAGAGTGGTGATTTAGTGAGAAATGGTGAAGCCATCTGGCAATCTATCTTGGCTTTTGCAAACACCTCATAAATCTAGCCGATGGCTCAATAGCCTAGTGGCATCCGGCCTAACCTTTCATGTGAGAGGTCATGGGTTCGAACCTTGTTGGAGACATATTTGTCTCATATTATACTCTAACTTTCTATTAGTTAGCAATTTCTGTATTCATGTTTGTAATATCATTGTAGTCACAATTCATCGCTAATTATCAAAAAAAAAAAAAAATCTAATACTCCCTCCGTCCCTAAAAGATTGTCACATTTTGACTTTTGTTAGTCAAACATTACAAAATTTGATCATGAATTCCCATTAAACGATAAGAAATAATATAGTCTTGTGGGACCTTGTTAGATTCGTCTTAATATATATTTTTCAAATATTAACTTTTTATAATTTTTTCACATGTAGAATAATAGATATTTATGTTTTAAATCGTGCTTTGTTGACCACCAAAAGTCAAAATGTGACAATCTTTTAGGGACGGAGGTAGTATTTTCTATTCTAAAAGACAAAATCATTTTGTTTTCACGTTGCCAGAACTAACATCAACTGGATTGCACTAATCTCACATCATTGTCTACCCATCAAACTAACCACTCACTAAAGAGCTAAATCTCAATTCATTGTAATAAAACTTTATTGAATTGTAATTTTACTTGACTAGATCTTTTCCCCTCAAACAATAGTATTTATAAGGAAATTTTACAAAATAAAAATAAAAAAATTGCAAAAGCAGCCCCAAACTAAGTAGGGTATGTTTTAAAATACTTCTCGAATTCACCTCACTAAAATAATAGTCTTCGACAATTTATTATTTGTTTACCTACTTCATGTTGTAGAGTTAGTACTTAAAATATACACTACATTGACCCTCTCAAGCTAGCACATTTCATAATTAATTTACTTTCTCGTTAACAATCATCACACGATGCTGCAGGACCCTTAAGATGAGAATATCATCTTTCTTTTCCTAATACTTATACACAACATTCAATTAAATAACATCATTAATTATTTTTGTCTAAGTGCATAATGAATAATTATATGCGTTATGCTAATAACTAAAATTGCAAACTATTGTACTTAACAATGGCCAAAACTACCAAAACAATAATATTACTATTGTTAATAGTGGGATGAAACTTAACCTCTCTTAACCTCTCATCCATCTCCAAGTGAGACTTTCAATATTCTTTATAATTATTACTCATTGCGTAAGGGTGGAAATTGTGTAGGGGTACATTTATTGTCCATTTATCATCACACTATTGCACTAGTAAAGAAATACCACAATTGTTAACTGAGCAAGATATTAGTTGGTACATTATTTTTTACATCGAGTATGTCATAACGAGAATTATTTGACTTGATGATAGACATCAGTATAATTTACCTAATTTAGAAGTCTATTCAATATACGTTCGATAAATAACGACAAATCTTCCTTACAAAAACAAACAAATGATTGTTGAAAGAAATCTTCAACTCTTTCCATTTGTTTTGGTCTTGAAACTCAACGGTAACACATTCATCCACCACCTTTATTTCCTCATCTCATCTAATCCAAAGTGGTCCAACAAAAGAACAACTCAACCTTACCGTTGCCATCCAAAAAATGACCATTATTTCCAAAAGGCCAAATTAATAAACCAAAGAAAGTGAAACATCCTTCTCTTTATGTATTAATTTATACATACTTTATTTTCCAAGTCCTTCCAATATTTTAATTTCCCAAATGAAATTTCCGGATTATATTTCTTTCAGAACCGATCTTAACATATACCCAAATGAATACTCCTTAACTTTTACGTTAGATCTTGTCAGGTTGTCAGAGGGATTAGCTATGGACATTTGTAGCTCATGACAAAAAAATCAACAAGTTCTGCCTAATAATATGCTATGTGCCTGCGTATTTTTAGATGGCTTATGTCGACATTGTTGTCACATCGATATTTTTCTTATGTCACATTATCGTATGGGGCCATAATTAACAGATTAGGTTTAAGGTTATACTCCATACTTTAGTCACGTTACCGCCTACGCATTCATGTTCTGGATTACACGGAAGAGGTAGATTTGATATTTTACACTCTAGTTTTTTTATCACGTATCCATGTCCTGGAGTACACGGAAGAGGTAAATCTCATTGTTTACATTCTAACCTTTTACTAATTGAGTTATGCCTTAGGGACAGGTTATCTTTCATACTTATCAGTCAATATCTTAAACACAATTGATTAGTACATGCTTCAAATAAAATATGAAATTGTTAAAGGAACCAAGAGGACGCTATTTGCCAAGCAAAGAAAATGAAATAACATTTTCTTCATCAAGAATTGAACTGAGACCTCTTAATAGAAATTTGAATCAAATACCACTAAGATGTTAAATCATGGTTACACTATGTTTTTTCTTTAGTATACGTACTATGCATCGAAGTATAATAGTATATAAAAGTACATTGAATTTTGTTAACAATCAATTATTATGAAAACGCAATTTTTTCATAAACAATCAACTATTTTGAATCGGATAAAGTATGATATAATCGAAAAATGCATAATATAAATAATACATATAAAATATACACGTAAGGATGAGGTGGTTTCGAGGCCATCAAACAACATCACAAGAAGAATTAGTTTTGGACGAAATATGTGTCCATGGTCTTGTTTTACATATTACTATAGAAACAATGGCACAAATTGTTTCTTAGAATTTGTCAAAAATTAAGGTTTAAACCTTAAAATTTAGATTGATGTCCTAATCGTTCTTAATATTACGTACTTGTTACAAACCCCCCTTATGCAATATATCATGCGCTCTTTTTTATTTGTCATCTCAACAATTTATATATAAATTAAGAAAGTGAAAAGTAGCCAAAAAGTATATTAAAAATGTAAAATGACAATTAATTGAAATTATATAATTGATTGGTTAATAAATTCATAAGAAAAGTAATCAAAAGATACATTGAAAATGTAAATTTACAACTAATTATGCTAAAAAGATAAATATTTAGAAACAAAAAATTAAGTCTAGAATGACAAATAAAAAAGAACGGAAATACTGTTACATAAAGATAATTGCACAAATATTCTCTACTCCGTTACGCTTGATCGTATGTGCTTAATTATAGAGAAAGTTTGTGCGTACTATTATTAGATGATGTAGTCCATAATCAGGCGATTATTAAGAAACGAATTTAATTTTTAAAAATAAGAAATAGCAAGGTAACTGTAAGAGAAAGCAAAGATGAAAGATGGAAGACAAGAGCACATGAGTGTGGGGATGCCACAAAACGTAGGGTAGCACATGCCTTCAATTGAAACTTGAAAGATAATAAAGTCTGATTATTCCAACCCCTTATTCTTGGCTCCATTTCTTTCTTATTTTTAGGCCAACTCCCACATCACACCACAAAATACAAAACATACACACGACCTTTCTCACGTTTCTTGTGCTAAATAACTTAATTATCAATTTGGGTCGAATTCGAATTATTATTAATATTTTGTCTTAATTAATGGCATTGTTATAAATTTAATCTATAATAATGTATACGATATTGTAATGTGATCTTAAACATAAGATACGTTCATTATATTATTTCATGTTAACATGTCATGTTAAAAATTAATAGTTTCATTTGTTGATGTATGGACCAGATTACAACATCTTGTACATTACCATCTAACAATGACTAAACAGAACGCATTGTGTCACTAACTACGAAAAATGACAACATTTTCGTATTTAGTGAAACCGAATTGACAATTAACTCTACTAAACTATACTCCTTAGATCGCCTTCACTTCAACTTTCATGGAAGTAATAAATTAAAGTAGCTAGCTAGGCATGTATGCAATGAAGAGAATATGAAATGAGCCATTAATTTGAAGTAAAGAGAGGATTATATGACATTAAAACACATGAACTCATCCCCACGTAATGACTATATATATGTATGTTAGTATGTAGTACTTCAAAGGCAATCATGATGATGATAATGATGATGATCATGTGAAGTTATTCACCATGGCCGTGACCTATGCGTACGGACATGCTTAATCAAACGTTTGTGTATGTGTAGATAGATGCTCGATCAATAATTCAATCCATTATGTTGACCACCTCAGTCCTCTCTTCAAGGTAAACATTAATTGAGCTTTCTTATTATCATTACATGCAATGATATACTAGTGGATGTCTATTAAGACAACATCATACTTTGACTTGTACAAATAAAATGATCAAATGACATTATACTAATTAATAAGAAGCTTGATTCGGTGTATGTAGGAGTACCAATCAAACCAAACTTCAATTTTAAGCTCGATCAAATTGGAGACACATGCTTTACTACTGTTAGGCTCCAATAATTCTAATGGAGCTTGATTTTTATTGTTTGGCTTCGAATTATGTCGAGTAAATTAAAACTTGGCGGTAACAGTTCGAGACTGAGTCAAACCAATTTATCAGAATCTAAACAAATAAATGAAATATCTATTCCAAGAATATAGAATAGTGGTGAGTGGTAAGTGATAAAGTGATAAAGTGATTGAGGTAAATATACTCCTTTTTCATGATTTGGTAATCTATATGGAGACAATATTTCACTGAAATATTGCATGAGTTGCTTCTGATTTCATTTACTATTGGTCTCAGATCTTCCTTAGCTTGCAGAGCTGCTATTAAGACACAACTCATCATTTACAATCCGTCTTATCAAAGGACTTTTAATAAAGAAGGTCAGGCACATTAAAGTTCCTTATCAAAATAAATTAATAATGTGATGAAAAAAAGACTCTCTCCATTCCTAAATGATTGTAACATTTTATCTTTTGGTGGTCAACAAAACACTATTTAAAACGTAAATATCCATTATTCTACATGCGAAAAAATTATAAAAACTTACATATTTCAAAAATATATATTGAGACGAATCTAACAAGGTCTTACAAGTCTATATTATTTCTTATCGTTTAATGAGAATTCATGATCAAAATTTATTATGTTTGACCAACAAAAGTCAAAATATGACAATTTTCTAAAAACGAAGGTAGTATTTAATTCCTCCACAGGGGAGATAATGAGTGGTTCCATAAGTAATAGAATGATTAGGACTAAGTTAATGAGCATGTTAAGCAGCTGGAATGTCAGGATCACAAAGAAAGATACGTGGCTGGAAATCATGTTCTCATCACTTGATAATAAAATAAATGGATCTTAACCTTCAATACAAGATTTCAACAACCTTGGTATATATGCAAGAATATATAAGCTGTTACTTCCAACTGTATCCACTTGGAACTAGATATCAACCAACTTTAACTATTATTTATTATACGATAAAAAGTGCATTCTAATACTTCAAGTGTCATAAACGGGACAACTACAAAACAAACTCGAAAACTATTACTAATATTTTGAATATGTTGTCTAGTAATTTACTTCGACATTTTCAAACGGCTAACAAAAATTACTTAGTGTTTATTGAAAATGTCGTTATGATAAGTTTAATAATTGACCGGAGATCGTTGAGAATAAAATGTAATAATCCAACATTCCCATTTCCCACCCTAACAAACTTATCAATGTCTCGGTAAGATGTTAATGGGCGTAGTAATGGCCCAGTGGGTTTTTTTTAGCTGAGCTCACAAAGCCCATCTACAATTTGGTAACGTATCAATTCCACTCCAAATGGCCAAGCTTAGAATTTTCTTAAGAAAAATTGTGAATTATAGTATTTTTGAACAAATTACCAAAATATGTTAAAAATAAGAACCTTTCATTTTCAAAGAAAGTAAAATACCTTAAACACAAATGTATGAATCTACCTCCTTGCATGACTCAAATTCACATTACAACTTTGACAACAAAGAACTCAATATAAGATATTTCTCATTTGAACTGCGACTACATCACTTTTTTTTAATGTTCGAAAATAGTTAAAGAATCAAGTAAAATTGAGCTCATACTTGTTAGAGTTTGTAAATTATAGTTCAAAATTTCAAGATGGGTACCTTCAAAAACTAGTACTATAACAAAATGACAATTTAGTAGGTTGCCTACTAGTTCAGGCATTAATTTGTAAGACAATAGACATTATGTGATTTGATATTTATATAATCATACAAAATAAATACTCCGAATAAAGACAAATCTCTCAAGATCATATAAAATGACAAAAGGATGTGCAGTGATTAGTCTATTTGTCTACTAAGATTACACAGTATATATACCCTATGAGTAAGTACATTTTTATTTACAACCACATACGAACATATTATAACGTGTATGTATGAAATTATGAATAACATTTTTATAGCACAAACACCTTGGAAAATTGACAAAAGTTAGATACTTAAAAGAGTTTTAGTAAATAGTACTTTCTCAGTCCCTAAAAATTGATATATTTTAATTTTTCATGGTCAACAAAACACGATTTCAAACATAAGTATCTCCTATTTTACATATGAAAAAATTATAAAAGGTTGATAGTTCAAAAATATATATTGAGACGAATCTAACAAGATATATATGACTATATTATTTCATATTATTGGTTAATGAGATTTATTTATCAAAATTTTTAAAATTTGACCATGTAAAATCAAAATATACCAACCATTAAGGAACGGAGGGACTAGTATTTAGTATTAAAAGAGGTTTAATACTCAACATATAACATTTTATCCTTTAACTGATACTTTTTTTACCTATATATTGTTAGTGTCAGAAAATTCTATTTATATTTATTTTTTACAATATGTGCAAGATTTAAGACGAATTTAAAAATTTAACATAACTATATTTTATGTTCACAACTTCAAAAGATATTAATTTTCAAATTTCATATAATTTAATTATATAAAAATTCAATAGTTTTATGTTAAAAAATAAAAATTATAAAGATTTCTTCCTAATTTTATCAACAACCTCCAAAATATCAAGACCGATCCTCGTTGTCACTTTCGATACAGATGGTATCAATCAGACTATGGGAAACGCTGTTGTACAGCTTTGATGCCAAAATTACGTACAAATACCATCAAATTTGTAATGAATAAAGTACTAGAAATAATATTCGGTTTAGAATGAACCATGTGGCGAATAAATAGTGAGGGTTTCATCATCAAATTGTTATTACTATTACTATTATTAGTCTTCCAGTTTCAAAGTCAACACACGTGCACCTCTATTTTATTTTTCAAACACGCAAACATTAAAAAACTTGCCTAACTTTCATATATTTCTCATTTGAAAATAAAAATCGTCTTGTTTGATTTATTTTTCAAACCATGAGATTGCAATTGATAGAGATGTTACCTATAATGAGGAAATTTAGTATTTGGTTCTTAAAACTTAAAAGGATTGAATTTTTTAAAATGATTTTTGCAACTTACTTTGTTTTCAATAATAATTGTTCAAGTTTAGATGTAATATATGAATATGTAAACTATTGTAGTAGTATTTATGAAGAATTCATATAGTTATGACTTAAATCGGTAGAAGATGTTACAACAATAATGGCAATTATATTGTACTCCCTCTTTTCCTAAAAAATTGTTCTATTTTGATTTTTGTTAGTCAAATATAACAAAATTTGATCATGAATTCTCATTAAATTATAAAAAATAATATAGTCTTGTGGACCTTATTAGATCCGTCACAATATATATTTTGAAATATTAATTTTTTATAATTTTTGCATGTAAATTAATAGATATTAATGTTTTAAATCACATTTTGTTGACTACCAAAAATCAAAATATGACAATCATTTAGAAATGGAGGAAGTATTTAATCTATAAGTTAAATAAATGAGCTTTAAATTAGTGCATGTTTTTGTTTCAAATTAACCCGTTCCACTGGCTCATAGAGCCCATTTCAGTGGCTCATACAACATCTTGCTTAGTTTTGCAATTCCACTTCTTCAAAATTCATTTTGTAAACTGGAATCTATAGTCACTATTCGTGGTGTGCGGCGTTGGGTAAATCTCGAAGTGACGGCATAATATTAACTTGCAAATTATGTCAAGTAAAGCACATTAATTATTAGACAAGTATGCGTGGCATACTTGATCAAGAGAGTATTAGTAAAAAAAAATTAAACTCATGACCTTATATTCACAAATTAATCTACTCCAGCAACTTAATAATTCTAACTTACAATTTTTCTCATAAAATGTTATTGTATATGTTCATTTAATTTTAGAAATCAATCACTATATATAATTATAGCTATTTACAAAAAAGAGTTGAGTACCTATATAAAAAATAGTACTCACTCATGGCAAGGGTGTTCACTACAAATCCTATCTTGTCTAGTTATTTGGAGATAATGGTTTTCACTTCTTGACATTTACCTTAAAAATGGAATTCTTTTTGTTTAGGTGATATATATAATTATTTTGATTTTTGAAAATCCTTTAATTAAATCGCTTTGTTCATTTTATTTGTCTTTTCTGTTGTAGGAAAAATTGAGGAAATGTCAAAATAAAAATGAATATAAAAACTAAAAAACTAGTGGCCACAAATAGTAAAGCGACGTGTTAATGGTTTCCATAGTAAATTAGTACTATTATTACATAAGGCAGCTGTCCGACTCGTTAACCATCCAGGTCCAATCAAAGGGTTATATGTGACGTTGTTAAACATCTAAGGGATGATGTCATGCTCAAATTGATTGTACATTTGTACCCTCTCACGCTATTTGATTCTTGGATACAAAGTTCGTTCCATGCATGTTAGTATTAGTATTTGGCGGTAGATTTTATTTTCACCACTCTTATTTCCACGGTTCTAGTTAGTTACTGATACAGAACATTTTGCATAATTTCTTAAGAAAAAAAAACTCTAATAGATGTTTCATGCGTTTGGTACGTAAATTGATGTCGTGAAAATATGACACACCCGTATTTGGCTAATTTCGTATTGCCCCTAAATTATAAAGAAAGCTTTAAATTATCCTCTAATGCTTTATTAGGTCTCGAATTATTATACACTTGTAATTTTAGGATTTAGTAGGCAAAACGCAAAAAAATGTAGTATAGAGAACAATTTGAGATTTAACAAATTATCAGGAGGCAATTTTAACTTCTGTTATAGTTCATGGGGCAATACCAAAAATAAGCCTAAATTCTTAGATTTTGGTGGAGGTAATTGTAGATTAGATTTAGTCTCACATTAAAAGACGAAATTATACTTTAGTTTTAAATAATTACAAAAGTGATATTAGTGTTTTAGTATTGTTTCTCAAAGTGACAACTCTTGGCTCTTGCACAACCGTTTTATTTTTTAGGAACCATATAACAACATTTGTCATTTTATGGAATCATATTATTATATTTGTACCACACGCATAATCAATTGGTGACAATGTAATTATATGGGACTAAAGTATAACCTTACCCAATTATCTTGAACTAAATTGAGAAGCAAATCAATTTATTTTGAATTAATCTTTTTGATGAAAACTCAATGATCTGGATAAATTATTGCTAAAGTCATATTTACTATTTTTTTTGAAAAAGCTCTCATCTAATTAGATGAGGTGTGTATATATTTTCAAAACTAAAGAATTCTCATTTTATAAGGAGGCATGTGTTTTTTCTTGATCGACAAAAGAAGCTTACTTTTTAGAAAACTTAAATTTTGAGAAATTTTGGTTCAAAATAATTTTGATCCCAAAATTTTAGTGTTGCCCCAAGTTTAGGGGCCAAACGCCCTTAGATATACAATATCAGAGATCATTTTTACATCATACTATTATTTATGGGATCCAAATTGCAACGCATCCTCACTTATGGGGATTTTGACAATTATTTCTAGTTTCATATAACATGTTTTTTCACTTTGGGCAAATAATTTTTGGGGAACATGTATGTTATTGTTGTTATTTGATTGCCATTCAATTGGTATCATTTATTTCTTGTAGGTTCTTCTAACATTATCACAAGGCCCCCACTCCCCCTTTCCATTTTCACCTCTCACTTTCATTTCTCTTCTTGGAAACCTTCCTCTATCTCCTTTAAACTTTCTTCACTTTGTTCCATCTTAGCTTAGCATTTTCAAGATGTTGAGTGTGCATAATGAGAAAAACCCCATCAAGCAACAACAATCAAGCAAGACCAAAAAGAAAAAACCAAGCAAAAAACCAATCAAAGTTGTCTACATAGCCAACCCTATGAAGGTCATGACTAGTGCTTCAAAGTTTAGTGCCCTAGTTCAAGAGCTCACCGGACAAGATGCCGACGTGCCGGACGCCTCCAAATTCTCACCGGAGCTTGAAGTTTCCGACTCCAACGCCGCCTCGAAAGTGGTTGAAGAACAACATGTTGTGGATGCAACTTCTAATGAGCTACCAAATGTGCACCCTAATGCATATGAATATCAACAAGGGTACAATAACATTGAAACATTTCATGGCTTTGATAACGTGGAGATGCTAGAGAATCAATTTCCTGGATTTGAGCCTTCAAATTTATGGTATGAGAATTGATCTAAGCCAATGATGCTCAAAAGTAAATAAATTATCATGGAATGTCTCATATACTTAATTAATTAAGCTATGATGATTTCTAGCTAATATATATTATGAAGTACTTAGTTTAGCTACTTAATTAGAACTAATAAATTATTAAGATCTACTACTTTTTCTAATTTTACTACTTAAGATCTACTTTAATGTTCATGGATTGATTATTATTATTATTATTCTACTCCTCAATAAGGAGTGAAAAGTGAACTTGTAATCTATTAATGAATAAATCCCTTTTTTGGGTAATCTTATTAATGATGGATCTAAATCTTTGTGAAAATTACAACTCTAGCACCATTCCTTTAGTTTTCTTGTTTTACACCCTAGCTACTTAGGGTTTTCAATAAAAAGGGCAAGCATACAAACAAATTGATTGAAAATTATCACAAAATTTATGTCTAATTGCAAAGATTATTTGCTTCTTATTCACCATTCCTTTATTACATACAAGTATTAATGAAAAGGGTTATTATAAAAAATCAAAAAGAAGATATATCTCATTCAAACAAGTTGATATGCTTCTCTTGGGCTACACTATGTGCACACCCAAACAGTGTTATTTTTGGGAGCGAAATTACCATTTTGCCCCTCTGTCAAGTTTCCTCAATCACTACATTTGCAAATAGGGGGGGCATAATTGTAATTTCACTCCCGACAAGCACTGTTTGGGTGTGCATATAACAGATCAGGCTTCTCTTATTGAAGTGCAACAAGTGGGTGGGGTGGGGGTAAAAAGGGGGTTTGCTTCATTTTTTGGGGATAACAAACAGATTAATTCTGGATGATTTCAGTACTAGTTGACAATATATATACTATTATATTACAATAGCTTCAAGAGTCTACTCACTTTTCTTGATACTACTTGCTTGATACAATAAGATACATTCAATTTATTTGTATGATATGCAACCAGTTGAGCTAAATACCATCAAATATTACTTGAAAATGTGATATATAGTTTTGGTGAAACTGAAGGCGGCCTACATATATATATATGTCCTAGTCTGCTATATTGTCATAAAAGGTACCAAGTTGATTGAACATTAATAGTTAGATAAAGAAAGATGAAGATGAGAGCATACAGATGCATATGAATCTTAATCATCTCTTGGATGTATGTCTAGTGGATGTACCAGATCATTGATTTTATCCTTTCACCTAGGTAGTAGTGGTAGATTCGGGTCGGTCGTAGATAGTCGAATGAAGTTAGAGTTACAATATTAGATAATTATATTATTGCAGATTAATATCGTTAAAAGTGGCATAAGTATTTCAACATAATGATCCCTAACTACGTGTCCACAGTGACAATGAGATAACAGTTTCGGATATCAAAACATTATTAGGGGTTATTTTTCGCATAAATGTTACTCATACAATTGAATATTAGTCTTTACTAATGGCTCGAGTGTTGTCCTATATATACCTCCCGACGATGGTCTTCATCACTTATATTTTTTTTGTCCAATCATATTTAACGTTTATATTAGTCGAGGACTATTTGCACAGTCCCACCATTATCGAAACTAATCTGTAACATTATAACTATACGTGAAAGTAAAACTACAACTTGAATAATGGATCCACTGTTTCAGACTAAATTAAAAAATGACCTTAAGTTGATTTCCAACAAATTCATAATTATCCAACTGCCATGAAGAACTTGGCACTGTTTCGAACTTGAAAAATACTAGTAATTTAATCTAACTTTTTATCACGTTAAACATTAAGCTAATAATAATATGATACATTAAATCAATACCGACAATAATCAACGTCATTGATAGTTAGATATATACATAGATTAATGCTAAACATAAGAGACTATAAATAATATAATTTGCTTATCTACCAAAAACATATGAAGATGTAGGAAAAGATGGGTGCAATTTTATTGTAATAAAATGGTAAACAAGTGGGCAAGTAGACATATAACGTGCCTTCTTTTATTTGTTTTGTTGCTATCAATCATAAGAGAACGAAAATCACTTTCATAATTCATAGAGATGTTACATCTGTTATTTATAAATCCACTAAATCAGGGGAAAATATATATATATATATATATATATATATATATATATATATATATATATATGTATATATTTTATTAACGAAAGGGGAGTAACAGGGTTAGACCATTGTATTTGTGCATTACCATTACTAGTATTTTTGGCACAATCAATGCTTGTGCATCATAATATTAAATAAAAACTTGAAAATTAATAAAATTACAAAAAAAAAATTGTAAATAATTTGTCATGTAAAAGTATTTATTCAAATTTATATTTCAACTAATTTATATAAAGTCATTTTGAAGCAATTTTAATGAGAAAATTGTTGAAATGGTCCCCGATAGTATGACCAAGTTGCACTTTGGTCCCCAATAGTTACGCGGTTGCACATTAGTCCCCGAAAGTGGTAAAAAAATTGCACTTTAGTCCCCACGTCAAGTTTTCCGTTAACATTTTAGGTTTAGGCGTTAAAATTGAGGTAAAAATATAACTTTTAAGACTTAAAATTGATTTTTTTGCCCCTAATGAAGGAGATTAGTGAACATGGGGCTTCACTAAAAAAAACTAATTCCCCCCTTCCCCAATTAAAAATAACTAGATGTTTGTGCACAGTTCAACCTGTGCGAGGTCCTTTCTCATGTTTAAATATATGTTGATACATTATTTTTTACATGAATATATTATGGTAAAATATTTCTTGTGAAATTCAAAATTTGTGCATGATAAAAATTATTGACTAAATATATTATTATATATAGGTGACTATTTTATTCATCTTAAGTATGCTTAAATATTTTAATGCATAAAATAATAATATACCTTTGTAAATTTCAAAAAAGAGAAACTAAATGGTATGCAATTTAAATATGTGTCACTTGCTTATTCGTTAGAAAAGATCATGAGGCTTCATTAAAAAAATAACTAATTCCCCCTTCCCCAATTAAATATAGTGTAGATGTAGATATTATGTAATTATTTTAATCAATTACTCGAAAGATTATTACAGTAGTTGTTAAATTTCTCCTTACATTTTTTTTGTTAATTTTTTTGTGTTATACTCCCTCCGTCCCTAAAAGATTGTCACATTTTGACTTTTGTGGTCAATTACAATAAAATTTGATCATGAATTCTCATTAAACGATAAGAAATAATGTAGTCTTGTAGGACCTCGTTAGATTCGTCTCAATATATATTTTTGAAATATCAACTTATTATAATTTTTTCGCATGTAGAATAAGAGATATTTATGTTTTAAATCGTGTTTTATTGACCAACAAAAGTCAAATGTGACAATCATTTAGGGATGGAGGTAGTAATATTTTACTTCCATGTGAGATTTATTCTTAGGTTGTGGGTTGGGGGTTGTTGGCTATCTATTCTTTTGTATTTATTTGATTTATGTTGATGGTCTATGAGTTTATTGCGAATTTAGTTTTAGGTAATAAAATGAAATTATACTTTACTCTAAGATAATTTGTTTCACTATTAAGTTCCACCTCGCACACTAATTGACACTAATACTATAACCTAATTTTCGAATGGTATACTGTTTGCATTAATTTGGAAATCTTTGATGATTTTCTTTCTTCTTTTAATGATAATTAGCAATGAGAATTGCAAATAAAAAGTATGAAATATAGAATTTAGAGAGTATTGTAATTAATGAATACATATATGCCTAAGTGAATTAATAGTTAGAGTAGGTACTACAAATATTGTAGAAAAGGAAATGCTTCCAATAAAAACTAAATTTGAAGACCTCGAACTAAAACTCGAATCATATACCACCAATCTATTAATCTATTGATACCATCATTATCAACTACTTGATGTTCAAAAGTTAAAAATAGACCACTCAAATAAAATTATTGAAGCAATGAGTGATATTTGAAAAGAAAACATTTGACTTCCAAATCAAAATTTTTTTTGTAAATTAGTGGTGAAAATATGAATATAATAGTATTACAAATAATGAATATAAGAGTTAGAATGAAATATGAGATAATTATTTTCAACGAAACTTAAATTCAAAACCTCTTACATAGAAGTTCGAGTCAAATATAACGTAACCAAGTTATCGACAAAATTAAAAACTTTTAAGCACTTAAAGATACATTGGTTCATTGTATTTTCGTGGATGGTTGGACATCGGAATATTTACCAACCAGAACTCCAATAGTCTATTTCACCGTCTCGTTGTAGTACACAAGAGGCATAGGGTAATAGTTTATGCACTGAATAATACTCCTCCGTCCATTAATTTAAGAAAATATAAAAATTTCTTTTTAGCGTTTTATTTCACCAAATTTGATAGTAACAAAAGTTAGAGGAAAACTGCATTTGTAAAGTGAATTTATATTTCAACTTTTGTTTAAACTTTGTGTAAAAGTACATATTTAATTTTTTTTAAAAAGAACGAACAAAGTATAACTCATAATGAACTAACAACAAATGTTTGACATTATCTTTAAAAAACACATACTCCCTCCATCCCTAAATGATAGACCCATTTACTTTTTCACGGTCTCCGAGACACAACTTAACACGTAAATACTTTTAATTTTACATGTATAAAAATTATAATAACTTGATATTTAAAAAATATATATTGAGACGAATCTAACAAGATCTCATATGACTATTTTATCTCTTATCGATTAATAACAATTTACAGTCAAAACTTTCGAAGTTTGACCCAAAAAGTCAAAATGGGTCTATTAAATAGGGATGGAGGTAGTACTATTTTATATATCAAGAAGAAAATTATATAATGGGCTAACTACAAATTACTTTCGGAAACCCAAGGACTCAACCGTATGGATATGTAAAATACAGGATTTCCAATCCTAGCAGGAAGGGGGGGAACGGATACTTAATAATTCGCTTCATTTTCAATTAGGCCTTGCTCTAGCTTCTTTAGGAGTTATTACTTCCTTGGTAGCTCAACACATGTATTCTTTACCTGCTTATGCATTCATAGCACAAGATTTTACTACGCAAGTGAGTTGTAAAATGTCAAAATTTAACAAGAAATTGTATTGACCCAAAGCGGTAAAACTTTGGGTCTTTTAAGCCGCAAAACTTAATCTGTTGAACTAATGTATTGGTCACTACGAACCAATATATACATTGACCTCTTACAAATTAGTTAGTATGTTTACATTACGTAGTTAGATCGAATTTACACTTGTTCGATAACCGACGAGTACTGCCAACTAATATGGAATAACATTTCAATTCAAACTAAAAGTCCTGCCAGTTAAGGCTTTTTTGTTTTAATTATTAGACATTAAACAAAAAATGGATGGAATAATAATGAATTATACAAAATAAATTACTCCCTATTGGTCGAAAACATAGCGATTATTTCATCGAGATAAATCAATTGAATTTAAATGGGCAGTACCAAGCATATCATTGAAACAAACAACTTTTTTTAATCTTTGGTTACGTAATAATTGTTTTTCATACATTTAAGTTGCTAATTTGGAGACAAGCCCTTATTACAAGATGTGCTAAAGTTGAACGTTGGAGAAGATGATATATTAAAAATTTTAAACATTTGATAATATGGAGGAATAACAATATGATGTGAGAAAAATTTTGGGAGACAAATTGTCTACTATTTAGATTTTGTCTTAGATATTATCTACACTATATTTAATTGGGGAAGGAGGGAATTAGTTATTTTTGCTTGAAGCCCCATGATCTCTAATATCCAATCATTAATCAACACTTGTTTTATTTAAAAATAACCACTATTTTTATAATTAACTTCCCATCGGTTATATCTAACTAAATTTGATTATTTCATTTATTTTATTTCCTATCATCTAATTCTTTTCTAGAATAATTAGATGATAGGTCTCTAATAAATTTATACTAAATTTAGTCAAAATGAATTATTTAAAAAATATACTACTAAGAAGTTTTTTTTGATTAACATACTATATAAAAAATTAACTTAGCCCCATATTTTTCGCACAGGTAATACTGTGCAATGACTGCTAGTTTTAGATAATGTCCCAATATCTATGATGTGTTACAGACTAATAGTTACTAGTCTTTTGGGCACAATCCATGCTTGTGCATCTTAATAAAATAATCATTAAATAAAAATATAAAATTAATAATTATGGAAACAATCGTTGATAATTTGTCATGTAAAAATATTTATTCAAATTAGTATTTAAAGTAATTTATAAAGTATTGATTTTGAATTTAAATTTTATTTGTAACTTCTCCTACAATTATGGGATTTTTAGAACATGGGGCTTCACTAAAAAAAAACTAATTCCCCCCTTCCCCAATTACATATAGTGTAGATTCGTAGAACTCTCTATTACAAGTAATACATTTTGTATTAAGTATAAATCGATTGAAATTTCTAAAGGTTTCTTATTAGTGGTGGATGTGAATTTGTTTACACTCGTTCATTTGAACCACCTCATTTTATATATGAAAAAAAATTTCTTTTCAACACATGTATGTATATATGCATGCGAATATTATGACCAAAACTAATGAATAGAAGATAGTTCTCACATATCATTAGATGTAACATGAAGACTGTAAGGTGATTCTTGGTGGTGTTTCTCATTAGTGAGGCCTCCCATGTCATTACTAGAAGACAGTTATGGCACAAACAAATGCTCTCATATTAATCATTACATTGTATTATGTAATGCTCTTTTTATTTGAATAAAATATATGAATTGAGTTTTCTCTTTTTCTTTATGTTTTTATACTGATATTATGATTCTATCATTGATTTTTATTATTATTATAAAGTATTCTACTCCCTCCAATCCAAAAAGAGTGTAGTTTTAGAGATTTCACATAAATTAAGAAACATTTAATGCATTTAAAATTTCTATTTCTACCCCTATAAAAGCAATCATTATTTGATTTTGAGTCTTTTTATGCAAATAGGGGTATTAAGGAAAAAAGTGGTATATTTTACATTGATTTATGTAAAACTGCACTATTTTTGGATATTTTAGAGATATCTAAAACTACACTCTTTTTGGATTTGAGGGGGTATGATTTTACATGTTAAAATATTAAAATTATTTCTATAATTATATTGGCGTATATTACTATCATTATAAACTATTCACATGGTATTTGCTAAGAAGTGTTTTTTGTGGTTAAAAATGGGTTCCACGGTGAACTCGTTTGAATTCGGTTGAACTCGATGGTTTCTCTTTGATTTAGTTGAATAGGTGTTGTTTTGGAGTACCAAATGGCTGAAATCAATGCTTTTGAAGTGTTTTTCGGTGTAAACCGGTAGGAAGTTCTGCGACTTTGTGTAAGTTTGTGGCTGGAAGTGAAAGTTTCGCTGAAAAAATCATCTTCTCTAGTCAGCTTGGTAGACTCGACAAAAATGAAATAAATTTCGAACGGTAGATCCGCCCTTGTTTCCTACAAAACATCCGAAAAGTTTCCAATTTCGGAATTATGAAAACGAAATGTTTGTAAAAATCCGAAATCAAATTTTTCTAGAAATAAATTTAAGTTTTCAATTTTTCTTAGAAATATAGCCACTAAATAATTGTTTTTGACAATATACATATATATAACATATAGCTAAAACTTTTAACGTATTGGATCATTACAGTTATATATTCATTTTGTTAGATCTAAATTTTAAATATGTTTAAAAAAATAATATATGATGTAATTATTTTACATAAAATTGTAATCATTTGTTAATATCTTATTTCAAGCTTTTATATAGCATTGATTTCAAAATACTTTATTTTATTTTTAGATTAGTTTATAATTATATATATAAATATTATGTTTATTCAAATTTTGTTAACAATATATAACTTTTTTTTGATATTTTAATTCTTTTTATATATCGTTCATACAATGTTTCTGAAACGTTTCTTAGTTTTACATCTTCGTAAATAAACTTTGAACTAAGTGTATATATTCTCTAATTTATTGAGTAGTTTCATTTAATTGATTAACTTTTGTAATATACTTTTGTTGGTCATTGATTTTCGAAACATGCTTTCTAGTTTAATGTACCTTTCAATTATTTTTAGTTGCTAAAGTAATATATCAACATTGTTTTATGTTGATGAAAATAAAGTAAATGGTAATAAGAAGGGAAATGTAAGAAAAGTTAGAACTGAGAGTTCAAAATGGATTGAATTGTTCTTTTCCGGGACTAATTAAGTATCATGAAATCGTCAATAATTATCATATGGTAAGATATTATATAAATTAAATAGATTAAATATATACTTCTTCCAACTTGAAAATATAAGATTTTTTCGTGTTTTCTTATCTAAAATGAAGAAAATATTATAGGAATATTAATTTTTATGTTTCCTTATGTTTTCCAAAGTTTTACAGACATTTCCATTCTGTTTCAACTTCTTTTTTTTAATCACCCGAAAGTTATGTTTCAAACAAAAATTTGAACCTTGGTATCAGGTGATCCGCCATCATTCCCCAAGATGAAATAAACACATTAAGCAGTAAATATTTATTACAAGCAAAATGTAAGTTCAAACGATAAACACCACGAATTCAAAAACAAGAAACAACAACAAATGTGTTCAGTATTCACGACACAGCTTTATTTCAATATACTACTACTAAGTACTTTTATTCCCATGACAATGAGCCCTCTATCCATTTGGTATATATTGCACATAAGGGCGTCCACGAAGACATTAACTGATAACACACGCTGACATGCACCACAGATTATCGACCCATTAAGGTATTTGTAGCGGAACTACAAACACTCAGCTGTTACATACTTAAAATCTGCCACATCAATATCGTAGTCAACCTTATATCTGGTCACTGCAATCTTATACCTGCACCCAGTTATCCAACCAAAAAACGCAATCACTGCCAATTGTGTCCATCTATCGACATGATAATCTTCATTCATTCATTCTGGAAGCTCGGCACATGCTACACGATGAATACAAAAAAACAATCAAATAACAGAATAGTATGACCACCCCTACTGCCTTTAAACAAAATCAGATTCGGCAGCCAGATTCTTCAGAAGTGATAATGATCATGTACAAGACTACAGATGCAGTCGGAAAAAAACAGAACAGTAATATCAGGTAGAGAATACTGAACAAGCTTCACAAGTATATAACATAATAAAATTTTGAGCAGAATAGAACAATGAAATACCATCACATATGGTGGGGATACGCAAACCATATAAGAGAATACAGATTGAAGTAATATGCATTGTTTGTCAGAGAAGGATGGAACCTGTTCAAAAGCAAGCACCTAGTATACTCCCAACACCATCAAGATCCCAATAAAAAGTAAAAATGTTGCCCACACAGCAAATGGTAGTTGCACTCATAGCACCATGCCAAAGATATCCGCTGCAGTTCAATGTTCACAAACCTAACATGAAGGACACATAAATTAGGACGTTAGACCCTAAGGAAAATCTGTTTAGACAAAGTTCTTCTGATGAAGTTGAGTGAGCATCACAAGAAACTAAAAAATGAAAGACCAATACCTCCGACATCACAGAAGGATACTGACAATAATGTTGTAAGAACTAAACTTACCATCCAGTCCTCGTAACCACCTCACACAAGAGAATGACCTTCCCAAAGAGACTGGCCCTTATACTGCTGGGGCAATGCTACTGACTGCTGATGTTGTCTCTGAAGTTGCTCTTGTTGTAGTTTACCCTGTACTGACAATTGAGATTCTGGCCATCCATTTGGGTTCACCATTTGGACCTGCATAGTTGACATCTGCTTCCCAGGAAAAGGGAAGTTTGACATTCCTACGGAGGTGTTACCTTTGCTCGTAGTTGTATATGAATGCATTGTAGAATGAAGAGACTTATCAAAGCCATTACCCAGATTTGAGGTAGGAAACTGGTAACCATCTAGCCATCTGTAATCATCCATTGGTTGTATTGATAAATTCTCATTCTTCATCGTCATAGAATCATCAAGTTTCGGAGGAACAGACCCAAAGCCTGGGGGAGGACCAATGTGTCTAAGAGGCCGACTGACAGGGTTTTTCTTCAGACCTGCTGACGCCAGAGACGAATGCTTGAAGGATAGACTATCTGCATCAGGTCCTGAAGGCATAACTGAATCGAACTTAGATGGCACTACAGTGTCAGGAGCCTGAACAGAGTAATTAGTGCCTGTACCAGAGATGGCAGACTGAGGGAAAGGAACTGCTGACGGCTTAACTCCCAAGTAATTTTGGGTTTCATACTTCATATTAAGGCCCTGCTCCATCAATTGCATATTAGAGAAACTATTGCCAATTGAAGCTTGTTCTACTAACCAATTGGAGGTACCAGAATGAATTGGCTGCGGATATTCAACTTTGTTTAGGACAGGAGCAGCAGAGATAGTTGGTTTTATATTTGTGTTAAAAGAACCCTGCAGATAGGGAGCATCTAGTCCAGCAGACAGAAACCCATTTTCCTTTCTTGAATCAACATGGAAAGCATCAACCTCACGAGAAAGACCATCAGATCGAGTCACATTCAAGGGCAGCCCGCTCATATGATTTTCAGTTGTCGACGGCTTGAAAAGAATAACCTCATCCTCTTCTTCACTCTCCATGTACTGTAGCTTTGGTTGTAAGGAACCTAACCCAAGGTCAGATATCTCAGGATTACAGTGCTCAATATTGCTTAATTCTGGAGAAAAATCAACATCGATTGGTGGTTCAGAACCAATTACGAACTTCTTCAACTTTCCATCAAAATGGACTCCCACTTCTCCTATCCTGACCACATTAGCAAGAGCCTTTCCCGCAGCTATAATCCTCTGAATACGCACTTTTTTCTCTTTTTTACCATCACTGCCAAAAGATTGTTTCCGCGAGAAATCAAGGATGAGTTGTGCAGGGACAAGAGGAACAAACCCTCTCAACTCAAAGTCCTCAGATATAGCAAGGCGGTTGGCAGTCTCCCCTTCTTCATATGTGGTCATGTTGAAAAAACAAGTCTCATCTTCATCCTTCTCAAGGAATGCAGACCCACAAACCAAAAGCTTGTTCAGAAAGGGGATACACTTGTTCCAAAATTTTAATCTAGTACTCACTTGCTTCTCATCAAGCTCACTTCCAACAGCAATATCATGATGACAAGCCAACCACTCAACAAATACCATAATTCCAGGCAACATATAGCTCACAGAAGGATCTGATAATTGCATACAGCGTTCAACTAGGAGACCCATTATATCAAAAGTAGCAGCAAAAGCGTTCTGAAGTAGAGCAGAACGCTGTAGAATCTCAGCATATGATTGATTTTCAGTTTCCCTGTTGACATTGTGAACAGTGAATATGAGAATGGCAACCAATCTGACAGCCACAAGTCTACACTCAGCAGCATCTGAACCAAAATTGTAAACTTCATCGGGTCCAGAAGAAAGAAGTTGTGACAAATCATTTCTGACAACTGACAGAACCTCATCAAATGTCTCCAAGCTGTTAAATGTTAACGTATCAAATGTCAATCCACCGAGCCACTACCAACAAAAGATAGAAACAAGATATGAAAGATTCATACCTTGTACGGGTGAATAGGATGCCATTAAGGCGAACAAAACGTGTACCAAAAGCTTTAATAAACTCAGATGCTCTTTCCTTGATAAAATTCACATTACCCTGGTTAGTCTTTGGTGGCACCTTCATCTCAGTTTTACCCCTTCCTTTCGCTGTACTACGTGCGGGTGTGGTAGTAACAGCAGAAGTTTTGACTTCTCCAAGAAGTTGTGAGTAACTCTGGCGGTTCTGCAAAAAAAAGAGGAAAACTAGGAATGAACCAGCTTATAATGTAGAATATTCTATCATCCATACTTCTCATGTCTTAAGAGATTATCAATAGCATCAGAAAGAAGGATGCCAGAATAGCATCTACAAAAAAAACGACCCACGCAACAAAAGATAGGAGAATAATGAAAAACGATTTAAGGAAATCAGCATCGAGACATAATTCTTATTGGAAAAGAACTAGGCATTGGAACATACATAAATTGGTTGAAGAACATCCACAAATAGCTTCTATACTAATCCCAATAAACTAGGAGAGAGGAAAACAGAACCCCAGATACAATTCATACTTCAAAGACTTTACACTGGCACTGGACTAAATCAGAAGAGCGTCCACAAATAGCTTCTACAGCACATACGTCAATAGCTTCTAAAGTTTATAAGGAATGTTTGTGCATTATACCCGCTCTGTGTAACTTCACAAGGAGATAACATACACATACTCCCGACAGATAGTAGAGGATGTCATTAGAACATTGCTAAGTTGACTTGAAGAATACACTACAATTAACACAACCAAGTAGTACATTGAACATACCCAATCCAACAAATGTGTGAGACTCAATGAAGTTCTGAAAAAACAACAGCCTATTCTCAAGAAACAGCCGTGATGACTAACGATGGTATTCAAATGTGTGAGACTCAATGAAGTTCTGAAAAAACAACAGCCTATTCTCAAGAAACAGCCGTGATGACTAACGATGGTATTTATGTATAGAGCTAATTATTTTGCCATGCAGCTTGATCACTTAGAAAGATAAATCATTTATAATAAGACGGCCCAAAAAAATTCTACGCAACGTGGAGAACCTTCCTCACACATTGAAAAGCAAGATCAATACCTTCTCAAATGCAATGATCAAGTTATCCCTTGCTGTTACAAATGGACTATCAACTGCCAGACTTCTAAAATACCGATAAATTGCAACCATTTCATCGCCAGAGTAAGACGCAACTATAGCAAGCTGAAAAGAGAATACGCTTGAGCATATCAACAACCAAATAAAAAGAAAATTCAGCTCATATGGAAAGTTTAAAATTACACCGAGTAAAAAATAATACCTGATGGTGAGGATTACCACTTGAAGGCCAAAGAGAAGAAGCCTGTATGTAGTAACTTGATGCTGCTGAGAAATCACGAGCTTTGGACTCGCCCTCACCATACAACCCTTTGTAACGGGCAAGGTCTCCCAGATAAATCAAACAACGGTGACAAGATACCAAGCCTTTTTTCACTTCAGTTATTTTACCTCCGTCTTTTGACAAAGAAAGGTGACCGTCTTGGTCATCAGAATATCCTAGTGGCAATCCGTATTTTGCCCTAATCTTCACCATTAAATCATGATAGAAGCCAGTTGCTTCTGAAAGAAAGGCCTTGAACTGCGCTCGGATTTTTGTGAGTCTATCTGGTCCACCTCGTGCTGGACCTTTTGCATTCTGCGTAGTAGTAGATCCAGCTGAAGCTACAGCTGCACTGAGAAGTGCACGCAACTCAACAATCCGCCTGTAATGCAATTGCCACAGAGCACACTCTATCTCATGTTGCTCAGAAAATGCATGATCTTCAAGAATGATGGATTCATAATTCTCTCGCATCACTTGCCATATGTTGGGGTCCGACGGAATTCTCGCTTGTGCAGCTTTCTTACGCTTGTTCTCCAACTCCACATTCTGACAGCAAATCATGATAGAATAGTTTTATGAAATGTCCAAGTAAAACAGATACATACCCAAATATAACTAGGGAACCTTCCTCAATTAACTTACAGACACCAAAAACATACCTTCTTTAAAAGGCGTTGTACACGCTCTCTAGACAACTGGTCAGAACTAGTATCCATCGGAATGATCATTATCCATCAAACAAATTGGGTGAAACGATGTAATAATACAGGCTGCCCATGTCAAAACAAGAACCGTCAAAAGCCATCCCAATAAAAATAAATAATTAACTACATCTAGCAAAATTGTCATAGAATCGAACTATCACAGTTAACTTTAATTACTTTCATTCACTATAATGTTTAGGAGAGACTCAACTTTAACCAACATATCAATAGAAACCCTTCTACAGAAAATAATTTCCAATATGTCAATTAGGTCGTCTTAAGTCTTAAGCCTTAACGCACATATAATCTCCAATATGTTGGAAATTCGGGTCAAAGGAACCTCGACTATATATTATCCAACACTCGAACTGCATAACTAAGCTATAAAATAGAATATTAAGTTCAACGAAATCACTAACAACGAAATCGAATCTTATACACAAGATCAAAAATTATACCACAAAACCAAACTTACACAAAAAAGAAAACAAATAAACCAAGAAATAATGACCAGAACTATCGAGCTTCTTAAACAAAAATATAAAAATATAAAATACCCAATTCCCATAGATTCAGAATAAGTCATACAGTTGACCGCTCTATCAACAATCGAATTTCAAGTCAACGAATTCATACAGTTGACCCTTATATCATGAATCGAATCTCAAGTCAACCAAACAAATTAAATAAAAATTGGAACAAAATTAACCAAAAATAAGAAATCATACCCCAAATTGAAGCGAGATCTGCAAACAAACGAATCGATAACGATCTTCAACTTAAAAAGCCCTAAATAATATACAAAATTAGGTATTATTTATTGTACGTTTATATATATATATATGAGGGCTAGGGTTTGCGAAATTGAATAATTTTTGTGCAGATTATGTATTTATTTTTGTATAATTTTGAATATTGAGGAGAATAAGAAGCGGTGAGTTGAAAAGGGGAAAAACAGAGACGACTTTTTTAGGTGAAAATCGTCGGAAAATGTGTTGAATGAATACGTGTTTTGGCCATTGGGCGTATTTGTCTTCGCGTATTGGTTTCTAATCTAATCCTAGGCGGCTATGATTGGGGGAGGGAAATTTCCCGAGCCAAATCGAACTTTTTGTGTTATTCTTTTAACTTTTTATTGTAAGCAATTGTATTTAATAATTTATTTATTGTTCAATCTATTTTTATAGTAGCTTACGTTTTGAATTTTCAATTGTTATATGAAATTCAATCTATAAATTGACTAGCATAACTTTGGTTTATATAATCTTTTATTAAATTTGTCGCAAAATAATGGATTCTCATATGTTATACACTTCGAAAGAGTAGTTTTTTTTGATGTAATTGTAAAACTTTAGCTGGGCAAAATAGTCATTGTACTTCAAAAATATTACTCCCTCCATCCCTAAATAATAGTCTCATTTACTTTTTCACGGTCTCCGAGACATAATTTAAAACGTAAATATTTTTAATTTTATATATCTAAAAATGATAAGAACTTGATATTTCAAAAATATGTATCGAGACGAATCTAACAAGATCTCATATGACTATTTTATCTCTTATCGATTAATAATAATTTACGGTCAAGACTTTCGAAGTTTGACCCAAAAAGTCAAAATGGGTCTATTAAATAGGGATGGAGGGAGTAGTATTTTGAATCTTGTTGGAATATACGTTACTCCCTTCATTCTACTTTAATTGACTTCACGCTTTTCGAAACACTACTTCAATCATCAATTACATAAAAAATTACAAAAAAATTAATATTATGAAAGTATTTTGAAAAATTAATTCAATTATATCAAATTTATATTTTTTGGACTAATGAATGTAAAGTAATTTGTAGTCAAAATTTGACACGAATTCTCAAAACGTCAATTAAAGTGGAATAGAGGAAGTATATTTACTTCCTCAATTCTTAAAATAACATATGGAAAATAAAAAACAATATCATTTTTTTTTTAAATGGATGAATTAAGTATTTTGAATAATATGTCTAGGTTTAAAGCCTTAATTCAGATGATTTACTCTTGTTCTTGTAGACATGAGTATTTTGAGATGATTGCTCCTGGCATAGTTTAATTGGTAAAATAATTAGAGTGTAAAGTGCCAAGCAGTCTCGTCTCTTCATGCAATTCAAGTTCGATTTTTCCGGGAACGAACCTTGTGTTGCAAATTAGTTAACCAACAAGCTCTAGTACCCTGATCAGGCGAGACACATCTCACGTCAACCTCTGACATTATATCCAGGGCAAATAACTTTCAGGACCCTTAATTTGAGGATAATATTTTTTAAAATAATGCTCAGTAGTTTAGATTAGTAGGCGTTTTAAGACTAATTCACAATAATGAATTAGTCAAACTAATGAAGCTTTAATTGTTTATCTAATTTATTTTTCTTGGATTAGTCTTGTCCATAGATGTGATAATAGTGTAAGAATCAACGAATGAATTTAGATGCACATTCGGACATTCATAGAGCTTGGACAATAAAATAGTCTTTTAGGTTTGGGTACCTTGTGTAATCTATACTAAAGCAGCCACATCAATGGGATTCCATTTGGATCAACAAGACTATTGCATTCTATTCTCATCATGTTCGAGTTAAGAGGTCGTTATAAAGAGTAACATACAACGATAACATGTCTTAATGTTTTTCAAGATATATCCATTGTAATGGGATCAAACGCAACCTTATTACCCTTGTAAAACCGTGAGGTTATTTCCAATATAAACCAAAAATGAAGAGCGAGATCAGAAAAAGTAACATAAAATCGAGGACATTTGAAACTGAAGTTTCACTTCGTAGTTGTTGAAGACACTTAAAAGTGATAAGGACCAGCTAGAATTATTAGAATGGAAAGTGATGCACGAAGGTTGCTAACAATTCATATATTCAAGAGATGAAAATTAAAATAGTTAATAAATAAATAGAATCTCGAGTTAATTAAATAATCTAGTGAAAAAATGCTATTGATAACGATTTAAATGTCTTGGATTAGAAACTCATCTCATAGCTTACTATATATGTAAGAAAAAACAAATAAATAGAATCTCAAACTCACTATCAAACTTCGTGCTAAATGTGTCGACAAATTAAATACTAGTCTCTTATAACGAAATGTCGTAACTGCTACTCGTAAAATTAAATACCAGTCTTGTAGTAGAGTAGTAGTATGGAATGAAAAAGAAAACAAAAGGGTTTATAATCATAGTCAAATCATAATGAGCCAAGCTCAGTTATTGCCATGATAAACTCCCCAAGTCGATTGGAGTCGAGTTGAGCCAAGCTCGATTATAGCCAAGAAAAACTCGTGATTCGAGTGGAGTCAAGTTGAGTCAAATCGAGCTACGGTGCAAATGCTCTGACACAGCTTTGCCAAGGTAAGAAACTAGGAAATTTGAACAGAGTAATTACAATCAATAGTGTTTATTCACTATATAACTGGAGGCAAAAATGGATTTAGGATGCATAAGAAATTAGTCAAAAATAGCTCATCATTTCGTTAGTTCACAATCTGAACACTCTAAAGAACAATCTCTAACTAACTTGCAATAACTTAGTGGAGAATATGTAATGATGCATGTTAGCTACATAGCTATGATCTCTAGCTCATGCCAGTACATAGATTCAAGAAAGTGACTAACGTAATTTGCAGTCTATTACGTCACTCAAATGTCTACCTAATGGATACTCGTCGAGTAACCCTCGTTACAAAAGAGATTCAAGAAACGTAAACTAATTCAAGACAACATTATTTCGGCGAACGTCAGATGAATAAGCAGGGGAAAATGCAAGCATCAGCAAGACAAGCATGATCCCAATTGGCACAAACAGAAGCATTGCCGGAGGCGGTGGAAGAGGTGGTAATGCTAGTGGTACAACCAAGAGAACCACCGTTACGACAACCATAAACAACAATGCCCTTTTGCTGCACCAATTGTTGTTCATCTTAATCTGATTTTCAGATTGATTTTTATGAATAACCATTGCTCTCTGCTTCAAACACCAACCGAGAGAATCTCAATTCTTGAATAATGTTGAGTTTTGGGTCACAATATATGGTTTTTGAAAGACTATTTGGGAGTTTATATAGAAAGCATATGGGAAAAAAGGAGTAGGGTAATGGTTTATCAAGGTGAGACAATGACAGTCTTGACCCCAATAAACATAGGCTAGTATGGTAAAGTCACAAAGGGACTAGCCGATTGAATTATGAAAAGTTTAAGTTCAAATTTCATAATCACAGTATACGGGTTTTTCTTTATGTGCGTGTTTTTTGTGGACAATAAATGTGATTTTTTGATAATTCTAGGTCCCATGATTTGATTCTCACAAACGGTCGGATCAGGTTGTGAAGAACTAACGAGATGAGACAATGATAGTCTTGACCCTATACAAACATAGGCTCATGGTAAAGTCACAAAAATACTAAAAGATTATATTCTAAAGAATTCAAGTTCGGATTCCGCACCCACGGTATCCAAGTTTTTCTTTGTGTGTTCTCGTATTGGACAATATATGTGATTTTTTTTATAATTCTAGGTCCTCGTGATTTGACTTTCATAAACTGTCGAATTGAATTGTGAAGAACTAACAAGTGACAGTCTTGACCCGGACAAACATTGACTAATGCTAAAGTTACAAAGGCACTAACAAATGAAATGCTAAAAAATTCAAGTTCAAATTTCACAACCACATTTGACGATTTTTCTTTGTATGTGCTCTTTGTGGACACAAGATGCGATTTGTTATAATTCTAGATCACCTGATAATTATCTCCTCACAAACTATCGAGTCGAGATACGAAGAACTAACAAGTCGAGAACACTCGCGGACCCCCAAAAGGAAAATGACATTTTGCTAGGTGGTTGAAGGGGACACGTCACGTTCCAAAGGACCAAGCCCACAAGAAACAAGATGTAATGTCAAAGGTTGGTTAGATTCAGGGCACCAATTAACTTGAATGAATGTTGTTATTAAAGAAACATGCAAGAAAATGACTTGATAACTTCTAATTCTATTGGTTATGGAAACTTGGTAAAATATCAAGAGCTAAAAGTGAAAAAAAGGACATGTCTTTTTGTCTGTTGATTCAATCAATCTCCATGTTCATTGTTTCTTGCCTTCTTTATTTATTCTTTCTTTTTCATTTGTTGTCAAACTTTAGTTTGTAATTATGAATGTAACTAAATCAAAATGTACTCATGAATTATGACATTTGATATGTGACTAGTTTTTATCCCATACATTATTTTAACTTGTATGTGTTCTTTTTATTACTGCTGTGTAACCAGTGCCGTACTTGGTACAATGTACGAACATGTCACCTTTTGGACTAAATAAATTTGATTAGTCATTGATAAATGAACATGCATGCTATATGAATATATAATTGTGTTGAAAATTAGAGCATATAGTTAGTAGGTCGTTGTTTAGTCAACAATAGTGATATCGTTATAGTTTAGTTCTCAAAAGTGGTCGAAAGGTTGCAAATTAGTCTTCACGTCAACTGTTTCATTAATTTTTTAACACTAACACACGATGAAAAACCCAAAGGTTTTGATAAATCAATTGGGCATACACAATGTATGTAGACTCTTTTACTTCCAAATTTCCAATCCTTTGCTTTCTCTTCCTTCGTTGTTTTTATGTATTTAGCACCCACCTCTTTAAGATGGTGATGAGTCATTTTCATGTGATTCCTTTTCAAATAGTAACCAATAATCATATAAACTTTTTTTTCTTTAATAATTAGCGAAGAAATGAGTTTCGATTTAGTTGTTAGTAATTTTTTTTTCAATTAGGACTATTCGATTAACTCTATAATCATCTAAACAATTTAGAAGTCAAGAGTAGTAAACTTGCTAACAACTTAAATTTGAATTTAGATGCATATGCATGCATCTATATCTCTAGTAACTTCTAAAAAGAAAGTGGAATCAATAAATGATGAAATTAGTACTCCCTCCCATGTAAAATTTATGACGCTTTTCGTTTTGTGTGTCAATTTTGACCAACAATTACTTATTATTCTTTAGTCTAAAAAATTTAAAGTTAATATCAATAAATTTATAACTAAGAGAATTTTCATAAAAGTAAATTTTTATAATTTTTTATATTGCTAATTAAAGTTGAACACGGAAAAATAAAAAAGACATATAATTTGAATTGGAGGGAGTAAGTAGATAGATATATAGAGCCATAGAGGGTATGCATTTAGACTATGATTCGTAATGATTATGATGTATGTATGTAGATGCTAAAAATCGCTTTCAATATTATGTCACCATTGATTTAACAAGTCTTTAGAGTTGTTTCACTCTATTAATGTAGGCTTAATTACGACGCTTTTTCTATTTTTGTATATCTAATAGTGGAAGACATAGTTCACTACTTCACTTGAAGGTGAAAAGGTAAGGGCTAAGAGAAGAAAAATAAAAAAGGTATGGCCCATGCAGGTCTCGAACCTGCGACCTTCGCGTTATTAGCACGACGCTCTAACCAACTGAGCTAATGGGCCAATTTGTTTTGCATTTTCATTTCAAAAAGTAAGACTTTTTCGTCTTTTCGTCTAACTTTAATTAGTACTCCCTTCGTCTTTAAAAGTTTGATACATTTTAATTTTTGGTGGTCAACAAAACATAATTTAAAACATAAATATCTCTTATTTTACATTCGAAGAATTATAAAAAATTGATATTTCAAAAATATATAGTGAGACGAATCTAACAAGATCCCACATGACTATATTATTCCTTATCGTTTAATGAGAATTCTTGATCAATTTTTTTAAAGTTTAACCACCAAAAGTCAAAATGTACCAATCTTCTAGGGACGAATGGAATAATAACTAATTACTTACAACATAAAAGATTATAAAAAGTTACTTTTGCGAAAATACTCTTCAATATACATTTTATCGAATATAAGAGTAAACGTGAGAACATATGAGGAACCTGAATATAAAATTTCTAGTTATCGTAATTAGAGTAACAAACAATTGTATAGTTACTTTAAAAATTATATTCTAATTTGACAAAATTTTGAATTTGTTTGGTCTATGACTTAAACTCATGAATTATATTATATTATAATAAAATAAATTTTTAAAACGATCCATAAAATGTAATATAATTTAAAATTCTAGTTTGCCCTTAACTATGCCTACTAAATTGAAGTTATGTGTTGGAATCGAAAATTTAGGTATTTAAATACATCTTAGGTGCCTACTGCGAAATATTGAACACTTTAAGCGCGGATTGGCGAAGATTCAGGCGCTTAGCATGGGCGGACCTCATATAATTAAGGTAGTTCATTTGAACCACAAAAAATATTTATAGCTTAGTTGGTAAGAATGTTTATGTGTGTCTACGAAGTTATGGTTCAACTCCTTCTAAACACAATTCTTTTTAAATTACTTTATACAACCTATATAAAGTTAATTTTAACTATTCATTATAAAAATAAACTTTATAGACATTGCATATATACTATTTTTTATAGTTCATTATGATAGAATTAATAATTTACATAATATTTTAAGGATAAAATTCAATAAATATTTAATATATTTCGAAAAAAATCTTGCATATAATAGAAAATTTGTCATAGATATTATGTTAGTATATATAAAAAATTAATAAAAAATTTAATGTATATCTCGAACCACCACGCCAAAGTCGCTAGATCCGCTCTGACGGTTAGACGTTACAAAGTCATAATATGGTTTACTTGATATTGTGAAGTAATTATCAAAGAGTATATACCAGTTTATGGTGATTATCGCCCGAGATTTTATTATCGGTTGATTAAGTCATTAATTCAAGCAACTTGTACATTATATACCAGGTCATGGAACAGATCCTCTAAATGACCAAGTTATATCTAAATGTACATTTCAACTCATTACCCAGATGCTGCAAAGAACATCAAGTGCCATGACTAAAACAAAATATGTACAAACAAAACGACCATTTATTGAATAGAAGCTCGATCGATAGGAAACCCTGGCAACAAACTGTTGGAAAGCGCTTTCTTGATCGTCAGTCACAGGGACCTTGTTTAGACCTCAACGCCAATCCTTTGAGCAACCTACAAGAATTGCAAACATCAGACTTAATGAAATTTGCAGGCTGGCAAACCTAGGGCAATCGAATTGATAACAGAGGCAATATGTAGTAGTCTATCAAGTCGTCGATGGATCATGCTCTTGGTCATATTGCTAAACAATACTCCCACTAACCACCTCGAGACTAAACAGAATACTTCTCAAAACTTGGGAATTCTATGTGCTATAAATTTCTAGTCTACCAACTTGCATCTTAGGGCAAACTTTGTATCACTGCCTTTCACAATTAGTTCGCCAAGAAACGTGCAACGGTGATTGATCATACAAAACGTAGGACCTTTTCTAGAAAATGAGTTTTCTGATATAAAACTTGATACCTACCTCTTTGAACGAGTGAACATCACTTCCCCAAAGCCAGGCATCACAACCTGCATCTCTAGCACCCCATACGTCGTTCCTACGATCATCCCCTACATGAACAGCATCCTCTGGGTTCACCCCCAACAAATCACAAGCTTTAAGAAAAATAGTTGGATTTGGCTTTTCTGCTTCAACCTGCTCCGGTAAATTGAAATCAATAACTATATTCTGAGAGGATGTAGGAGTAACGATAAAACAGAAATGAGTACGTACTTCAGCTGACACTGCCACTGCGTCAAACCAGTGATCACAGTTTAGAGCTCTCAATAAAGGCCTTAATCTTGTATCAAAATTAGAAACAACGGCCAATTTCACTCCAGCTTTTTTAATAGATTGAAAAACTTTCTCCGCCTCTGGATCTACCAGGTGCCATGCCTGGAAATGAACATAAATGATAAAGAAATTACAACTCACATGTTTAATTATCTAATAACAGTAGAAATTAATTATATGAGGATTATAAGCCATGAATTTGGAATACGAGAATGAACCAACCTTATCAGTTGTGTAGTAGTTATAGAGCTCCTCAAAGTATTGAGAATCTGAACATCCCGTTGAAGAACTAACTATATGTTGCCAGAATGGCCTCCCATCATTAACATATCTACACATAAATAAATCTCAGAAGATCTACGGCAACCAAGCAAAGCTGGGCTATTAAAATCAAAACTACAACTCATAAATTGGGCTGTTTTTTTCCACATTTGAAGTGTGCTGCATGAGGTTATATTAAGATGTAGGAATGTAGGTAGTACATAACCTTCAACCTAAAGCAACACACTCATATCCGATATAAATATTTTCCAAATTATACAGATTATTACAAGATTAATGAACACTTATTTCAAAATCAAACTTCAGATTGGATATCAAACCTATTAGTTATTACATTGAACTTTTATACAAGTTGGCCTTGAACTAAAACTATTACCATATAAATAACTAAATAAACTGTCCCTTAGAACAAGAATCTAGCCAGCAAGATAAACTGCGAGAAAGGTAGGAGCACTATTGTATTATGTTCTCCAACATTAGAAATGGAATTGACTC
Organism: Echium plantagineum; assembly: GCA_003412495.2. Taxonomy (NCBI): domain Eukaryota; kingdom Viridiplantae; phylum Streptophyta; class Magnoliopsida; order Boraginales; family Boraginaceae; genus Echium; species Echium plantagineum. The sequence continues at coordinate 13,878,050 of CM016567.1, read as the reverse complement.
AAGAGGTTTGTTGGTCAGATATAGATACTTCAGGCACAGTTTTTTTCTTTCTCTGCAGTTTTGCAATGTGAAAAATAAAAAACGGAGAATTGTGTATCAGAATATTCAGATAATTACTTTTAGTATCTACATTCTGCAAATCTAAATAAAGGAACTATAGCTTCAGGAACATGATGGGAATGCTTATTACCATACAGTAATTTTACTAGGATAAAGTGTTCGATGTAGCATTTATGACCACCAACTAGATAAGCTAAACTCATTTACTGCAATTTTAACTGAAGGATGCTTTGTTTTCTTCCCATCCCTTATTCAGCTCAGTTCATCCAATTATACTCAAACGTTGTAGCTAGCTGGCTAGACTGAGTTACTTCTACACTCCAGCATATGAACATTGCGGATAAAATATGAGCACAATTCACCCCCAAAAAATATCAAATACTGGCAATAAATTTCAACAAACTGGACAAATAAACAATTACCTGAGACGAGATCTACCCCACGGCTGCTCGTAAGCTCGCCTATATCTGTAAAGTATCTCTGCTTCTGAATAGTCCACCCCGTATTTCTCACCAATTTGCTTATATATCTACAAAATCCAAAACAAATTTAGTCCACAAACTCCAATAATGTATTACAATTAACTATGGAAAATGAACACTATCCAAGTACCAAAAAAAGGAAATAAAATCTTATCGCAAATCTAGAGTAATTACATGCTCTAAATCAGATCAAACTATCTTATCATACCATTTAAAACTTATACATATAACAGATTAACACACTATATCCATATCAATGTATACAAATCACTTTAAGGAACTCAAACTACTCAATCTTTATTATAATTATCATGAATTTCTTTACTGTCACCTTAGTGTATACTAACTCCAGTTCACCAATTCACTCTAATTTAACGTCTCTGTCCCATAATATCAACCTTCAACTAATTCGAACGAAACGAATCATTTGAACATATAAAATATATCATCAAATCCTAAATTCTGATGATTAAAAATACTTTTCTATACCTTGTATAATTTATATACAATGTAATATAGTGTTCTCTCCGTATCAATACAAATTTATTATTTTCAAACGAATTTATTACTACTATAATTATTTTTATTCATACTAAAGTTACACGCCCCGAAATTTGTTAATTTCAACAATTCAATATGATCATTTTTATTCATATCAAAATTACGTGTAACGAAATTTGTTAATTCCAACATTTGAAAATCAAACTGGACAATCTTTTTGGGACGGATCAATAACCTGGGCCATCGGCTGAGAAGGAATGAGAAGAGTCCCAACAGCATCAACCAGAAGAGCGCTATGAGTCAACCCACCGTATAGACCCCGACGATACTCCTCGTACTCTTTCAACATCCTCGTATCCAGCTCAACTGCCGTTGCTGTCGTGGACAACCATCTCGACCCGAATCCCCCAATCGGGTCGGACTCAAATAGAGCTTTAGATACGCTGAATATTTTTCTTCTTGCTGATACTAATAATGCCATTTTTTTTATTAAATTGTTGCGAGTATATTTTCTTATATGTTTATTGATCGGTTTGTTACTATGGATTAAATTATTGTGTGTGAATTTTGGTGAGTTGATTTTGAGAGAATTGAAAATGGTGTTTTTTTAAGGTTGGGAGTGGAGTGAGGGAGTGAGTATATATAGAGCGACAAATAAATTTCGTATAGACTGAATCGTGTACGTTTAAGTTACTGTATAATAAAAGGTTTACGTTATGATGTGTACAGAGAAAGAATTAATGAGCGGTGCACGAATCTTAATGAGTAATAATAATAATAACATTATTATTGACCGTAATACTATTACATTATTGAATGACTAATAATAACACCAATACTAATTAATGTTAGATTCACTAATACACAGAGTTAATATGAACTTAAATCTTGAATAATATGTATACCAGTATTAATGATGATGCATATGTATTGTATAAGTGATTTGAGGTTATGCATCATATTCATTTTCTATACAAATAAATCATTGTATATGTAATTGGGAGTTCAAGACCATTCGATATTAATGAGTAAACTAAAGTAATTATTTTAGAAAAATGAAAAAAGCGTCGCATGAATTTCTATGATTAATAAATATTTTTGTTGACCGTAATACTATCACATATCACATAATTAAATGAGTAACATCTATTTATATATTCGTGATTAAATTAGAATGAGTAACAGCTACATGAATATTAAATAATACTCCATTATTATAAATATTAATGATAAAATATATATATCCTATCTAATAAAAAGTTGGAATTTATACACCATAACATTCAGTCATTTTCCACCACCATTCAACACTAACATGTAAAGTAATTACTCGAAAAAGATATTGATTTTTCAAAAGAAGAAGTGCTTTAGTTTCTTCACCCCAAAAAAAGACAGCAAAATTAATAAGAGTGGTGAATGATAGAATAGTTGAGAAAGACGAGTAGATTTATGTTGGCAGACGAAGAAGTTAAATTAGGATCCGAGTCACCAGCACCAGTAATGGGGTTGCAGGACCCACATGTCTACATCTTGTCCATGGGCCAATCATCTTATATGGCCCACCTTTCATTTTCTCCCATCTAGCAATAGTAATATAAACTCATCCCGAATTCGGGATAGGCGGATACAATTCAACTGATAAAAAATTAGAGTGTAAAATACTCGTAAATGAGTTAGAATCTTACAAGGAGCGAATCTTGTATTGATGAAGTTATTAACCTAAAATCTCATCCCTTGATCAGGCGAGACATATCACGTAATTTATCTCCTTATATTCTAGAACATGAGTGCGTGGAGATATAATTGTGTCACACCTTAATAATATAAACATGTCGCATAGATACGGTCTAATAAAAAGTGACACTGTCATTGGATCTTATACGTCTTATTGCCACAAATTTATATAAATATGAAGATAATACTTTATTAAAATTAGTTGATTTCAATTTTGTATAATGTTGGTGTTCTTCCTTACAAAACTACTAATAAATCACATTCGCCAATTTACAACTCATCTCATTAAAAACTTTGAACATTTAACATCCTCACTAATATATATTTCCTCCTATTTTTTTAGTTGAGATTTTATACTTTTAGTTTTATTTTTTCCGTTGACGTATTACAATTTTAATACAATATTTAATAACATTATCCTTTTAAGTCCTTATTTAATGTACTCAAAGTAGAACATCAATATATGAATATAATTATTAATTACTCTCAAGTCACTAATTAGAAATGTATGAATAAAATAGTAATACTCCCTCCATCCCTTTTTATAAGAACCATTTACTTTTTCACGGTCTCCGAGACACGACTTAAAACGTAAATATTTTTAATTTTACATGTGTAAAAATTATAAGAACTTGATATTTCAAAAATATATATTGAGAGAAATCTAACAAGATCCAATATAATTATATTATTTCTTATCGGTTAATAAAAATTTACGGTCAAAATTTTTGAAGTTTGACCCAAAAAGTCAAAATGGTTCTAAAATAAAGGGATGGAGGGAGTAATTATAACGATAATTGAAAAAGGGAGTAAGATGCTCAGGTCTCCAAATATAGCCACATAAGTTATTACGCCTATTGGATGAATCCAAAAGACAGCTCAGAACTCTCCCCTTTCGGTGAGGCCCACGGCCGGTCAATGTCGCGTACATTACATAGACTAACCAATAACTTGTGAAACTTAATTATTATTCCATCATACTTAATTAGCTTGTTCTTATGTAATGTATTAAAACCTAAAATCGTCTCAATCTTTATCTTCACTTATAATACAAAAACATTTATCAAAAATATTATAAAATGTTAATGAAAAATAAAAATACTACTCCAAATTATTTATCATATATATTATTGTTCATATTACATTAGAAAATTAGTACTTTAAATTTAAATGAGACGTGATATCATCTTTTATTATATACTATCACCATGTACAAGGATAAATATATTTAATGATATAAATATTTTCATAGATTCATCAAAGGGAGAGTGTATGCTTTTTTTTCTTTTCATAAATCAATGATGAAAGTATGAGTACAATAATATTATAAATAATTAATTAATAATTAAAATTAAATATCAACAATTATTTTGAACATAATTAAATTTAAAATCTATCTTCAATTATAAACTCGAATTAAATATCATTAAGTTATTCACGCATTGATGTGGAGAGGGCTTGTGTTTGAAGATTCAATAATAGAATTGTGTGATAGTGGAATCTAAAGATTAAGATGGCATGTACACGTGTAGGTCAACAGATGGAGTGATGGTGGTCACGCATGTTAGAAAATGAGGAGCGATTTTAAATAGTTGATGAGAATTAATATGATTGTCAGAATGTGAACAAAAGTAAAGAAGAATTAATTGTAGTGGTGGCCGTAGGGGTGAGAATTGTGAAGTAACAGCCAGAGAATTAAGATGAAGTGGCTCAAAATAGATGAGAGTTACATATCACCAGTTTCATTTTAAATATCATCATCATATATAGGATAATATTCACCGATAGTCTAATAATAAATGACAATAATAAATATAATATAGACATTTTAAAGTCGTGAATTCATTAAAGTTTAATTTGTGTGAAGATTGTGATAATAAGTTATTAAAATATTATAAGAATCACTTTTATTTTGCGTTTTGTTAATCCTCTCGCTTATGAAACCGGGAATACGATACAACGTTCGATACAAATAAATATCTACATAAAATAAAATGATCGTCACTTTATTAAGAGTTTACGGATTCCACCTTTAAAACCAATTGAAGATAAGTGAAGTAATCGTTGTTCCCTAGTTCATTAATTAATAAAAATCTCTCATTTATTTCTAATGTGAAATTTGACATGTGATAATTTGAGCTCATACTTATCACATCATGGTATACATGCTACTCCAAATATAACGTTGTGTTTTTTTTTCTTTAACATACAATTTTGTTTCTTCTACCATTTAAATTATTATATTACTTGTCAATTTAATCGTTGAACTAAAATACTTATATTTTAGTAACTAATAAACTCGCGACTCATTAATATACCAAGTTATTAATGCTGAAATATATAATCATGAGATTAATCATCTTTATTATCACGTTATTTTAGTAAAATGATGAATGAGTGTGTATATATATCATCAATAAATTAAAATTTAATATCCATGCTGCTTTTATCATGCATGCATGTCAACATAAATTTAGCTGACAATTCATAAATAATACTACTTGTACATACGTTTTATCTTATCCCTAATGCATCCAATCACGTGCATAAATTAAAAGATAGAGATGGAAACAATTAAAATATAGGAGTATTATTTTCAACATAAATTCGTTAGTCTACAAAATACATTCAACTTTTACTCCACTAGCTAGCTACATATATCATGAGTGATCATTGATCAAGTGTACATACATGACATGTGTACGTTAATGAAATCGAGCACATAATTTGTGTTTTCTGGCGTTTAATAAAACCGAATGCATGTTCCGTAGATTAGCGTCGTGTATTATACACTACAAAATGCGTTCTGTCATCAATCTATATATAGTGTATCTGAAGTAGTTACGTGCGTATTTACATACAGACAAGTTGGATGAAGTGATCACAACCTGATGAACTTAGCTGATGGAATCTATATATATATACAACATTATTAGTATTACACATACATATTGAGTAGTAATATTATAGAAGCTTCTTATTTATATATCTTTGTTGCTTTTCCCAAAGAGTTCGTAATGTGGATAAGCTTTAGATATATATATAATGTCTTTAAATTGTCAGACGCATGAATGTATAGTTTTCTTTAAGTCATTTTCTTCTTTTGTTTTTCTGCTTTAATAAGAATGGGGCTTTCATTTTGATGATAAGCAATATCATGGGACTAAATTAAAGCTTCACATTGGACCATACCATACTTGGTATTTGGTAATTTGCTTTAATAATCGCCATCTTTACGATTATTCGACAACTTATATTATTATAGTTATAGGCGAGTAAAAATTAAATTACAGATTAAATATTACATTATGATATTTGATGTGAGCCCAAAATATTAAACATGTCACTACGCTCAACGAACCTTATTCATACCCAGATACGTTAGGGTAGGATGAGTACTAATGGAGGAATAACACGTGTTTCTAATATGCGAGATTCATGAAACTTATTTTATGTACACTTCATAACATTGATAAAAATTAAGTGATACATACTTTTCTAAACTCCCTATCTTGTTACTTCGTGAACTATATCTTTTAACTCCTTGACTAACTTGATTGTCGGTGGATGTCGAACCCTGACCACACCTTCAAACAAATGATAAGATAAAAGACAAATACATCGAGAGAGGATCTCGACCTCCAACCAAGCAGAGCAAGCCGAGTGAAAATTAGGAGGTGCGTCAAGGTGTACCCGTTCTGAAAACCCAAAAAAAACGTCTATGAGCAAGATCATTCTACAACCATTAGTTAATAGTACTATTTTCCAAAAACTTTTACTTAAAGTAGTTGCTCCATTTAAATCTCGTTTTATGATTCCAAAACATGTTTAGATAGATATGTTGTTAATATAGGAGCAAGATAAGTTTCCTATATCGGATAGTCATTGTAAAATGTCTTGTGAAATATTAATACAAATACAATGACGTTAACCAGCCCGGTTGGTTTATCAATATTTAACTTGGTTAATCCAAAATGGAATACAAGAATTTTTAGGCCCATGTCAAATGATATTGTCCAAGTCTACATCAAAATATAAACTATTTATTGAATCTAATGCCCATCAATCCAACATGAAGCCTTTGTAAGCCCACAATAAAAACTTTTGCCCAAACTAATCATATATTCATGTAAGTTCTAACACATACATTATACTCCCTTCATTTCAAAATAGTTGACGTCCTAGCACTATTTCTTGTTTCAAAATGGTTGTCGTTTTATCATTAAAAATTGTACTTTTACATTCTCAATGAACCTTTTGATTATTTTTCTTCTTGAAATTAGCAACCAACCAATGATATAGTTCCAAATAATTGTACTTTCTACTTTTCAATGTACTTTTTGACAATTTTTAATTATTCTTAATCTATAGGCAAATAGCTAGAACGTCAACTATTTTGGAATTGAGAGTATTAAAAATTGACTATAAGTTCGAAATGGCTTGAGTTACTTTCTTTTGCTATCTTAGTTGATGATTGTAAAACTTGTTACCCTAGGATTTGGTAGCCGACTTCTTATTGTACTCTAAAGGGGGGGGGGGGGGGGGGGGGTATTGTTTGAAGAAGCGCTTTTTTAGCAAATTGGATGTCTAGATTGGATATCATAATCATCATGTATTCAATTTTGGGCAAATGACTTCTGACATCACTCATGTTTGGAAAAAAAACCAGTTAGATCACTCATGTTTCAAAAACGCAGTTAGATCACTAATGTTTAAAAAGTCACTCATTCGGGTCACTCCATCAGATTTTTGAAGGGTATATATGTCAAAACACATTTTTTACTCTCATAAGCATCCAATCTAACTCTTATTAACACTTTAACACCAATCCTGATATTACAATTTTTTTCGATTTATTTTTTGGTATTTTCTTCGATTTTTTCTCAATTTCTTTTTTATTTCTTTTTCGATTTTTTCTCAATTTCATTTTTGATTTTTTTTTCGACTTTTTTGGTTTTTTTTCGATTTTTTCTCGATTTTTTTTTAGTTATGCATCATATTCATCTTCTCTACAAATAAATTATTGTATATGTAATTAGGAGGTCAAGATCATTCGATATTAACGCGTAAATTAAAGTAGTTACTTCAAAAAAAGAATGGAGAAAGGGGCGCATAAATTTTTATGATTAATAAATATTTTTGTTGAGCGTAATACTATTACATAATTAAACGAGTAACATTTATATATTCGTGATTAAGTTAGAATGAGTAATAACTACATAAATATTAAATAATACTATTATAAATATTAACGATGAAATATATGTATTCTATCGAGTAAAAGGCTGGAATTTATGCACCACAACCATTGAGTCATTCTCCACCACCAAGTCTAACTTGGTTAACTTTGACGACGAATTTTAAGTCGAGTATTAATCAATTTAGAGTTCTAGAATAGTAGCACTAATCAATTCAACAAATAAAAGATTACGTTGCGCCAAAAAGATAACTCGACAATATATACGCATTAAGGAAGGTATCCTATAATTTTATACAAATTTCAAAATTCATAAATCACCTTTATATCACACTTTTGCTATGATATTAATTCTTACATGTGACATAAATTGAAACATAAATGGATACTCATGATTTTGATGGAGATATTCCACTAGCTCCAATAAGGTTGATAGTGATGCAACATAAAGTAGAAAAAAACAAGCCCTGTAAGAATAAATCAACGCCCAGAAAAAGTAGGCAATCTTCAAGCAAACGTTTAAACAGAAAGCTTAAAGACAGCAAATAGTTAGCAATTTGGACAATTAAATAGCTGTCTTAATCAATCCTCTTCTAAACCAACACTCAATTAATAATTTTTCTTCATATTGTTCAACATCTTCCTCTTTCTCAAACACATAAAGTTAATTCAGCAAAATATGCAAAAGGTCATTTTCTGAATTACCCAAAACCTGAATTTTGTGAAGAATTCTAAAGATTGAATCTTTTTGTTAAGAAGCTACACGAGTTGAACCTTTTTCATTCAGACAGCTTCGAAAGTATTACCAAAAGGCTTGTAAGGTCTGAAAATTACTACCACTTTTGCAGTTTTATCCAAAATTTATGCACTTATGCAATTTAGTTGGATTCTGTTTAGCTTTAATTGTGTATAAATTTATGCACAATTTGGTTGGATTTTGTTTAATTTTATGCAATTTAGTTGGACTTTCTCTAACTGTAATTGTTGTACAGATTTATGCAATTTAGTTGAATTTTCTTGAACTTTGATTGTGTATACATTTTTGCAATCTAGTTGGATTTTTGTCTAACTTTAATTGTGTATAGATTTATGCAATATTGTTGGATTTTGTTTAACTTTAATTGCGTATGCATTTATGTAATTTGGTTGGAGTTTGTTGGACTTTAATTGGGTTTTGATTTATGCAGTTTAGCTGGATTTTTCGTTTAACTTTGATTGTGTATGGGTTTATGCAATTGGTTGGATTCAATTTTAATTGTGTAGGTTAAAATTGATGCTTTTTTTGTATATTCAGTCATGGGTTGTTCAGCTTCAAAGATGGAATCTTTTGTGACCAAAGATCAGCAGAACCCATCAGAAGATTCCCCATCATTTGGATCAGTTGGCGCTTTTTCGGACCCATCTTCAACCCCAGTTTCAAGAACCCTATATTTGCCTTCACCCTTAGTTCATCATCCACCTGCCAGAAAAGGTGATACACACCATTTGGTTTCTTTGACTTCCTCTACTTACGGTTCTCTTGTCCTAATTGATCGAATCTCAACACCCAAAGATGTGAACATTAATGGTCAAGAATTGCTAAATTCAACGACACAAGAATCGGAACTGAAGAATGTCGAGAGGGGTATTAATGAGCCTATATCCCCTGATTCTGTGATCAATACTTGGGAGCTCATGGAGGGTCTTGATGAGGTTGATTATGATGTTGTTAGTGTCCCTCTTGATTACCCTGTGAGAGCCGGAAAAAGGGGATGTGATAGTGTATATTTTAGGGAAGAGGGTGAGGTGAATGAATTGGTGAAATCATATGAGATTGTTGAGCATGAGGATACAAAGCCGTTGTGGCAGCATTTGTCTGAAGCATCCGTTTTGGGTTCTAGTTTTGGAAGATCATTCGATTCCATACATATAGAGGGTACTCGTACAGAAGGTATTGAGAAAAAGAAGGAAGTTGAATATTTTGAGTTGGATGCTAAAAGGAAGACTGCATTTAAGTGCACCCAGCTGGATGTGAGAAGGTTGGAGGACAATGAGTGTGCAGAGTCATACCCAGGGAATTCTAAAATGTGTAATGGAAAGTTTAATTTGTCTCGAAATAATGATAGAATTATCTTGTATTACACTAGTTTGAGGGGAATAAGGAAGACATACGAAGACTGCTGTGAGGTTCGGATGATTCTTAGGGGCTATAGAGTATATGTGGACGAAAAGGATATATCGATGGATTCATCATACAGAACAGAGTTGAAGAATGCACTAAATGGGAAGCCGACAAGCTTGCCACAAATGTTTATTAGGGGAAGGTATATTGGTGGTGAAGAAATCAAACAGCTTCATGAAGATGGACATTTGGCTGATCTTTTGAAAGGGTTCCCAATAATGGACAGTGCATTTGTTTGTGAGAATTGTGGGGATGCTAGGTTTGTCATGTGTCTAAATTGCAACGGAAGTCGGAAGGTTTTTCAAGAGAATGAAGAAATGTTAAGCGTGTGTAACATATGCAACGAGAATGGGCTGGTTAGATGTCCCCGGTGTTGACCCTGATTGATGTTGCTAGGTTTCTATATGAGGGTATTTGAATGTCCTATATTATGAATGTTCTATATGTTGCTAGGTTTCTATATGAGGGTATTTGAATGTCCTATATTTGGACCCTGGTGCACTGTGCCCTAAATAGATAGGCTTTCCGATTCAGTTTGCTGAATGTCCTATATTATGAAGCAGTTAGATTGTAATTGTCCCTGAACAAATGCAAACAACAAAAGTTGACTTTGATTACATGGTTGTGCCAGTTTATGTATATGAATGTCTTAAAACTTTCTTTTCTTTTGAGTATGAAACTATCTTTTTCAGCAAAATTATCTTCTAATTAACCGTCATAGTTCATATTTGACTCGGACATGTTGCATTTTGTCCATTGATATGGATTTTACCATCCGAGTATGCTTCACTACAACTGGATTTTACATCTTCAATTTCACTGTGTCGGTTAATTAGAAGATACATAACCACCATGACCAGCAGCCGAGTATGTTTCAGCAACAATTGGATTTTACACCTTCGATTTCACTGTGATTGTTGTGCTACTGCTTTAACTCTTGCCTACCGTACATGTGGAGCTATAGCGTGATGGTAGAGGGGTTTCTGTATAGTTGACCTTCAGGTATGGTATCGGGTATCAGTTTATTTTTTAATCAATGCCTCATTCTGTCATCTGCATTATTGTTGTTAGATTGTTAGATGAGTGTCTATACACACATATATATGGTTCTTTTTGCATCACTATTCGCTTATACAGAGGAGCAGAAAATGTTCTCACAGTGATGAATATATTTGGGGGGCCAAGATGCACTATCTCCCCCAATTCTAATGTAGTTTTGTTAACCGTGTTATTATTATTAACGCTAACTTGGAATTTAGATTTTATATTTATCCTATATTCTCTGTTCAACAGCCATCTAAATAGAAAAAACAGTAATTGGCTTATGAATCCTTGATTAAATGTTATTGCTTGAGGTTTGAGAAGTTGAGCTACCTTGTAGTACATTGAACTGGAGCATCGATGTGATTGCATCCATTTTTGTAGATCTTGACATCTTGTTGTCGTATACATTTTATTTGATAATCCTGGCATGCTAGATATACGGTTATTAATCAGTACTTCGAAAACTCTTTTTGTGAAGGATCTTGTCCTACGTTATTAGAGAAAATAAATCATTATTTGGGAGAGTCTCTGAATCTAGTACTACTCTATGTGTTAAGTCTATATTTGTCACATCGGGTAGTATTCCTCGTAAAAGAAATAGTGTACGCTTCAAAGTTAGAACCACCACGGCTGAAATCCTATATCCTCCGCTGCTCAAGATTGTAAACATTCAGTATCATTTCCATGCAAGTTGTACTAATTACCAAGTCCATTTATATATAACTAGGCACATGGTCCTAAGAAAATTATGCAGTTAAATTTTGCTGGTATTTGGACCGCTTAAGATGGCGAGTCAGGTAAGAAATACCTATCAGAACATTTAGAATCTGACGACCTTCTTCCTTTAGGTAGGATTCCATACTTATGGTGTTTAAGTGAGGTTCTCTTACTTTCTCATGATGTGATATCTCACCTAGAAGCTGGCGATTAATCCCATTGAATTCATCCATCATCTTCGTTTCCCTAGCCTTGTGAGAAGATCGAATAGTGACACTGGCGATTTATTATTACATATGAACTACTACTTATTCTGATGTCCATGATTGATCTGTGTTCATGTGCAGCTCCAGAGGCGATATTTGCAGTTCATGTTGCACATCCATGGGAGACTGTTCAACATGTATATGTAAGCCAAATCGTTAATAATGACTATGTATCGACGTATTTATAATCGTTAGATTTGGATATGCTTTCACCATAGCTCCTCTCGGGGTTCGTGTGCCTCTTTGCGACTCTCTTATAACTGCATATTTGATCTCTCTAAGATAGGTATATATCAAATACGTCCCTAGATCATGTTAGTCCAAACTGTTACATTAGACGTTTGTAGATATATTTTTTCGTCGTTTAAGGGTAGTTCAAGGTTTATGTTGGGGACTCCTAAAGGAATGCTTTATAGAATTTTGTGGGTTTAATTAGCTTGTCCTAAGAATACCGAAGGTATACATGAACTTACTACTAGTTGATGGTTTTTTCAATTGTCGATAAACTCGTCGAATTAGAAATACATTCAAGCTAACAAGTCTGGTTTTAGAGCCGCTATTTGAGTAGCTCGGTCACAAATTTGCTTGTTTCATTGTGGTACCAGGCCACGTTCGAGTCAAATATTGAGTTAGCCATGTAAATGTGACCGGATCGAAAATCAACAACTCGAAGAAACTTGAGATTGTTTACAATGGACTAACAAGAATTTCTTATTCGAGCAAAGTTGGTGAGACATGAATTAATGGGTGTCAAATTTTCCAACACGAGCAAACAATGTCTGTTTCCTCTGCTAGGATACTAGTTGCAGTTGACAATATATTGCTAGTTCTTGTTGGTAACCTATCAAAGTGAAGCAAAAGTTATTGTCACATTTCAATAAAATCACAAATAACATTTTAGTAAACAATAAATATATTAAATAAAATAATATCGTTGTGAACGATAGAAATTTTTATTAAAAAAATATCATTATGGATGATAATTTTTTTTAAAGTTGTCCCTTCATATTTCTATCTCAATAAGTTGCCACCAATGAGAGTCAATCGAATAGCCTAGTGTAAAAGGCTCTTGCTAGTGATTAGAAGATCCTGTGTTTCGAAACTTACCTCATCGCTAATTTACAAAAAAAAAAAGAATAAGTTGCCACTAATGATATATTGATATTTTAGCAAATGGTTTTGGACATCGAGAAGAGATAATTATTAATTTGGTCTTATAAAGTGAAATGAAATTGCATTTTTTATCTTGCTTTGACACTTGAAATGTTGGGATTTAGTCCCGCAAGGGGTTATATGGGTGCCATTTAGTCTTAATCTGATCTCCTACACAAATTATAAAAATTATCTTTTTGTAAATTTGGAATTAATCGGCCTATATAACTACTTTTTAATTTCCAAATAAACAATTAACTCTTGTCATGTGTGTCACTCAGACATAAATTGAATTAACATTTTATAATTGAACAAGTCATAGTTATCACTCAAACACACATATACATTAATATGTACATCTATATGTATAATAATACTCCATATATATGATTTAATTTGTAACAATACAAGTTGAAAGAATTAACCTATAATAAAACGTGAAGAAAATACCAGTAAATAAACTAGTAATTATGAAGCAATCAAGCTAGGTAATATTAAGGTATAATAATAATAATAATTAATTTTAATTAGTCACAACACATCTCGCAGATCCAACAGCAACACAGTGCAAAGAGGCTGCATGCAAAAGTTATTCATTCGTTATTAATTGTCCAATTTCATTAATTTCAACTCTAAGACATAGTATTATTATTTAATTATCTATATTAATAAATTGTAATTAATTAAAGATTATAAGTACTAACCATCCTTCTATGAATCCTCTTTCACCTCTCGTCTTTGATCGACTCCAAAATTTCTTCTTCTTCCCACTTGGAATAATCATATTTGCATCATTAGTTGGGTAACCTAATAAACAAGTGAACACACAATCAGAAACAACTTGAAAATAATGGATCATCATTGGTACTCTATTATTAAAAAACTTAATTATTGAACATCAACTAATTAAGTGTTCGACACCACTACAAAAAAACACTTAAACGACATTAATAAATCTATGTCGAACGACACAAAAATAATGGTCGGATATCAAGTAAATTAGTACAGTGTAAATGTTTATGGCTTCATACGACACAAAAATTGCAGTTTTTAAACTTGTTGTCGTAATTTTTTGATAATTTTAATTATGTGCACCCATCACTTTTTCAACTATATTATAATATACCTGCTGGAGGAGGATTAACATATTGGTTTTCTGGCTGTTGCATGTTCATATGATGCTTGAAAGAACTATTGAAGATGTATGTTGAAGGTAAATTTTATTATTTATATTTAAGTATGTGTATATATATATGCTATACTCTTACCTATATATAGTGATGAAATGCTTGAAGTTTACAAATATGAAACCAACACATAGGCAGCTTTGTATCTTTTATTTATAGTTTTACTTATTTGCAGAATATATACCAACCTAAAAGAAAAGCTCCACTTTCTAAGGTTCTATCTTCACTACTAGGAAATTAAACACATCAATGTGACATGCATGTATGATTTTTTTTATTATTAAATCGTTTTGTTTGAACTAACCAATCTATCATCTACTTATCTACACTATATGTAATCTACACTATATGTAATTGGGGAAGGGGGAATTAGTTTTTTTATGAAGCCCCATGTTCCATTTTTCCTAGATTTTAGCTAACTACCCATCATATTAATTTTTTTTCACTTTTTTCGATTATACAAAAAAAAATATGAAATTTTTTAATATTTTTTATCATATATAAATATAAATTAAAAAGATCTTCTATTTAATATCCATATTTAGTACTCCTACATTAATTTGTATTTTTAAAAATTCAACTACATCTTAGATTTTTTGTAAGATATTTGAATTTTTTTCTTTATATTTTTTGTATGTAATAATATTTTTGTATATATATTTTATCTTTTTGTGCATGAGAAACAAATAAACAAAATATTAAAATTCGCATATACAGTGACAATGCATCGATTTTACTAATTTTCATAGCTCATAAAGAATACTTTATCATTAGAATTTTGTATAAAAATTAATCTAAATTATATATGTCGTAAATCTGATGAACAAATTTGCACAGGCTAGACTGTGTACAAACAACTAGTATTATTATAAAGTATATATAAACATGAAATATTTTTCAAGATAATTTTATCTCTTGAATATATATATTAGGAGAATATTATTGAAATAGTCGTCCGAAATAATATGTGCAAGTTATAATTGCGTTTTCCCTATGACAATGACTAAATATTTGCTTTTGCCGCAAAATTCAGCAACAATAATCACGATTTTTCGTTTAATTTTAACGTCAAGATTAAATTAGAGATTAACTGTAGCGGTTGAATAAATTACTAGGACCACATACCAACCATTTATTGGGAAAAAAAAAGTAAAACTCTAATTCACATGTTATTTGAGATGTGAAATACATGCATAAACATCAATATTAACATGTTCTAATTCCTTTGAAGAGTCTTTCGCCTCGATGAAATATGCGAGAGTCGGGATGCAATCTTACATTTGATTCATATGCAAATAAATTTAACTATTGAAAGAAGAAGAAAAGTTGAAATTTGAGCATCATTATCACCTCAATTATAAAATGGGAAAGCACAACGAATGTAATTCCTTATTATGTTTAAAAATAATAATTAATGCTCTTTGAGACCTACATCTACATGCACTCTTACTGGTGTCAGGTTAATATTGGTTTAATAAATTCGGGGTTCTTTTCTTCTCCATTACGTAGTAATAATACAATAAATAAATACTCCCTCCGTTTCTAAATAATTGGTACATTTGACTTTTCATGGTTAACTAACAAAACACGATTTCAAACATAAATATCTCCTATTCTACATATGAAAAAATTATAAAAAGTTGATAGTTCAAAAATATATATTGAGACGAATCTAACAAGATATCATATGACTAAATTAGTTTTTATTGGTTAATAAGAATTATTAATCAAAACTTTTAAAATTTGACTATGTATGTAAAGTTAAAATATACCAATTATTTAGGGACGGAAATAATAATAATGTCATGAGTGGTTGTAACGTTTGTGTAGAGAATAACTACTTTAATTCCGAAAAGATATATTCGGTCTTCTCAAACAACCGATTCAAAAATCAAGCTAAGACTGTAAATCAGCAAACATTGTTACGTTCCAGACCTCATTGGCTCATTCTTTCACGCCTCATGTTCTTAAGAATAATATTGTCATATTATATTATTGTTCAAATATTCAAATTAATTATTCAAAATTAAATTTAAATCAAATCAATTAATATGGTCGTTATTAGTAGGATACTTATTTTCATACTAATGTTGCAAACTTTATAATAGTTTTAACCATTAAATCATTATTAGTCTTCATGAAGGGTAAATGTAATAATAGCGGAGTAGAGTTGGACTTTACCTGTGATGAACATAAAAGTTATGTCGTTTCGATGAGAAAACTATAATTTTTTCTTTTAATGTTCTTTACTTATTATGGATCAGCATATGCACATGGCCGTTTATTATAGTGAAGAGGAATTGAAAAGAGACTCTTGTATGAAAATGAGTTTAAGTGTACGACGGTTTCAATGTCAGCACTACGTTTGAGGTTCAATCTTCGTGATACCGTCCAATCAATTGAAGCTTTGAGTTGTTTGTTCTAATTGAAGGTTTAATGTGAGAGCAATCTTCTTGTATACTTATTAGACTTGTTTGGGACTTGGGAGCATTCTGAGCATTATAATCTAGATCGATGGTCGTCAAGCTCGATTTCCTTACCAACACAAAGCCCAATTTTGCTTATTATATCGAGAACTTTAGTAAATACATGTAGTCTTCCAAACAATGACATCTCAAGGCCTTGAATCATCTCCTCTCTTATGTACTTATGTCCATCGCACAACTTACAAAGGCTTGGTTCTTGAAGATTCCAATAAGCTTATCTTGTAGGCATATTCAAATCCTGGCAGGTCAGCTTTCCTTGCAACAAGTAGGTCCATTATGGGCTATGTGATTAAACTTGAAGCTACTCCTATTTTTTGGAAAATAAATAAACAATCCATCATTTTCAAGAGCTCAGTTGAAGTTGAGTATTCAACTATGGCTATAGACTGTTGCAAATATTACTTGGCTTGTTTGATTGCTAAATGATTTAGATGATATCAATCTAGCTCCAGTCACCCTGCATTGTGACATACTTATGTTATATATTGCCGAGAACTCTGTCTTCCACGAGCGTATGAAGGACATAGATTTGAATTGTCACTTCGCTAGGGAATAAGTGTTGGAAGACATGATTGCTCGGAATCATCTCTACCTATAATTAAACAAGTTGCTGACATCCTGACTAAGATTCTTCCTGCTCCCCAACCTCAACCTCAACACATGTTGGTTGAGCTTGAGTTTATTACTTGTATCATGATCTCAAACAGTTTAGTTTTTCGTGTTATTTATAAAAAATATATATTAATTACCAAAATAAACAACTAATATAAGTAATCAAACAAGGTTAAAAGTTGAACTCCCTTTGTTAGGATCTCTTTTACTATTTAAATGATAATTCATCCACATAAGGTTAAATATTTTTCAAGCACATAAATTCACCTCAATCCGACAAAGTTGGCATCAAATTTGTTTTGTTATTTATCCATAGTCATCATTAATTAGCATCAACCTTTCATCACATATAAAATAGTCCAATAGGTTACATGTTCTCTTTCAATTATTACATTATATAAATACAAAACATAAGTAGTAGTAGTAGTTAATTATATTACACAAACATCACGCCGAACTGCGGATCCTCCAAAGATGCAAAACGTGAAACATTACATCACAACTCAATTCCATATGTCAAAATATGAATTGGTCAAATCCCTACTAAATCAACTAGCTTGGCCTAGTGGTTATCATCATGCCTCCTCAATGGAGGCCACGGGTTCGAGACCTGGCGAGGATCTAAATATTTACGGACGTCTCTGCCCCGTTGTTAGCGTAGATTTCCCCCTCCCCGATTAATGTAAGATTTATTTTCAATATGATATCATTTGACAAAAAAAATGCCTACTTATTTATGACATTTATTTCCATATCTTAATCTAATACTCCCTTCAACAAATGGTTGAACTAAAAAAAAATTGAATGATATCCCATGGAGTAAATATCACATTCACTATAATAAATACAAAAAATAAAGGTATTTTGATTCTAATCCGATTGACCATTAGTACACATGTGAAACTAATTAAGTACTAAACAAACGAATTAAAAGTTATGTATAATTATATTTTTCTCTCATATATACTTTAATATTTGAAATTTATGGTGTTGTGAGGCGCCAAATAAAATTATAAATCCACAATCAATATCTTGTTAGATTCAGTGCTCCGGATGTTGTTCTCTCAATGTGAAACCAGTTAGTTCCACAAAATCTTAAATTGTTAAAATTCAATAATGAAATTTAACAAATTTAAACCTTAACAAATTTAACATTTTAATTTTATGTAATAAAACTCAAATGAACACCACACAATGCCTTGAGTGGGCGGTGATATTTTATAGTAGTTGATGAGTAAGGGTTGTTTGCATGCTTGAATCTATCTCTGGCTCATAGGCAACTAACGGTCTCAATCATATGATGAATTGTTAACAAATTTCAATAAAATTATTGCAAAAATATGAAGAACGTATGTATTACGCAATGAAAACGTTCATAAAAGGGACGAAAGGTCAAACGACTCATCAAAGGATCGATTAGATCAAATATTCCAAACAGTGTCCATTACAAATTCAACGATATATTAAGTACGCATTCAAGAAATAGCTACTGCGAGTTTCCCCATTATAGAACTGGTATTTTTCGGAACAAAAAATAGAGACATAATTCATCGAGTTTTTATAAGACAATATATAATATCCGTGTCCATGACTAATAGCTTATAATTAATTTAGTTTAATTAATCACTTATGGTTACGTAATGAGTGATGAAATATAACTCATTTTGGTTATGTTAGGTGAAGCCCTAACCGGCATTCTACTTGGACAAACATTGGCTTTATAAATATGTGAACCACACCTAACATTTCTCATCCCAACCAGAAAAAAACCAACAAAATCTTAATGGCAGGTCTGCAATACAAATTCTTCCCAACAGATTTCTTCTTCCCTCAACAACAAACAATAAGCAGAGACGCCAACATAGTTCAGCAAGTACCTCTGATCAAGCCACGAAACATCGAAGATGCTGATGGTGCCAAGACTCTGAAAGCAGTTTCTCATCCGGCTTCACTTGCCTTAGTTCCGGTCAAGAAGCAAAATCAAGAATCAACTCAGTGATATCTGCGAAGTCCCTTGAATGCAAACTTGAAACCAGAAGCTTTCTGAATATGGATACATTAGATATATGGTTTAGTAGTCGTACTCCGTGTGATTGTTCTTCTTACGTTGATGATTAAGCTTGAGAGGCCTGCAGAAGTTTTTATAAGGTTCCTGCATGCACATCATCAAAGTTGTTAGGTGTTGAAAAATTATGTACTCTAGCATATATGCAGAAAGGGAGTTCATCTCTAAGTTATATGTATAATGTCTATGGCTTATTCCAGCTTATGCAGTAACAATTTAATACCATGTAGAAATTCACCTCCTTTCTTCACATTATTGTGAATTTCCTGTGTAGTTTTTTTTTCGAATTCCCATCATTGGATGTAAGTAGTTCATCCAAAAAATCAATTAGGAAGTTACCGTTTTTTATACGACTATCAAACTCCACTGTAATAGTACTAGTACTACTACCAAAAGAATTCTATCACTTGATTTACAAAGTTCTATGATGCTAGAAATAAACCAAGGTTGAAGTAGGAGATGGCATGCAAAAACTGCCAAATTAACATTTCAATTTGGAGGTAAGCCAGAGAAACAGAACCACATTACCTTGTTTATATTGACTGAGAGTAAAGAATGACATACAATAATTGTTATTTGGCTTCTTATATGCTTCATGGTGAATATAGAAGAAACTAAAACTAAACGGAACTACCTATCTCTTCAAATTATTGCATTTGTTAGGTGAGGTTTTAACGCGCTTAGAAGGACATCAAAAATCTGTAATTTTGCAACATAATCAACACAAAGATTTGTAAATCCGGATGTAACTATTCTATCACTCGTCTAGAATGGTTCATTCAGAACATTAGTCGTCAAGAATTCAAGATGCACTAAATTTAACTACAAAGAACAGACAATGAAGCTGTAGAAGGAACTATCAACCAAAGCAATTGAATGCAATTTAGTTAGGAAACAGAACCACTAAAATTTTCTGGGTTACTGACCACGACGATGACACATGCAATCGGACTTGCAATGACGCACAGCTCTGTAGCAAAGAGACCAATAGTCTCTGTACAGCATGACTATCCATGGCAAAGTTGAAGGAAGAGTGATACCAATAGAGGATGGAATGCTGCAGACAAAGAGAAATAATGAATGAAACTGGAACAATGAAAACGCCAGACTAATGAAAAGATAACAAATTCAAAGTGAATATGTCAATGGCAGGCACAAAATTAGAAACAAGTTTAAATATAGTACAAAAACAGGTGCAAGTGAATATTCTAGTATCCTTACCTTTTCCCTGTAAGGATTTCATGAGCTGAAGAAGCTGAAGTGGACTGAGAAATGGCTGAGAAAAGGAACATGTAGTGGGGGCGCACTATTGCAGCTGGAAGAATTCATTCGAGAAGTTAAAACAGAAAAGTTGCATGGTTATCTTCACTATAAAATTTAAGAAATGAGCATTAACAGCAATATTTGAGCAACATCCTGAAGCACAGTGTACATCAGCACAATTTATTTATTAGACAAATTCTACTGATATGCTACTTCGATCTTCGAGCTTTAAGAGAGTATCATGAAAATCTCTATCAACGAAACCCTGCAAGATTACAGGTATATAAAACGCAAGAATCACGAATGTCATTCTCATTCCAGAAGTGAGAATGAGGACAACTAATTAACGCCCACAATGTGGTGAGCCAGAAAAGAGCAGGTGTTAAATTGTATGGTCATTTTTTGGTGAACTACTGGAAATGTATATATGTGCTTCAAAAGCCTCACCTAAGCTCTGGAAGTTGTTGTGGATAGATGACACAAGAGTTGAGGATCCAATATTATCATATGATCTTTTCAGATCCTGAAATGATGAAGCAATGCCTCCAATTGAGCCAGCCTTTTGAGAGTTATTAGACTGACTTGATATGATCTGAAACCACATCCCTGAAGGAAATCTACTCTTCTTCAGCAGCCAAAGGAAAATTTTGTTGTAAGGGGTGGCATGTATAACAGATATAATGACCTCAAGGGTAAAACAGATCAAGCTGATAATTGTGATCAAAATGGTGAAAAACATATAGAACGCTGAAGTGGTTGGTAATAGAAGCAACAAAGGAGTAAACAGTAGAGAGCCAATAACATGCTGTTCCACAGTGTACTCATAGCTATCTAACCTCTGTCGAAGTGGATTGCACTTCTGCCCCCTGCAACAAATCCAGAAAGCATATATTAGTAAAGTCGCCAAAAATCGATATGGATCCTTTCCTTATAGTTGCGACATTATTACTTATTGGACCTAGCATGGATTCCATCTATAACATATTAAAAAGCTTCACCATGCAATGAACACGGAGCATCATGTATGAAGAAATGATGACTCTTTTCATGCTACACCTGAATGCCTGATAATCATGTCAACGATGAACAGGGCTACGATTTATTTCAAGCCACTTTAAATGTCAAAACCTCGTAAGAACATAATATTGTTGCTTTATACTTATGAACCCAAAAATTTAATCATTACTTCTATACCACAAGATAATGTAACTACTGTTTTGCCCACTTTTTTAACTCAATAATACAAGAAGCAGACACCAATGACTATGATTCCACAAGAACTAAATTGAAATAGGCCCAACCCTCAGTCAATTGAACTTCCATAAATATGCACATTCGATACACCAGAGGAAAAATGACCAGTGACAACTTATCAATGTTATATGGTACTCTTAAGAATCTTACCTGAAAAGACGCCATAAAGAAGAAATTGCTTGTAGTTGTCGCGAATAAAGAAGCAACATTAACTTGTGAAGAGCCGAAATATGAATTGTTGACAAAGAAATCACATCAATAGACATAGCAGCAGGTGCAGTAAAGCCAAAAATTATCCCAGACAGAGCAAGTAGTTTGATCAAATGAATAAAGAGGTCACCCATAAAGAACCACAATGTGGACCAGATTTGAATTGCATTTAAAGATATCATGCCTAGAACTCCTGCTAAATCGGTGTTCAATTTGAAACCCGCTGGGTTTTCCATTAGCCACACGCAACCAGTGCGCAGAACGTGATTCGTTATACCATTAGAACAGCTTGAAACCCAAAAGTAAACGGATTCAGCATGAGACCATAGTACAGCACCAATGACATTTCCAAGAAAAAGATCGACCATAATAGCAGACCACATAGAATGCCTTTGTAGAGATGCCTTCTCTGCATATTCAACACATGACTGAGGCCTACAATAAGGCAGCATAAAAATGGAAGACAATAACAATTTGGATGTCAAGGCAAGATAATTATGTGAAATGGTATTAACAAGAACCACTTAATAGATACTCCAATAGAAAAAACACAAGAAACGTAGAAAGGGCATTCGAATATCAAAGCCAAGAGAAAAAACAACTAAAAACTAAACCAGCTACCTGAGACCATCATTGTGAAGAAAGACTGGCCAGTACAAGAACTGAGAGCATCGGATTTGAATAATCTGAAATGAGTTGCAGAATACCTTCGCGATTGTATTATTAGATATACAATAACGCGAGAAGGAACTGAATAGCTTGTAGAAGAATTGAAGAATAACATAGCATGATGTCCAAACTGATGCAACCAATATTGCTAGTAGCTGCCAGCCAAAGGTCAAAATCCTGAATGGAAATTGAATTTAGCTATTATAACCATCGAAAGGTGATGATACCCATATTGGAAGCTAGTGCAAAAGAGAAGTTACTTGCAGACGATGTAACACCGGTTAGCAGTTTCGTGGGAATCCATAAGTTTCTCATGTAAGATGTTAGCAGCATTCACACTGTTAACTGCCAAAAATACAGAATCCTGTACATGCCATTTTAAAAAGAACTTCAGAAATTACGCAAAAAGCTACGTAAAACAACCACATGTGCAAAGCTTGTTACCATGTCAAGAGCAGAGGGCTTTCTGTAGCTATCCGCAACCCACATTGGCCTCTTCGAAGATACTGACACTTGCTCAGTTGCACAATCGGGACTCAAAGAATAGTAGTGAGATCCATGTTTAGGCACATCGTAGACAATTACCTAAATGACATATGCTACAGTCAGCCACCAGAAACACGCATCACGTTTTAAAAATACAGCTCAGAGGGCAAAGACTTACATACGTGAACATCCAGTTGGAATAAAGTCGCACCATTCCAATGTATGTGCTGCACCTGAGGAATTAATGACTTTTTGCCGACCCCATGATCTGAATATCCCATTAGAAGTTGTAGCCATTTGTTGCTTCCTACTGAAGTCATCCTATTATGTTCTAAAAATTCATTATATTTGCAACACGAACATTCTGATGTCTCACACATCACGTTGATAGGATTTCCGCTGCCACACAAACATACAGTTTGGTGGTTGAAGTAACTATTTCCCTGTTTTCCACTCCCAGGTTGTTGTGTTAAGCCATTGCAGTCGGAACCAGTCAGATAATATCCCAGAAGAGAAAATGTCCATTTTTCCTTGAGAGGCAACGGCATATTTGTATTTATCTCATCAAGGATTCCCTGATAAAATCAAATAATCTCGCTAATACATATTTTCAAAACCTAATCAACTAATTATTCATAAAAAAACATAAGCATATATAAAGCCTTTACATACACTATACAAACAATTGCGATTTACAAACTGCACGAAACCATAATATAAAGAAAATTGAACTATAAAAATCATACTGCATTTATTGCACACTATGGGCATCAAAACATAATACTACCTGCATTTCAATCTAACTCGGAGGTTCGAATTAACAACAAAAACGACTCGGTACTCAATTTTGAGAATAAATTAATATATCAAAACATGATAATACATAAGTATGTGGTATGCATTATCTAATTATATTAACATTTCGATATAAATGCAAAGCTAAACGAATGAATTATAACTTCAAAATCGTAACACGCGCGTAAATCTAGTTTATATTGTCTAATTTAGTAAATCATTCGATATAAACACAAAGTTAAACTAACGAATCATAAATATAAGAAATGAAGTTAAACTAGCTGAATTTAAAAATTACATAAACAGTAATTAAATTTATAAAAAAAAGTGCATTATTTAATTGTTCACCTGGACATTAATTTGGGAATTAGAAGTAATTGTGGACTCATGACAAGCAAAAGCAACGACAACATCCACTTCATCGAAAACATATTGATCGGAGAATATGAACCAACCAAACACCAAATTGAAGCCATTTTTTGCTGATGAATTTATTTCACTTGGCCACCATATTCTACATCTTTTTCTTTTCATTTTTCTATATATTATTTATTAATTTCAAGCTTTTTTAAGAAATGTTTTCGAGCTCTTTCAAGCTTTTTCTAAGCAGAGCAGCATTTGGAGCCGGAAGAATTATCTTAGTTACTGGGCTGGCAATTGGGATGTTCGGGAGTTCGGCCCTGAATACATAGTTAATGGGCTAGGTCGGTCTCACCATTTCCTTGGCTTTTTTGATTGATATATTCATGTCGTCATGTCGAGCATATTGTAATTGGAGGAATGTATTCGAGTTGTAAAAATTCTTTACATAAAATCAACGGAGCGATCTTGGAACACATCTCCACAATATTTCAATGATAATATGCTCCACAAAGAGTCTAATTTGTATTGTTCGAAAGATTTCTTCCCATATCACCATAAGCCTTATCATTGGGTTATGCGCTTATGCCTTATTCTTTTTGTAAATTAGATGAGAAATAACAAGTAATTTTTCTTTTCAAAAACAATAGGAATTACGACTAACATACAATACCAAATTATAGTTAAGTTTGAGACTAAATACAGGGAGAGTCCAAGTTCCACACAAACAAGTTGTCTTCATCTAGAAGTTTCTTGGATGAACACTGTCGTCCTGCGAACGATTCGATTAAACCCCGTTCGTTTAACATGTCTACGTACAATAAATTCGTGAATTAGCCCGTGTCTGGCCATAACCATAACTGGAATGGATATTTTTTCAAACACCTGCGTAGATTTCACATTACCATCAATTCTGTGTATTCTTTAATTTGTTTGGTAGTATACCTATCATTTTCACCAAACTACTATTCTAATAACCAAAGTTGACCAATTTTTCTGAACAACTTGGGTTGATGCAATCAATCAACATTGACTTCTCTTTTCTATTAGTATAACATCTGATAATAGTTTAAAATATGTATTGAGGTATAATATATATACATATATATGTTTTTACATTACTATATTAAGACGACCTCGATTATAAGTGCTTATAATTGCTTCATGTGTTTAAAATTGATGGTCGAGAAAGAATATTCATTTCCCATCATGAAGAACTTTAGAATATTGATTTCGTATTCATAAAAATAGCTCAATTAATTAATAGATAGTTAGAGTGATGTATTAAGTATGCATCATGAACAACTTTAAAATATTGATTTCGTGCTCGAGATAGTTCAACTGATAGATAATTAGTGTCAAGTATCATCTCACCTATTCATCGGTCCCTAACTAATGTGTTGAAATGTTTAAAGACAAGATCTAGGTGTGTGATCAGCTGAGACACTCTCGCCATTTACCTTCTTCGTATACTTCAAGACATAAGTACGTAGAGACAGTTAGGATGAAAGCTTCATCCGTTTTAGAATATTGATTTTGCACAATAACAAAGGTGTGAATATCTTCGTAATATTGAACCAAATTAAATCAAAATAGTATTCTCTCCGTCTTTTATATGACGTTTCTTTTTCTTTATATATATGATATTTTATAATTTCAGTGTACTTTTTGTTTACTTTTCCCATTGAAATTATCAACTAACCATAGGAGTAATATATTGACAATCAATTGACATGTTATATTTTCAATGTACTTTTTGACTAATTTTATTTTTTTTATTAAATAAAAATGTCTAAAATATCATATAAAAAACCTGAAGGAAGCAAAATATTGGCACATCGTATATGGATAGTACTCTATTAACTTGTAAGAGGTTAAAAAGTGTCTTCAATATAATCATCAATAGTTTTTCAATTTGCCATGTATACTTTAGGTTAGTATTAAGGTATAATAGTCATTTTATCTTTTAAAATTAAAAAATATGAACATGTACAAGCTGAAAAGAAAAATAATATGCATCGCTAAAAAAACCTGATAATTAGAAGACTACATAAAATAATTTTTTTTTTAAACATAAGGAGCAAATGGTTAAAAAGCCAAAAATAAACTCCACGAAAAAAAGAGTAAAATAAACATGTACATCGAATGCTATAAACAATGGGTTACCATGAAAAATTGAACCAAAAGATACTTTAATTTGGTAAGATATGAGTATGTTTATTATAATTCATAATGTGATTGATTAGCATTAAATTAGCAATATTATTAAGGTAAGAGGCAGACAAGATGAGGTGCACAATGCATACAAAGCCGCACCAGTCCATTTCCCGACCGACCTACCCCCACCCCACCCAGAGCACCCCACCCACCCCCACCCCCCATGTGAAATAATAACGAAGATCATTGAGGCCTGCTCCTTATCTGGGCCCACATTCCACTTATCTATCCACATCATCACAATTATTTCAATCATTTTACACCGTCGGATGCACAAGCGTCATTAAGATCACCGTCGATTGAAGTTCATCACAATATCATATGAGGCCCACACAAACATGTCATCATCATTGATTACTTTTTAAATTGGATTGTTATAATTATTTATTATAGTTTTAATTACTCCCTCCATCCTAATTTGTTTGTCTCATTTCCTTTTGCACAAAGTTTTAGAAAATTTTAAATTCATCTCATATTTTCAATTTTCCCTCCAAAATTTTGAACTAAAAGCTACCCAATTTTGGGATTTCCAAAAAAGAAAAAGTGGACAAACATTAAGGGATGGAGGGAGTATTAAAAAAGGTCGAATTTTTTCTCTTTACTACAGAGTACTATATTTATTTTATTGGAATGATTGTCAGCTTTTTATTAAGATGTTAAATTAAACTTATCTTTACTTTTGTTGAGTATTGATTGAGAAAATTACTTTTTAACGAATCATTTGTTAAAATTCTTTTAAAATTTATACTTATTAAATTGTTAATATAATTTAAACACCGCTTAAATAGATCATATTTATGATCGATTTAAGATCATATATCATGTTTAATTGTTTTGTTTTATTTTAAATAAAATGTCCTTATTTAAGTTTAATTTCAAATCATTCAGATAAGTAAGTACTGAAACAATAAAAAAGTTTGCTATAAAGAATAATAGTAAATATTTGCTAAAGATTGTGTTTTTTATCATGTTATTTAACATTATAATGTATTTTTTCACCATATTTCATATTTTATCGTTAATAAAGTAATAAATTTTTATTTAGTTTATTGATTTTCTGATACGAAACCTGTGAGATGTGAAGCTTAATTGGCTAAACAAGATTCGAAGTTGTATATTTACTTGTCGTTATGAAACAATCTTGACAATATTATGTTTTTTTTACTTGTCGTTCTAGCAAAAAAGATTTGTTTTGATTACTTGTCGTTACATTTTTAAGACACTTTTATTTATTTTTTTTATTATGACCTTGTCATTAAATGAGCATGAACTATTTATATTTTTGTTTATTCTTATAATAAATGAGGGTATACAAGTAAAATATAAGAGATTCGTAATTATTGTGTCAAAGTTTAAAACGACACCTTAAAAAAAGTTTTTAAGTAGTAATATGTAAAAGAAAAACATAGGAGTATACTTATATTAAAGAATAACACATGAAGATAAGATTATTTCTTAATAAAATGTTTTTACTTTAGATAATCGAAGTGTGGATTATTATTGTTGAATAATTAATTGACTAAACAGAATTTGATGTCCGATATTTCAATCAGTGGGTTGGTTCGGTAGAACCCGAACCTAAGGTTTGTTCAACCCACCTACAAGGTTCGGTGACGACGTCTTTATATACCTGCTTACTCTAGTCCTCATACGTGTATCATTTCGTTTCATATCCAAAAAGAAATACATTTTCCTAAGGTACGAACCAATTCCATATAAATTTCTCATAATTAATTTAATTTCCTAAATTTTTTGCCCTCGTTTATTTATATTTCTAATCACCAGATCTGTCAAGTGCTGAAATTTTATATATGTTTAATGTTTATATGATTATTCTTAGTCCGATTCTGTTTAATTGACGTTCTCGTTTTCCGGCAGAATTAGTAGTAACGGAACAGAAAACGAAAACGTTAATTAGATTGAATTGAGGTAAGAATATTTGTCTTGGTGTCTTGATCCTACATATTGATCTTCAGACATTGAAATAATAGTTGTCTTAATAGTCATCTTTTGTAGCTGATCTGATCTGCCAACTTAAAGTTAATTTTAAGCTGAAAATAGTTTTCATTTATTCAATTGATCATCGCAGTAGGTACTATTTGTTATTCTGGTTCTTGTCGAAGTTTTCGGATGGTTTTTTTTAATAAATAATTCGACCTTTGTTATTGTAAGTCTCGATCATCAATCTCGTTATCGTGAGTAATAATATGGGTTAACTTAGTTAACTTGCTAGTGGATTGTCAAACGGGCATTTTTTTAACTAGGGATGTTTTAATTTTTTTTTCTTTTTTTAAAGTTTTGACCAATTGATATGGAGGTAATTTCTTTTTTGTTTACCGATTGATTTGGAGATAAATGTTTAGTCTAAGCTTTGATCTATGACTTGGTGATGAAAAAATAGTTCTTATTTTATTTTATTTTAGTTTTGACCAATTGATAATGATATGGAGGTAATTTCTTTATTGGTTTTGGTTTTTAAGGTTTGACCAATTAATTTGG
The DNA here is from genome assembly GCA_003412495.2 of Echium plantagineum. Classification (NCBI taxonomy): domain Eukaryota; kingdom Viridiplantae; phylum Streptophyta; class Magnoliopsida; order Boraginales; family Boraginaceae; genus Echium; species Echium plantagineum. Next base: position 13,848,633 of record CM016567.1, on the reverse strand, counting down.
AGAGAATGTTTTTTGTTATGTATTTTGACTTTACTTGATTTGTGAGCATAGTTGTGCATAGCGTTTAGCGCAAAAAAATCGCTACTTTTCGCTATATATCGCTATTTATCACTCGATGGCGTTATTTATCGCTATTCGCCATTATGGTTGTGAACAATTGGTTTAGAGCTGAACATTTCTCTTATATGGAGTTGGTTGATTCTTGTCGTGTAAACAATTGTTGTGCAGCTAGCTAACTCATTGTTTGTGATTTTGCTTCAGTAAGCTGAAAAATGGCATTGGTTTCTAGAGGAAAGTCGAGTTTGAATCCGAATGCTCCATTGTTCATCCCCTCTTACATGAGGCAGGTGGAGGACTTCTCACCTGAGTGGTGGAATTTGGTAAAAACCTCGACCGGGTTCCATGAGCATTGGCTAAGTGAGAATCAGTTCGATGATAATTATGCTGACACTAATGACAACGTTGTTGATTTGCTGCCTGATTCCATTGATATTGGCGTCGATGAGGACATTTTGAATATGGAAGATATGTATGAGGAATTCCTCATGTCAACCGAGGCTGGACAGGGGAATCAGTCTTCTGCTTTTGGTGTTAAGGCAGTGCAACAAAATGGTATTCATTAGCTTCAATACCATACGAAGTTCCATATGTGTTATGTCCTGTTATATGATTTGGTGTACTAATGTTTCACTGTATTCGGCTATAGGTTTAGGCAATAATGGCGCAATCGTGAAGAGTCTCAGCTTCTCGAGAGGTCCAAAATCGCCACTGGAGCTACCAAGGTACCATGAGAAGCCAGCAAAGTATCTTAGCCCCAAATGCAGTCCGCGCCTCATCCAGCAGCCTCGCTGAAGAATATCACCGTTGTGAGCTTTAAGTTTGTAGCCTCGCTGCAGTTTATGTTTCTGTTGTAACTTCTGTATAGAGCAAGGTTCCATCTCTTGTAACTTATCCTTGTTCATAAACTAGTGTACTTTGTTTAGCATAACCAAAACAACAAAAAGATGTAGATTTCGAAACTGTAATGGAAAATGAATGAATCCCATTTCTCACTTTCAAATCTGATGTTATAAATATGTCACCTTTCGATTTCATGATTGTTACCAAGAGCTCAATACATGAACTTGAAACTTGGAAAATTGAACGCATTTAAGAGTTTAGAAGGAGCTGAACTCGTTTTCTTCGAGTTGCAGACATATGAGACCATGTACAAATTACAATAGTTTTCATATTCAGTACCCTTTCTCCTCTCTCTTGTGCCTAATAATTCAATATTATCTACAATGATTTTACCATCTTAATTGATTCTAATTTTTTTTAATATCCAAATTAAGTAGTAGGTGGCTTAATATCCCAGTAACATCTGACATAACCTTTCATGCAATAAATATTGATTTATTTTATATTATACTCTAAATAATTCATTAGTTAAGTAATATCATTGTATTCATAATCTAACGTTAGTTTGCAAAAGAAAAAATTAAGTAAACAATTTGCATAGTATAAAAAATGATGAATTTTTTTTAAAATCATTTCATTTGAAATAACTACATCAAATAATTAAAATGTGATCAAAATAAAGAAGTAATTTGTGTGAACTTCATTTATCATGTTTCAATATGTTGAATTTTTTTATCACCATATTAATCCATATAATTTCAATAATTTTTTGAACACTCAATGTGAATATTCAATAGTTGGAACTTTTTTTTCAACACCCTCATTGTGCATGATCTAAGCTTGTCCTTGATATTCATCTCACCTAATTCTTCATAAAAAATGTGCTCCGACAATTTTATCCCATGTTATGTCCACAAAAGTCACTATGATAGAATAAGGGAGTGATACTCTTTTTGGAACATATGTGATCGAATAAGACATATTGAGAATTCGGTGAGTGAGATTAAATATGTCTTTAACCCTTTCAATTATATTTTTTCTTGTTTCACCTCGATTCATTTTAATAAATTAATTACTAGTACCAAACAATATTTTGACAGGTTCACTTTAAGTACTTTCATCTAAATTAATATTTAAAGTCTACTTTCATCTTTTGTAACCGAGAATTCACATTCGTTCGTAAAATGTACATTGGATAAATATCGGGGTGACGCAATAGTCTGCAAACCACATTAACAGATAAACCTACTAGACAAGCTACATATAACATACTCGATCAAGAAAGTGTTAGTAGAAAAATTTGAGCTCATGACCTTTCACCAAAAATGGTGAGATCCAATGTAGATCCAATTTCCGATTCACTTGTAGGATCCGGGAAGTCCGGGGGGGGGGGGGGGACCATCACGGCTCCTCTATTCTCGAGAATCTATACATCTCTTATTAGTGTATGGACAACTATCTCTCGAGCACATGTTTAAATTCGGCCTCATTGGAAAAAATAGAGCACCTAATAACACATCTTCACAAACCAAGAACTACGAGATCACCACTTTCATTCTGGGTGACGGAGTAATCCTACCGCTCGAGCCGTTTTTTTCACGCTTTTCCCGAAAATCTGGAGAAATAATAATATTTCCCTAATCCTTCCTTCTCCAAAGGAAGAGCGCAAAATTCTTTTTCCTTTCTCTAGAGAACATGAATGAAAAAAAACATATTCTATCAATTTAACCATTGTTATTGATTAAATTTCACCTTTATCTAAATTCACCAACTTAATGATTAAGGAACTAAGCGTTAAAAACAGAAAAAGAACAAAATTGAATCCAATAATTGATCTTTAGCTATTCATGTGTTCTCTGATCCAAAGACATGGGACTATGGGAGCACACTCGCATTCACGAATTACCAAAATGCTCTATCAGCAATCAACAAACTGAAAAAAACCATTCCATGCAACACACTAGACAAATTTCGACTCCCGTTTTACAGTTTCGATCAGAAAAATATTAGTAAAAAAAATCATATTCACAATCTTTCGATCAAAATTATCTACTTTACTAACTTAACCGTCTTTAAATTTGACTTTATCTAAATTCACCAAATATATAATTAGGGAGGTAAGCATTAAAAACAGAAAAAGAACAAAATTGAATCCAATAATTGATCTTTAGCTAACCATGTGTGTGTTCTCTGATCAATAGACATAGGACTATGGGAGCACACTCAGATTGACCAATCACCATCATGCTCGATCAGCAATCAACAAACTGAAAAAAACCATCCCATGCAACAAATATCTAATCCACGTGTCTCATTAGACCTGCCTGTTTAACCTCTTTAAAATCTACGTGGCACACTTTAAAATATAAACCAGCCTAAGTAGAGACACGTGTCATTTTCTTCAATTATCAAACCCCATATATATACCATCGCCCAAAACTTATGGAGATGCAACAACTTTTTGTTACATAGTATAACAAATTCCCTTTTCAAATTCAAATTAGTTCATATCTTATCTAAGCATAAATAAGTGAAATTGAAAATCTCTTTTTATCTCATACTATTTTCTCGATCCATTTCTTAATCACTACACAATAATATATAGGTTATTACTCCAGTGGATCGTTCCTGTATTATTATTCGTCGTCATTGGCGTACAGTTCAGTTTGTGCGAATTCATTTTTCTTATACAATTAATCTTTTTTATACAATAATAAAATGTCCGAAAGACCAACAAAATGTAGTTGTCCATGGCAAACTTTGGTCCTAGTTGCACAACATCTTGATCCAAAATCCATAGCAAAAGCATCATGTGTTTGCAAAACATGGCATAGTTCAATGTCTTCAGACTACATTTGGCAAAATATTTGTTCAAACGCTTTTAATTCTCTAGCAAATCTCAAATCATTCAACCCAAATGTCCCATATTGCAAATTATACGCCATAGGCTTCACATCATCAAATCGTCGTCTCGAGAAGCCTCCAAACCCGATTCTTGGATTGAAGAATTTGCTTTTTTCGGTTGATGTTGCGAACAAAAGCAAGCGCATTGCTGGTGTGGTGATGCATGGGTGTGAGTTGCTTGGGGTGGCGGAGGACTCGATTTTTCGGTTCGATTTGGATGTCCATGCGGATAGTTTGGTGGCGATTGGGGCGTTGGATGGTTTGAGGGTGACGTGGAACGTTGTTTTGGAGGATTTTGGAGGGGGGTTTAGTATGATGAATTGTAGAGGGAAGGGGAGTTTTGTGTTGGGGTTGGAAGGGTGGTTTTCGGAGGAGTTGCCGGCGCCGGGGTGTTGTTCGAGTGTGATGCCGAGTGGGTTGGTGGCGGATGTGAGGTTGGGGTTGAGGGAGAGGTGTGGGAAGGTTTTGGTGGAGAAAGTGAGTGTTGGTGTGTTGAGTGTTATTAGTTGGAGGTATGTGAGAGTTGATGATGCTTTGAGGTACTTGCAACATTTTCTTTTACCACATAGGTGTTAGTGTTAGGCCTTTGAACAAACGTTAAGTTTCGAGCTCGGTACATGTTGCTCGAAAAGGTTTGGCTCGGGCATATATGTCTTTACATGCGTTAATTGATGTGAGAATGTACGTGTAATAATGGCTTGAATGCTCCTGTGAGAATGTATATGCGTGAACTCGGTTCATGTTAATCATTTATCTTTTCAAAATATTTTTTATGAAAATATCTTGTAAACTTGATTAAACAAAGTACTTGCATTGATGAATGGTTACGGGTATAAGTTTTTTTTTATTTTATTTTATAATTAACATTACAAACAATTTTTAGTCTCCTTTCCTTCATACGAGATTCACATCCTTGACCTTATTGATTATGGGGTGCTTAGCTCAAAAATCGTTAGATCATTATATTATCTCTAGATCCATAATCTCGAATGTTTGTGTTATACAAACTCAAAAAATTATTCGCATTCAAACACCAACTCTCATAAATTAAATAAATAATATAAAAACACATGACAACATTTAGTTCTATGCTAATGATTGTAAAATGGGATATATTACATGTACTTCTGAAAAAAATACTTTTCATACCTGAACTTCACCTTAACAAGTATATCTAATGGCAAAACAAGAATTTTATGTCTATTATACTAATGGATCATTTTCAATATCGCCATAATCAATAGTGGCTTTAAATATGCAACTAATATTTGTAAGTGTTATTGGCTTAAGAGATTGCTCGCATTAAAAAAAAAAATTTAGTTAGATTACTAATATTTTGAAGCTGATCAAATACGATCACTTAATATTTTAAAAGTGATTTAACTCATTCTGTCTAAAATTAGAGAATAAATGCATCCGTTCACATTTTTCTTCTCCTAAGAGCCCTCAACTAATCACTATATCCATCACAAACTTATCAAATTAATATTTCCCCATCTTCGTCTCCAATATTTTAAATTTTTCATATTTCAAACCTACCAAATACGATCACATTTTTTGTTGGAGAACAAGATTTTGAAATGTTAATTTAAGGTGTTTTGGTAGGAATACAATTATTTGGGGCTTCTAGGATGGAGTGACTCAAGTGAATGATTTTTTAAACATTATTAGTTTGTTTGGTTGATCTCGAACATTAGTATCGAACTGAATTTTTCCCAAATGTTCACAAGTCACTAACCCTAATAAGAGTAAATAGATGCATAGTTCTTTGTATTAATAGTGGGAATTATTAGAGCGGATTGTACAAATAGTTCCCGATAGTGTTATCAAGCTGCAGTTTAGTCCTCAAATGTGGCAAATAGTTCCACGTTAGTCATTTCGTTAATTTTTACCACTAACACGTAATGAGAAGTTAAATTTGTGGCCAAAATAATTTATTTTCAAAGACTTAAACTCATTTTTAACACCAAGACACGATGAGAGCTACCCATTTTAATGCAATCCTACATTCAACCACACTCTATGACAAGTTCCATCCTACGTGTCAAACTTCCATTGGCTAACAACTTTCCAACAACCTTCACATAAAGGTCCACGCGGGAAATCTCCAAGCTTCCACACCTCCAATGGCAACTAGGAAACGACCAGCCAAATCCCCCTCCACCACCCCTACCCCCACCCCCACCCCCACCACCACCCCCTCCACCCCTACCCCCGCCTCCCACCATGAGATCAATCCCACAAAATTTCCATTCATATTGAAATCAACCCTCATAATCTTGATCCCGTATTTGTATTTATTATTTTTCCATGAAAAATACAAAATTGAATATGAGCTTAAAAGATCGATTTTGATAAACGCTTCCGTTAGTCTTGTGGGGTTTTTCGTCACTGTGAAGCTGATTCCGGTGGCGTCGAAGTATGTAATAAGGAGGAATTTGTATGGAAAGGATATTAACAAGAGAGGCACTCCTCAAGGGGAGGTTCAAGTGTGAGTACACCTACCCATTTTACCATTTCTAAAATATCGTATAGTTTTGAATATTATTAGTTGATTTGTAATATTGTAAGCTCGAGTAATATTATCATATTGTAGAATACATTAATATAACTCGCGTTGATAACAAATTATAAGAAATGTGTTCCGAATTGAGTAACACATTAAATTGATATGATATGGTTATTCGTAGGATGTCTAATAGATACATTAGTTAGTACACATCAACTGATTCAATTGGCAAGTCAGAAATGGACGTAGATGTGGAAGGAGGGATGCATGTCGAAGAATGTGAGTTTACGACTTTAGCAGAACAGATGACCCAACATAAAATTGATCAACTGATTCGATATGTTAACCCTATAATCGATCGCATTAACCATGGACAATCTTTTGGGGTGGAGGAGTACTTTAGCATTGATTTGGATATATAAAATGTTGATACAATATTTGAAGGAAGCTGAATAGGATTTGTTTTAATAATTGATTTGTTTCTTTTTTTCTTGTGATGTGTTTTCAGGCCGGAATCATTAGGCATTGTAGTTGGGATTGTTTTTCTAGTTGTGGGAATATTATTTCAGTATTTTAACTTGACGGCTGATTCAAATGTGAGTATATACTTCCATATCATCACTGTTATATTCTTGTGGATATTGTGTCTGTTAAATTCCGTTATATGTTTTGCTGTCAATTGGATTAGAAGAGCAGTTAGGAAGAGAAGGGCTAGAAATCGCTCTACGCTTTGAACCTGTCTACTATGATTATTCTTAGGGTCACGGCCTCACGGGTCACCATTTAGGCATTTATATTGGAGTCTCTTGTTTCTTTTCAGTGAAATATGTAAATGAGGTTAACTCATTTTTGTTTCTTCACCTTTGCTGTCTTGTGGATACTCTTGTTTCACTATTAACCAAGGGTGGAGGAGTTAAATCTAAAGTCGACTTTCATAACAAGTACTCTTTAATATTTGAGGTAATTGCAGGTACCAGTCACTTAGTCGGCTGGGCTCCTGATTATATAGCCTTTTACAATTCTGTTAGCCTATATTAACCTATTACTTGATTGTAATGTGGTTCGATATCTAAGTATGTGGGCTTTTTTTTCTTAACTTGAAGTGGCTAGTTGAGTATAATGCTGCCCTGGCATCAATCTGCTTCATGCTCCTTCTCGGATTTGTAGATGATGTGCTAGATCTTCCATGGAGAGTGTAAGTCTTTCTATCATCAATTATTTTTACACTACATTGTCTTTGTAGAAGTCTAAATTTGTTCCTTCTGTATGCCGTCCAGGAAGTTGGTATTGCCATCTATTGCAGCTCTTCCATTGTTGATGGCATATGCCGGACATACTACTATCATTATACCGAAGCCTCTTGTGCCATACGTTGGACTTGAGATTTTAGATTTAGGTATGGTTTTTTCCGTCCTGAATTAAAATATGCATAACAAGAATCGCACTAGTTTATTGGCTTAATAATTGTATTATTAAGTGAGAGTGGGAATGAGAACTTAATGTTTCCATTGTTGAAAGGATGATGCCAAATTTGATCATTCAACTATCAGTAACTGACTGGTGTACTCTAGTAATTTCTGTTTCGTTTCCCATTTTCCTCACAGGATGGATTTACAAACTTTACATGTGGCTGTTGGCTATCTTTTGTACAAATTCTATCAATATTCATGCTGGTATAAATGGCCTTGAGGTTGGACAAACAGTTGTAATTGCATCCGCGGTAAGAAATAGTCTGCCAATGTACTTCACTTGTGACTTAAAAATGGTACATAGCTGACTTACCAAGTGCAGGTCTTGATACACAATATTATGCAAATAGGAGCATCTTCAGATCCTGAATATCAACAAGCGCATTTGTTCTCAATTTATCTCATACAACCATTACTTGCCACTTCCTTAGCTTTGCTTGCTTACAACTGGTAACAATACTCTCCACCATGTACCTCGGAAGTCGATAAGACATCGTTAGATATAAAATCTGATTCTTCCGATTCCACTGTTCTTTCTAATCTAGGTACCCATCTTCTGTTTTTGTCGGAGACACATACACATATTTTGCTGGAATGACCTTGGCAGTTGTAGGGATTTTAGGCCATTTTAGGTATGGCTTCTGCTTTCCCCACTTTCATCTTTAGTTTTGTTTCTGAAGAAGCAAGGGTAGTGTATTTATTTTGCAAAAGCCTGCTCATATGCAAGAGAAGAGTCAAGCTTGTTTTTTCTTTTGTGAATGTATGAATCATTCCTGGTATATCGACCATGACATGAACAAATATCGCCTGATATGTTAACTACTGCAAGAAATTTTCAAATTGAGCATTTAAGTTCAGTAATATCAACATATAAGCAGAGGGCCAATTTTTTCTTATTCCCATAATCCCATAATACTTATTGTTCTACATTATCATTTCGTCGATGCAAGGATATTGGTGCTTCGATTATTCACTTGGTGATTATCAATTTTGATGAGGGCATGATTTGTCAATCAACAAATTACATTGTAATTACTAATTAACCTGTTTTGCTTCTTGATGTTTTCAAGTTATTCAAGCATGTCATGTTTGTTTTAAATGAAAAAGGTGCAGTTTTCTAATATAGTCTTAACTAAATAATGTGCAGTGAGACACTTCTGATATTTTTTGCTCCACAAGTCCTGAACTTCCTACTCTCAGTCCCTCAGGTTCTTGCTCTCGATTACTCATTCGCAGCATAGAAAATCAGATTAACTTACATAATAGTGTTAGCAGTTGATTGTATATCTAAGTTTGTTCTTTCTGCAGCTTGCAGGTATCATCCCTTGTCCACGACACAGGCTGCCAAAGTAAATCCTATACTTCACATGCTCTTGCTTCCGAATATTTTGTATAGCTGTTGCTCATTTACTCTGGAAAACCTTTCAGGTTTGACCCACGGACTGGCTTACTGACTGGGACAAAAGATGGGACACTTGTGAATGTGAGCTTAAGAATATTTGGCAGAAAATCAGAACCTGCGCTTTGCATTATACTTTTACTTCTTCAGGTAAGTGGATTCATCATGTATTTGCATGTCTACATTACATTTTCTTAGATTGCTTAGTACTCGAATCCTAGATATATCTGGGCCACTGAGATAATTACGTTGTACAATTTGCAGGCCGCATTCTGCTGCTTCTGCTTCATACTGAGATGGATCCTCACCGGTTGGTACAAATGAATGAAACTGCACGAAAGGAGAATATTTAATTGTTACCTGACAAGATTAATTATACGTATATCGGCCTTCAGATAAAACACAAAGTTACTTCAGCGTGGATTCTTATCTGTAGCTTCTGCGTGACTGGGAAGTAGATAGGCGCTCCATTATTATATTTTCATTGAAGCCACAAGTTCTAGGCCTAATTTACATTTCTGATTATTATATAGCAGTAATAGCACATAGTGGTCTGTGCGTTATGTTTCTTTCTTAGGAAGTTCTGTTTTGACTCCGAGATTTTGTTGTACAATTTTCCATGATATGGTTGAGCTGATAGTGATACCAATGCCATTGTAGAAACAATGAAATACTTGCAACTCGTGAATGAGTTGCCGACTCTACTTAGTGGAAAAAGGCTCGGCTTGATTTGTTTTTAACACATGGACGACGTTACTTTTTTTCTTGGTGTTCGTTCGACGAGGCAAATGTTATAGAACTTGGTTGACCATTAGGAAATGTGTATCATCTCCTTGTTGGTTCTAGACATAGATAGGTGATAACACTTCAAATTGCACTCATTAAGCAAGCAATGTAAAATCTTCTCACTATTGCAAATTGTTATTGCACTTTATACACTTCACATTGATTAAGATTTACAATGCTTAATGAAGACATGCTGAAGTGATATTACACATGAGTTGGAAAGCTTAGTTAGCATTGTAAGGAAATTAAGAAAGAAAGAACGATATGTACTCCCTCCATCCCATTTTATTTGTGCACTTTTCCTAAAATGGAAATACCAAAATTGGTTTCATTTTAGTTCAAAATTGTGGAGGGAAAATGGGGTAATGTGAGATGAATTTGAATTTTTCTAAAAGTTTGTGCAAAAGTAAAGTGAACAAACAAAATGGGATGGAGGGAGTAGATATTTTTCCTGAGTTGGACACAGATTAAATAGTGTTCAATTGTTCTTTTGAATCGTTCAACATGTCTGGGTGGTGTAGTCGGTTATCACGCTAGTCTCACACACTAGAGGTCCCCGGTTCGAACCCGGGCTCAGACAATTGTTATTTTTGTTTATGTATTTTTCGTTTAAGATTCGAACCCAGACAAATGTACAGCTAGTATACGGAATTTTGTTAGTATTTCTTTTTTTGAGGACTGAGGAATTAAATGATAACACTAATTATGTTCCACCTTTTCCCTTTGTTCATCTCATTCAATGAAACTTTTCAAAACATACGAGTACTTTTTAATTTATCTATCACTTTAAAAATTTGATCGCTCCCTACCTTCGAACACGCGATAAAATGATATACTCTTTAATTCTTAACTATGTCTAGTGCCTACTAATTTTTATTTATTTTCTTTGTATTCATATCAAGTCACATGCGTTATGTTTTTTATAAATTTGTGTATTAATGGTTCCTATTTACATCGTAACAACTCGAACCTTTAACCGTTAAGCTACATTATACTCGCCTTTGTAAAGTTGCTCATCTCTTCAATAGCATTAGATCAATATATTTGGTAATTGGTACAAATGCATCAAGCTTCAGATTGAATATAATCTTTCATTATTTTTATTTGACTACTCATTCAATCATTGTAACTCAACATGCATTAGAGCTCAAAATCAGAATTGACCAAAGAGAAACTGAATCAATGCAAATAAAAATACTAAATAGGTATATTTGGATGTCATCACACAAGCCAATACTATCCCAAAACGAAGAAGAATCAATAACAGTCTTTATCTTATCCCTCTAAGTGGGGGTCGACTATAACAAAGATTTAATGACCACGAAAAAAAGAACACTCAAGCATACATGCTAGTGATATATAAATATTCTGGAGACACCCCCCTCCACCACAACCATGGACGATGTCCAACAAACAAATTTAGCTAATTCAAAAATGATGAACTCCGGTGGTTGAATTCTACTGTTGCTTGCATTCAGGAGGCCTTGCACCCTGTGGACCATCGCCTTCTGGTTCGCTCGTCTGCAAACATGACAAGTATAATGAGGTCACGAAGATCTTAACAGAGTTGTGCGTATAATTTAATCAAAGAAGAATAAGACACCGCATGAGGAAGATGCCTAGCCCCGAAGGGGTACCATTTGAAAAGAATAAACTAGACAGTTAGGTTAAGTACATTATTCAGAGACTAATTTCACACCTGCATTTTGGTATCGCCACTATCATCATCTTCGTCATCATCCTCATCTTCGTCAAAATAATAATCATCATCTTCATCATCATCACTATCATCGTCTGAGTCGTACTCATCTTCCACTGCTTCTCCAGTAAACCATGATACAGCATGGGGAATGATTTTGTCTCTGATTGTTGATCTACAAGATCAAACAAGATAATCTACACTTGAGCGAATAACCAATAAAAGAAACTAACCGATAACTTACTGAAGTATACTCACTTACCCAATATCATAGTCTAGTTCCATTATATTTTGCAGCTCTTCAGCCTATCAAGTACAAAAGCAAAGATGATCAGCTAAAAAAAATGCTACAGTTCAGTATTCCAGAAAGATAGATATGAGCTTACAGCCGCTTCATCAAGTCCGTCTGCATCCTCCGGAACATCTGGTGGACTGAAGAAATTGAAAAAACTCTCGCATTTCTCTGTCTTAGTCATTGGCCTGGTGTTCATCGACTCATTCTTGGGCTTCTTGCTAATGATCTTCTCGGTTAAGGACCTCCCGGGATACCACTCAATCTCAGTCCTTCACAGAAAACAATCATCAACAACAACTTGGAACATGTAAAACTCAAGTAGATATGGAAAGATAGAAGTCAATATTATACCCTACTGCTTTCTCTAAAATTGGTTCATCCTCATCAACCATGTGATACGTTTTAGTCAGAACGGAATTCTTGAAATAAATATTGGAATCAAAGACAAACTCGAGCTTGAAACCCTTAAAATTATTTGGCCTCGACCATTTAATATCCTTCAGATATTTCAACGCCTCTTCATCGCTGTCATATATCTGATTTCATCATAGATAACATAAAAAAACGAAAAATGAATGTCAAATGAGTAAAGTACAGAGAAGTAAGGTCGAGACTAGAGAAAGAGATGAATTAAACGGACCTCCTTCCCAACCACTTCATTGTTCTTCAAGGCACTAAACCAAAAGCCAGGAACTCCTCTATCTGAAAAAAAGGAGTTATTACGATCAGCACCAACATATAAGACGACATATAAACATATAAGATCATACCTTCTTTATCAGCTTGCTCTGTCTGGGCATCCGATACTTCAACTTCTCCATTGACAATCGCGTATCTCTGAACATGTTTATATCTTAATAAACAATTATATCCAGAATGCCAAAGATGGACAGCAAAAATATTTCACCTAAAAAACAGAACAGACCTTGGCGTACAATGGCTGATACAACTTTTGGTACTTGGCCTCCAGTGCTGCTCTCTCCTCGAAAAATTTTGCTTCAATTTCATCATGCTGCCTCTGTAAATAGAAGTATCAAGAGAAATGAGCATATCAATACTTCGAAAAAGCTATTCAAGTCTTCGACTTAACATAAGGAGTTTGAGTTTCCAGTTCAAAGCTTTCGGAAGATGGACCCTAAGCGTGCTATATCAATTTTTAAATTCTTTGTGACCTCAAAAAATAAATTTACAGTAATCGTTAATCTAGAAATATTACAATTCAATATTCCTAATACCTAATCTACCAAAATGCACCATATAGTTCATTGAAACCTCCACTCCATTTATGGTTCAGTGTTGATATTTTTCGTTACATTAATTGAGCTACCATTTATCTCCAGGTCTGTACACTTGTTTCAGGGATTTTCGACATTAGAAAACCAATAAGAAGCGAGGTAGCTACAGGGGAGGACAGATTTATCTATGGTGTAAAAACCAAGGCTGTAAGAAATACAGCAATGAAGACGTCAACTAGACATAAGCGGTAACCTGTATCTCCTTGAGAGCATCAATACGCTTCAACATATTCGCGGTCCAGCTCTCGGGCACATCAAGATGCTTCCCATCTTGTAACTTATTCTGCACAACAAAATTAATCAGTTTAAGTATAATTGTATATTCATTGAATTAATGACTCCAACTGAAGAACTAAAGAGTCTTACTTAATGCTTATATCAACTCTTTATATCATCAAACAAACAAAATTTAACCATTTTAAGCATATTTGTCTTTAAACCATTGATTGAAGCAAAAACAAACATGCCCACAAACTTAAAAAATTGAAATGCAAACTAACAAAACATAAAAATACAAGAAAACTTACTTTCAGAGCATTAACAAAATCTGCTCCATCCCCACCACTGGAAGCTGCATTTTTCAAATTCAAACAATAAAAATAAAATAAGTATCAGCATAGTAACTACCAAGCCCAGTTTATTTTAATTGACGTTTTCGTTTTTCATGTTAAGGTTCAACCGTCGAATAGAAGTTGGAGGTAGCAAAAATATTTTTATAAAAACAAAAAAAGAAAAAGTAATGTAGTAGAGAGTGTTACCAGAGGTAAGATGATACATAGCAAAATTATCTTTGTTGGTTGACATTTCGCAAAAAACACCTAGAGAAAAAAGTCAACAACAGGAGAGGGACGAAGTACTAGGAGAAAGATATGGTGAGAGAGGCAAGTACTCATGTTTCTTTGCTGGCATTATTTATAGGCGTGGGGTGTTGCTGCATTTTAATGGTTCGTTTGAATTGAGATGAAGTTCGATGTATTTATTCATGTTATTTACTTATCTTGTGTCGTCGGAGGGAGCTGCGCGGACATTCAAAGAATTAATTGATGAATAATATGAGATAGGAAACTTACCATCGCCACTCTACGAAATTAAATGACATTTGACGGAGAGTTTTTGGAATTGCGGAGGCTTGGTATGATCAAATCGCTGCATTTCTTGTGCGCTCACATATCCAATAATGGTGTTGAATGAGAACTGTTCTGAGAGTTGAATGACGATTGTTTTCAAACAAATTTGATTTATGGTACGTTTTAATCACATGTGATCATTCCATAATTGTGAACAATGCATGGCGATCAACAATAGTGAAGCTACTAAAATCACTACGATATTGTAACGTCGCAACATATCAACAAGACGCGAGGTGTTTGTAGGGGTACGAATTAATAAATAACAGGAATAAGGTTTACAATATGAACTAATATAGAAATATCACATAGAATATTCAGTATTTAAAATTATTATCAAGTTGAATAAAGTAGCTTGTTTTCATATTGTTTGGTGTATCAGATAATAAAGTTATTAAATAATAATAAAATATGATAAAATAAATCTCATCCAACTATAATTGGAAGACATTAAAAATGATGAACTCAAAGAAAAGGAAACAGATAAACTGAAAAAGGAAATTAATCAAATTTTGATCATATCCCTACTCGCATTCGCTACATAGGCACATAGCAACAACACGTTAACTCGATAAGTGTTCGTTCAATTGTTATTTGTTACTCCCTTCATTTCAAAACAAAGATTTTTTTTTTGTTTTTCCATGTCTAATTTTTATTAATAATAACTAATTAATTTTAATATAGGAAAGTATAAAAAGTAACATTTATCAATATTAATTTATTACTTTTTTTAATTACAAAATAATAACTAATTGACGATTAAGGTTGGACAGACAAAAATAAACGTCTTCTATATTAAAATGGAGGGAGTGATTGATAATTTTTAATAATTCATCCAGTGTGAAATAAAATAGGAGTACAACTTGTCATAACAATATTCAATACTTAAAATTATTGTCAAGTTAAATAAATGCATCATTTTAAGAAAAGTTTGACGTTTTCAAAGAATCAAATTACAATATTAATTCTCATCCAACTAGAATTGGAAATATATATATTTTTTAAAAGGAAAATTGAAAAGGTAAAATAAATATAAAAATACAAAACTAATTTTCATCCAACTATAATTGGAAGTACATTTTAAAAGGCAAATTGAAAAAGGAAAATTAAAATAAAAAGTGAAACAAATAGACCAAAATGAGCAAAGCAAAAATTAATATAAAAGGAAATGAATCCCAAAAGATAAATTAATCGGTGGAAAATTAAAGCTTTTAGCTAGCTAGAAGTTGACACATAATAATCCAGGTCACTAATCATTACTAGTATTTTTTATGAACGTTGTGATTTTCTTTTTTAGCTACCTCCTTCACACACAAAAAAAGACAAATAATAAAGTTACTAAAACTATTATTTGGATCAGACTCGATCTAACTAAATTGAGCTTGTTTGGGTTTAATGGAGAACCAAGCTCTCAAGTCGAGTATGATTGTTTCCAGTCTCAAATCCAAGCCGATCACCTATAGTTGAATACTTCAAGCCGACAATGTAGGAACCTTCGGTCCGAACACGATTCAATTCTTCAAGTTTGTATTTTACATTTGGTATATTCAGGGGCGGATCTAGCGACTTCGGTGATGGTTCAAAATATACATTAAGATTTTTTATTCATTTTTTATACTATACTAACATAATATCTATGAGAAATTTTCTCTTACATGCAAGACTAATGAATGGTTAAAATTGACTGAGCTAATATAAAAAGAATTGTACTTACGAGGAGTTGAACCCATGACCTACTACACACACATATATATATTTACCAACAAAGCTACACATGTTTTTGATGGTTCACATGAGCCACTTTGAATGATATTAAGCCCGCCCATTAGTATATTCCGAGGGAGAATATTCGAATAAGAGTCAAGGTTTGGAGTTAGAACAGTAAATGGCAGTGGTTCAAATGAGATAATTGCAAGTTTGCAACAATGGTCCCCGTAAGTGGGGCGGAGTTGCACTTTAGTCCTAATAAGTGGCACGTTTGCAGTATTAGTGCCTGATAGTGTACACATGGTGCACAAATAGTCATTTTTTATAGCACCGTTAGTTTGAACGGTTTTTAACGTTTTTGGATAAATTTTGGGGTTAAAATGAAAATTTTGAAAAGTTTGAGCCATGTGCAACTGTTGGGGTCAAAACTATCTTCTTCTTTCTTATTATTATCATTAATATTATTATTATTATTTTCATTATTATTCTCATTATTATTATTATTATTTTCAATATTCTCATTATTATTATTTTCATTATTATTGTGATTAATACTACTATTATTATTATTATTTATTATTACTACTATTGTTTTCATTATTTTTTTATTATCATTCTTCTTCTTGTTCTTCTTCTTCTTCTTCTTATTTTGATTTTGATCGTAATCATTATTATTATTATTATTACTTTCATCATTATTATTATTTTATTATTATAATTATTAATATATTATTTTTATTTTTGTCTCGCCGGAAACTGGTCATCTTCTCCGGCGGCATGGTTGGAATCGGTCTGGCACAGTAGGGCGACTCCTGTTTGACTTAGGTGGCTTTGCTGGTTGAAAATAATAATATAATAATATATTTATATTTATAATAATGAAAATAATATGTATAATAATAATAATAATAATAATGATAAAATTAAAAATAATAATAATAATGAGAATTAAAATTTTCATTTTGACCCAAGATTTGTCCAAAAACGTCAAAACTGTTTAAATTAACAATGTCATCAAAATAGAGACATTTTGTGTATGATGTGTACACTATCAGGGACTAATACTGCAAGAGTGCCACTTAGTAGAACTGAAGTACAATTCCGCCTCACTTACTGGGACCATTGTTGCAATTATCTCTGGTTCATATCTCACCAATAAGTTCGAGAACAAAGTTGTAAATCGACGTCAAGACATTTTGTCCTAGTGGCAAGTATGCTGACACTTCTAACAAAGGTCTCGGGTTCGAGCCCTCTTGCTAGCATGGAAATTGGTTAGAGAGATGGTTTCTCTCACTAGTTTGACGCTAGTCGCCTCTTTTCTTAAATTTACTCATTGTCATGATGTTTAATGAGTGTAATCGATTATTCATATTAATAAATTTAAAGGGTACTCCCTTTTAAAATTTTTTTTGTAAAACGACATCATAAGCTACTAAATGCTCCAAGAGAGCAAATTTCAATAAAATTAGCCACAAATGTGCAGTAGAGCAATTAATTTTACTAGATGTTTGTATACTAACTGATATGTATTAATTTATTCCTTGTATTTATAATATATAACTTGTTATTAATAAATAAAGATATCATACATCTTTTATTTTATGTAATACTATTATTTAATTCATCTTAAATTAAACTTAAATTTTATGTGAAAAATAATAAATAATTTTTTGCAAAACCATTTCAAAAAATAAAAATATATATAAATTCAGAACATAAGTACTATGCATATCTCTAGAGTATATACGTACAATAAATGTCGTGATTATTTTGTACTTTCAATTTAATGTGGAAAATAATCATATTTGTAAAACTATTAATTTTTGTGATTATATTGTGATTATTTTGTGATTATTTTGTACTTTCAATTTAATGTGGAAAATAATCATATTTATAAAACTATTAACTTTTGTGATTATTTTGTACAATAACAAATATATTACTCCCCTCATCCCTAAATGATTAATACATTTTAACTTTCATGGTCAACAAAACACGATTTAAAACGTAAATACTTCCTATATTCCAATTTGTTTGTCCACTTTCTATTTTGGAAGTCAAACTTTGAAAATTTTGACCATGAATTTCTATTAGCCTATAAGAAATAATATAGTCATATGAGATGTTGTTAGGTTCGTTTCAATGTATATTTTTAAAATATCAAACTTTTATAATTTTTGTGCGACTAGAATTCGAGATATTTACATTTTAAGTTGTGTCTCGACGATCGTGAAAGTCAAATTAAGCCAAATAAAATGGGAAGGAGGGATTATTTCTTATTCTACATGCAAAAAAATTATAAAAAGATATTTCATAAATATATAGAGACGAATTTAACAAGATCCCACATGACTATATTATTTATTATCGTTGGATGAGAATTCTTAATAAAACCTTTTAAAATTTTACCACAAAAATTAAAATGTACCAATCACTTAGGGACGGTAGTAATTTTCTATTTACATGGCGAGTTTGGCTTTTGGATGCTAAGGAAATTCCTTAGCGTTGGATACTAAATTGATCTGAGCCTTCCAATTGCTTATTTTACTTATCTAGCAAATCTAACGGTTATGATTAATGAAGGGCAATTTTGACCACAAAATATTAACTAATGATAATTTAATAACTAAAAATTAGGTAACTAAAAATCTAATCCCATATTTTACTCTCGTCCATGTTCATCACGTTAGACTCCTTCTTCCTCATTATTTTCACGTTTAATTATATCTCATATTTTAATCTCTTCAAACATCATCACGTCACTTTCTTCTTCCTCATTATTTTCACGTTTTCTCTCCCTCCATGCAAAGACTAAATTATTCAAACTATTCAAAATATTTTTGGACTATATATTCATCAACTTATTGGTAGGCTTCAAGGAAATTGTTGGCTTGCTTACTTGTCGACTAAATTGAAATTATAACTAATAAACATGAATGGTGATTTTATTTTTTATTAATAGTTTAAAACCATAATATTTTTTGTGTAGGAGATGTTGACGGATCAAGACATTAATAAGATGAGCTTTTCAAATTTGCTTGCTCGTGAGTGGTGTTTTAGTTATTGTAATAAAAAAATTATTCTTGTGATTAGATTATTGTAATCATAACTATATTATTTGTTTACAGTTCAAAATTTGGATGGCATTGAAGAACAACTCATTGGTAGGGTTATTTAAGTTTGGATAATAAACTGTAATCGATAAATTATTATATATATAACGATAGTTTTTTTTAATTCTTGTGTTCTGAACAGATTACAACGATATTGTTAATGAAGAAAGTACTTCGTCCATTTGCATATGTCGAAAAAAGATCCGAAGCATGTACTACGCAACATTTTCCTCCGAGCTTCGTCCCTTTCTAGATGCCTTTGGTCTGTCGTGTTTAATATGTTATAGATGGCTTGTGGTCTACACATATGCCTATATCTTGCTTTTTGATCATTAGGGCCAATAACCGGCTTTTTAATTGTTCTCGCCATTGGAATCCTGAGAAAATCATGGTCACAAACAAACTAACATTAGAACATGGTTTTAAAAGTACATTAATTACACCATGGTTATTACCATACTAACAACATTGTTATTACCACACTACGATAACAACATGGTAATTACCGCACTTAGAGTTACCACGGTTAAAACCATGTTAGATTACAACATGGTTATAACGACACTACGATTACAACATGATTATTACCACAATAAGATAATAACAAGGCCATGACCACATAAAATATATACACGATCGCACAATTTTATATAAAAACACAAAAAACAGAGTGTCAAAACAATAATTATTAGCAGAAACTATCAATTTTTCACAAAAATTCACAAAATTACGACAAAACTCACAACTCACTCCTAAATAAATAAGACTTACGAAATAGATCAGGATGAGGCAGGTCATGAAGAAAATTCATGATATACATTCAAAAAACAAGTTCATATCACAACCTAATATTAGCATAAACTATCAATTCTTCCAAATACACAATTAACCACCCATGAATTTTTGGGTTTTCAGTTTCGATAACAAATTGAAAGCATTACCCATAAAAAAAGTTCACAAAATTCGTATTTTTACTCAAAATTGGAACTACCCACAACCAATTACCAGATTAATCAACCAAGTTTATATCTCATACGGTTTCTTCTCCAACAAGCCACAAAAATCGCGAGTTTCTAAAAGAAAAAATTGTCAAGTCAGTATCTTTTTCACCCGTTTTTAAAAGATTACAATTGAAAAGTTCAAAAATTACCTTAAGTGCTGCGAGTATCCTCTTTGGTGTTCGTTTCTTGGAGGATAAATCGTAAGAGATGACTTTAATCGGTGTTCATTGGAGTTGTTTTTGGAGTTTTATTTGGAGAAGAATGGTATATGAGAAGGAAACCTTTTATTAGGAGTTTTAGAGAAAAAACGTTTATGTATTGGACTTGTGGTTTTGGTTTACGCGCCTTAATCAAATTGGCAATAGTACTGGACTAAATTGCCATTTAGTATTTTAGTGCTAAAAAAAATTTAGCAACGTAAGTCATTCTCATCTATCCTATATTTAATTGGGGAAGGGGGGAATTAGTTTTTTTTTTTAAATCGTTGAAGCCCCACGTTCTCTTCAGTTGCTAACCGTCTAGCATATTACACAAAACTATCTCGAAAGCAATTCATTCCCAATTTGAATTTACTTTGTTCGTACCATTCGACGGTTGAGAGTTAGATATCTTATACAAGATGAACATGTTAGACGGTTCAGAGTTCAAATTCCATTCTCAATTCGCATCGAGAGTAAAAACGCTAAACAAGATCAACATGTTAGACGGTTCAGGAGAAGTACCAGATTATATCTGTCGTATAAGATGTCTTAATTCGTTGTGAAAGACATCGGAGTTCACCGCTTCAGGAGAACTACCAGATCAATTCAACCAAATGGAATGAGTTACAATACTGTCATGGAATGCGTAAAGTTTGCATCTTACTTTCTTTATCTCAACCTACCACAGTAATCTTGCAAGTCTAACTCTAGATACTTCGACAAACCAGTGTCCGATCATTTATTGGCTACTAATTTTTTTATTGAATTGTGAAACAATAATGACCCAAAAGCCATTATTGATGAGATTTTAATCCTTCGTGATTTTGTTTGTCAATTTGGTTTGCACATCCAACCTATTTGATAAAATGCTTGATAGAGGTTTTGAGCAATGAGATCAATGGAATTAGCTATGTTCGGCGAAGAATTTTAAGACATACTTTAATGTATCGGTTTTTAGTGATGCAGTTTATGTGTTCATTGTATGCATTTAGTCTTATAAATTATATAAGTAAGAATTGATAATTTGTTTCCTGGTCAATTGTATTTCAAGGTTGGTAATGATAACAAGGATGTGGCCAATCTTTCACTCCAGACATATCAGGTTTCATTTAGTTGGGTTTAAGATTTTACTTATTCGCCATTTTCCAACAAATAGTCATTATCAATCTTTCAAATATATCTACCACGTTGGTTAGGTTTTTTGACCCGAGCTTCTGGAACTCACCTTTTGCAGGAGTTGATAGTGTTGGCACAGTTTCGGCAGCACTTCTTACTTATGCATCTATTCAAGCTTTAATGCTCGATCTTATATTAAATGCAGGAACGGCGGGTGCATTCAAGGTATAGACTATAGAGTAATGCCTTTCTTGCTTATGCATCTATGTGTATGCATATAGTCAAAGCAGATTGGAGTTTCTTTATATTTAATTTACATCTGTAATTCAGCATCTATATTGGTTTAGGCGAAAGATGCTTCCATAAGAGATGTATTTCTTGCCTCAGGTGTTAACTAAAATCACTACATACTTTGCTCTTTCATATACAATTTATTAGAATAATAGTTAAATACTATCATACACTAGCTATAGAAGAAAGCAAATATTAATAGTGAATATACAGGGAGGCAAATTGAAAAAAAAAAATGTCGGATGAATATGAGAAAAGATTTCAAGCTATGATGGACAAGCTCTTTCACGCGCCTCCTACAACATTCAAAACACTGTAATTTCCTCTTTTTCGCTGTTTACATTGATAAATTGAGTTTTTATTTTATTTTATCTCATTATCAATTTGCTTAACTTACATCCAATCTGGTTGCAATACTTTATTATCCTTTTTATGTTAATTATGGTGTTGTTCTGAGTATATTACTCTCAGTTATGGCGACGATTTAATTTCGATTTATACAAGAATTACTGCTCAATTACACTGTTTGATTTTTAGTAAGACCTAACCATACTAAGACATTATATCACTAATTGGGGCCGTTTATATGAATAGGATGTCTTTGTTTGGCGTTGTAGTTTCCGTTCAACTCTTCCTTTTGTTTCCGTATGCCTCGACACCATTTTTGAATACCATAAAGCTTATTAGAGGTGCACTTAATTAACTATTGTGAAGTACCGCTCTTGGGTCAATTTGGAAAAGCGGTGTACTATCTGACCCCCTTGCTTTGCTTAAGTGGGAGACTAGCGAAGGCATTGATGCATGTAAATGTATAAAGCTCCTTAGTGGTGTCTATATCGGACGTCTTTTGACATGACTATACCATCTCAAACGGTTTTCCATCTGTTTTTTCCGTTACTAGAGTGACCCTACCTTTTATCTCCAGTCACTTAATTTCTAATTTTGTCTTTGTGGGTGGATTGATGCAACCATATGAACATTCTCATACATGTTACTCCAATCTTACGGATATGATGATATTTTACTGGGCAACGTTGTGCTTCTTATAGCATAGGTGATCTTATTGCCATGCTCTATGTTATTGGATGACAAATTTATTGAAGTGAGATATTTATGTTTATGCATCTATTATATAACCTACGGTCATATACTCATATATATATTGGATTAGTGATTCTGGAGATCAATTATCTAGAGGGAAGGAAAGGATGAACCCATGTTTTGACTTGAGAGTTGGGCAGCAGAACTCACAAGGGAATGCAGTCAACAATTTGTAAAAGAAAAAAGATTTAACTCTCTGAAATCAGTACAACCACATCAATACAGGCCATGGGATCGTAGTGATCTATTTAGGAGATTAGCGACGTTCAAGTCCATGACTTGGTTTGCCAAGCCACAAGTTTGCTCACTTTTCTGCTGCTCTTTACGTTCAAGTATTAACCAACCTTATTGATGATGTGAGAATTAGACATAGTTCCATTAACTTAACAACAATTCATGTCTTTGTAGAACATCAAACAACTATTTTGTTCACATAAATCGATAATCTATGCTACCAATATCACTTCACGGCAAATCAACGAAGTAGAAATGGATAATCAATTAAGAAACATAAAAGCAATTTGAGCAGTCTCCCACGCCTCTGTTTTGTTGATTACAGATTTCGGATTTTCGGCGTAATTACTACACGCACATATCAAAGCATGCGTATCTGAGTAGTCATATAGATGTTAGATGATTGCAATAATTTTTAACTGATTATACAAAAAATTAACTATATAAAGAGAACAAATTCGCACAGGTTGGACTGTGCACAAACGGCTAGTTATTGTAACTAATAAACATGCATTAAAGCTCATAATAACCCGAATTCACAAAGAGAGAAACTGAATCCAACGCAAATATATATGATAAAGATGATATTTATTAGATGTCATCATACAATGCGAACACTATTACAAAACGAAGATGAATCAATAATCAAAACCGAACCAAGTCGTTTTATCCCTCTTAGTGGGGGGTCGACTAATACACCTTCATTTTGGTATCGACGCTGTTTTCATCTTCGTCATAATCCTCATCTTCATCAATATAGTCATCTTCATCTTCGTATGAGTCTGAGTCTGAGTCTGAGTCGTACTTATCTTTCACTGCTTCTCCAGTAAACCATGATACAGCACGAGGAATGATTTGGTCTCTGATTGTTGATCTACAAGATCAAACAAGATAATCTACACTTGAGCGAATAACCAATAAAAGAAACCAACCGATAACTTACTCAAGTTTTCTCACTTACGCAATATCATAGTCTAGTTCCATTATACTTTTCAGCTCTTCAGCCTATGAAGTACAAAAGCAAAGATGATCAGATGAAAAAATGCTACATTTCAGTATTCCAGAAAGATAGATATGAGCTTACAGCCGCTTCATCAAGTTCGTCTGCATCCTCCGGAATTTCTGGTGGACTAAAGAAATTGAAAAAACTCTCGCTTTGCTCTGTCTTAGTCATTGGCCTGGTGTTCATCGACTCATTCTTGGGCTTCTTGCTAATGATCTTCTGGGCTAAGCACCGCCCGGGATACCACTCAATCTCAGTCCTTCAAAGAAAACAGTCATTAAAAACTAATTTGAAACATGTAAAACTCAAGTAGATACGGAAAGATAGAAGTCAATATTATACCCTATTGCTCTCTCTAAAATTGGTTCATCCTCATCAACCATGTGATACGTTTTAGTGAGAACAGAATTCTTGAAATAAATGTTGGAATCAAAGACAAACTCGAGCTTGAAACCCTTAGGATTATCTGTTCTCGACCATTTAATATCCTTCAGAAATTTCAACACCTCCTCATCGCTGTCATATATCTGATTCCATCATAGATAACAAACAAAAGTAGCAAATCAATACAAAATAACTATAGTGCAGTGAAGTAAGGTAGGGACTAGAGAAGAGATTAGTTAAACGGACCTCCTCCCCAACCACGTCGTTGTTCTTCAAGGCAACAAACCAAAAGCCAGGAACTCCTCTCTCTGAACAAAACAACGACTCATAAGATTATTAGGATCAGAACCAACACATAAGATAACTTATAAACATATAAGATGATACCTTCTTTACCAGCTTGCTCTGTTTGGGCATCCGATACTTCAACCTCTCCATTGACAATCTCGTATCTCTGAACATGTTTATATCTTAATAAATAATTGAATCCAGAATGCAAAAGATGGACAGAAAAACATATTTCAACTAAAAAAAAACTGACCTTGGCATACAGTGTCTCATACAACTTTTGGTACTTGGCTTCTAGTGCTGCTCTCTCCTCGAAAAACTTTGCTACAATTTCATCATGTTGACTCTGTAAAATAAAGCGCAGTATTAAGAGAAACGAACATACCAATACTTCAAAACCGCTATTCTAAGTATTAAGAGAAATGAACATATCAATACTTCAAAGTCTTCCGCTATTCTAAACATTAGAGATGATCAAACACAAAATCAACTCTATCATGCAGAATAAAATGAATACATACATTCATCTTGGAACGATAAACACGTAGTCGTGTAATAAACCACGTAGTCGTGTAATAAACCGGGAACATTTCAACTAGATATAGAGGATAACCTGTATCTCCCTAAGAGCATCAACACGCTTCCTGATATTCGGAGTCCGGTTCTCTAGCACATCAAACTGAGGCCTACTCAGAAATTGAAACTTATTCTGCACAACATAATTAATCAGTGTAAGTATAATTTTTAATTAATTCAATTGCTTACTCCAAAAAACTCAAGAGTCTTACTTTAAGCTTATATCAACTCTTTATATCATCAAACAATCAAAATTTTAACCATTCTAAGCATATTTCTCTTTAAACAGTTGATTGAAGCCAAAACAATAATGCCCATAAACTTAAAAATTGAAATGCAAACTAAACAAACAAAGAAAATATAAGAAAACTTACTTCCAGAGCATTATAAAAGTGTGCTCTTTCCCCAGCAGCATTCAAAGCTGCAATTTTTCAAATACAAACAATAAAAATAAAAGAAGAAAATAAGTTCCAGCATGCTAACTACCAGCCCCAATTCATTTTAATTAACGCTTTTCGTTTTTTCATGCCAACGTTCAACCTTCAAATAGTAGAGGGTGTTACCTGAGGTAAGATGATACATAGCAAAATTATCTTTGTTGGTTGACATCAAGAAGAAAACAGCTAGAGAAAGATTCAACAATGGGAGAGAGACGAAGTAGAAGGAAAAGATATAGTGAGAGAGATGAGTATTGATGCTCCTTTGTGCGCTCTATTTATAGATGTGGGTGGTGCTACCTTCTAATGATTGGTTTAAATTGAGATGAAATACTATTAAGTTACTCCCGGGTCAATATATAAGATATTGATACTTTCTCTACTGTCAATTTCAACAGGGAGTTTATGAAATTGTGGAGGCTTGGTGTGATCAAACTGCGACATTTCTTGAGCTCTAGCATATCCGGCGGGTGTTTAGTGAAAACTGTGTTGAGTTGAATGACGATTGTTTTCAAATAAATTTGATTTATGATATATTTTTATCTACTGTGATCATTCCATAGTCGTGAACAATGAATGGTGATCAACAATAGTGAAGCTACTAAAATTTCGACGATAATGCGGCGTTGCGACGTATCAACAAAACGAAAAATATTTGTAACACTACGAACTAATCAATAACATTAATACGTATTGCAATATAAACTAATATAGAAATGTCAAATAAAATATTCAGTATTTAAAACTATTATCAAGTTGAATAAAATAACTCAGTTATCATAATGTTTGGTGTGTCAAATAATAAAATTACTACATAATAATAAAATTACAAAAATAATTCTCATCCAACTATAATTGGAAACACATTAAAAATGTTGAACTCAAAGAAGGTATTTTGAATTAAGGAGAAACAAATAAATTGTAAAAAGGAAATCAACACTATGTGAAACAATTTTAAAAGGCAAGTTATAAAAGAAAATTAATATAAAAAGAGAAACAAATAAACCTAAAAAGAAATTGAGCAAAAGAAAAATTAATATAAAAGGAAATGAATCTCTGAAAGATAAACTAATCATTATTTTATTATTAATTATTATGATATCTACGGGGAAAAATTAGAAGTTTTTTCTTGTAGCCCCATGGTCTTTTATAACCATCCGTAACAGACACTTATATAATTTAAAAATAACTATTCTTTTTTTTTGTAATTTAGCGGTGAGGTGAGATTCGAACCCAGTCCTTCTGGTCATCAGCGAGAACCTTTTCCACTAGGCTATTGTAATTAACTTCCCATAATTTATTTTTAACTAAATTAGATTATTTCATTTACTTTATTTCTTATTATTTATTTCTTTTCTAGAATAATTAGAATGAATGTCTCTAATCTACACTATATATAATATGGGAAGGGGGAATTAGATGTTTTTTCTTGAATCCCCACGATCTCTTATAACCAATTAGTAATTGACACTTGTTTCAGTTGTACTTAGAAGCTAACATTTTAACATATAGGTTTTACTAATCTATGGACAATTACTACAATAACCACCAATATCTAATCCCTATAATCACTCAACAAAATCACTATAATAAGCACCAATATCTAATGGTCCATATTTAAAATTAGATTTTCTTAACCCCATTAAATTCTAAGAAAAAACTCCAAAAAATATATAATAACATTACTAAAATTATTATTTGTATTAGAGTCAATCTCACTAAAATGAGCTAATTTGGGTTCAATGGACCTTTTTGTATGTATCCACTTTTATGAGAAGGGCGATTAGAATTTTTTTGTTGAAGCCTTATATTCTCAAATTTTGTTAGTTGTACGACAAAAAGTCATATAAAAACTAATTTGATATGTACTATTTTTATTGAATAATAGAATATTTATTTCTATATTCGAGTAATTCTATTTATTGATTATTACCATGCATAAGGGAGTATAAAATTAGTTCGACATTGAAATCCATTATTTATTGTCTTTTGAATTATCATTTTATTTTTTATGTGGTACTTGTAGTATCAATTCTTTCCAGGAGAGCCTCCTAAACTATTTTTCTTTCCCGTGATGCCCGTTGAGCCTTTTTTATCAACTTTAAAATCGAAATGACTATTTCACCCCTAACAGTACTCAAAAGAATGATGATATATTTAATAAAAATTTATTTAATTAAAAATTTAAAATAAACTCTTACCTCATTCTTCTTCAATACACCGGACCAAACCTCTACCTCTATAGCTACAGTCTACACCTTTCATTAACTCTATCTCCAGTCTCCCCTACCCAGCAGCCCACCCCATCCCACCTCACCTAAGGCATATTGTGGTTTCTATTATAACTTAAATGTATGTTAGTCAGTAAATACATTCGAGCAGTTAACATATGGTGACAATTTTCTTAACCCCACTAAATTAGGTTCTAAAAAAAATTCCAGAAAAACATATAATAACATTACCAAAATTATTATTTGTATTAGACTCAATCTCACTAAAATGAGCTAATTTGGGTTTAATGGACCTTTTTGTATGTATCCACTCTTATGAGAAGGGGGATTAGAACTTTTTTGATGAAATCTTATATTTTGAAATTTTGTTAGTTGTACGACAAAAAATTATATAAAAACTAATTTGGTATGTACTACTTTTATTGAATATTTATTTCTATATTCGAAGAATTCCTTTTACAATGAGAGATTAATATATTGTATTATATTGTATTTTGTATTTATTGATTATTACCACGCATGAGTATTGATTGCGCTTATACAGCTAGTGGAGCATCAAATTAGTTCGACATTATAATCTTATATTTATTGTCTCTTAAATTATCATTTTATTTTTTATGTGGTACTTGTAATATCAATTCTTTCGAGGAGAGCCTCCTAAACTATTTTTCTTTTCCGTGATGCCCCTTGAGCCTTTTTTATCAACTTTAAAATCAAAATGACTATTTCACCCTTAACAGTACTCAAAAGAATGATGATATATTTAATAATATTTTATATAATTAAAAATTCAAAATAAACTCTTACCTCATTCTTCTTCAATACACTCGACCAAACCTCTACCTCAACCGTTACAGCCTACACCTTTCATCAACTCCGTCTCCAGTGTCCTCTACCCCGTAACCCACCCCATCCCACCTCATCTAAGGTATATTACAGTTTTTATTATAGCTTAAATGTATGTTAGTTAGTGAATATAATCGAGCAATTAACATAAGGTGACAATTTTCTTTTTTGGTGGATAAGCACTTGATACTTTAATAAACAAAAATCATCTGATTCAATTGAGTAGCCATAATTCGTTCTTCTATCATTTGGTCTCAAACTTATAATGTTTGTCAATTACCTACTTATTGCCTTTCAACAATCTTAACTGATATTCTAACTGCCTATGGAGTTTCGACGAGCACAGTGACTTTCACAAAGCAAACATAAATGGTTTCAAATAATTCTTAAATCAATCAAAATCCAACAATATATACCTTTACCCCAAAAAAGTATTTAAAAAATGATTTTTAAATAAATTGTCAATTTTACTCCTATCAAATTAAGACTTTGTTTGATAAAAAATTATGTCAAACAAAAAATTCAATCCGCAAACCAAATGAAATATGATACTATCAAAACATCAGTAATAAAAAAGAACAATGAAATAGTGATCGAATGGTAAAAATTATGAAACATGAGTAATCGAATGTGCCACTAACCCAATATTATATATATACAAGCTAAACTAAAAATGAATTAAAATATTTGGAAATATAAAAAATTGAAATAAGATGGTAACAAACTATTAAAATTTTGTGTAGTTTTTTACATCATTTAATATTAATTGAAACATGAATTATCGAATGTATCATTAACCCTATAATATTTTATGTTTATTCAAATTTCTTTTAAGATGGAGTATTAACTTATCTTGATTTTTTAATTTTCACATTGTTTCTTAAACGTTTTTATAATATTTACGAAATACTTCTTAATTTTATAATTTCAAAACTATGATAAAAAAAATAAAATTTTGAACCATGCATAGATGATAGAACAAACTAATATCCAGATCACTGATCAGTATAACGAAAATTGATCCACAAAAAGCAATCATTTGAACAAAATTGAAAATGCACTAAAGCCTCAAGATTGTCAATTGCATCTCGGCTAGAAAAGTTTACAGTATCGAATGAAAGGTTAGAAGCAACAAATCGAATATTTAACTCTCGGTTTGCTCCCTCAGCCTACGGATGGTACTCCTCACTGTCACAGCACTAGCGGTACTGCCAAAAGAAACAATCAGCATCAGTGACTTTCTTTTAAAGATCGAAGATTAGGGAAACTATATATTTACAGAAGAATGTACAAAGAGATCGAACTATAGATGATTATAGAGAAAATATGAACATGAGTGATTGCAAATATACATTCAGATAGAGAACAATAAAATCTATACAATTCTAAGAAGCTCATGGAATACGAGTTCTACATAATATAAGCTCTTCCGGTAGCATAAACGGGTAAAAACAAGGATCCAGAAAGAGTACATGCGCTATCCATAGACACCAAAAGAGCAAAATGAGTAAAACAGGGACAACTTCAACATACAGATGACGAGTGAATTTCAGAGGCTAAAAGAAGAGAAGGAAACAGAATCCTACAATCTATCTACCCGTTGCAAAAGATGATGGGGATAAAACAAAACCTAAAATAAACTATTATTCACTACGCATTAAATATACACTTTCATGCTGATATAAGTAAAAAAATCCGGTGTGGAAGCAAAAAACAGTCCTAACATTGCTAAATACTTCACTCACAAACACAAGCATGCGAAAGTAAGGGATACGATCCCCACAGACAAGCAAGCAAGAGTAATGAAAAACTTACTTCATTGTGTAAGCACCACCGGCCTTGACCTTTCCACAATCCTTGCATCCCCAGATTCCAACAGCCTTCCTCTTGACAGCAAACTGCATTATAATCCACCACACCTTACTACACAACCGATCCCAAAAAGATTGTCCAGTTTGATCATTGACTAAACACTCAATAGACCTTACTTGATGTAAATAACTTCTATACAAATGTAAAAATACTATTCACTCCATTCCAAATTTACAAATTACTAATCTAACTTCGACATATAAGTAACTAATGGCCAAAGGTTGATAGAGAAAGACAAAAATGTAAGGATACACACCTTTCCACAAAACTCACAGAAATACTTGCTATGCTGAGAAACCTCCATCTTCTTGATCTGCTTCCTCAAACTAGCACCATACCTGGTACCTGAATTATTCCAAATATACTTAAAATATTACCAAAAACACAAACTAAATAATTACTTAGCGATCAAAACATGGAAAATTTGAAACAGTGGCATCTTTAAGAAAAATTAGAAGAAAAAAAAACCCCACCCCAAATGCAGCTAGATGCAAATGATATAGTTGGATAATATTGAGTAGATTATAGTCCTTTTCGTCCGAAACAACACTAAGAGATGCTATACTTTTTTATAGCTTTCATAAACTGTGCTACCCTTTCAACAAAAAATGTTATAAAACAATATTTTTTGCAACTTCTTAATTAAAAGTAAATCCAAATACAATAAAATAGATTATGGTCTTTTATCCTTCAGATAAAGTTTCTACTTCTTAATAGTTTAAGATAGCTTCTACTGTTACCAACTAAAGAAGGCTAAAAAAGATGCTATTTTTTGCAAATTTCATATTAAAATAGGGATTAATAAATAATACAGAAGCAATAGAATTTCTTCAATTTATCAAAATGCGCAATAACATGAATTGATACGTACCATATTTGCCAACAATCCCGACCTTCTTGGTCCTCTTGGCCTGAAAAAATCAAAATCAATCAACCAAATTTATTACTAAAAATTAAAAAGTAAAAGCAACAAATAATTATGCATAAACAATGTGATAACTTTGAAACGGAACAGGCTTGAAAAAAATTACTCACCATTTCGACAATTTGGGGGGGGGGGGGGGGGGGGGGGGGTTGTGGTGTCTAACGAATGAAAGGAGGTACCTAGGGTTTATGGAGATTTAATATATAGACCCAGATTTAGGCTAATTTGTTAGGTGGGCTTGGGTATCGGTTTGGGCTTAAATTGCCAATTAGTAATGGGCTAAAGCCTTGACTCATGGACACTTTTTTATCAAGTATAATTGCCTAGTTTTGTTGGGGCACGTTACGTATCAATGTAAGATTTTTGTATTCAAGTCAGATTCGAACAAGTATTTTTGCATCGGTATATCCATAAATCCTTTGTTATGCACTCGTGCATTCGTAAGTTGTTCATCAATGTGCATTGTTCACATCAAATACATTCGTGCCTTCGGGACACTATTACACTATCAGCCTCTACTGCTACAAGCGAATCGAATACCGGGTTATCCAGTAAAATTTTAGTTTTACCTAACATGGTGGCAAACATTTAAAACATTTAAATTGTTAGCATTGAACTTTAATAACAATTCTCTCGAATATTTTTAGTTCGATTAAGTATTCTTGTATCCGTATATCCGTAAATCCTTTTTTATGCACTCGTGCATTCGTAAGTTCATTTATCAATGTGCATTGTTCACATCAATTACATTCGTGCCTTCGGGACACTACTAGCCTCTACTGCTGCAAGCGAATCAAATACCAGGTTATCCAGTAAGGTTTTTGTTTTACCTAACGGGTGATGAACATTTAGAACATTTAGATTCTTAGCATTGAGCTTTAATATACACCGCATATACGTAAGTCTCTCATTTGATAATCAGTTCAACAAAAATAACATATCAACGTCACAATTCTCTCGAATATTTTTAGCTCGATAATCGATCACACCCAAGTGACAAATTAAACCACTACCCAATCAATTGCAATAACAAGCTCAACCAAACAAGACAACATCTGGTTCCACACAACACCACCACCACCATACTTGATGGCAACAATCCGAATTACCAATTAATAGAAGGACATCTGTGCAAAAACACAAACAAAAATGAGTGGGTCACCGAGTAGTTTCGAGTAAATAAAAGGACTTAAATGATGTGGACAACTACACTGCAGATTTGTGAGCAAGCTTATTGCAACATATGGCAAAGACAATAGTGACACTTGTCTTCACTTTTCTTAACCCCCACGTATTTTCCTCTTTTTTCTCCCTACTACTATATACATCACCTACTTCTTGTCCCAAAATTGTAGTCACATTTATCCATTTTCATTACCAAAATTCAGAAAAAACCTGACACTTCCACACTACAAAAAAGGTTCTTGTCCCAAAATTGAAGTCACATTTATCCATTTTCATTAGCAAAATTCAGAAAAAAGTTAACACTTCCACACTAGAAAAAAGGTTTTTTTTTTTTGCTATCATAGAGTACTAGTATTTAGTCATATTTATCCATTTCCAGTTGCAAACAAATTTAACTAAGAAAATGGATTACTTTTCAATCAAGCTACTATATATTACAACATCTTGATGTCCCAAAATAGTAGTCAATTAGTCATATATATATCTATTTTCATTAACAAACACAACCCTTTTATTTAAACCCCTTAATTTAGTATAAATTGTGATTTTCTTGAAGTAGGGTTTTTTTTTGTGATCCAAACTTATCCAAATTCAAAAAGATTGCATTTTTATTGTGAAGGGTATATTTATTTTGTTCCGAATGATGGAGATGAAAAATGATCAAGTGATGTATGTAAAAGAAGAGCCTGAGGTGTTTTTTGATAAGGAGGATGGTGAAATGAGCATTTGTAGTAGCGGTGGATCGGACGGTGGCGGTGTGGTGGAGGTGAAGCCGATCGAGGGGTTGCATGAGGTGGCGCCGCCACCTTTCTTGAAGAAGACGTTTGAAATGGTGGATGATCCCAGTACTGATGGTGTTATATCATGGTGTGATAGTGAGACTAGCTTTGTTGTTTGGGATCCTCATAGATTTTCTACTGATATTCTTCCCAGACATTTTAAGCATAATAATTTCTCCAGCTTTGTACGCCAGCTTAATACTTATGTAAGTCCTTTTAAAACTCATTTATCTATTTAAATTATATGTTATGTTTGAGTTAATCGAATAGCCTAGTGAATAGCCTAGCCTAGAAAAAGCTCTTGCTAGTGATCAGTTTCAGTTTCTAGTGATAAGTACTGATCAGAATGTCGTGTTCGAAACTTACCTGATCGCTAATTTACAAAAAAAAAAAAAAATCATATGTTATGTTTGTATAAACTATGGAAGTAACTATAGTCACTATGAGTATATTGGTTTCTTCCAAATGTTAATGATTTTTATTTTTCGTATGTATGTAAGTGTAACTTAGTTTTAGTTTTGAGTTTTGATAATTTCGTTTTAGAACGAAAATTATCATTTGATTCAGTCTTAGTGGATACTCTTTAAGAAGTAGTATCTATTTTGAAGTGCTAGTAGATAGTGTATGCACTTCACTCTCGGGCCTATCCCGAAACAAGTAAGGATGGTAATTGTATTTCAAATCGAAGCTAGTGTGTCAATTAAGTTTATAAAGTTCGGTAATTTTGAGATAATTGATGAACAATCGGGACAATCTTTTTGAACTGGATGATGTATCTTGTAGTACTTCTATGGTTATTCTCACCTGGGATATATGGATGATTAATCTTTAGCTATTCGGAATTTTGAGAATACAATTCGGAAATCATGTGTGTTCGGACAATTTGGTTGATTTTGTTCTTATATAATGTTTGTGCTCGTGGGATCCTTCAGCGTTTTAGGAAGGTTGATTCAGATAGATGGGAATTTGCAAACGAGGGGTTTCGAAAAGGGAAGAAGCATTTGCTCAAGAATATAAAGAGGCGAAAGCAGTACGCACAAGTGATTACTCCTGAAGGAGCGCGACAACAACGTCATGGCTATGGAGGAGACGAAGAAATGCAGAAGTTGAAGAATGATCAGAACACATTGAAGGATGAACTAATGAAGCTGAAGAAGCAACAGGAGAATGCAGAGGATTATTTGAGTAACGTTAAAAAACGTCTGCAGTATAGTGAGGCGAGGCAGAAATCTATGTTTATGTTCATGATCAAAGCATTTAGTAACCCTTTGTTAATGCACCACATTGTTGAGACGTTAAGGCAGAGGAAAGCCGTCGATTCTGGTGAAATTTCGAAGAGGAGAAGGTTGGGTGCTACCCCTTCAAGCTGTGGCGTTGGAAGAAACTCGGCTGCTGAGGAGTTGTGTAGTGCTGATCCAGAAATGCAAACACTCTTCTCATCTGAGGATTCTGGCAGTCCCAATGAACGTGACGAAAACGCGAAAGCCTCTTCTGGGATGGGAAATTCGGACAATGGCCAGTCTGAGAACTTCATATTGTGGGAGAAGTTGATGGAAGATGAAATGATTTATGAGAGTAGTGCAGAAGAGAGTAAGAATGAATCTGAACTCTTTCTTGAACTGGAAGATCTAATTGCAAAGCAACCAAAAGAGGATTGTATGAGCAGGAAACTTTCTCCACTTCATTAGACAAGTGGTAAGCAGCTGGCATCAGTAGATTCAAAGTGCCTGCAATATTTAAGATTTTGTGTTCCCCTCTTAGCTGCATTTTCATTGATCTTTAACTGGGACTTTCGCATTTCTCTTAACAGGAGAGGTGGATGTAGGTTACAAGGAGTTGCTTTCTCAGAGCAATCAATGATAGAGGGACAGACAGGCGGGTGTAGACTATAGACCGGCAGTAGAGGGGACGGTTAACAGATGGGAGGCGATGAACCATAGACCGGCAGTAGAGGGGACTGTTAATAGATGGGTGGCGATGGACCCTCGAGAGAAAGCAGTTATCATTGAAGGCCTTCTTGAGATGGTGTTTTTCTGTTCTAGGTGTATAGTTCATACTTCTTGTTGGGATGGTGTTTTTCTATTTTAGGTGTAGTTCATACTCAAATGTAGTACTATGCATGAAACAAGTATGATTCGTGTTTATGGTTGCTGATCATATAAATTGCCACACAGATGCCATGAGCCCATGACTTTCTATAGAGATGAATAAAATTGACAACACTGGGAGGACATAAACATTAAAAATTAATAATAGTTGTAAATTTGTGATGTATTTTCTTTTTTATAAATTAGCAATGGATGATGGTTACAGCGTACAGTGGTATTACAAATTAATAAATATGGAATTTTTTAATTAGAAAGTTAGATTGTAATATGAGATAAATTTGTCTCCAACAAGGTTCGAATTCATATTTTTAGTATTCAAAGTGTTTTTGTATTCAAAGGTTGGGTCGAATGTTGAGTTAATCGAATAGTCTAGTGGAAAAGGCTCTGGCCAGTGACTAAAAGGTCCTGGGTTCGATACTTATCACCTCATCGCTAATTTGTAAAAAAAAAAGTTTGGATCGGATGTTATTAGGCTATTGAGCCATCGACAGTAATTTTGTAATGTATTCGAGTCCTTTTAGAGTCTTCATGTCAGATTTTAATATGAAGATAAATATAGTGAAATTTGAAATTAAATTAATAATTACTTTTATGTTTACTTGAAAATAAAATATATTTTGAAATGAATAATATCTTTAAGCTCCATCGTCAGTATCCAATAAGTAAATAATTAATATAATTTTATTTGAAAAAAGAAGATAAAAATAATAAGACTTAAAATGAAGAGAGAAAAAATGATGCAAATAGTGTAAAATGAGTGAAGAGTTTGAAGGCGGCTTCAAACTTTCAATCTTTAAATTATTACATAGAATTTTAAAATTTTGATGTACACTATAGGTTAAGATATATATACTGCAAAAATTTCACTTTATTAACTGTCGTTTTATTCTAGAGATGAGAAGTAATTCAGGTTTTACTATAATTGCTCTTAGATCCTTACTAGTCCAAGTATTTAAAGGGTTAATGCACACTCGAGCATGTTATGTAAAGTCTAAAAGGACTTTTTCGGTCCACATATGTTGCAAAATGTAAGTACTTTTGATATATTGACCGTCAAATATGATTTTTTGAAAAATTTGTTCAAAATTTATTTTTAGTTATTTGTCGATTTTTATAAGAATTTTGGAATTAATATTTATGTTTGGACATATTTGAAATGATATAAAATGAAACAAAATGGCAAACAAAAATCAAATAAAATGAAAGAAATGGCAAATAAAAACAAATAAAATGCAAGAAATAATAGTTACTTTTTAAGAAAAAGTACACTTAAATTGAAAGTAGTTCTGGAGAATTTTGTCCCTTCACTTTTGTCAAAAAAAAGTCAAAATTTAACGGTCAATATGATGTAGCACTCGGTGAGTTGTTAGCTAGTGTACAGTGAAAATATTAAGTGAAATACATTTGCAAACATATGTGATAAAATATGTATGATTGAATGATGAACGTAAGAGACATGTATGATCGGAAAAAGTCAAATGTAATATAATAATATTCAATATCACTGAAGTACTAAGTGAGTTACTTTTGAAATACATGTGACGGAAAATGTCATTTTGAAACATGTATATATGATCGAGTTATAAACGTTACAATACATGTATGATCGAGTGCATACTAAATATTAAATTAGCTTGCAATTTATTTAAAACCTTTTTATAATAACAATAATGAAATGAGTCTTAAATCTAAAACATTTCGGTCATTAGTCTTTTTACTAGATTATGTGATTAACTCAATAAATCCTCTTATTTTTTATTTTTTTTTAAAAAGGGGTTACCCTTTGATTTTATTAATACAAATTATCCATTACAATCATTAACCATCAATACAATTCGTAAACTCGAAAATTCAAGGAAAAAGGCGATTAGTATCAAACTAGTGAGAGATATCATCTCTCTAACCACTTTCCTTGCTAGCAAGAGGGTTCGAACCGAGACCTGCGCTAGAAATGTCAGCATACTTGTCACTGGGACAAGATGTCTTGACAATAAATCCTCTTATTGATTACCTGGGAGAGGGGGGCAATATGTCCCACAATCTTGGAAGTATATATAGTACACTTGCAAGATTGGTATGCATCATTAATTGCTAAGGGAGGGAAGGGCCCTTAATCTTGGAAGTATATAAACTACTCTTGCAAGTTGCTTAAACGAAAATATTGGTATCCATCATAAATATAAAACGAATATTTTACATTTTTTCAATATTAGTTAAAGATCGACGACAGATGATCAACCGCTTTAAGTGAACGAATTAGCCATTGTTGAATTTGGCTATATTTTTTATATTTTTTCAATATAAATATATATACAACGACGTACATACGAATAAATTTATAATAACAACACAATATTTCATAAGCATGATACAATAAATTAAAGTTTTTGTATAGGAAAGTACATCGTCATACATATAAATATTTAATATTCCAATTAAAATAAAATAATTGAGGGACACATCACACACTGTTAGATAATATTTAAATAATATGACACGTACTCAACTAGTATTATGGCAATGTGGAGATGGTGCACATATGTAAAATACTCGTATTAGTAATTGTTGTGTTTTTGGCGGCAAGTCAACTGCCAAAACGTGGCCATTTTGGTTGATTTATATCAACTTGTTACCAAAAATATGATGGTATATATTCGCAACTTGCACTATAAAAATGGCTATAAATAGTTCATCACCAATAAATATATGTATAAAAAATTCTTGAATATTCGCATTCCCAGATTTCGAGATGTTCTTGTTTGGCAGCGTTCAACTGTCAAATTGCATTAATCTCCACTTTCACTTTCTTAAATCTTATATACTCAATAATAGAAGGAGTATAACTCAAATGAAAATATGATAAGTACTCGATAAAAATTGTTAATGTCTGATATTGGTAATGAGATTAATTGTTATAACATCAGATTATTAATAGTAGTCTATAAAATTTTAAAGTCGAAATACAATGTACAAATATTAAAACTAAATAACGTGTCATTCTATTGTTGCTACCAATTATGGTTATGTAGTATACTAGTATCTATGTCATATTCTTTCACCTTGGACAACCTACCTGTATTTATATAAGGGGTAGCTCATAATACATTAAAGATAATTTTAAATACACAGATGATACAATAAATAGCATTTTGTGTGAGCAAAAGATTGAGAGGCTAGGTTAGATGTGTTATGAGTTCTTATATATTCCACTCCCGATTAAAAATTTGTATAATTGTCTGTATCACTTTGATATAACAACCCTTGAGGCAATATCAATGCACTTTATAATAGTCAAATAAATAAATAATAAAAATGTGCTGATTTAGGAAGAAAATTTGAAGTATGGATATTTTACAAAAATAGAGCCTTTGGCGTAGTAGAAGTTCAAGTCCCTACTAATAAATCTTTTATACAATGGATTGTTTCATGAACATGAGGTTGTCCTAGACATAAATATTTTATTGATACTGAACTAAATTACTATTTAAAATGTTATTTTCTTTTAATTACAATAAATTAAAAGACGAGCTCTAATTCCTGATAATCGACTCCTCACAAAAGAGCATCCTTTTTAAAACATTGTTACACAAACAATGGCCTTTCCATATATTCGACTATCCATCCATTTGGGATTCTTCTCACATTCTTTAAACATAAATATATTAGTCGATTTTTAGTGGATCATTAAGCTTAGTTTTGTGTTATTAATTTTTATTTATATTTTAATTAACTTTTATATATGGCTAGATAGCAATTTCATTTACATGTTTAGTTTACTGAGGTGTAATACGTCACAACAAACATTTTACTTATTTTTGTTTAATTGGCAAATTTGACCAATTACTTGGAACATTATGATAAAAAATTTATTAATCAAGTCTAAGGCATATCCATACGAAGGGAGAGTACACACTTCATAAATCAAAAGAATCACCAACTTAAACTCAGTTGGTGTTAAGTGGAGTAGCTCCCTATTTTATTAGATGATGAACTCTTTCCTTTATTTTCAATGTGAGACTTTCACATGTGACAATTTGAGCTCATTTGGAGCAATCTTACAATTATATATTTAAATCAAAATTATATCACGATGATTATTGTTCGAAAGAGGATCGATCGATTCTTTTATTGACAAAGAATTATATTGAAAAGATAACTTGTATTTTATTTCACATGCATCAAGCAATAATACGAGTGTCGGAAATAAGTTGACCCAACGGGTGTTGGTGTATCCGACTCCTCAAGTTAACTACATGACTCACCTCGTTTATTATTCAACTCGTTGATACAAAATACATGAAACTCCTATTTTTTAACAAAAATGAAAAATACATGAGTATTTTTGAAACATTGATAAATTATATAAGCCATATTTATTTTGTAATATTAATAATAAAACTTACAAACCTGACTTATACATAATCATTTTTAACACAAAATTTATAGTTTTCTAATCTATCTAATAACTTTTTAAAATGATCTATCGAGTCAAATACTCAAATTAAGTGTTGGAGGGGATAACAAAATACTGACCTCGCAGCCAGCCGTAAAGTGGACATAACCTAAACATTAAATAAGATTGCCATCAATAAAGACCAGAATGGAGATAATTGAAAAGCAATCGTGCAATATCTTTATATATATATATCTCTCTCTCTTTACAACCAGATGTCACTCGTCTCTTTCTCTTTTGAAGATGTGGCCATGCACTTTTCACATATAAATGCAAATATTTGATACTTATGCATAACACAACTAATCTAATTAATTTATTTAATCATGTGAACAAGGAAATGATTATTAATTTTTATCAATCTATATATGTACTAAATTATTTCAATGTAAAAATTATATATATCACCAAAATATACTATGTTAAAATGATACATATTGAAAAAGTACAACAAAAAGTATATCAAAATTATTTTATTCACGCACTTATTAATTTAGTATATGTTTCAAAATTATTAAGCATATTGGTATATATTAGTATTACTTGCAAAAATAAGCTCACATAAGTGAGATTACTAAATTTTTTCTAAGAATTATATGTGTTATCCAAATTGTAACAAAAAAATAATATAATATAAATAATTTACATTTTTTGTCATCAATGACAAAAATTTAATGGACTCTAATTTCATAGCTTAATCATTCATTACCAATTCACCATATATTTTGCAGATCCTTGAACATACTCGACAATTATGTAATTAACCATCAAGAAAAAGAGTTCATCCAAATACTTCAACTTGTTTTGCCTAATGTCTTACCTTCCGGTCTATATATTTAGTAAGCGTGTTAATATTACATTTTGGTTCATGTAAATGAGACCGATGAACACAAATGGTTCAGATAAGTGTGTAGCTGATGAGCAAATAATAATAACGATTCTCTAATATTGCTAACAATTAAAACTTATTTTGGAATCTTTTTTATAATGTCCATAAAAAATAGTTGAGTTAAATAAAAATTTAGCATAATAAATTGCACCAAAATATAACACGCAATTTAAAGTGTAGAGGTAAAATAGTCATGGTCGTGCTCGTGCACTCGTAACCCAAAGTACGTGTAGACAGTAGCAAATTTGGCAGAATTGGATAGGAAAAAGACCAGAAATTGTATCAACGACTTGGTAACAGGTTTGACTTTTCACTTTTATTTTCTTTCTTTCTTAAATCACTAAAAAATAATTTTATGTAAATACATGTTTAAATGATGAAATTTAGAATGCACGGGCAAATGTGATTGTATATAATGTAATGTTGTTTATATTTTACTAAAATTGTGAGCAACATAGAAGTTGAATAATGAAAATTATAATACTATAAAAGTTGGAGATTCATCGTATCCAACTGGCTCTTCAACTCTAAACACATTACGAAAATTGAACTCATCAACTCAATATTCCTACTTGAATGACTAAGATCAATATGATGCTCGCAAAATTTATTGTATGTTAATAGCATGCTATGGTATCCAACTATGGACTATGATATCTAGTATTCATAAAACTTTAATGTTAAAGTACAAAATAAAGATTTAAAGTTAATACATTTTCCCCCTAAAAATTCCTTCTATAATCATATGATATGATTGAACAACATATAATGACTGCTCGTAAGATTGTCATCGTTGGTGGAATAGTTGAGCTTCGTTATAACTTATAAGTTTATATTATTGGACTTATCATTATTTCTTTTGTCGAACATGTCAATCGAAGTTGTTCAATGTACGCTATATTTCGTTAATATATATACTGTTGCGTCGACTCCAAATCTCCCAACACAAACTATCCAATCAATAGCGGCTAAAATAGATAACTTTTATGTCCACGATCAAATACTTATTATTTCTTGAATTGTAATTGTTATCTCACTAAGTTCACCAATTGATCCACGATCAATGTTCGTAACCCACAATCTACTCCGACTAGTGGTACTAATGCTTCACGACTTATTACGTGAAACTTACTTCAACCAAAACAGAGTAATTGTAGAAATAGTACAATTCCTATCGTACTCATTTCCACATCATTACACAATAAAATAAAAAAAAGAAAAATGTTAGCCGACTGAATTTGACCATTTATCTACAGTAACATAGTCACCATGCCTCCCCCCCCTCCATCTAGCTTCAATCGACACGCTTCTTCTATACAGTTTCCTAAAGGACCATATAAATTTGTAGTATATAGTAACTCATTTTTCTCAAGTTTCAACTCAAAAAAGTCTTTGTTCCAATCTTTGAATATATCAAATTTTGTGGCTCGTCCTTTATTTGAATGCTCAAACCTTTGAACAAAATTAAAGTCTAGGCACTTTTGCAGTAGTTGGTTTTCTACATAATTTCAAGATCTTTTTTGAGATATAAGTGAAGTGGATTTTGACTTTTTTGTTCAACTAAAATCTTGGTTTTCAAAGTCCACGTGTTTACCATTTGACTCAAATTTCAGGGTCCATTTTCACATTTTAGGATTCTTGATATATTTGTTGGAGTTGTATAAGAAGAGGGGGGTGTAAACAAGGTTGTTATCAATTTATCTTCATTAACACATTCTTTTAATAATTTCAAGAAAGGAGCAAAACTTGAGGTGAGGAATTTATATACTCATGATTGTTTTGCATGTTTTGTTTATTATATTGTGCAATATTGACATAGATTTTAGTTGGGTATTCTGCAAAATAATGTTTTTTTAATAATTCGGCCCATGTCATTGCAATGACTCGAACCCAGCCTCTTATCTAGATAGCGAGTAATATAATACAGCACTAGGCTAGTGGCCTGGGGAGATTATTGTTAGCTTGTAATGATGCATGAAGTTTGCTTTTAGTGGTAGATTTTATATCTAGTTTTGATTTTTAGTTGTCTGTCATGATTTGCTTCTTACATTATATGTAAGAGATTTAGTATATAATTTGAGGCGTTGACCATGCAGATTAAGGGCATAATTGAAGGAGATGACTGTGAGAACAAATAGCTTTAAGAGAGTAGATAGTTTTAAGGAGACAGAATCAAGAAATGTTTGCAAGCCAAGTGGTAATGAAAAGAACAGGAAGAATATGATCAAGTTAATGAACAATGAGCCTGCGAAGCTAATCCTTC
Source organism: Echium plantagineum (assembly GCA_003412495.2). Classification (NCBI taxonomy): domain Eukaryota; kingdom Viridiplantae; phylum Streptophyta; class Magnoliopsida; order Boraginales; family Boraginaceae; genus Echium; species Echium plantagineum. Next base: position 13,805,248 of record CM016567.1, on the reverse strand, counting down.
AATCGTCGCTTTCGTTCAAAGATCTAGTGATGGACACAAGAAAGCCAGAGCAAAATTTTAGGACTCCAACTGCTCGTCTTCCTGAACCTGCTATCATGTTTTCGCCAAGGCCTGTCGTTGAGCTTGATGCTGCAGCAGTTCAGGTGCAGAAGTTTTACAAAAGTTACCGGACTCGAAGGAACCTTGCAGATTGTGCAGTTGTGGCTGAGGAACTTTGGTATGTCCTTATAGGTGAATGGCGTTTCTAAGTCTGTTGTGACTCTTTGTGGTTAGCTAATTGTGTTCGGTTGGGTTTTCAGGTGGAAGGCATTAGACTTTGCAGCTTTAAAGCAGAGTTCAGTTTCTTTCTTTAATGTTGAGAAACCAGAAACTGCTGTTTCGCGGTGGGCAAGGGCAAGAACTCGGGCTGCTAAGGTTAGATGAGTGATCTTTGAGGCAATTGATGAATTTAGTGAAGTATGCTTCTAATACCATAGCTGTCAAATAGTACTTAATAAGTTTGTCAATTTCGTAGGTAGGGAAAGGATTGTCAAAGGACGAGAAGGCTCAGAAACTCGCTCTGCAGCATTGGCTTGAAGCTGTAAGTTGCCACATTTTTTCGACTATGGATTAAACAATATTCAACTTGTTGTTTCAAGTAGGATAATTATCTCTAGTTTCATCGACTGCACGGGTTAACAATATTGAACTTGTTGTTTCAGTTTAAGGATGACATCTTATCGTTTTTCTTCATATCCCTGTCAATGTCATCGACTGGCAAAATTGATTTTTTGCTGATAATTGCCCGTATTTTAACAGATTGACCCACGCCATCGCTATGGGCATAACCTACACTTCTATTATGACACCTGGTTCCAAAGTCAAAGTGCCCAACCTTTTTTCTACTGGTGAGTATTTCATGTGACTTTTTCCAGTTTATTGAATGAGAAGAATAAACGAATTGCTTAATTATAAGGACATGATAATTGGGACAACTCGACAGAAAGTGCCTTTTCATGCATCGGCACTTTCTTAAGGGTGTTTTCGATACCATATTAGCTTGATGTGACTTGGCTGACATTTGTAATGTGTGATGTGAAGGTTGGATGTTGGAGATGGGAGAGAACTCAGCCTGAATAAATGTTCAAGGGTTAATTTGAATCGTCAATGCATAACGTATCTAGGACCTGTAAGTCCAATGTCAATAGTGCAATATTTATTCATCTTACCTCATGAGTGAACATCTTACCTTTTCATGTTAGGCACGTGACTCGATACTTACAGTTTTGTTTGTTCATATCCCAGAAAGAAAGAAAATCATATGAAGTTGTTGTTGAAGATGGGAAGCTTCTGTATAAACATAGTGGCGACTTTGTTGACTCAGTTGAAGGCTCAAAGTCGATATTCGTTCTTAGCACATCAAGGATCTTGTATGTAGGACAGAAAAAGAAAGGTGTATTTCAGCACTCAAGTTTTTTGGCTGGTGCTGCTATCACTGCAGCGGGAAGATTGGTTGCTCATGGTGGTATGCTTGAGGTATAGTAAAACTTCCGCTAAACGCTTTTACTTTGTCAACATTGCTAGCTATTAATACTAATCTCAATGCACCTTGTTTTCCATCCATCTGCAGGCTATTTGGCCTTATAGTGGTCATTATCACCCAACGGAAGAAAATTTCCAGGAGTTCATTAGCTTCCTTGAGGAGCATGGCGTAGATCTTTCTAACGTGAAGGTAGAATTTTAATATGAAGTACACTATGTACATAATGAACTAATATGAGTTACTTAATCAACAATGTCCTGTATTTAAGTTATGTACCTAATGTAGTACCTTTTTTTGCCCAACAGAAATGTGCAATTGATGAGGACTGGCCGCTGCATAAGGTGCCTAGTGAGGAGTCGTGCAACAATGGTACCGTTGATCTTTGTGTCCTTAAAAAGTTGGAAGCTCGAAACTCATTTAAACGAAAGGAAGACACGACTACCACTAGCGATCAGAGTGATAAACAAGCTGATGAAATGGGGATATATGGTCCAGAATTTAAGTTGGCTAAGCGCCTGTCTGCCAAATGGTCAACCGGAACAGGACCTAGGATTGGCTGTGTTAGAGAGTATCCTTCAGAATTGCAGTTCCGAGCACTTGAACAAGTCAATTTATCTCCTCGAGTACCTAATGGAGCGACCAGTTCATATGGTCCGATCCCATCACCAAGACCGAGCCCAAGAATCCATCTTTCTCCAAGGATTTCTTACATGGGACTACCGAGCCCCAGGACCCCCATTGCAACGGCTAATTAAGCCTAATAAAGGGCAAGTTCCACCAAGCTTGGAAAACTATTTCACTTAATTCATATCTGACATTCGACATTTTAAGTGTCGGATATGAGAAAGCTGACTCGAATCTTTTATTCTTTCGTTCGTTCGTTTGGTTGCACTATCTCAGGCATGACTATTGCTTGTGATCTTTGCAGTATCCAGTTTTTTTTCTCCTTGATATGTTGGAGTTCGATATTGCAGACCTTTTGATTATTCTTTTCATTATTATTGTTGTAACTGTAGCCAGAAAACATTTGGTTGAGTTTCTTTTATATATTTAAGTAATCAGAATGTACAATATTATGTACGAATTAATAATCAACTATTACTTCCAATGATTTATCACTTGTGTTTTTTCTCTTGTTTGTTGGATACAAAGGCTCGACAATATTCACTCTCTTGTCCAAACTCCAAACCAACTAGTTGAACCGAATTGTTTAAAGGTTTATTTCTACTTGACGACGTTCGAGCGAACGAGTAGGAATAAATGAAGTTCGAGGTCTGACTCGAAGTTTAAGGGAACAAGTTTAATTGTTATGATCGATAATCATTACACAACAGTTCCTTAAAGCATATCTTACTTATGATCATATATATATATATATATATATATATTGTTTTAAAAATCTGCAACTTCTTACATTATGGTAAAATAATTACTTTCGTTTATAGATTACGAGTCTTTACTTCAAAGGAATCATGTCCTGCTTAATGTGCCAAATCATGACACGTGAATAAGAGCATAATAAGTGTGCTTGTTTTAAAAAAACTACTCCTATTAACTATGTTAGCTTATCATATAATCTGTGGCCTTGGCTTAGTGATTATCGACCTAACCTCCACAATTGAAGGTCCTGGGTTCGTGTCCTGACAAGGCATTCTAATAAAAACTTAAAAACAGATGTCTCTGCCCCCAATATAATATCATTTGGACAAAAATACAAATAATTAGAAAAAATACAAATAACCTTAAGACAATCCAATAAATATATCTATTATTAAATTATTCTATTATTCAAAGCACTAAATTCTTATTTCATTTACTTAATTTACTTTTATAATGTAACTTTTTTAAAAAAAAATAATAGGGGTAATAGCCTCAGATATCACCAATGTTAGACACAAAAAACAGTTAGATCACTAACATTTCAGTGAAATGATTGGGTGCATCAATACTTCCATGCATCAGGTTCATCAAGGGGGTTTGGGCATAATATCTTATAAATTAAGGGTCACGATGCAATTATCTATATAATTAAGGATCACGCTACAATTATCTATATATTTGTGGATAAATTTACAAATCACATATATATTACTACTTTTATTTTGGATTGATAAATATGTGGTACTGTACCATTGTTATAGTATAATTTTGGTACAAATTATGTTGATATTGTTTTTTGTACCAATGATAAAGTTTCAAGTGGGTACAATACCCACGTGAAACCTTCAAATGGATACATTGATGACCCTGATGCATGGAATTATTGATGCACTGAAACCGGACTCACATTTCAGACCGACCAAATGTGATCACTCAATTTGGTCACTTTGCCAATTTTCAGTGAAAAAATCAAATCCGTTAGTTTTAACATGGATGTTTTTGTCTTTCCACATTTTTTTCGCCTAAGACCCCAAATATTAGCTATAAATTATAATTAATATAGTATTTAATTTTCCACCAATGTTAAAAACCCGAGAGAGGAGTGTGAGGGGCAGGGAACGGAAAGGGAGACTACAACAAAACCACTACACAATCTCCACCAAATACTCCTCGGTGGAAGGATGAGGATCAAACAAATCCAGAAGTGCTTTTAAAATTACTGGGCAATCCTATTGAAACATCCTATATCCATTCGATGTCATAATGTTAGATCGACTGTTTATTCAAGCTTACGAATGGCGTGAAGCAACGTGGCGAGTATAACAAAGAAAATTAGTTAAAAACATCAGACTAAAGTCCACGAGAAAATATCAGTACATGCACAAATAGTTAGTATAGACATCCATGTAGCTAAAGAAGTGGCACATTGTACAATTGATCTCGAACAATTTGAAACCCAAGAAACTTAGGTGGATAATTGTTACATAGTATATATTGACCCCATGGAAATCCTACTCAAAATAGTGACCAAATGTTTTCTGAAGTGGAGTCCATCCAGTTAACAGAATGATCAAGCAATTAAGATAGCCTCTTGGCTCTATACTACCACGAAGAGGCAAATGGTAGAATTTCAATAACCAAGTCTCGGAATATCATCTTGCTTCAAAAATCTGTAAGAGAATATAAGCGTAAACGACTTCGGCAAAGAAGGGAATAATTGATGAAACACATCTTGCATAACCCATTGTTAGTGACAAGTTAGCTACTTATCCCCAAATGAGCACGAACATAATACCCTCTCCTATTTCCTATCTCTATGGGGTAAAAAGGGTATGGAAAAAGCACGCCTAGCTGCTGACTCTATAGTCACAGGAAAAACCGAACTCATTCGATATAGACACCTGGTCCTAAAGTGCCTAGCCTATCCGTTTTTCTCATGAAGAACGAATTATTGATAAGAGACATAAGGAAAATGTGAACAAACTGAATCCTACTATCATGAATTGAACAATTAGCATCTTAAAGACATTTGGGAACATATGTGATAATGTCATTAACCAGAGGGTCCACAATATTCATAAAATCATTTTTTTTTCTTCCCTTTCTGATTAAATGAGGAAGTCTGTCATATTTCAGAAGGTGCTGCAATTGACGAAGAAGAAGCACTAGCATTTGGAACTTACCACTTTCCACATGTTTAAGAATCACCTTCTTTCTCTTGTGGAACAGTTCCTTTTAAGAAGTCTTGAATTGTCTTCCAATAGCGATCACCACCAGATAACCATGTATCCATGTGCATGCCCGATGGGAATTCCGTAAATAAGCAATTTTTATTTCTAGCTGCTGCTTTAGCATACAACATCTCCATATGAGATGGAGGAACCATTTCATCTTGTAATCCAGATAGGAAGAGAATTGGTTGTTTTATCTGTAGGTGAAAAAATAAAGCATAAACGGCAGGAAACATCTACAGAAGAGAGCACGAGATATGGCAAAAGGTATATCGTTTTTCCACTATTAGAATATGTGGAGGTATTCTATCGTTCTATGCTAGTCCTGTGAACATTATTCTGCAGAGAAAATATTATTCTTGTGAACAACAAGTGGCTTTAATCACTAGAATCTGATAAAGAGGCCATAGGTTGGGTGGACAAATGGAGCACTTAGCTCACATACTCTCCCTGGAGGTTCGCTACATCAATTGCATTTCATGAGAAGAGACACAATCCACCCTTCTTTACTATTTAGTAAGATTGAGAAACAAATACTGAAAGAACAGCAAAATATAGCTTGTCATGAACAAGTTCCATTTACCTCGCCAATAACATCAATTGTGTTCCATGGAGATCGAACGAACCGATTAAGAGGCTTGGGACCCTTGGAACCACTTTTTCCAATAAACCACTTCAGGAAAGGAAGTAGGACTCCTGCCATGTCTAAAATAGAGGTAAAAGTGTTCTCCAAAATCAGACCAGCAACCTGGAGCACATCTCAAAAGAATGAAGATGCATTCAGCTCAATTTCAGAAAGCTTCACAGGGTATACATGAGGTCCAAAGAACTTCTATACAGTATTAGAGAAGTACACTAACATTAGCATTTATAGTAATACCTTGTCAGAATTATGTTTTGTAAGATCAGCTCCAACAGCACCACCCAGTGACCTTCCAAAGACTACTATTCTTTTCGTGTCAATATCTTTCCTCTGAACTAGATGATCTAGTGCAGCCTAGTTATAGAAAGGGTGTTCAACCTCAATGCCATCGGTCGATCAAAAATTGTATTGAGAGACTTCGTAGAGAAAAATATTTACCTGGGCATCCTTTGCAATTCCATGTTGAGAAGGATATCCATCGCTGGCTCCATAACTGTTTCATATTGAAAGCCAATTATGTTCGCTAGGAGGAATAGTTCGCACAAAGTACAGGGAAAGAAAATAATACGCATAAGTACACACCCTCGGTATGAAAGCATAAAAACGTTGCACTGCAGTTGTTGCAACATTATCCTGACCATTTCAAGACGGTGAGCAATATCTGTAGGCAACTAGTTAAGGACACAGAAAGAAAGTATTATTATTAATGCTCGCCAAAGTAACCACAAATTTGAGGCCTGTATGTGAGACAAAAGGATACTTCCTGCATTTTCTTGGAAGAAGATAATTGTTGGGCCTGAAACATCATTCTGAAAACATTAAATTGGTCACTTCATGACACTACCTTATCCATATCAGGATATGTACATGTACGAGAGACAAAATCAGCTTAACCAATTAGCCCATATGGTAACATCACGACTATAATCATATTCAAAATTTCAACGCAGAAAGAATTTTTTTTTGCCTAGCTGACATGTACTTGGAGAGGTCAGTAAAGAGACTCACTATACTACATCAACATGCCCCAATGCCTTTGAAGAGGCTCCAACTCAAGCACGTTAAGGGGGGTTGGCTTACCCCTGTGATAACAGGAGGCTGTGAATTGATTTGAGAGTGAGGTACAAAAACTATTTACTACTTCACGATAGATATTGTATAATAATAGACAATATACAGTAGTAAATCTATTGCTTGATCAAGGTTCAGTATTGCCAGAAAGTCACAGTTACAAGTGCAAGCATATCAATTTATCACAACACTATCATCAAAGCAACCACTACAAATCATTACTTAAGTACCAAATACCAAGTCAAATGTAACCTAATTAAGTCATGCAAAGATCATTATCCTCGTATCAATATAGTTAAGCTCGAGTATTTATCATAAAACCCAGCCTAAAGCTCAATCTAACAAATTACACAATATACATATGTACACAGAATACATACAAGAAATTGGAGAAATATAGCCATGTGTTACTGAGGGTTTAAGAATAGTCCCGATCATCCATTGCAACTTGTGCAGGTCTATGTTACACTCCGATACTATTATACACATGTTTTTTTTTAAAATTAATTAATAAGAATAAACAACATTCGTCATAATCCTACCATAACGCAACATTAACCATCACATGAAGTGTAATAGACGACCAATTCAAACTTACATCATATACTCGCATGTCCCAATGCCTCCGAATATAATCCCACCTAAGTGGGATACATAGGGTCGGATAGCATGCAATTAGGTTTATACTATACCGTTGAAATCACAACGCGTGTTTTATTTTGTATTAATTCATGAATTAAACAATAATTATGTCATAATCTAACCACAGCATAACAAAGATTGTCACAGTGTATATTGTATGATCTAATGTCCTACGTTGACAATCGGGGATAAATTTGACCAAGAACAAAAGTGTGCAAACACTTTCTACTACTTCACAATAACACTTTCTACTACTTCACAATAATTAATAATCCAAGCTAAATGTCAGAATCTAAACGCAGTATAAACATAATATCACATAAAGTGTAACATACGATTCAACACAGTTTGAGTGTGACATTAAGTGTAACAGACGATCCAGAGACGGTTTAAGGGAGGAAGTGGACCTCGGCAATCGGGGAGGAATTTGATGAACCAGGCATGGAGGCGGACGCCGTCGGAAGATCGGAGCCAGACATCTTCGTAGAGGAGGCGGAGGCGGGCAGGAGTGATGGGGTAGGCTTTGGTGAGGCCGGGAAGGACGGGCACGTAGACCAGCTTCTCCTGAAACGCCACCAGTATCGCCATCCCCGCCACCACTACTCCGCCGACTCCGTACAACACCAAGCTCATGTACGAAACCATCTTCGACTCTGATTTTTTGTGCAATTTGCTTTGTATGTGGTGCTAGTTGAAAATTGAGTGCAATTTCCAGATTCACTTGGTACTTTCGAAAAAGAAAGGCTAATTTTATAAGAAATGATAAAACCCAAATTAGATGTTAAATCACAATTGTAGCATGAGTCAAATATCGTTAAATGATATTAAATCATAATTGTAGTGATGCAAAGCAAACCAATGGAATTCGAGTCGAATATCAATTTTATTAACACGATTAAAATTCTTATTTATACACTATTATACCATTATTTGACTTTGATTTTATATTCGTTGGTCATTCGAATAGCAAAATCATTCGAGTTCGATTTGTAATCGATAACATTCGAACTCGAATATTTGGAGAACTATTTGATTCGTATTATCTAGTCGTTAGACGGTTAATGCCTATAAAAGAATAAGTATTAACTAATTACGTCCAACCGAAGGTTGGGACCATTAGCATGATGTAGCACTCCATGTGTTGTGCATTTAAATGTACTTCAACAGCTTATATCGGATTTTAATTGGATGATTTGCTAGAATTTTTCGTCTCAAATTCTCAATCAAGAAATAAATTAGAAATGATTTACCTTTCATCTCATTATAACTACACATATGATATATCTACTATATCTAAATTTTCATATACAATTTTGATGTTATTTTTTTAATGAATCAAAATTTGTTTAAAAAAAATAGTTTGAGTTAGACAATATTTATGAAATAAAGAATAATATACAACACAAATAAAGATACTGTAATTAGCTTTAAGTGATATATTTGAAGAATCAAAATTCAAAATAAAGATAAATTAGGTAATATGTGGCATATTTACGAATTTGACGAGATCGAACTCAAAATTAAGTAAATACTAAATACTAGTATTATAAACCAAAATTCGAAAAGTATAACTACAATGTTTAATTTAAAAAGACCGATTATATGTACAACGTCTAAATATATAGTTATTGGACTTGCGAATCGAAACTATAAGTTTGTTGATTCGAAATGGGCGTGAATTTTTCAACCGACGGCAACATCATATGTGGGGGCTTTTGTAAAAATAATACCAAAATATATTTAATATCATTAGTTAACGCATGTCATGTACACGAGAACACTAAGCATAGCATTTACTGCTCGAAGCTCCGCCCCACTAGTTACATGCCCTACTATTGAATAATCGTTGAAAATTTATCTTGAAGGATTTGAATAGTCAACTGGAATGTAAAAATGAAGACAATTGGAGTAGTTTCATCTTCATGCAAAATTTACAATCTCAATCCACAAATCACCAATCAATTTCTCAAACAATCTTATTCATCTTCTGCATTTTCATTTGTCAATTTGAAAAATAACCTCAATTTTTCAAAATCAATACTCCAATCACAAATCTCCGCCGCAATGAGCTCCGTATCCACGGCGGAGGAAGCTAGGGTTCCGCCTGCTATTCCTTTACCCACTCCTCCTATTACCAAGGCAAATAAAATCAGCTCAATTTATGTTTTTTTGCGTTGACCTTTTTGGTTAATTTTGACTTTTGGTATTTGAGCTCTTTCGATTAGTTTTGTATTGTAGGAAATTTTGTATAAAACACATTAACTTAATAATGTATATGAAATTATTATTTTATCAATGTGTTATTGAATTCTATAATAAAACTCCAACTCATTAATGTGATAATGTTGATGACAAGTCTTATCCAGAGTTATTCGCGAATTGTAAATAAAAAGAGTGCCTTTCGAAACTACCGAAAATTATTATTTAGAGTTGATATTGTGAATTTTGGTGAAGATTGAAGAATGAATCATTATAGATACTTGATGGATTTAGTTAGGCCGACTTTTTTATGGTGTAACATGTTTATATTGCAGTTTAAGATTGCTCTTTGTCAATTATCAGTGACAAGTGATAAAGAGAGGAATATTGCTCATGCGCGAAATGCAATTCAGGAAGCTGCTGGGAAGGGTGCCAAGCTTGTTCTTCTTCCGGTAAGTTATTAGTGGAACATTGCTCGTGCTCAAAGTGAAATTCAGGAAGCTACTAATTTCAAGTACATTATTGTTTCCTTCGTTCCCCCTTTTATATGCTTGTGCCACTAGAAGTAAGTTGTAGCTACTATTGTTTGTTTAGTATGCTTCAGTTAATTGGAAGGATCAATTGATATATCTGTCATGGAATTTGATGGTCTGTCTTGATTCTTTCATCTCTCGTGCGTCTCTTATAATTTTGAATGATCAAGTAACTTCATGAGTGGTTCTAGGAAATATGGAACAGTCCATATTCAAATGACAGTTTTCCAGTATATGCGGAAGATATTGATGCGGGTGGTGAAACGTCTCCTTCAACTGCTATGTTATCTGAAGTCGCCAAGAGTCTACAAATCACTATAGTTGGTGGCTCTATTCCAGAACGTAGTGGTAATAAGTTGTACAATGCTTGTTGTGTATTTGATACAGATGGAAAGCTGAAGGCCAAGCATAGGAAGGTAAGGTAGCTTCTGTGATGCTTACTTTAAGTCTTTACTTACTTATATGGATCTACAAATTTTTATAATGTCTAAGTTAACTGCAACTTCTGCAGATACATCTGTTTGACATTGATATTCCAGGCCAGATGACCTTTAAAGAATCAATGACCCTCACAGCAGGGGAGACTCCAACTATCGTCGACACAGGTATGCTGTGACAATATGTTGTCTTACAGCAACTTACTCGTAAGTCGTAACATTGTTGGAGATAACTGGTACAGCTTTGCTTATCCGATTTCCTGAATTTAACACACATCATTTCTTTATGTACCCATTTCTAATAAGCTCCACATAATATAATAAAAAATCTTTCTATGAAGATGTTGGGCGCATTGGCATAGGCATATGCTATGACATTCGGTTTCAAGAACTTGCAGCAATTTATGCAGCAAGAGGTGAGTGCACAATAGGGATTCTTATTGTGTTGCTTCTGATGTTATGGCTACTAGCAGATTAAATAGAATCTATTGATCTCTTTCTCAGGCATGCCTATGAGTTGCATCATGTTGTTGACCCCATCCCTTAAGTAGAGTTCAATCTTTTGAATGCAGTAGACACACATGATTTATTGCGTAAAACGAGTGGCGTCTTACGTAGCATATGCATAATACTGAAGCTATCTGAACTCTCTTTGGTTGTCATCTGAACCTACTGTACTCTTAGACTGGACGCTGGAGTACCCCCATGGCCCCATATACTCTATGGGTCCAGCATTGCACTTGGTTAATTCCATTTCTTTTTACTATTTTTTGATAGATTTCATTTGAGATTATCTGAAGCAGATTCAACAATGACTTAAGAAAGCTTACCCTTCTGTCTTTCATAACTCAAATTGGCTGGCACTATTAGATTGAAGTGGGAGCAATTTCCATTATGGAGGCATTACTCTAGTTTCAGTGCAATTAATATATATTTTGTTTCACAATTCTTCATTACGTGCTCGATTCTATTCTGATAATATTCGTTTTCCATAAATAGGTGCTCACTTGCTTTGTTATCCTGGGGCTTTTAACATGACAACTGGTCCATTACATTGGGAGTTATTGCAAAGGGCTAGGTAATTCAATTCTGTTCAACACTGATTACTGCAATATGGCTGTAAATATAATTAAATAGAAGTGGCATTTCTTGTTATCTGGGTGCTTATTTGGAACTTTCCTTATGTATGGACCTGAGCAATCAATGGGTTTTTTGGTTAGTCTCTGGCGACATTTGTGTAAACAATGTAATATATTTTTGAAAGAGAGAGTGCATGATCTTTTCATTGTCGTGATATCTGTGTTACTCGTAGTTATTATTATTGTTTTGATCAAAACAAGTTGGTGATAGCGAATATATCTAGAACAAGTTGGTTGTCACATTATATGACACTCGAGAGAAGGTGTTTGGCAAAATATATGCTAACATCCACCTTTTTTTGTTCAAATGCAGGGCAGCTGATTGTCAGGTAATCTGCAGATTATATTTTGTTGAGCATGCGTTTTAAGGGCATCATCATAATGCTTTCTGAAATTTGAACATATGTTATGTTAACAATGATAATATGACCACAATGTTTAACAGTTCAAGAATATACTTGTTCACTTTCATCTTACAGTTATACGTAGCTACTTGTGCACCTGCTCGGGACATTAACTCAAGTTATGTGGCTTGGGGGCACTCTACTCTTGTTGGACCAGTGAGTATTCAGTCATATCCATATTTTATTTTCAAAGATAAGCAATGTATTTTCTTTTCTTCAACGTTTTGGCTTTGTTTTTAAGTAAGTTGATATGTCCATCAATATATCAAACTGATAGCAGATATTACATTTTAATTTCATTCCCCCAGTATTTGTAATGAGTGAAAGATTTGTTCTCGTAGTTCGGAGAAGTACTTGCAACAACGGAGCATGACGAAGCAATTATTATTGCAGACATAGACTATTCTCTAATTGAACAGAGAAGGTGCAATATCCATTCTCTACTTTATGCTGCTTCTCTCTAGTGTTTCGATTCAGTGTTGAACCTGTCGTAAACATGTCAGTAATTCCATTAACCTGTTTAAATTACACACAGAATGTACCTTCCATTTCAAACTCAAAGGCGTGGAGATCTCTACCAACTGGTCGATGTTCAGAGACTGAATGCCGATGCAACCAGCTAGTCGTATTACATTAACAGGTGCATGTCAAGACCTAGTGTAGTTCAAGGTTTAGCAAGTCCAACAACGAATTCAAAGTCTCTATGGGACCATGTTTTGATAATGATAATCTTAAATCTTATAGAAACTAATGAATCATAGTCCATGCTGGTTCATTGTCGCATGTGGTTGGAGTGCTTCTAACCTTCACTAGGAGATCATTTTATCCCGAGGACAAGATCCTTCGATATTATGAACACTTACGGTCTTATAAGCCGTCAATATCCTAAGCACCCTCATTCTTTATTTGTTCTTCCACATCTTCCATCAAAGGTGGAACCGTAATTGGTTCGTTTTCGATCGATTAAAAAAATTC